>CM052883.1:10709212-10745274 GCA_028534135.1 Potos flavus | reverse complement strand
ACAAAAAGCGGGGGGAGGGAGAGGGATAAGCAAAGCAGACTTTGCACTGAGCCCAGAGCCAGATGAGGGGGATGATCTCATAACACTGAGATCGTGACCTGAGACAAAATCAAGGGTTGGATATTTAACCCTCTGAGCCACCCAGGCACCCCTCTTCCCAGGGTTATTTTAAATATTAATTGAAGCTCTAAAACTGGACGAGAGGGTAGACTGGAAAGGAAGCTAGCTCGGAGCCACCAGCATTTAAGGGTTAGAGAAGGAAGGGCCCTCAGAGGAGGTGCGATGGGGAGGAGGAAAACCAGGGGAAGGACGCATCGCAGAGCAAGGGAAGAGAGTGTTACAAGGAAAGCGTAGACAGGAGTTGAGTGGGTAGGTGGTGAACGAGCAAATCTGTCACGTACCTAAAAACGGGTGTGAATAGTGTTTTCTCAGCTTGTTCCTGTCTCCAAATACTCTTTAGCATTTCCTCGTGCTTGAATTAAATCTAAGCCTCCCCGACTCCCATTCCTTTTTCTGATGTGGCAGATGACCACAGATGGGCCAAGTCTAATTCTGCATTCTATTTATCCAACAATTATTTTGTGCCTACATTGTCTGTCATCATCCTTTATACCGTAGAAGACACGAGTGACAGCAAGAAGTGGTGCTTTCCATTCATTAGAAGGGCACAGCTTGACAAAGAAGGAAAGTGCACAGCTTGGAAAGAGAGACAAGGAAACAAATAATTACAATACAGTGTAGCAAGTTCTATGGAACATTGTTTCAGAAAATCATTTTATGTTAAAATAATGATTCTCGGGACACCGGAAGATATACTGTCTTATTATTTCTAACAACTTTGCCTTCCCTGACTCCACTCTTGCCTTGTTCTGAGCCAGCTTGAGTTGCCTTTTTAAACAATAAATTAGTAGTGGCAAGGGTACTAAGTCTCAGGACTGTTCCATATCTGGGTCAGCCAGATAGCTAAGGGTGGAGTTGGGATTCTAACCAGGTTCTTCTGACCCCAAGTTCAGTGCCCTTCTAGAACTTACAAGCCTATTGATTTTCCCGTGCACCTCCAGTGCTGGTTTCTTTCAATTTTTATCAGGCTTGATTTTTATCATCTCGATGCTCTCTTATAATGCCATTTAGGAATGTGTTCAGCTGCAAAAGACAGAAAACCCGTTAAAGATGACAAAGAAATAGGTGTTTATTTGTCCCATGCAACGCAAATGAAAGCCACCACATGGCCGCCTACCATGTGCCAGATTGTTCTAGTCCCTGTGAACACAGCAGCTAATGTGGCCCACGTTCCAAAGCAGGGATCAGGACACTTTGTAAAGGGCCCGATGATAAATACTATATGAAGGCTTTGCAGGCCATAGGGTCTCTGCTGCAGTCACCCAAGGCTGCCCTTCTAGTGCAGGAGCAGCTGTGGACAGTATGTAAATGAAGAGATGTGGCTTTGTTCTAATAAAACTTTATTTATAATACAGGAAGCCATAGTTAGCCAGCACCTGCTGTGAAGAGTTATAACTCTGTGCAAGGCATCCTATTAGTTTGACCTACAGTATTTCATTCGTTCCAGAAAAGCCCGTCATATACACTTTTTCTGATGAGGAAGCTAAGGCTTAGAGAGGTTAAGTCATTTTCATGAAGGCGCACAGCTAGGAAATGCAATAGCCGTGATTCAGGCGCACCTCTGCCCAAACACAAGCTCGTGCCCTCCATCACCCTTCTATTCTGACCGTATTTCCGTATCTTACTCTCTGTCAATTACAAAATCTCAACCTGAGAGTTCATTTCCTAAGGTTAAAGAAAATAAGTTGTTTTGACAGCACGGATCTGTGATAGATGAGGCGGGAGAGGTGCTTGAGCGTAAGGTACAAGGAGGGCTTCTGGGGCTCTTGGCTGAGTTCTGTTTCCTGAACTGGGTGCTGGTTCCGTGTGTATAATCAGCATGGCAAAATTCAGTGACCTCCACACTTACCCCATGTGTACCGTGTGTGTATAAAACATCAATAAAAGTTTATCCCCAGGAGCGCCTGGGTGGCTCGGTTGGTTAAGCATCTCCCTTCGGTTCGGGTCGTGATCCCAGGGTCCTGGGATTGAGTCCTGCATTGCACCGGGCTCCTTGCTCCGCGGGGAGCCTGCTTCTCCCTCTCCCGCTGTGCTCCCCCTGCTTGTGCTCGCGTGCTCTCTCCCTCTCTGACAAATAAATAAAATCTTTAAAAAAAAGCGTATCCCCAAATTCAATGAAATAAAAGCACATAGCAGAAATAATGACCAAAAAGTGCCCGGAGGCTGGCTGACAGAATCTATTTTGGAAGAGCCAAGGACAAGTCTTGATTTTGTTGAACCGAGGAAGAGCCACTCACCTGTGAAAACCGTAAACTCTGGCTAGGTTTTCCCCTCTGCTCTTAGTACAGATGCTCGAAAACAGAAGATTTCTGTCCATCGGTTTCTGTTTCCTCCCCAGATTCTGTTGATTTCGAGCGGGGTGGTATGTTACTGCAGCCCAGGAAAGGGGCTCTGCGATCAGACTCCCAGCCCTGAAGTCAGCACGGCAGGACGACGGGAGTGGGGCACTGGCCCTCCTGAGCCTCGCTTTACTCTTGGGTGGAATGGGCGCAGTAGTGCCCAGCTGGTGGAGTTTTTGAAAGGATCAGGTGCAATAACATCAATCAGCATGTAACCCTGTGTGGGGGACCTATTCAGGGGTTCACAAAGTATTTGTTATGGAAAATCTTACCATGATCATTTTTTAAATTGTCGAAAACAGAAGACATAAGAGTTACAATCTTAACGGTCTTGAAATGTACTGGGCAGTAGCATGAACTGTATTCACCTTGTGCCACAGATCTCTGGAATGTTTTCATCTTATTTTTTATTTTTTAGTTTTAAAGATTTTTTCTATTCATTTGACAGCACAAGTAGGGGAATGGCAGGGAGAGCAAGAAGCAGACTCCCCGCTGAGCAGGGTGCTCGATGCAGGGCTTGATCCCAGGACCCCGGGATCATGACCTGAGCCGAAGGCAGATGCTTAACCGGCTAAGCCACCCTGGTGCCCGTTTCCATCTTTAAAAAATTGAAATTGCATGCCCTTCGACAACTCCCCATTTCCACCCTCCGCCCCGCAAGCCCCGGGCAACCCCCGTTCTAATTGTTTCTAGGAGTTGGGCTACTTGAGATACCTCTCATGGACTCAAACAGCCTTTGTGTTTTTGTGACTTATTTCGCTGAGCCTCTTGTCCTCAGGATGCATCCGCAATGTAGCATATGACAGGATATCCATCCTTTTTAAGGCTTGGTGAGACTCATTGAATGCACGCGCCGTGTTTTTGCACATCCATTCATCTGTGGGTGGACCCAGAGGTTGTGTATTTCCACCGTCAGTCACCACACAGAGCAGCACTGTGGTTTGATGTGACACTGGCTGTGTTAATGGAGCGGTTCTCAGAGGAGGCAAAGCTGCCCTTGAGCAGAGAGAGTGTGGGAAGAGGATGGATCGGTAGAAAAAGAGCAATGGGTCATCTTCCGCTTCTTAAGCTGGAAAGACACATGGTTTTTTGTTTTTATTTTGGTTTCTAATTAATAGACCTCTTTAAAGATTTTATCCATTTATTTGACAGGGGGAGAGAGAGAGAGCCCAAGTAGGGGGAGTGGGAGCAGGAGGGAGAGGGAGAAGCAGACTCCCTGCTGAGCAGGGCGCTTGAGGTGGGACTTGATCCCAGGACCCTGAGATCATGACCTGAGCTGAAGGCAGATGTTTAACCAGCTTAGCCACCCAGACGCCCTACAGTGTGTTTCTTATAAGCAGCATAGAGTTGGATCTTGCCTTTTTGTCCAGTCTGATAATCCTGCTTTTTAATTGGGCGTGTTTAGAGCTTTTACGTGTAATGTGATTGTCGATATGATTTAAATGGGTCATCTTGCTATTTTCTGTTTGTCTTTTCCATTCTTTTTTTTTTTCTTTTAAGATTTTATTATTTGTCAGAGCATGAGCAGGGGAGAGAGGGAGAGGGAGAAGCAGGCTCCCCGCTAAATAGGACCCCAATGCGGGGCTCAATCCCAGGGATCATGACCTGAGCCGAAGGTAGACACTTAACCGACTGAGTCACGCAGGCACCCCCTTCTTCACATTTCTTATGCGTGAGGTTTTCTGAGCTTTTCAGATTTGTTTATGGTTTTCATCAAATTTGGAAAATTTTCAGCTATTATTCCTTTTAATCTTCTGTCTGGTTTTTTTGCCCCATCCCCTACCCTCTCTTGTCCTTTGTGGCTCCAATTCCATGCATATCAGGCTGTGCAAAGTTGATCTACAGTTCTCTGATGCTCTACTAATTTCTTGATTCTACTTCTCGGTTTCATTTTGAATTGTTTCTGTTGCTACATCTTCAAGTTCATTAGTATTTTTTCTGCAATGTCTAATCTGATTTTAATTTCATCCAATATTTTTTGTTGTTTTTTGAAACTCACACAATGTCATTTATGTCTCTAGAGGTTTCATCTGGATCTTTTTTATATTTTCTGTATGTCAACTTTGAACTTAAGGAATGCAGTTGTAATTAACTGTCTTTATGTCCTTCACTAATTCTAACATCTGTGTTCCATGTCAGATTTTATTTTTTATTTTTTTTTTGGCGTGATTATGGGCCCTATTTTCCTGCTTCCTTGTATGTCTGGTGATTTTCTTTATTGGATGTCAGATATTGTGAATTTTACCTTGCTAAATCCTGGATACTTTTATATTCCTATAAACTTTTATTGAGTGTCCTAGGATGCAATTAAGTTATTTGGAAACCGTTTAGTCCTTTCAGATCTGGGTTTAAAGAGGGTTAGATGGGACTGGTTTGGTGTATAGTCTGGGGTTAATTATTCCTTACTGCTAAGGGACAACCCTTCGGTACCTTACCCAGTGCCCCAGAATCATGAGGTTGTCTGGTCCGGCTGGTGAGAATTACTAGTAGTCTTGACCCTATGTGAGCTCCAGGCCTGATACCTTGAGTCCTTTCATTGGTTCTTTCTCCCCAGTCTTGGGAACTTTTATTGCAAGGTGACATTGATCAGTATTCAGTTGATGACTCTTAAAGGGAACCTTCTGTATTCTTCCAAATGCTCTTTCTGGAGGGAGCTTTCAAAGCCCCACCTTTTTAACTCATGGATTTGCCGGATACTTCCTCCTTGTATCGTGGTCCAGAAACCCACTCGAGGCAGAAGGCTAGGGCAAGTGTTGGGATCACGATTCTATTTACTTGTCTCTCAGGGATCACTGTTTCTCAGTCTGTGTCCTGAGCCTTCAGATCTGTTGGGCTAAGTACGTTTTCCTTTTGGTTTTGCTTTGTTTTATTTTGTTTTGTTCATATAGGAAGATAAATCCAGTCCCTGTTCATCTATTTTGACCAGAATAAAAAAAAAAAAAAAAAGTCAACAGGTCTAAAAAGAGAGCCACACTTAACATTAATGTGAAAAGTTACATTTAAACAAATTATTACAAAAATTCAAAGTCCAATTATTTCTTGTAGGAGTCAGTGGAAAGACTACTTTGTTGCAGTGAATTCTAGACACTGGATAATTTGCTGTAACATTTTATCTCATCCCTATATATGTTACAGTTGATGAAATATTTTTGTCGCATGCAGTTTTGATTTTTAAACCTGAAGAGGCGAGCCGAGGAGCTTTTGTTGAGTCTGTCAGCTTTTAGACGAGCAGCATATTATTTACAGAAAAAGCACAGGTTTGGGGTCAAATGGACTTGATGTTGAATCCTGGCTGTGTGCGACCTTGCGTGGCTTAAGTAAGCTTTCTGAACTTGGCTTCCTTCCTGTGTAAAATGACCACATCGTCAGGAACATTAAACGAGAAGGTATAAAGTGCCCGTCTAGTACCTGCCCCGCAGAACGTGCTCAGGAAATGGTCTCCTCCCAGTGCTCTGTCTGATACCAAGTAACTGAGTCTCTTTTAATAAGAACCTTTCCAAAATACCTCAAATATTTTAGTTGCCTATAAAATCTACCTAAAATGTCACTCACCAAAATAACAGAGGCCAAAGATGTTGAGGGGGAAGAAGAGAAAGCACTTTGGGAACAGTGGGTCAACCTGCCTTACCTTTCATACTTAAGCATTAAAGTGTTTCTTCTAACACTAACATTAACAGAAGGTCGGAGGAAAGGAGGGAGCCTGACTGAACTGTAGGCAGACGGGAGACGACAGGGCCGGAAAGCTGTGTTGAAACCAAACGGTGGAAGGTAGATGTTAGGGGCTGAGTTGTGTCTCCCCGAAATTTGTATGTCGAAGCCCTAACACCCGGTACCTCAGAATAAGACTGTACCTGAGGAAAGGGCCTTTAAGGAGGCGGTTAAGATAAAGTGAGGCCATGAGAGTAGGCCCTCATTCCACCGACATTTGTCACTTTACGAAGAGGGAATTTGGACGTACCCGAGAGACTCCAGGGGCTTGTGTGCACAGAGGCATGATCATGGGAGCACAGGGCCAGAAGGCAGCCATTTGCAAGTCAAGGAGACCTCGAGAGAAGCCAAGCCCGTGACTCCGTGAGCCTCCAGAGCTGTGAGGAAATTAAAGTGTGTTGTCCAAGCCCCATAGTCTGTGGTGGTTTGGCCTGGCAGTCCCAGCAACCTCTTACTAGTCTGGGAGTTCCTTGATTCAGTGAGTTTTACTGACTGGACTGACATTTCGAGAAATCCATTCATGTTAACCAAATCCCTTTACAGTCTGGTAACGTGGGGGCGTAGGGGCGCTCTGGACACCAGCAGCATGGTTTTGGAGAGAACAGAGCTGTGTGGCTTGGTCGAAGGGGCGGACAGTGGGATGAGAGAGAGATCATTACAGTTGTGACCCCCCAGAGACCTCGTCAGCGGGGAAAGAAAGATGATGGTGCTCTTGTCACCTTTTTAATTTGTCCGGAACGTCCTTCCGTTCAGCTTAGGTTGAGTGAAGCGGTGATTTATCTACAATGACCTTGTCCAGTTCAGATGCTTCCCAGTGGCCTTCCCTGTATATCAAAACTCCCGTGCTTGACCTCTGTCCGGCAGCAGCCCTGTTTGTCTTCTTGCTCCTTCTAGCTCATCGTTTAGGGGAACTTAAGTCCTCTGTGTGCAAGACCTTTTTTTCTGAGCCCTGCAGCTATCACAGTAACTGGTAAATGGGGAGGTTCTCGGAGGCCCTGAGTTCTCCCCCCACTTCCCCCCTGACCTCCCCGGGGAGCCGTGGCGTGATCGATGGCCCCCAGCATGACTGCTGCAGAGCCCTACCCAGCAGCCTCACGCACGCCGGTCTCATGTTCCCAGACCTGCGTGTTCTAAAACCACATGCTCCGTTGGCTCCAACTGGTGCTTGTATTTGATGCTTGCCACAGAAATGCCAAAAACAGATGAGGGCTGTTTTAAAACAATTCATAAAATTGGCATCGACGTTGCCAGAGCACAGTTTTGTCCCGAGTGGTTTGCGGAAGTCGAGGCAGCTTCTGCGGCAGAACTGGCGATGGGGACGGTTCTCGGAGGGGGTTCCCTGAGGCAGCCGTGGTGGCCAGGCGAGTGCCGGCCTGCAGTCTTGTGGGTGTACACTCCGCAGCCGGGGCGGGGGTGCGGGGGTCCCCACTAGGGTTCTCCAGTTAACGTGCTCTCCTGTGCAACACGACGACGTCACTGACTCTCTCCCCGCCTCCGTCCTGCAGCCCTCCTGCAGCAGACGGCAGCAAGAAGGAACTTCCCTATCTTCCCGACACAGAAGTGTAAACTCGCATTCTGTATTTTGGTTCTCGTCTTATTTGACCTTTCGGTAGTTCTCGGTATAATTCCTTCTGGAAACACCTTCTTCCCATGGCTTCTGTGATGTAACTCTTCCTTTTTTCCCCTCTGTCCTCATTGCTTCCACCTGGCTGTTCCGTGATGGAGACGCCATCTTGGGTCATGCGTTTGATCCTCTGGACTCCACGAGGCCGTCTTCCCCTCCACAGAGTCAGGGTGGAGGCGACTAATAATATGAGATGTCCTCTCCAGGCGTCACCTCTGAGCTCCAGACAGGTCTGCCCCACCATTGCCATACTGTCTTGCTCACGAAATCCAAGGGCACCTCATAAAATCAGAGTCTAGAACCTCCATTCTGGCCCTCTTCCAGTACTCCCGTCTTTGTGAACGGCGCCAGTGTCTATCCAGAGGCCCTCGGCCGAAATCCTGGTATTGATTTGGTCATCGTCTCCTCTCTCAGTCACCATATCCGGTCCATCAATAAATCCCTTTTGATTTTACCTCTTAAATTTTTCTTTAATCTACCCACTGTTCCCCATCTCTGTTTCTGCACCCCTGGTCCAGAATAGTGTTCTCTCTCGCCCAGACGATTGCTGCAGGCCAGCCCGCACCTCCTCCTTGCCCCTCTGTCTGTTTGCACACTGCAGGCTTCATCTTTTTAAAGTGCACATCAGATGGTATCAGCCCTGCGCTTAAATCTAACTTTATATTGCTCTGAGGATGAGGATGAGGAATATCAACGTGGCGGCTGGAGGGGGGCAGCCTGACCCCTTCCTGACCCACCCGCCTTGCTCTGTGGCTGTGGTGCTCCCCTCACACCTCCAGCATCTGGACAAATGTTTTACGTGTGTGTTGCTCTTCTCTTCTCCCTTCACATCTCCACACGACGTCATCTTCAGGGACCCGTTCCCTCAACAATGTCGTGTTCATATCAGGTCTCACGTTCCTCCTGCCCCCGTGCCTGATCAGACCTCTCTGGCCCAGCCCTTGGGAGTCCTCTGCCCTCCCCTCACTCAGTTTCTGCCAGGCACACCTTCGCTTTTGTCAGAAAGGGTTTGGTTCCTGTCTCTTCCTCACTAGACCATCAGTTCCGTGGAGTGGGGACCGTGCTAAGTTTGTCTCATCACTGGATTCCCAGAGCCTAGCATGGGGACACAGTAATTTTTTGTTAAATGAATAAAAAAGTTTAAGAACAGGATTTATGTTCCAGCTCTGGGCACTGATGTCTCAATCTCAGTTTCTTATCCCACAGAAATACATTTGGCACCTTATCCCCCTGTTAGGAGTCTTAGGAGGGAAAAAATGTATCTCGCAAATGATGATGATTGTGGTTTTAAATGTTTATGTTCTCACGTTTGAAGGTTGAGGTTTATAATTATCACAGTGGAGATGATCCTAAGTCAAGGAATGCCATTATTTTTTTTAAGTTTATTTATGTGAGTAATCTCTACATGCAACGTGGGGCTCGATCTCACAATCCTGAGATCAAGAATCACATCTCCTTCAACTGAGCCAGCCGATTCCCCCTAATGCCGGTTTGTTTTTTTTTTTGTTGTTGTTGTTCCACTTATAGGAGAGTGGTGGGGGATGGGAAATACAGAAATGAGAATTTCATTAAGAAATCTTACTACTTTGAGAAGGTGAATGGGGAAGGAGTAACCTGAATAAGTAGAGACTGAACATTTTTAGTGTTTTCATTATGAGAATCCTTAGTGCTCAGTTAAGGTAATTTGGATCATGGAGAGAAGCGGAAGACCGGAAATCACCCATCTTCCAACCTCCCAAACACGCTTTCCCACGTACTTAAATATTCAACAAGATCATAATTTTTAATGCCTGCGTGGTAATGTGTCCTATAGATTACTTATTTGATGTTGTTGTAAAAATTTTTCACCGTTAGGAATGCTAATCACAGCATTTCTATTTCACATAAATCTTTGTATGCATAAATGTGTAATTTCCCAAAGTTCCATGACTGGATGAAAGAGTATGTGTAGGAGTGTTTTTTTAGGCTTTAGATAATTATTCCCTAATTAGTCTCCAGAAACATACCAATTCATCTCTCCACCAATAGAATTAGGACAGTGCACGTTTCCCTGCCAAATTGGGGCATTACAGAGTACGAATACACATATACATACAGTCTTATCTAGATGCAAATTTGGTGGGTGGAAGTGGTATTTGATTTTTCAGCCTTGCATTTGTAGTGTGGCTTGCTCCTGAATTTGAACATTTTCCCGGTTAGCCATTGTTACTTTTTCCTCTGTCAATTACCTGTTAATTCTTTGCATCGTTCCGGAGTGTTCTGTTTTTCATATTTATTTATAAAACCCTCTTCACATTAAGTACAGTAACCCTGTCTTCAGTAGAACCCTTTCCAGATGACCACAAGTTCAGAAGGAGTTTAGAGAAAAGCAGCGTGCGAAATGGGATAATATGGTTAAATTATGCTTTATCGATAAGGGCAGCTGGCTGCTCTCTTTCTCTCTCTTAATTTTGCCTCCTAACCTGCCTGTGTGTGAAAAGAGTCTGGAATTTGAAGCTGGACAGGTCTGGGTTCAGTCCTGGCTCTGCCTGTCTGGACAAATTATGGGCTCCTGCAAGTCTCCATTACTCTTCTGGGCAACGGGAATCCTTCTGGCCTTGTTTTGAGAGGTCAGAAGCTTCTGGATCGTGCCCGGTGCAGACGTGGTAGTCCCTTCCTATTCCTTCCCTTCTCGTATCCCTCAAAGATGTGGTGTTTGTAAATATATACACACATGAGTATTTTGTTTCATTAAGGAGCGTGTGTGTTTCACTTCCCCATAGCCAGGCGTGCAATGAGGCATCCGTGTTTGCTGAAGAACTAGCTGTGGGAGAAAAGTGCAAAAGAGAGGCGAAAAAGTCTTAGTTCACCATTGGCATCTGGGAGAGATTTTTAACTTTGAAGCTCAGGGATGATATCAGCAAATTGGGATCTATACTATGCAAGTGGTAGGTGATGGGAGATACACCATCCTGCAGCAAACAGGAACAGACGGCCTCAAATACTCAAAAATATGGTGATTTTTAAACAGCTCGAAGTCAAGTCTCAAAATACTTGCACTCTTCCATTGAAAATTTGTCTCAATCTGTTTTTTCTTTCATAGGTGTGGCTGGATCTCTTAAAACCTATTGTCAAGCAGATCAGAAGTAAGTATATCCCCTGCATTTAACAGTGATGTTAAATGTGAAGCCAGACGTTTTCCTCTCTGGACATCATTTGCCCTGTTGCAATAAGCGCCGGTGGCACAGATTCTTGGTGGTTTTTTGTTTTTTTTTACCCCGTGATTTCCTGTCTTCATCCACTAATCCAGGTGCAATTAAAATGTCGCTTCTGCAATTTTAATATTTAACAATTTGGTCATCAAAACCTTGCTTGGAAAATCAAATCTCGATTTAACAACTACAGCATGCTGTTCATCCCAGGCTAATTGAGCTTGCCTTGGTCAATGCCTGGGTTTGTTACTGTCACTTTTGAAGGGGAATGTGGAGCCCCGTATTCCAAAGATCGGGGTTAGGTTTTCAGTCCTGCCTCTCCAAAGCCTGGGAAATCAGAGTGCATGTGTTGTGCGGGGGAAAAATGAGGTGCCCAAAAGTGTGTCTGTGTGTGTGGCCGGGGGGAGAGGGGCGGGGGGAGTCTATGAGCAGCAAGCAGAACTGAAGGGAGTCTGGCTTGCATTTACATCATGTGCTGGAGAAGATTAAGGAGGAGTAAGGAAAGAAGGCTTGTTGCTCTCTCCCTTCTTGTTGAGCCTCAGACCGGGACAGCCCCCACTTTGCCCCCCCACTCTTGGTTTTGAGGTCAAGTTCAGAGTCTAAATGCTCCCTCCCTGTAGCCCCAGCCTGGGCAGAAGTCTAAGGATAGAAACAAAATCGCATTCCATTAGTGGAACAGGAAGCACCAGGATACCTCCCTGAGATCATTTCAATGTCTAAGAAACCCCACTGGGCCACTTCTAGCGGTTTATGTGGGTGTAATAAACAGGCGCGCGGTGTCTACAGGGCCCTTATGCATTTGGAATTGATGTTGATCTTCTGTCATTTAAATTAAGCAATTATTGATGCTGAAAATGAAACCACCATTGTTTGTTTAACGTTTATGGGTTCATGGGGTGGCTGGCCAGAGCCTGAGCATGGAGGGTGCGGGGGGTGGGGTGGAGACACGTTTCGGAGAAGCCCCCAGACCTGATGGGTGGAGGTAGGGAAGCATGCAGAATGATGGCTTGTGTCCCTGCAGTAACTCCTGGGAAATGCTCAGCGTGGAAAGGTGTCTTTGAGCACGTTGCCAAATGCAGACGGAAGACGGCATCTGCCCCCCTTGGGTCCACACTGAGCGAGGCTTGTCCTCCAATCCCCGTGGGCTATGACTGGTTGTGTGTGAGACAAAGCTGTCTCACTTTTGCATTGGGGGGCAGCATCTTCCTCGCTTCCGGTTGTAGAAGGATCTGGGTAGCCTCCTGGGATTCCCCGCGGACAGAGATAGGCTGGCCTTCCTGTCTTCCCCATTTTGCTACAGTATTTCTGTGCCTTGTTTTTCTCCTAATTTTGTGTATATTGCCCACATCTTCATCTTCCGTCGCTTTTGGGGTTTTTTCCTCAACTTAAATGTGCGATCACAGGTGATAATACAGCATTATTTTTTGTGACAGCGAAAGGTAGAGCAAAAAGACATTTTCTGCTTTTATACAACTGCTGTTAAAATTTGGATTTCATTATAGTGCCTTATATTATATTATATTATATTATATTATATTATATTATATCATAGACCGTAAACTCATGGCTATCATTCCAAATGGCAGAACCTGTAAGACCGCTCTGGTATTGAACTTATATATATATAACATATATTTGATATATATGAAATTTGATCCATATAGCAAAACAAGCTCTGGTTCAGGTTACAAATTATTATAACGTTATTTGATGTTTTGTTTTAATTGAGAAAAGTTACCCATCTCCTTGATCCTCTCCCTGTCCACCCATCCCAGATCTGCTTCCCGATTTTGCCTGCGCTCATCCGAATGATGGCGTAGAGAGGCTTTGGCTGACAGTGGGGGGCTGGGCCGCGCCTCGTTTGTCTTCTCCCCAGAGCTCAGGGGAGCACTTGGCACGTAGGTGCTCATACATATTTGATGAGCACATCAGCAGCTGTACCTGGTGGATAGCTTAAAACCCTAAATCCTATAACCGATTGACATTTTCATTTTTCCCTCAAGTTACCCGAGGCCCTCTATTTGGACTAAAAGAGCCAATTAGATAAATTTTTGAAGACAAATGCCTGTTTTTACAATCTGGGCACAGTTTAAGTCTTCAGAGGAAAAGGTTAATACCTGAATGAGACAGTCTGGTCTCAAAGCATTGTTTTTAATAAGCAACTGTGTCTCTGCGACATGGGATGGAAATTAGTACTTCAGGTAATTCAGTGAACCGGATGTCAGCAGATGTGCTCGTGGAAGCTTGGAATGAGACTCATTATTTGGTGTCTAATGTACCCTCTGGAGTCTTTTTCTTTAATTGCACTTGAAACAAATCGATACATGCTTTCCTGCTTTTTCTCCCCCCTTTTAGGGCCAAAGCATGTTGTTGTCAAGTTTGTGGTGAAGTTTTTTCCACCTGACCACACACAACTCCAAGAAGAACTCACAAGGTTAGTGGTTTGGAAACTGGGTATTTATTGACACGGGGTGCCGAGGAGAAGAGAAGGTTCTCCGCTGGCCGATGACACATTGCCACAGTGTTTCTCTGACCGGCGTCTGCACCGTCCTTCACCATGTAACCCTTTGCTCCCAGCTCTGCCTACAAACACGGCACGAGAGAAAGCACCACGTTTTCTTCGAAACCTGGTTTCTTGAAAGCTAAGCCGTGAAGGGAACCGGGCTTGTGACCTCTCCCGGTCCTAGTTTCCTGCGTCACATCACAGGACAGTTTGGGGAAGTCGAACTCTGGGAAAGCAAGATGTTAGCTCAGTGTCTTTTAGTTGCTGCCGTGGGTGGGTGGGTGGGCCGGAGGCAATGCTCGGTTGCTTTGCACGTTGGCCAAGTGGGCGAAGCGTGAGCGCGGACTCAGGCCTGCCCTTGGTCCCTGTGTGGCTGGCCAGCTTCCTCGCTCCCTCTGTGCCTCTGCTCGTTGCCCTGTTCGGTGCGACTCTCCTGGCTCCCGGCCGGGGTTGTCTTGAGGAGAAAGCAGCAGGATCATGCACGAGGTGGCTGGAACCCATAGGGAGGCTGTGAATGATCACATCATCACCATCATTGTTTAACGTGCACAGGACACAGGGTATGTGCTGGGGGAGAGCAGAGCCCGGTGGGAACGCCTGAAAACAAAATGTCTCCCTTTCAGGAGTGCCCGGATGTGTGAGCTGCTAGTCTGACCAGTGAAATTCTTCCCCCACACACGGCTTTCAAGTTATTGCTGATTAGGCTAAGCCTATCCCGTCCTTGTCCTCCCTCTTGGTATGGAGCACAGTAGCTTGCGTGGTGGACCATCATTTAGCAAAGGGATGAAGGCATCCCGTCAGCAGTACTTAGGAAGTGCCCACTGTGTGCATCGTTCCAGGCGCTGGGAAAACAGTGGTGAAAAGACAAGCCTGACTCTCATAGGAGCGGACAAAAATGATTAAACGAATGAGAACAAATATCAAATAATGCTAAGAGCTGTGTAGGTAACTGAGGATGATATGACGGACGATTATGACCGGGTGACAGCTTTAGATGAGTCAGTCTGAGGACGTGGAATCTCTGAGGACGTGATGAGAATCGTTGGGTCCTTTTTGGAGGAAGAGCCTTCCAAACAGAAGGGAACAGTTGGGCGGTGGTCAAGGCACGAACAGGCTCCGATGTTCAAATACAGTGGATCCGGGACGTCTGGGTGGCTCAGTCGGTTAAGCCACTGCCTTTGGCTCAGGTCATGATCCTAGGGTCCTGGGATCGAGTCCCACATCGGGCTCCTTGCTCAGCAGGGAGCCTGCTTCTCCCTCTGCCTTCTCTGTCTGCTGCTCCCCCTGCTTGTGCTCGCTCTCTCTCTCTCTCTGACAAATAAATAAATAAAAATCTTAAAAAAAAAAAAATACGGTGGATCCTCGAACAATAGGAGTTTGAGCTGCACACGTCCATCCACTTACGTGCAGATTGTACACGTGCGCGTGAGTGTGATAAATACAGCACAGGACTAAATGTATTTTCTTTTCACAAATGGATTTTCTTCATCACATTTCTTGTCTCTAGCCTACTTTTTAAAATAAGAATACAGTATATAATACATATAACCGACAAAATATGTGTTAATCAGCTGTGTTTCTGACTGGTAAGCCTTCCGGTCAACAGTCGTTGAGTTTTGGGGAAGTCAGAAGTTAAATGCAGCCATCGAATTCACGGGAGCTAAAGGCTCTCTGCATCTGGGCCGGGGTTCCTCTGGTTGGAACGTCCGTTGCTCGGGGCTCAGAGTATCGACATCAGTCTGAAGGTGAGTCCAGCTGTCGCAGGGTGGTGTCCCTTTGCCTCCTGTTTGTCGCTGCACCTCTGTCCTCCTTGGGAAGTTGGTGGCATGAATCCTTGTTTTTCCCCCTCCCGTTCTACTTTGCTTTGAGTTTTCAGCACCTTTTCAGTGTTTGCAAATCATTGTCTCTAGAGGTTTGTAGTTTCCTCCTATTGTGGTTTTTGCTAGAAAATTCCATGCACCTTGGGGCCTGTTAGCCAGTGGTGCTTGGTATGTGGCCAGCCGTTCTGTCCGATCTGATGAATTCCTCCGGTGACACAGGCTCAGCTGCATGCAGCAGCTTTTGGGTTTTGTTGTCTTTGCTTTCTGGCTCCCAGCATTAACCCACATTTAAAACATCTTTTCCAAGGACAGACTGCTTCTGGTGCAAGGGTGAAGAAAATCGATAGGAAATTTAGAAGCTCTCCTTCGCTTTGGACTTTGTCACAAGGTGCAGCAGGAAGGGGACCTTCCCGATCCAACACGCTGCCTCCCTCATTCTCAAATTCCTGTGTAAGCAGAGATTTCACGATGCGACCGTTGAGGTTCCCGGCACTTTTCTGCAGCAGAGAGGGAGTGAGGGAGGGCTTGGGGGAAGCTCAGTGTGGACAGCACTTTAGCCGAGGGACGTGGGGACGAGAGGCCGACAGAGGCAGGTCCGCGGTTTAGCAGACTATAAGTGACTCTAGCTCTGGTTAATTCTTGGGGCCTCCGGAATAGGTTTCAGCTTCCTGTGTGTGTAAATAGAAGATTAAATTGCACTTCACTGTTAACCAAGGAGCTGAATTCCTTTCTATTTATTGAACCACACTTTCTGTGGTTCTGTGTCCTGTTGCCAGCAGGGCCCGGGGCCTCTAGAAGGAGAAAAGCAGGTGTGGGTTTGAAACGGTGCGGGGAGGGGTCTCTGGGATGGAAGTTACCAGGTTTTCTTACTGCAGTTCCGAGTCTATCTTGATGAGCCCATGCGTTCGCTCTGGGCGTCCTGTCTCCGGTCGGATCCGGTTTCTCCTTGGCTGTGCTCTTCTTAGAGGTGGTGAGATCATCAAAAAGGCTGCCTTTCAAGGCCTGCTCAGGTGTCTCCTGAGGCCTGCGGAGAAATTGTAAATTACTCTCCGCCGAATAAGGAAAGAACGAGGAAGACCTCCCGAACGAAATAAGTTAAAATAGATGCATTTAAAGCAGGGCCTCCAACTGGTGGGGTTTGCTGCTCTTGCCGTCCCCAGAAACCCTCCTGATGAGCCCCGCCACCGTCTTCCCCTTCGCCAGACACCCACGCTGCCGCCGCCTTCGCCAGAAGCCACTGTGTTCTGAGCGCTTTGTGTTTCCATCATTTACTGGTTTCATTTTATCTGGCACCTGCTGAGCTAACTCGGCCCTTAGCTCCCGAGAATTCGATGGCAGTTGCTCCAGTTTTTAGTAGGTAAGGCGTTGGTGAATCTCTAAAGTTAGCACTGATTCGCAGCTGTCGTGAAGAAGTCCACCGTCCAGGACCCGGGAAGGGCGATCTCCTGTTACAAGGGTCTCAAAACAGGAAGACTGAACACGACCAGACTGGGGAGTGACAGGTTCTTCCTGCAGTCTTCACAGTGCCTCAGTGTGTGAGCTTCTAGAAGCCGGCACTGCCTCGGGGCCCACACGAGACCGTCACCGAAGGTCCCCGACGCCTGTCAGACTCCGACCGTTCATCTGTCCCCGCACATTTCTCCGCAAACACCAGACGTCGTGTTTGAACTGGGAGATGGTAAAATACTCAGAATGTAATGCTTTTAGGCCCTCACCTTGTTTAAAAATTTAACCAGCGAGAGGATTAAAGCCTGTAGGTCTGAGAAGTGTTAGGTTCAAAATACCGTACCCCCTGCCTAATCCAGAAAGAGTTTGTGCTGCCTCTTCTCTTGTTTGGGTTCTTTTATAGTCTCTGCTTTTCTTCCCTTTGATTTCCCAGAGACCGAGAACATGAGAGCAAGAATAACTTTCAGGGGTGGGGAGACTGGGTAAAGGTCAACTCTTACCGACTGGTGGATCTGGGGGGTGTTTTTCGATTTGGATTTTTTGGGGGAGCTGATTACAAAATTGCTTCTGTAGTTGTTTTTAGTTCTTAATAATGGAATTTCCTAAGTAACGTAAAGGGGATTCGTTTTTTTCTTTTCTTTCTCTCTTTGTCTCTCTCTTTCTCTTTTTTAATTTTACTAAGTAAGCTCTACCCTCAACGTGGGGCTTGCAGTCATGACTGTGAGATCAAGAGTCACATGCTCTACTAACTGACCCAGCCAGGCAACTCTAGTTTTTCATGTATAAGGGAAAAATTGCTAACATGTATTGAATATTTTTGTTCTAGTCATGAGCTTTCCATGGGTTACTTCATTTATTTTTTATAGCAACCTCTGTGGTTGATCTTATTAAAAACTCCCCTTTTTTAAAATTAAAAATAACCCGTCATCATTACAAAAATCACAGATGTACAGTGTAGAAAGTTAGAACATACAGATAAGCAAGAATAAGAAGGTAAAATACTGTATTCTTGTAGCCCAGGGGTGACCATTAGGTAATACATTAGTGTGATATGCTTTCTGATTTTTCCATACGTACTTTTCATTTCACCTAATACCATGGCCATACTAAGATTTCCCCATTTGTCCCGTAAATGTCGTTTTAGTCTGCTCATCTGAAAGGAGATTCACTGTAGGACCAGAGTCGCACTTGGTTATGTCCTTTGGACCTCATTTAATCCAGCAGAGTCTCTCCTTTTTTTCTTCTTCATGATACCACCTTGTCGAAGAAACGACCAGTTCTACTGTAAAATATCCCACCTCCTGAATTTGTCAGATTTTGTCCTCGTGGTGCCATTTAGCTCCTTCCTCTATCCTCTTCATTTCCAGAACACTGAAAGGTAGTTCGATAGGCTTGGTGGATACAAGTTGAACATTCGGGGCTAGAATCCATCAGAAATGATGTTGTGTGTTTCCCATTTCATTAACGATGCTAAGATTCATCACTGAATTAGGGTGGTCTTCTGATCGCGCCATTGCAAAGTGAAGTCATGTTACTTTGTCTCCGTGCAAACACCCAATCTCCTGGATGGTTTTAACGCGAATTAACAGTCCTCGCCAGAGTCCGTAATTTCTTAAGAGGTTGTGGAAGGAGGATTCTTGCTGTAATTAGTTGGCATACTTGTGTAAGGAACTTTGCCTCCTCTACTTGGATTTTCTGTATATCCTGAATTGCTGCTCCCCGCTGAGTGCACAGCCCAACCTGGGACTTGATCTCACAACCCTCTGATCATGACCTGAGCTGAAACCAAGAGTCGGACACTCAACCAACTGAGCCACCCAGGGGCCCCTCTTTTGCCTTTTTAATACAACCCATTTATATTTCAAAGCTGCCTTGCTTTCTGGCTTCACTAGATATTCCAGGCTCATACCTTCCCCATACCTGGAATCTACCATTTCTCCACGGACCTTCCTCCGTGACCTTCCAGTAATTGTAGACTGCCAGGATCCGACTGCTAAGATTTGCTACTGAGGTAACACCTCTAGGGCAAAACTAGCAAACATCTTTCTAAAAACATAGGCACTCATATTGATTTTTTTTCAAATCAATTCTTACATTGCACTATTTTTACTTAATATCTTTGATCTATAAATACCTCTTTTCTCTTTCACCAAAAATGTTTCCTTGCTTCATTCTGCAATGTAAAAATAACCATCAAATAAATTTTTACAGATCTGGTAACCGAGGCTTTTGGGAGAACCTAAGTGAATATTACATAACACACACACACACAAAACACTCTTGTCTTTCCAAGTCAGTTGGCAAAAAAGTTCTCCCTAACCTTAATAATAAGCTACTGTTATTATCTGAGCCTTAAAGTTATTTTTTCGTACGTTTGATCTGTGAGGAAAAAAAAAACCGTAAACTTTTGTTACACCCTGCAGAAATTATTTAGAAAGTGGTATAAGATAGCCTTAGGTTTTTAAATGGAGAGCTAGAGCCAGACAATAAAATGTATTCGTCCTCGTGTGAGAAGGTTCCAGCGTGTCCCCTGGTCCGTCTAGTGACGGATGAGTGTTGACACTGCCGTCAGCGGCCCCGGGCGTTCATGCAGGTGGCGCGGGCTTTCTTTTCCTTGCGCCGTGCACCTTTCTCCGGCTCCTCACCCTGCACACCTGAGCCTGACTTTGACGCCGAAGCCCCGCCCCCCGTGCGTGACACCGAAACCCTGCCCCCCGTGCGTGACACCGAAGCCCCGCCCCCGGTGCGTGACGCCGGCCGTGTGTGTTTCTGTCCACAGGTACTTGTTCGCCCTGCAGGTGAAGCAGGACCTGGCTCAGGGCAGGCTGACCTGCAACGACACCAGCGCAGCCCTCCTCATCTCACACATTGTACAGTGTAAGTGGCGTCCGTCCCGTCACCCTCCCCCCCCCAGGTCATGTCGGAGCCCACCGCGATCTGCTGGATGGGGGCAATAATCACAGCCTCTGAACACAGTAATGACGCCTTGTGTTATTTCGCTGTGAGCCCGCGTGCGCGTGGGTTGAGGACCATATTCCTCACGCTCGATGGGCGTACCCACCACCCCCAGCACTGACCTGTGAATTCTGTGTTTGGTATTCGTCTACTCTTCTCTCTCTCTCTCTTTTTTTTAAAAGATTTATTTATTTATTTGGGAGAGAGAGAATGGAGGGAGGAGGGCAGAGGGAGAGAGAGAATCTCAAGCAGACTTCGTGCTGAGCGCAGAGCTGGATCTCAGGACCCTGAGATGCTGACCTGAGTCGAAACCAAGAGTCGCACGCCCAGCCGACTGTGCCCCCCAGGCGCCCCGCTTTTTAAGGAGTAGTACGCAGTTGTTGATCATCTCCATTGTCTCAGAGGAGAAGCTTGGACTGATGGTGTCCAAGTAAACTAAACTTGTTCCGTCCTGGAGTTAATATCCAATATTGAATATGGCCCATTAGCCTTAAGACCTAAAACTATTAGTGATGGCGCTTCTTGTATTCCGTTCTCCAGAGTTCAGTAAACCCCAAGACACGTGAAGCTAGGCTGAACCCTAGCGATGCTTGAAACGGGATATTTTTACCTTCTTAATCTAGGCAGAGGATAAATTAGACTGTGCTCAGTCTAAGGCTTATTGGCAACCCAGCCGGACATTTTTTCCCCTCTTGACCAAGGCAGAAGTTACTTGAAATGGAATATAGACGTCGTGCTCCCAGAAGATAGTGACATCACATATATTAGCATGAGGATAAAAGAAATTGTGCCGTCATCTCATTTTAGAATTTCCATAGTTTCCACAGTAGTCCCGTAGAATCAGCCCATTCAGATAACTGCCCAGGTAGCAAGATTCCCAAAGGTTTGGAGGAAGTGTCACTCCCAGTGGTTAATAAATGTGCCTAATAGGAGGAGGTATTTCTAGAGACCATGCTTACCTTCTCATTCTTTATATGTGGGCCTTACTGAAGATCTCCCAGACTTAGGAAGGACTGTTCCTGATTTGTCATCACAGCGGGAGGGGCTAGAGAATGATTGATTCTTCCCCCGGGGTAGCTGGAACCAGATAAGTTGGCCCTGTTTTGTGCAGAGCAAATATTCTCAGTGGGTGCGATTTATAGGAATATATCGGCCATATCCTGCAGGGTTACTGGGGGGCGTTGCTCAGGGTGGGACAAGCTGCTTCACATGACACAATGATAGGTCGGTTTCACTAGCTCTTACTCAGAAACACCTGGGCTCTGGTCGTTAGGCTACTTTTTATTAAACTTATTACACAGACCATCTGATTCAAAGGAAAAACCAGGCTATCCCAGAGGTATTAGATTGGTGTAAACTGAGCTGGACTAGTGATGTTAAGGTACGGTCATTCTTTTAAAGGTCTGTCCTTGGGGCGCCTGGGTGGCTCAGTGGGTTAAAGCCTCTGCCTTTGGCTCAGGTCATGATCTCAGGGTCCTGGGATCAAGTCTTGCGTCAGGCTCTCTGCTTGGCGGGGAGCCTGCTTCCCCCTCTCTCTCTGCCTGCCTCTCTGCCTACTTGTCATCTCTCTCCTCTCTGTCAAATAAATAAATAAAATCTTTAAAAAAAATAAAGGTCTCTCCTTTAGCTTTCCGGATCATAGCCATTTGGGCACGATGTGGAGGTTACGTGAGAAAAACGTGCCTTGTCTTCCTTGTAGATAAAAAATTCATAAGAATCTGCAGTCTGACCAGTCATTTTTGACGCTAAGACTACAAGAAACTTAATACACTTTGTTTTATTTTACCAAATGAGGTCATGTATGTTTATGCCTATTTACCATTGGCTTTTCTCTACATGAGAAAGCATTTGGGGTTTGCATTATTAATTATTATATATAAGAGTTTCAAAAGTTGCTTTTGTAAAGTCCTGAAATTCTGGAGCTCATTTAGAAGTCACAAGGTCATGAAATCTACATGTCTAGAATTTACTGCCTAGAGAACAGAAGGGGTCGTCCTGGTTAGGTGGGAAGGAAGGAACAAATCAGGAACGTGAATGGAGGAAGATGGATGGATACTGACGTCTTCTTTGCAACTGGGAGAGATGAGAAAGAGGGGAAACCATCCCAGCATGTTGGCACAGTGTTAAATACTTGCTCACAGGAAGTCTTCTGACGTCCAGCCCTGACAGTGCCCACAGGCTGGGATCGCCTTCCCCGCTGCCTTCTACTTTGCTAGCTGCAGAATGTTCCACGGGGGAATGTAACAGATTGTGAAGTATTAATCCTATATGGCTGAGTTTTCTTCCTCTCTGTTCCTTGGTAGCCGAGATTGGGGATTTCGATGAAGCCTCGGACAGAGAGCATTTAGCAAAGAACAAGTACATACCTCAGCAAGACGCGCTAGAAGACAAAATCGTGGAGTTTCACCACAATCACATGTAAGTCCCACTGGGTGGCTCGTGTTCCCTTTGAGCCATTGCCGTCTGTCCTTCCAGCGTATGTGGGTGTGCACACACACTATTGGGACGAGATACGCCCGGGGTGAGGGAGAAGAGCAGAGAGGTTCACGGGGATGTCGTCACTCCCCGTGGACTCCGAAATATAGGTCACCCACTCAAGACCAAGAACTTGAGCTTTGATGAAAGTATGCAAGAGTGTTGCCCTGAACTTTGCTTCCAAGTGTAGGCCCATCATAAGTGACTAAAAACGTGTTTTAACACCATGGTGTTTTGCTTTTTTATGACCTTAAAGGAAACTCTTTGAGATTCAAAAAACAAAACAAAACAAAAAAACAGGGCAAATGTGAGATAGACTTTTGGAGTTTTGTGTTACATGGGCAATAGGGCTTTTGTCCTAGCTGTTCGACTTTGGGTGATAATGAAGGGGGCGGGGGAAGTTGGGTGTCCTCCGATCAGGTAGCTCCATTGTTTGCAATGAAATGCCTTTTTATTTCCCAAGAGAAGTTGCTTAATCTCACATTAATAGACACAGGGAATTCAAATCTCCTGGCCTTTCTTTTTTAATTTTTGTTTTGTCAGTGGACAAACACCAGCAGAATCAGATTTCCAGCTCCTGGAGATTGCCCGTAGGCTGGAGATGTACGGGATCCGGTTGCACCCGGCCAAGGACAGGGAAGGTACTAAGATCAACCTGGCGGTGGCCAACACGGGAATTCTCGTGTTTCAGGTAAGAGCGCTTAGACCACAGCTCAGTTCCCTTGGTGATGGAAAGATAAGAGTTGGCCCTTCCACTCTTGATTCCATACTGGGTGGGCCGAGTTAAGACCTCCGACAGTTACTTTTAGGTGAACAGGAAAAAAACAAACCTCATCTCAGGGTTTCTATTTCTTTCTAGGTCCTCAGCTTCCAGATCCTATTCCATTCCATTGGCCCCTACTCTGGCCGGGGAATGCACAACTCGAGATTTGCTTGTGTCTGTTGACTTTCTAGGATCACAGAAATCTGTCTCGGTGGACCTGGGCTCAAATCCCAGTGTAATAGAATCAGAATTTCACATCCCCCAAAACAAACACCTTCTTCACACTGGCACGTGATACTCATGTCATCTCCCTCCCACCTTTTTTTTTAACCCATTAAGGTTTTTAGTTGTTTGGTTTTTTTTTTAACCAAATTTAGGGATTTTTAAACCTAATTCAGGTTTTACCTCAGTCGGCTGATTTGTCATTTTAGGTATATGTAACTTAAAAGCATAATGTGTATTTTTTTAGGATTTAGCAGTTTTATAAATTCCTGAAAGCCAGGTGTTATAGCAAGCTTGTAGCAAAACACTGCACTTGAATTCTTACCTGTGTTTTACTTAAGGACATAGTTTTCTGTACTCTGAAGTGTGTACGCTCTTGATCACACTGCTATTGTTCTGTTCTATTGATCAACGCTGCTTTTTGTTTCTTAACAGCTTCATTGAGGTATTATGGACATAGAATAAAATGCATATATTTAAAGTATGCAGTTTTGTAAGTTCATATGTATATGATATATATTTCATAAGTTCATGTATATATGTATATCATATATATCCTGAAGCCATCAATGAAATATATATATCCTGAAGCCATCAATGAAATCAAGACAATGAACATATTCACCACCCCCAAAGGTTTCCTCAGTGCTTTTCTTTTAAACAAAAGCAGTCATCTGTGCTTTAGTTTCCAAGGGGTATGGAGAAAGCATCTGCGTTTTAAATTGGGTCATTTTCACCCATTTTGAACGGGTAAATATATATATAATCTAAAATACTCCTAAATACTTCTTCAAGCTCTGCCAGGTTTGGTTCTGTTTCCCCTTACTGTTTTACCAAAATAGTCCCAGGGCTTCTCTGCTCCAGTATCAGATGTTTACGACAGACATGAATTTATCACAGAGTCCTGTCCCAAGACTTGGAGTCGAGGTTGGGTTTCATATGGGAAAGCAGGATGGTATTGGAGGACGCCACTGCTCTTCACAGTGTTCGACCTGCTGGAGTAATCTTAGGAGTGCTCGATGAGCAAAATGACAATAAGCCAAATGGAGTTTTCAGTCCTACCATGAAATTTTAAAATCAGAAACCTTAAACATTTCTAACAATCACAGGGGGTGGGGAGGGAAGAAGTGCCTCACAATTGAATTAATTCGCTTTGATTATGTGTGATAGAATCTAAATATTGAGGATTGCTCAGTTATTTAATCATGGACAAGGGCTGTATCTTGGAATTAATCCTCTCGCCAGTCCTTAATTGCTTCATTCTTACCAATTTAAATAAACGGTGCTGGTGTTCGAACAGGCTTAGGAGGCATTCTAATTTTAGTTGAGATGACAGGACAGATGGGAGCTCGTTTCTGGCAACGTCCCCATGCTTCTCCGTCACCCGGTTTCTCCACACCTGACTTTCAAAGATGGGGATGTGTGAGTCCTTCCCTGAGACGGTTCCCTGGTCTCGAAGACAAGACACACCGCAGGCCTCCCGTCCCCTCCCCGTCCTGCCTGCGCAGCTGGCCGCCCCTGGGCGTGGGAGCCTGCCCCGTGTGCAGGCTGGGGGTTGATTGCCAACCTGCTGGGTTGCTTTCGTGGAGATTAACAATTAGCCGCTGGTTAAGGCACAAGTTGAGGAATCTCATTCTGCCACATGAACCGTGGGATTTTGGACACATTAAAATCTGTCCATGCAGCACTTTCCACATCTGTAAGAGAAAGATAATAAACCCGTCTCCCCGGGTTTTGTCTCCGGTTTGATAAGATGAGGTCTGTAAGGTCCTTACGGGGTGCTTGGCACTCCCAAAGCGATGGTCACTAATTATTGTGGTGGTTGTCATGGTTTTTATTGTTTTTTTTGGTCTTTCTTTTTATCCTTCCCTTGGCCGACTGCTCCTCTCCCTGGAGGCAAACTTGGTTTGAATGCCAAAGCCTATAATTAGTGGAAAATAATGCTCCAGGAACAGCAGTCGTCCACAGCAGCAAATCCTGAGAATGCTCTAGCAGAAGGCATTGTTACGGCAGCTCCCCATCCTCGAGGCAGACCAGCGCCCCCGTTGCTTATTATGCATTTCCTGGCTCACTGGCCGAGACCTTTCTTCTCCTCAGGGTTTCACTAAGATCAACGCCTTCAACTGGGCGAAGGTGCGGAAGCTGAGCTTCAAGAGAAAGCGCTTTCTCATCAAGCTCCGTCCCGATGCCAACGTAAGTGGATGGGGGGGTGGGGGAACCTGACCTTGGAGCCCCCCTGCCCCGTGACCCCGGGGATGGAGGGGGTCTGCTGGGGCACAGGCTGGAATGGCGGCCAGTGCTGTGCAGGTGTCTGAGGGTCTGTACCGAGAGGCGTGCCCAGACGCTCCATAGCCACGCTGTCACCTGGGTAGACAGAGCGAGGTAAAGAATGGCCAGCCCCCTCCCCCAACCCCGGATAGCGCGACCCCTACAGTTGCTGGGGCTCCAGCCCCTAGGCCACCTCCTCGAGATACCACTCAGCATCCATGGGATTCAGGGCAGACCCCTGCCTACACAAGCCCCCGGCTGTCCCCAGCTTTCGCGTCCCCGCTCTTGTCCCCAAGCCTCTGACAGCGCCTTCTCACAAGCTAAGAAGCCTGTCCACCCCACTTCCTGCAGAACCCCTAAAGCTGTCGCTCACCCCAGGATGGGGTCAGGGAAGAAAGAGCATCTTCCTCCCTTGCCAGAAACAGGCAGTGGAGGTCATGGATGATAGATCCCTGATGTCCCCAACCCGCGCTTGGAGTGGTTTTCTGCCCCAGGGAAAAAAAGATGATAAGTGGCCATCTAGGCTTATCATTCAGCTACAGAATGGATTAAATCAGCTTTTATGGTCTGACCTGGGAAGCAGCCACCCACTATAAGTTGTTTTCTCTGGGAAAATACTTTTTGAGTTCCAAAAGGCTACTTATAGATGCAGAATTGTGGCACGCTTGTTTGTAAGTTGGGACTGCCCAGAACCATGAGATCCCTCAGAATAGTTGGAATTGCTGGGAACGTTAAGGACTGTAGTGAGTCCTGTTCATAAAATATGGCCACTAACACTGAGAGCGTTCAGTCTGGGAGTAGAAAATTACACTCTCCGCTTTCCAGAATCAAAGGATGTGATTTTTTTCAGCCTTGAGTGATACTTTTGTGCTCCAGAAAAAAAAAAATGTTCATTTCCTGTGTGGTCCCTGAGGCCACCTGGAGGCTTGAGCCATATGTGGCTTGATAGAGAAAAAGCTTAAGACCGATATGCAAAGTTGGCATGAACCTTTAGGGAGAAAATAGAAGTGTATTTCAGTTATTTTAAGGAGTCAAAAAGGGATTTCTGTACTTGGATTTTTTTTTTCTTTTAAAGAAGGAAATGTAAGCCATGTACACAATTTGTTTATGAATTCTGTCAAAAGAAATGTTATGACTTCTGCTCAATAATCCTGTTCTCTGTAGTTCCTCTAAGGAATTCGGGAATGGTTGAATGATAACTACATTTTGTCATTAGGAGCAACTCTGTTTTACTAAATATATGAATTTATGGTCCTGCTATATAATAAAATACAGAATTGAAATTTTATTGGACATACTTGTTTTCTGTCCCTTTTCTCATTTTTTAACTCAATGTCCACGGGTAATGGGAAAATAAAAAAACCCAAAGTGGTCTTTTCTCTTTTTAGAGCTCATACCAGGATACCTTGGAGTTCCTCATGGCCAGTCGGGATTTTTGCAAGTCCTTCTGGAAAATCTGTGTTGAACATCATGCCTTTTTTAGACTTTTTGAAGAGCCCAAACCAAAGCCAAAGCCCGTTCTCTTTAGTCGAGGGTCATCATTTCGGTTCAGGTAAGGATTTCCTTTCACACTTCTCCTGTTTGCCACGGGAACGTTCCGAGACTTGCCGTCTCCTACGGCCTGTGGTCGTGGCCGCACAGTATGGGGGCCCATAAGAGGGAAGTAGGCCTCAGGAGTCTGGCTGCTGGGGCGATGGCTCGGTGGGTCCCACAGGCGCCTGGCTGTCCCTCGCTGTGTTGGAACGTTAGTCAGCCAAGAGGCCGTCCACCCGCCACAGCCAGCTCCTCACAGGACTCAATGATTCCGAAAGGATTTCCTTTCTCTGTGGAAGCAAGTGTGTCGTCCACGTTCGGTGTAGCCCCTGAATGCCGCATAGACTTGCACATCCTCGGTGCACTCTCCCACTCCTTTCAGCAGACATTGGAGTGTCTTCCGCATGTCAAATCCGAGTCTAGGTGATGGGGGTTCACGGTGAACAGAATTATCCCTGCCTCCTCGAAGCATACAGACTCTCGGGATGGCGGCTTAATAAGCAAACGCACAATTATTAAGGGGTTTCATCACTTGAACACTTTCTGTTACTTAGAAGGGAACTCAAGGGACGAAATGGGCACATAACGGTTGTCTCTCAGAGCTGCGTTTATTCCTGGCTCGCTGGAAAAGCCCATGTCTCTCCCGGTGATGGAAGGAGGGGAAGGGGAGACGGGATGTGTCACACACTTAAATGAGAATGCCTTCCTGTCTTGTCTTCCCTCTCTTCCTCCTCCGTCCCCTTCCTTCTAGCGGCCGGACGCAGAAGCAGGTTCTCGACTATGTGAAAGAAGGAGGACATAAGAAAGTGCAGTTTGAAAGGTAAGAGAAGCTTCGATGCCACTTCTGATTTGCCAATCCCGAGAGTCATTCTCTCCGGGAGACAGCGCGTTGCTGCTAAAGCTCTCTTCCCCCAGGCCCGGTGAGTTGCCGGTGAGTGCCTCCTAGCGTCCCTAGGCCAGGGTAGTGTAGACAGAAACATCCGAGGGCTGGGGCGCTTCCTCGAAGGTGAGGGGAGATGTAAACGGACGGACCTCGGAGGGCCAAGTGAGGAAGAGGAAGCCAGCAGAGAGCCGGATGGAAGGGGAGCAGGAGACTGCGGTGGGGATAAGGCACTCTAGAAACTTCCTCCTCCGGGAGTCCATAAGTATTTGGGGATTTGAATGGAGTTCCATAAACCGTTAAAAGTTCCATAAACTTTTAATGAACTACAGCTTGGATGAGAAGCGGCAGGATTTATTACTGTCGTGAGCGAATGCTTATGGCCGATGCTAGGTTCCCCGCATTTTGCATACAGGAACCCAGAGGGTCTTCATGCCAGCTCCGTGAGGTCGGTACACTGCTAGTCCTCTTTTTTTTTTTTTTTTAAGATTTTGTTCATTTATTTTAGAGTGTGCTGTGGGGTGGGGGGGACCGGGGGAGAGCGGAGAAGGAGACTCCCCGCTGAGGGCGGAGCCTGATCCCAGGACCCCGAGATCATGACCTGAGCGGAAATCAAGAGTCGGACGCTTCACCGACTGAGCCCCCCAGGCACCCCTCTCCTATTCCCTTTTTAAAGATGGAGACGCTGCAGCTCAAAGAGATCGAGTTACCAGCCCGCATCTCAGAGCTGGCAAGTGGCCCCCTGCCCCGAGCTTGGCTCTGCCGCCCAGAGAGGGGAGAAGCAGAGAATCCAGGGACTAAGATAAAAGGCTGAACAGCTCACGTGATGGGCACTGTGGGCTGTTCAGTGCATGTAGATTTCTTCTTTTTAACGTTTTTCTTTTTTACATTTTAATCCGTCTTAAAATTACAGTCAAGTCTGGAGAACATGGCAAACATCCACATTTCTTTCCGCTCCTGGGTTTTTTCCCCTTTTTGTGTGTAACTGCTGTTGTGACACGTAGCTAGCTACACCCCACCTTAATCCGCAGCCGTCTCTGCTGTTTCCCTTCTCCCCTTCCTGGAGGCGGCAACTGCCAGCTTCGTGTTACTCCTGTTACATGTATTTATGCATCTAAAAAGGATGGGCAGGGTTTCTCTGGGGTGTGCTGTTTCATTTGTTTAACTAGTAGTACACTATACCTCATTCTGTATCTTGCTTTTGAAGCCCTACCCTGATCTGGGGATCTGTGTTGGTGTTTAGGGTATTGTGAAAGTACCCCACTTTATCTGATTCTCTGTTGACAAACCTTCGGGGTGCTCGGTGCCTCGTTTTACTCTTCCCCAAACAAACCTGATGCTGTGACCATCATTGTATATTTGGAGTATATCGAAGAAAAGCCAAACACACGTTAACATTCGATCTCTATATTGATACGGTTTCATCGTCTGAGTAGCTGTAAAGTTTCTAATGCTCATTCACAGAGGAAGAGGAGGGCACTGGCTGAGTAAGGAAGGGAAAAGATAAAGGAGACGGGCTAGTGGCATTAAATCCAGTTTCTTCTACTGCTGAGGCTGTAAATTCATTAATGGGGGCAGGCCTTCCCTGAACTCAACACTGTGAAAGAGTTAGCTGATTAGTGGTGCTTGCCTCTAGTATAGAACCGATCTAGAAAAGCATGACCCAACATACATGAATTGATATCCTATTGTCAGACCAGAACTTGCACCTCCAGGCATCCTCGGGCCCAGCCAACTCTCCCTCCCAGAGACCTTTCTAGGTCTAGAAAGGTAGTGAGCAGTGACTGGGTCTCCTGAATTTTTTCAGAATTTAAGTAACCCCTGAACCCTACAAGTGTTAGGAAAAGAATGACTCCCTTTCCATGGGGCATCCATACACACTACTATAGGTGCCTTCATACTGAGGACAGGCATAAGGATGTTGTTATTTTTCATTTAAAAAAAAAAAAAGCTTACCTAACTTTGGCTGTCTTAATGTGATTTCTCCCAGGAAACACAGCAAGATTCAGTCCATCAGAAGCCTGGGTACACAGCCTAGAGAGCCGAATTCAGAAGTGCCAAAACAAGTCAGTAATGCTAATCAACTATTATAACTGTGGGGTTGTGTATTTTGTTTTGTTTCACCGTACTTTCTTTGTTAAGTACTGTGTTTCACAGTATGTTTCTGAGTTATTTGCCCTGCACCTTTGGGGTTTCTTTTCGTGGAGAAGAGTATAGTTGTGTGCCCTGGCTTTGAGCAGACACAGGCTCTGCACCCCAGCCTGGGCTCGGCATACCCTGGAGTGGGTCCTTTTTCAGCTGACTTCCTGTCTTCCATCCCGTGCTTTTGCCACGGAGAAGTTTGCTCTGTTGGCCTGAACTCAGCTTAGGAGTGGAACCACCCACGGGAGCCAGTAGAGCGGAGCCCACCCGGCTCCGTCCAGCTAGATGGGTGTGGTTATGTGAAGACACTGGGACCTCCTTTGCACCTGCTGGGTGTGGCTCCCGTTCAGGGCCAAGGTCAGAACCCTTTATTGGCACCAGACTGGGTGGTGAGTTCCCAGGACTCCTGTTACAGCACAGTGACCGCAGTTGGCACCAAGGGACATTATCACTCTTACCCTGAGGGTGGTGAAAGCTCATTTTGTCCGGAATTGGCCTCTGGGTGTGTTTTCGGGGTTTTTCTCTAGGAAAGAATGCCAACTTTGTAGGCACATCTAAAAAGAGTGCCTAACCTGTCTGTTCTTCCTTGGAAGTATAAACAAAGAAGTTTTTTGTCATTTGTCTGCAATCCATGGCAACCTGCCACCCCGGGAGGGTGGGGGAGGGGGGTCCACCATCTGTTTTCTTCCTCTCCCCGCCCACCCTTTCTTGGGAAGCCCCCTGTGGGTTGCAAGGACTCTCTCATTCCACGGAAACTTTGGAAACCCAGTGTGAGCCCAGGGGCCCTAGAGAGCAGACATGCAGGGGCCCACTCGTGCTGCTGGAGACCCTGCATCGTCAGCATCCAGATGCAGAGAGAACCTTCTGGATGTCGACCAAACGCACTCGGGAGGGCCTGCTCGTCGGCGATGTTTTGTTTGAGCAGCGTGGACGGCAGCCTTGACTCGGCAGTCCTTTCCGCTGCTTGAAGCGGACCGGGTGTTATTCACTTAGCCTCTGACCCCGCCCTCCCTCTCTCGCCCCGCCCCGCGCAGGCGCAGCAGAGTGCCAGCCTGCCCCCGCGAGAGGGCGCCGAGTCCGCCGGCGGCCCGCAGGGAGACGAGCCCAGCGCCTCGGCCGAAGAGCCGCGCCGGAGCCCGGCGCTGCCCCAGAGCCCCGCGGGCGGCGGGAAGGCGGACGGAGCGGCGCGGGCGGCGGCCGACGAAGAGGAGGAGGTCGTTAAGGATAGGACCCAGCAGAGTAAAGCTCAGCCCCCGCAGCCGAGCACAGGTCCAGCATCCAGGGCTGCCCGAGGCAGCAGCACTTCCATTCCTTTCATTGACTGCAGTGACGTAGATAGCGAATCCGACCTGCTCAGGGAGCAAGCGTCCCAGTCCCAGTCCCAAACAAATGACAATTATGAGGGTGATTTGACCAGTGGGGTTTACCTGCTCTCCAGGGATGAGAGGCGGGCCGAGGCTAGGCTCAGGGCTTCCCCTCCCTCCGTGAAGTCCTCCCGGCCTCCTTCCCGAGAGTTCCTCGATGATGATTCCGCAGACCTAACCTTTGATATGAGCGGGAGCCCCCGGCTCCCAAGACATAGCTCCCTGATAGATGAGCTGTTCAGGGGCTCAGACGGTCGCAGTAGCCCGGCCACCCCTCTGTCTCCCGGTAGCAGACGGTCGAGTCCAAATAGGAGTTGGGACAGGACGGGGTCTCAAGGCTATGTCTCCGAAAACGGGCATGACCCAAGAGAGGAAAGGACGGGAGAAGATCCTCTCCCAAGCCAGGGTCCTGCTTACGAGAGCTCTTCCCCCAGCCTACAGAGGCCATACTTACGGAGTCTTCCCAGTAGATACAATAAGTCAGAGACAGACCCACTCATCCTTAGCCAGGTGGCGTCAACCCCAGAGGCATTGGATAGGCTTGATGGCCACGAAAAAGGAGGACTGGCCAGCCTGGCCGCCTCAGGAGGTAGAATGCTGGCCAATGGTGCACCTTTCGTGGGTCCGCCGTCAAAGACCCCCGCCCTGCGGTCCGCGTGTGCCGGCGGCGTGGCGGACCCGCGGGCACCTTTGCATGTGACGGAGGGCTCCACCAGCAGTGGGACTGAATCCAGTGATTCAGACTCTGAGATGGGGACCCCTTTGAGGCAGCCACTCACGTTTGGCAACCCAGCGGTGCTGGGCTCCCCTTCCATGGCGAGAAGTCAGAAGCAGGTGCGTGGCCTGCATGTGAGTGAGGAGGAAGAGGAGGCTGAGTAGGAGCGCCAGGCTTCAAGTGTTGGGGACCTGGAGTCATGAGTCCAGGGTTCCAGTGCAGATGGTCTGTCCTAGGGACTCATTAATCTTTAATCAATGTTTGTTAGAGGAAGCTTCGGGCAGCCATGTTTGGATAGGGGAAGCCTAACTCTAAAATCCTTAAGAAAAAGGAAACTTCACACAGTGGGCTTGCTTTCCAGAAAAAAAAAAAAAGTGGACAAGATAAACAGTAAGGCATAATGACAAGTTATCGGGAGCTTATTTATCTTTCTGGTTGGGTGAGGAAGAAATACGTTCTTAGGAATCTGGTCATGTGTATAGGGTGTTGTATTTATGTGGAAATCTTCTGCGTGTATTGAGTTTGTATGCAAATCACGCTCCTATTGATTGAATGTTTGGACTGGAGTATCATTGAGATCCCAAGAAAGGTGTTGGTTTTACTTTTTCCCCTGCTTCTTTAAGAGGAGGGGCTGCTTTTCAGAGCCTCCTAAAGTGAGGGATTGACATAATTCAAGCCTGCTTGTTAAATTGATTGCTGGTTGAGATTAAGTGTTGGTGAAATCTCCGTCAAGAATAATGAACATTTTAATAGGGAGAATAGTCTTTCTTCTCTCCATACTTCCTATGAAATGATGTAAAGGACGTCAGGTAGAACTAATTTATAAGGGATTGCTGGTCTGGTTGGGATTCGCATTAGTCGGTCAAATTGTTAGCTATGTTTTAAGAAGCGATAACTCTGGCTGTCAGAATTTCAAATTGGAGCACAGAAATGCAATTGAGTGATGACGCAGGGGGAAGTCAGACCTCACAGTAGGCACTAAGGGCCTGCCTTTGAATCATGCACAGCGGAGAGAAGGATCGTTTTTCTAGTATTGCTGCCCCTTGGCTGGTTATTATGTACATTCTTAACGTTCACACTTGGGTGAACAGGGCCTTCTCTTGGGAACAGTGACTTCTAGAAGTTTCTATGGGCAGGAAAAAAGTGTTATGTAGTGAGAGGTTTGATTTCTCCTTAAATCTTGTCCACTTCCGCCAGTGCCTTTCACTCAGCACTCCTGCATCTTAGATCAAAGAGCCTGGTTTTAACGTGCTTGTTTCTCCACCCCAGCCACACGAGGGAATCACCTGGGACACATTAAAAATCAGTGATGCCTGGGCCCTGACCCTAGACATTTTTATCTAATTGGTCTGGGGTGCCACTTGGGTTCCCCACATGGTTCTGCTGGGCAGTCTGGGTCATGCCTCAGCCTGACACAGTTGCCTTCTAGAATCTAGTGGACTATGTTGAGACCGACAGCTAAATTTCTGGCTTGCTTGCAGAGTAAGGAAAGCATCACCAATGAAATACTTTCATTAATTAATGCCTGTTACTTGGTACTTTGCAGTCTTTAGTACTTTTTTTTTTTTTTAAAAGATGAGTTGTAGAATCAAATTTTTAGATCCTAAGTAACTACCAGATTACTGAAAAGAGTTTTAACGATGATACATCCCTGGCGTGCCACCATGCCGACTGCCTTACTAAACTCATGCGTGTGGCGTGATGACAAGGGAAGGGCTCCGCGTGCTTAGGAAGCAGGGTAGAATTTGGCAGCCGTATGTGATACACAGACGTATCGGCTGACCTCGTGGCTCCCAAATGATCATCTGTCCTCACGAATGTTGACAAGTTGGTTTTGAAGACGCTGAAAACGTCGTCCATTTTTATACGAACTTTTTTTGTGGTTTTTATTTTCCTAATCATTTGATTCAGTGCATGATTGATGAATCAAACTGATTATTGGATAGTTTGAAAGATGTTCATTGAAGTAGTCTATTGATGTCTTTAGATTTCTATATTTAACAGAGTCACGGAACTTTAGAACTAGAGGGGACCTTAGGGATCGTCTAGGGGACACCTTCATTTTGTGGATGACAGACCTTGTCCTGTTGAAGTCGAGAGGCTTCACGTAGTCCTATAACTACTGCATGATGCAGCTAAACTAGGAACCTTGGCCCATAGCCCTTCAGCTCTGGTCTGTGTGACCTCTTGGTGCAATAGGACGTTTTTGATTCAGTACTTTAATTTTGGAGAATCTTGTTCAGATTAATAATTAAAATCAGATGTGGAGACCGGGGATCATGGAGACTTAAGACACTTACCGTCCATAATACATGGAGGCACTGCTTTTTCTGTTGTGGGGTTTTTGCACTTATAACGTGTTCTTGTGTATTCTGTTCTGAACTTAGAAAAAGATGTCAGTTTGCTGTATAAAAATGTAGTCCGATGTGAGTTAAGCAGAGTCCCACTTGGAATCCTGTAGTTTATTTGTGTAGGTGATTTGTTCCAATGAATTTTCTTTTTACCTCTAATTACACAGAGCCTGCCGATGAAGTATGAATGAGCAATGGGTATTAACCTACCCAGCATACAATGTGAATCAGCAAATGTAAACCTCCAAAGCAAAACATGCTCCAGTAATTATTTTGTTTTGATTTTTTGCTTAAAGGAGTGATTTTTGTTTGTTTGTTTTTATCCGAAGTGTTTTAAAAACAGCTGATCAGTGGTAGTGTACTCAGTTCTGTATTGACAAACGTTCCCTTTCTAGGGTTGCTCATCAAGTTTTTCTCTGGTTGATTTCATACCAGCCAAGCAACTCAATTTCCGCTTCTGGGCTAGTATTTATGAAAGTAGCAATCCTGATGTGATTAATGGTGCTTAACAGAGAAGGGGTATGGTTTGTTCAAAAGGCACGTAGCCTAACGTGCTGAGAATGTTCGCTAATTGCCTCTGGGGGAGCTTGCTCTGCACAAATAAAGATTTTAAGCATGGGTCGGGGAGTACTTTTAAGCATTCTTTGAGCCTGGCGGAGCCAGCTCGCACAGGAGACATGATCTCTCACCCTGCAGAGGTCAGGGAAAGCCCGCAGTCTCCCACCTTCTGCCTTTTGGGCGCCTCTGGTTCCCCAGGTCTTTACCTGGCCTCCAGAGCCGCACGGTGTGGCAGAGAAGGACACATGTGTGCACAAAGTTAAACCAAGGATGCAGCAAGACCAGCGCCGGGGTTGGGTGTGCATAGGTGACCTATGGATTCATTCCAGTTTCCAGAGGGTTTCCCAAGACCCGTCTGTCTGTTTTTCTAAGATGATAACTAGTGCAGAGGACTCTTGAATCAGTAAGGAGCCCACGTCTTTAGGTAATAGCTGCTTTATGAAACGGGAAACCTTAAGGCCTCGGATAGAAGACCAGACCATCTATAGACAGGCCTCCTCCGGGGCCCCCTTGCATCCATATCTTTTGTGAGATGGTATTTCAAAGTATGCAAATTGTAGCCCCTTTCGTGGTTGATTTTTTTGTTGCTGTTTTTCAGGGCAAAATAAAATGCGAGAAATTCTTTTAGCATGAAGAAATGCATTTTATGAGTTTCGGAACTTAAGTGAACTGCTCCAGCTCCTTTGACAGGCATCTGTGTGCCATTGACGATATTTTATTAGACAGGCATTTAATTAAAGGAAGTCTGTGGGCCAGATTCTTCCCCACATATGTGACTCATATTTGGGGATTTCTCACAGATTTAGCTCCAAATTGTGCCACGTGGCCCGCACTTGAAATGTGAATGATTCTGATTTTATTCTCAAGAACTTCTTTGAAGATTGAAACCCAGCAATACTTAAAAATGCCAGGGCTGCAAAACTTAAAATACAGCCTGAGCCTCTTGAAATTTGCACCAAGTATGCAAAATCCAGCCTGTCCTCTGTTGAATCAGAAACTCAACTTCACATCCTAGCCTTGGAAGCCCTTTGATTGTGCTGTGAAGCAGTATCTAAAAGAAGGAAAAATTAATGAGATTAAACTAT
>CM052883.1:10693341-10708712 GCA_028534135.1 Potos flavus | reverse complement strand
CGTGTATATTTAATACTAGAGATTAAATATTTTATTAAAAATGTCTAATACACCAAACTTTACAATAGAAAAGGCTGGGGACTTCATTCTCATTTTTGTCATTTGTTTAATAAATTTGGGGAAATGTGTTTCTGTTGTTCCATTGTTCGCACCGTTTGTCAGCATGTACCTATCTAGGAGGAAAAAAGCACCCCCCCCCCCCCCCCCCGTGTTCTGTCTTTATCCTCCGAGCATGGTGCACTTTCTGTTCCCTACATTGTTGGAGCACTGTCTGGTGTCTTTTTTTTTTTTTCTTCACTGCTGAATACCAATTTGTACTTGAAATACCTGTTTTCTCTAGAATTACAGTGATCCTGTTCACTAAACAGCAAGCTTTACCAATGAGGCATGCCAGGGTCCTACCCCATGTCACTGAGGGTGGGGACCGGAAGGCGAATGGAAGACTCCACTGGTCTGATTTCGTCTTCTAAGGAGCCTGCACTTTGTACTGTGTGTGCACTGGCGGGGGTGGGGGGGTGGGGGGGGGACGGTCTTTGGAAGCGAGCAGGATCACTGTCGTTGGGGGAGAGGTCTCATGGAAACAGAGCGTATCTGTGGCTACAGCTTGCACAGGGGAGCTCGGATATCTAACCGAAGGTTTGGCTTCTTGTTTTGATTGGGACCAGCCATTCGGATGGGGGTAGAACCCTTTTCCTAGTCGGTAGCTAGAAGAGAATTTAGCTGGGCCTTTGTCTTGGCGGGTGCGGGGGGCTGGTGGGAACGTAGAGAAGACCCCGCCCAGCTCAGCCCCACTTGGTTACTCATGGCCAACAAGCCGTTACTAGTTTCAATGTATCCCCAGAATGCAGGCTCTCACAGATACTGCCTGGTCTCATCTCCTCTCCACGGCCTAAGAGCGCGGCATCTCTGTAAAGCATGGACTTATTTATACCACCGGGAAGGGCGCTGGCTTCTGCGGTAACAATGAGCTTGGGGATTCTTTCAGCATGGAAGGCCAAAGTCCTGTAACCGTGTACGCACGATATTAATATCTCCTGTTAATCCAAACGGAAGAGGCTTTTACTTGTCCTAACAGGTATCTTGCTGTAAAAACTGTCAATTGTAACTGTTCTTTCCCACTGACGGCTAAAGCTTTGTCCTGAGTACAGGATGCTATTTTTCATTGGTATGAAGCACCGTGTTCCCCGACCCAAACACTGCCCCCAACACCACCACCGCCACCACTACCACCACCAAGTTCGAACAAAGAGAAATTTTCCTTTCTCTTTTCTCCATGAGTGAGAGCACACTAGAACATTCTCTGTCATTGCTCCATCGGTAGGCATTCCTCTATTTCTCTGCACGTTGCATTGCGGTTGCTTTTCCGAGTTGCTGGGTGACAAACACCGAAGTTGATGCTTAGCTGCTTGTAAAACTTTGTTTAAAGGACCTTGGTCTGAGAATAAGAAGCACATATATGCATTACCCCCATCCCCTCCGTTATCAAGAAAAGGACAGCACCACCAGGATTGGTAATTCTGGGAACTCGTTTTTCTCATGGCACCTTATAATTTTAATAACGCATTGTCAGCTTTTTATCACATATTCTATTGGGGTGGGCACCCAGCCGAGTTATCACTGTGAATCCTGTCCATTCGGTAGATTACCCATTTTCCAGCCCAGTACTGACCTTTTTTGACAACCGGCTTTCAAATGCAGACAATCTCCAGGGAGAGTTCATTGTATTCTTTTTTTAGAGGGAGATGATGGATTTAAAAAGAGCCTTTTTAAAGATCCATGAAAACCTACATCTGTAATGAATTTCCTGCATGTGCCTTTGGAACATATTCTGGGTATGTAGAGATAAAATCTATATTTTAGAACCAAATACCAGGAGACAAATCATGATAGATGAGTGGAATCTAGAAACTTGTCCAGGTAACTTTCTTTGGGGGGAATGTTGAAGAATCAGCATACTGTTCTGATTGTACTTATTAAGGTTTTAAAAAGAAGAATTGAGAAAACAATCAGTATTCTCAAATATTTAAATAACAAACCTGCTCTGGGTTACTATTTTTAAAATGATTATCAGGTTTCCTAAACACTTAACAGGAAAAACAACTTAGCTAATTAAAACTAAGATTACCAACGTATTGACCAATGTAAAATAGAGGACAGGTACAACTAAGTTTTCAAAATGTCATTATCTATGACTTGGAAAATAGAGTAGGAATTCTCTTTTCCCAGACATGTGTGGGTTTGTTCTTAACGCTTAATACAATCAGAGGAGGTTACCACGCAGCTGTGCCCAATCCCGAAAAGGGGGGGAGATGGGCATTGTGTTTGGCTTGTCCATCATAAACCATGTTCCCGCTGTTGATGAACCTCCGACGAGGGGCAGGTCAGGAGAGATAGTCTGGGTGGTACTGCAGAGCTTCCCCAGAAAAACCAGGAGAGAAGTATGAATGTAGTTTACATTAAAGAGAGAAACTAAGCCATTTTTTCGGCTAGGTGAAAATGGGATCCATGAATACAGCCGTGCTAATTTGAAGTTCCAGAATTGTTTGTGCCATGAGAATGTGTGCATTTAAAAGGATTTTTAAAAGCAGTTACCAGAAATGCCTCTCTTGAGCGCAGTATTGGTGATGGCATTTCCAGTCCACGGGGGTGACATAATCCCAGCCCTCTTGAGACGGGTTGATGGCAGGGAGGGCGGGCCATAGTGGGGGGCATGAAATCATTTGGAAGAGGTGGAGGATTTGAGAGTTACTAACCGGAACTCTTAACTGGAAATACCTTAACAAAATGCAGGGCAATTTCTGGAAATAGGAAAAAATAAATTTTAGAAGAATCCAAAGCTTCCAGATTTTCAGAGTCTAACTGATCTTTTTCTAATCTCTGGAAACTTCTTTCCACCTGTTGTCTTAATATCCAGGTGCTTTCTCAAAAGATTCCCCCCAAATTATTTACCTAGAGCCCATCTCTGAAAGAGATTACTTTATGTCAGTTTGTCCCGGAGGGGGGAAAAAATGATAAAAAAAAAAAAAAAAAAAAGTACGCAGGCATTAATGCGTTCACTGAGTAGCCGTGAACATCAGTTTCCTCTCCTCGTCACCCGGGGCTGTGGTTTCCAAAGCAGGTAACCAGCTGCATGATTTGAGCAGGCTTGATAAGCTAGGTAGGTAAGCGGGCTGGTTTTACCGTACAGAGCAATCCTGTTTGTTTGTTTGTGGAATGGACTACTTCAGTGGAAATTGGTTACATGGACAGACACGTAGTTCAAATAACTGTAACCGTAGACACTGACTTAAAGACCCAGCTCTTCCCACCTGCCCGAGGGTGGACCCCGCACGGACTTTGAATAGACTCAGTCCACAGAGCATTTTAATTTCTCACCAAGCTGCCAAATTCTACTGATGGCCCTCATCAGCATATCCCACGGATTGCTGAATGGGCAATGGGCTGTGTAGTTGGGTTTGGACCACGTCACCTATAAATTTTCAAAGTCCCAAGTAGTTTTCGCTTGCAAGGAGAGAAGAGGGCTACTCTCCGTGGATGCAGCTCAGACGAGCAAACTTGAACTTCAGAGTTTGGACCTTCCCCTTCTGTAGAATCGTGGACAGATTTCTAGACCGGGCTGCTTGGTGTTTATTGATTTATTGGTCCTACTGTTAAATACACCCATCAGCCCTCCTGTCTCGGGCCCTAGGAGTAGACACAAAACTAGCGGAAGGAGCCGCTCCGGAAGCGGAAGCGGAAGACCCTAATTTTGGTCGTTCCCCAAGTCTGTGTGTTGCACGTGTAAAGTTGCCCGTCACCCACATCTTTGGGCTACGTGAGTGAACGCAGCGGGTTGTCCCCCAGCAGCCTGTGGCTGACCCGGGGCTGTCCTTTCCTCGACCTAGGAACACAGGTTGTCATGACGTTCACTGCCATTATCCCGTTTTCTGAATCCTGTCTCTGACGTGGTCCAGTGTAGACGCTTCTAGATGACTGTCTTCTTTGAAATGCGCCCTGCACTCTCAGCAGGACACACGTCTCCCGGAACCCTGGTCTGTTTTCTCATCCTTTCAGTCTGCTGAATTAGAAGTGTCCCCAGGGGAACTTCACCAGGGCAATAGCTTTTGACCTTTGGAGGGTAGAAGTGCCTGTGCTTGCCGGGGGCCCACCCGCATTTTCTCCCTCCCAGTGGGGCAGCTGGTTTTTCTTGTCTGCTGCTGGATGCTGTCTAGGGCCGGATTGGTACTGTTTTCCCACCCCACACCCCCCGACCCCCACTCCTCCTACAAGCCAGCCTTCTCTAACCGCTTTTTATTCTTGGCTCCAACTCTCACTGATGACGTGAGTGCTTTTTCTGCTGCACATCACTGCAAAACCGAGGCCCTGCATGCTCTCACTTAGAACTGCCTCACCTGACCTCACGCACAGTGTGAGAGCTGAAGGTAAGCCCCCTCCCCCCCTGCCTTTTTGCCGGATCATGGTTGACAAATAAAAAAGCAGCTCGGATGCAATGACTCACAAATGCATGAAATGTTTGGATATCTCTAGACTGCCAGAATTTCTCTCTTCTATTTCCTATTTGTAGTGATGACACGTTTCCTTTTTGTGACTTTTTTTTAAAAAGAGAATAGTGTAGACCCTTGAAACATTTGCGGTTCTAATTGTTGTCACTATTTCTATTTGACAAGTTCCAGTTTTTTCGAAATCATTGTATTCGGTTGTGCACCAGTGTCAATAAAATTGACATTTGTGAAGCAATTTCTGGCCTTTTTCTCCGGGTTTCGCCGGGTCTGGTGGTGTGTGGGGTGCACGGGTCTTTGTCTAACCGTGATGCGTATTAAAAATGCCAGGATTTTCACGGAGGGATTTTTAAAATGCAACCTCCATTAATCTTCACATTTTCAGATCTCGTTCTTCTGGGACCGTTGTACTGACCTATCGTCCATCTGCTTTCTCGTATCTGCTTTTTTGCCGTTCTTCTGGGTGTGCTGGCTTTTCCCGCATGTGTTGGCGACACTGCTAGCTGGTCCAGCTGGGACGGGGCAGGGGCTGGTGGTTTTTCATGGTTGGCTCATTCCTGCTGTGATCAGGTTCACTACCCTCCATTCTAGGCCATCCCATCTTGTAATTTCAAAGTGGATATGAATGAATCCAGAGGGAGAGGATAGCTGTCAAGAAAATGGGGTATGCCCAGAAAAACGGCACTTCACCTTTCTCTCCGAGATCCTTGTCAGTGTGCAGAATAATAGCCTTGAGCTGAAACCGCATTTTGGAAAATGAGAAAGCATTGCACGCCGTCTTTCCTTACGACGGTAACAGACGGCACTGCAGGCTCCTTGAACTTCGTTGACCCTCGCGCTAGCCCTAGCAAACCTGTGTTAGAATTAACAAATGTGTTAGGCGGAAACACGCAGGTAGAAGTGTATTCTGAAACGTCCCGGTTGGCTCCAACGGGTTGAGGTTTCGAGATTTGCAAAATTCTGTTGGCAAAACGTGGCACGCACACGCCCTCTCCTTTGGCTGACGTATAATGGGTAATGATACATTTTCCTATTATTTAATGTATCCTTTGCAGAGGAATCATTAATGACCTGTCACTTTTTGACTCACCAAGGGAAATTGTGATAATGTAATGACCTCCAGCTTTGCGTGTGGTGCTAGTGTTTCTGTCCCAAACAGTGAGAGAGACACGGATGCCATCTCCAGGTATAATAAGCTTGCTTCTGTTCTTGGTAGAATGGGGAGTTAGCTGCTCGTCCTTTCCTTTGCTGCGGCCCGTTGTTTACAAGGCATAGTCTGTGCCGGGTACATCGGCCATTTAGTTTCCTTTTAGAATAGCTCTGTTTTTCTAGTCCTTTCTCATGTTTCCTGGTGGTAGAGACACACTATCTTTCTGCAATAATTCGTAGAAGCTAAGGCAGTAGTAAGGACCTAAAGATCCCGTCTGGGGATCCACATGCTTCTAAACATTCCCTGAGCAGAGTTCTCTGCCTTACTAATCACAGAACTCTGGCTCCACGGACTCATTCATACTATGGTATCTTCAGTATGAAGGCAGCCGCAACTCGCAGAAAAACTAGAAAATCGTGACGCACATTCGACGTGCAAAATGGTAGTCAAGGTTCTAAAGATTTGATTCGGGGGGGGAAAATTGAAAGTAGCAATCCGGTCCCAGAAGGAATTACTTTTTTTTTTTTTTGTCTCTAATACTTCTCATCCCCAAATAGGCTCCCTGACCGGTAGCCCTCACCTTTCAGAGCTGTCCATCAACTCCCAGGGAGGAGCTGTGCCCGCCAGCGTGATCTTTTCTCCCAACCTGAGCCCCGACGCCAAGCAGGCCTCCCCCTTGGTCAGCCCGCTGCTGAACGACCAGGCGTGCCCGCGCACCGACGACGAGGAGGAAGGCCGGAGAAAGGTGCGGGGACCCGCGTGCACACGCATTGCTTTTTTTCTTTTTTAACTGCACTAGTACACGTGACACGTGCCACGCTAACCGTTTTTAAGCATGCTGCTAGAGACTTGCAGTACATTCACAGTGTCGTTGAACCGTCGTCGCCATCCATCTGTAGAACCTCGTCATCGTTCCAAACTGAGCCTGTCCCCATGAACCAGGAAATCTCCATCCGTCCCGTCCCCAGCCCCGGCAGTCGCCATTCTGCTTTTTGTCTCTGTGGATTTGACGGCTTAGGTATCTCATACGGGAGGCAGCCTGCGGTATCGGTTCTTTCGTGTCTGACTTCTTCCACGTAGCGTAACGTCCTCGAGGTCACCCACGTTGTAGCGTGGCTCAGAGGTGCCCTGTCAAGGTTGAGTCCCATCCTGTCGTGTGGCTAGAGCGCTGTGTGCTTACGCACCTGTCCGTTGGGACAGTTGGGCTGCTCACTTCTTTTGGCTGTCTCCAGTGCCGCTGCCGGAAACACGGGCATCCAGGGGTCCCGAGTCCCCGATTCCGGTGCTCCCGTGTGTATCCGTGTGTATTTGCACACTCTCGTGGAAGCAAGCGAGGTGGCCGGCAGCAAGGATTGCCTTTTACTTACTGTTTCAAGAGAGCAAAACCTGTGGCTAACTCACTGTAGACAGGTGCCTGCTCACCCACGCGATGGACTCCAGGGGACTGAGTTACGTTGGTGTCACCGGCTGCTTTCACTCTGTCCCCTTAGCTCAGCCACTGCGTATTTCCACGGACACCCTGGCTCCCATTTCCCATACACCGACACCACCCCCTAGCCCCCCACCGCTCCCCACCAAGGCTACTGTGGCTTCTCTTTCTTTCTTTTTCTGGAAGACTGCGTTGCTCTGATATTTTACTAGTTGGTGAGATTTTCGGATGCCCAATTTTGAATGAACAGCCCTAGGCGGCGACGAACATAGTCATTGGGGGCCTTCGAGGGTAAGATTTCTGTGGAAGGAAACATTCCCATCCTGGGAACCCGTCCTCTCCTAGCTGATCATTCAGAAAGGCGAACCAGTAAGAGTTTCTTTAGCCCCGAGCCCCGTCACCGAAAGATGGAAAGTTAGCCCTGTATCACTTCAGTCAGGACGTTCTTAGAGACTCGTGCTCAAAGATTATTATTGCGGCTTGTTTCTCCCGTGGGTTTTGCAGAGAATCCCAACGGACAAGGCGTACTTCATCGCTAAGGAAGTGTCCACCACCGAAAGAACGTATCTGAAGGACCTCGAGGTCATCACTTCGGTATGTGTCGCATTTCCCCTAAAGCGTTCAGTTACATAACTTATCTCAATCCCGATGTAGCTTTCGGAGGGGAGCTGGATCTAATTAAATGTTGGGCTCTCTGACTCCAATTAAGAGGATCTGGTTCTGGGTTATAGAAATTAGATGGTAATAGTATATTTCATTTGGAACATGCTCTTTTAAAAATTTTTACAATTGTGATTTTTAAGTGCAAAGAAAGGAAGTTTCTAAAGTGGAGAAAATTAAAATGAAAGCTTCCACCGCCTGCGCTGCACCCAGGGCAGAACGTTTGTGTTTTTGCGGGGCACCCAGCAGAGCTCCTTCTGCTTGAGGGAGACCCCAGAGGTGAATGGAAGCCTCATCTTAGCCTTGGTAAAGAATCGAGCCAGAAGCCTGCCTTTCGTTATTTTAATCAGTCCTGTGGGGTCTTGGAAAGAAATTCAAAGCATTGCAGGCATCTCTAAGATGCCTGGATTCCGGGAAAGAACTAACCATTGGAGGTCAGTGGGAATCGTGGGGCTTCTGTGCTTCCAGGGTGTGAATGGCCTGGGGCCCCAAGCAGGCGCTCGGACAGGTGCTTGGGGGGGAAACGGTTTGGGACAACCCTGCCTGATGGAAGGAGGGAAGAGCAGTAGGGCCCGGGAGCCCCCTGATGCTCCCGCGTGCCCCCAGATTCAGCAGGAAAACCCTGTGGCCTCCAGGCCGCCATTCACGTGTCCGTGTGTGTTGTCTTTTTATTCTAGTGGTTTCAGAGCACGGTGAGCAAAGAGGACGTCATGCCCGAAGCCTTGAAAAGTCTCATTTTCCCGAATTTTGAACCTTTGCACAAATTTCATACAAGTTTTCTCAAGGAAACCGAACAGCGCCTGGCCCTGTGGTGAGCACAATTACGCTTAACAATGGCCTGCGTCCCCACGCCTTCCTCTCGCCCTCTCGCCCTTGTGTTTTCGTGTCTTCCTCGTGCGTGCGCAGCTGTCACGCCCAAAGAGAAAGGCGAGAATCTGGCTCAAGGTGAGCTAACCTCAAAATGGTTTTCAGTTCAGTTCTGCGTGCATTTAGATGTCATCCTGGATTTTTGCTGCCTTTGGCTTGCCATTCTCCGGAACGCAGGTTTTCTTATAAGTGAGTGAAACTCACAAGATAAAGGTGGTAGTTGCTTCTGGAAAGCCGATGTGGGCTTTAAGGAATAGAGGCATATGGAGGGACTTCGCGGGGCATTGGCGGTAGTTCCCCGACGCTGGCTTTATAGTCCTTTGTGAGGTATCCGTATGTCTCACGTGGCTTTCAAATTTATGAGACGCGGTGTTGAAGTGCTTAGCAAAAGGTAGGGCCCCATGTACCAGCCACTTGCGCCTTGAATCCTACTTCTAGGATTTGATCTTAAGGATGCATTTATGATGGGAAATGACATGACACTCGAGAGCCGTAGTAGAACTAAGAGATTGCAGATGATCTAAATGTCCATGAATAGATTGGTTCAAAGTAACATTAAGTGTGTCCGCCTAATACCGAAGAAAACATTAATCTGGGAGGAAGAGAGGGTGGTTCAAGAAGTCAGGAAACACTCTGTGCCCCGGAGGAGGCAAAGTCCAATGTACCCTTCCCTAAAAGAGAACCTTTCGAGAAAGTTCTTCGGATGTTGTTTTGTTTTGTTTTGTTTAAGACCGTTCTATGTAGACTCTTGAGGATTTGACTGTCTACCGAACACGCACTTAAAAATTCCAGGAGAAAATAGCAAGAGGTTTCTGTGTTTTTGACAGAGGTGGATGCCGCTGTGTATTGTATCCTCACTGTAGGGGAGAATTTGCTTTAAAGTGGTCTCCGGGCATTTAGCGATAGGCGGGGTGGGGGGTGCCCGAGGGAGCCGTGGATGACGTGGTCTCGCCCCAGGTGACCCCAGACCACGGGACTCAAGCGTCGGCTGAACAGGTTCGCGGGGCTGCTTTCCCGTGTCGTGAAGGGAACGTGCTTGGAGTCTGGCTGTGTGTGTGCTTGAGGACAACCCACCTGGAGTTCTCGCCCTCCAGCAGGAGGAGGTGGGAGGCTTGACAAGATGGCCCCGGGGAGGGGAGCACAGCCAGCACTGAGCAACGACCTCGCTGAAAATGGGGCAAGATTGGAAACCCCCGGGAGAGGCTTACTCTAGGTTGGTGGTGTGAATGTAAGAGAAAGGCCGCTTTCCAAAATGACAAAAAAGACTCTACAGGCTCTAACTTCTGATTTTACCTCCCAAAGTTTACTTGGGAGCTTTGGGTTGCGTTCTGCCGTATCACGTTGCCTTGTCATTCCTGCGGAGCTCGATGATGTTTTCATGGCGGAGTCGAAGAACTTAGAGCTCTGGAGAAGCCACGCCACAGTCCGTTTTGTGGCCAGTGAGATGTGTGTTAAACAGTCTTAAGTCTTCCCGGAGGCTCAGACCATCTCGATCACCTAGCAACTTCGGTCCACCTAAATGATGGCAGTTGATGACCTCAGTAATGTTGGGGAGGTCACACACAGGAAACGCCACCAGCAGGACCCTGGCAGCCCAGCGTGGTGGCCTCAGCTAGCTCCTGCCACCACAGAGAACTTAGGAATAAATGCCATGCTCTTGGGTTTTTCTGGGACCGCCAATTTTTAGCATCCAGCCCTTAACTGTGAAAGAATATCCAATTCCTAAAAAGCGGCTGCTATCACATATTTCCCAGAGGATTTTCAGTGGAGTTTCTTTCGAAGATCTGTAGTTCTATTCATGTTTTACATGCAAAAGACTCAAAGCTGGAGAGAGAACAGATCGTCAGTGTGCCGCTCAAGGACACGCCATGTCCTTGCCACAGTGGACCCAAACCAGATTGATGACGTTTATCAGGAACCCATGGAAAAGTCCGCTGTTGAGTTCAGCTAATCATTTCCTCAAGGGCATGGTGAGGAAGACCTGCTTGGCAGGGGTTCAAGGCAAAAAGTCTAAAAGTGAATGAGCGCGAGCCGATACAATAACGCCGAGAGGGCCCGGCGTCCGTCTCTAGCTCGCGGCATTGGCCGCTCCTTCCGATCACTTGGAACCTTTAAAAAAAATCTCGATCACCGGCCAGAACCCCAGGCCAGTCATATTGGAATCTCCAAGACGTAGGACCTGAGCACCAGTGGTTCCTGAAGCTTCCCAGTGATTCCAGTGTGGAGCCAAGGGCAGGAACGCTTGTCCTAAGTGTCCTGGACACAAAAAAAGGCCAGGGAATGAAAAACGACACCTTCAAGGCTCAGGGCTCCTTCAGCGCACTGGGCCCGATTCCGAGTTTCACATTTGAAATAGGATAATGAGAGAATGCATTTCATTTAAAAAAAAAAAAAAAAGGTGTTGGAACTCTGGGCATTTGTCCTAGAAGAGAGAAGATTGTAGGATATACGTTGGCTCGCTTTCGGCTGGTCACGTGGGAAAGGGCGTGAGCGTCGTCTTCACTGTACCGGAGCTCGAAATTTAAACAGGACATTTCCAAAGAGGCACGTCGTGTCTAAATATAGAGAAGGATTTCCTAACACGAACGCTCAGCCGTGAGAGATGGCCTTATGAGGTAGTGAGCTCCTCCACCTCGGGGTTTCTTGAGTGGAGGTCGACTGTTTGTAGAATGTATTTATCTATTCGAAACCCTAAGCCCAGCAGTGCCTCAAGGTCACCTTGGGGGGGAGGGGGGGAGTTCTGAAAAAAAAAAAAAAAATGCAGATTACCCGTCGCCGTGCAGCCCTGCTGAATCAGAACGTTGGAAGGAGTCCCAGCAACGTGTAGTTCTAAAGTACTTCTCGAGATGACTGATGAATCCCTTTTCTGGAGCCACTGGTAGGGAGTTCCTCTGACAAACCTAGGGTGCTTGGGGTCTTTGCTTTGCGTTTTGGTTATAACTCCTGGGAATGCACGCAGGTGTGCATGCGCAGGTGCGCGAGCGAGCCTTGTGTCGGAGTGGGGGTCTGCCCGCTGGGGGCTCGCGGTCTCAGGGGCAGGAGGCAGGCTTGCAGGAGGAGGGCCAGGCCCCGTCGTGGGTGAGTGGGCCGTATGCCCCGTGGGCCCCCGGGCATCACTGGCCGGTTCTTCGTCGAACGACCTCTGGCCCTTGGTGCCTACACAGCAGAGGCAGCCCGGGACTGAATGTATTTAAGAAGAGCGGAACACGGGGAACTCCTTCCTCATGAAGGAACTGCCGTCCTGACCGACAGGCCACACAGAAGTAGGCGTACGGGCGTGTGAGTGCGTGGGTGTGTGTTCAGTCTGGGACACGGGACACCCTGGCTGGCCGGCGCAGACTGGGACGGCTGTGTCCTCACTCGGGTCCACACTCACGGGAACACCACCAGCTGACGTCTCCGTCCAGCTGCCTGGCTGGGGCCCTGGCAGAGCTGCGCGCCTCGGCTGTACGTGTGCAGCGCGCGCTCCAGCCCGCAGGGCTGCCACACAGACGAAAGGACCCAGTACTTGCGAAGGGCCTCGCGTCCTGCCCCATCCATGGGGTGGGGGGAGCTGATCATTTTTTATATTAACTTTAGTTTGAAATAGTTTTAGATTTCAAGAAAAGTTGCCACAACAATAGAGTTTTCTGCATACCCTTCATGCCTGCCTTTCCCTTGATGTCAGATGCTTCTGTCTGTCCGAACTCAGAAACTCACATGGCTAAGTTACCATCAACCAAACTCCAGACTCGATTCAGTGACGCTATTTTATGTTAAGATTTTATTTATTTATTTAACAGAGAGAGCGAGAGCACAGTAGAGGGAGAGGGCGAAGCAAACGCCCCGCTGAGCAGGGAGCCCGACGCGGGGCTCGATCCCAGGACCCTGAGATCATGACCTGGGCCGAAGGCAGACACTTAACCGACTGAACCCCCCAGGCGCCCCCCAGTGATACTATTTTAAATGACTGTTGTTAATGGGGAAAAAAAATCTAAAGTTTACCGTGCACCTAAAACTCCCCCAAATTTGGTACTTCGGTGACAGCCGCCAGGCTTTCCCTCGCCAGTTCCGTGTTAGCTTGTCCTATGCTTCCATCAGCCGTGGGAGGCCTTAGGGCAGAGGAATTACCAGGACACTTTCCTGCATGAGGAGGCTGAACCCCCCTTGCTCAGTAACATGTCCGTCCGTCTACTCCAAGTCTCTTCTAATACACGCCGCTGATCCCTCTGGAGAGCCACGTGCGCCCAGAGCCTCTCCTAGTGCCCCCCCCCTGCAGGACTGGCCCCCGGGCCCCAGCTCCCCGGGTCTTCGTCCATCTCTGGGGAGCGAGCTGGCCAATGTGTGCTCGGTGCCTGCCAGGCATTTCGGGGCTGGAATTTGGGACTCTGCTCTGAGAGCCAAAGGTTTTCAGTGGCTTTCTCTGAATGCCTTTGAACAGCCGAGTAGAACATCCTGGCTTTCAAAAAAGAAAAGCATTCTTCATGTTTTCACAAGTCACCAAACCGGTTTCCTTGTTTCCGGAGACACAGGGTAGCCTGGGCCGTGGCCAGGATCGAACAGTCCGTCCCCCCCTCGGGTGCGTTTCGTCAGGAGGAAGCAGCCTTTGGAGATTCCCTTGGAAGGGGTGCAGAAGTCTAGCTAGGAAGGGTGGGGAGACTGGAGGTCAGAAGGTCACAGAGCAGACAAGTAGTCCTCGTGAAGGTGAAGGTGAAGGGAAGGGGGAGGCCCCGAGAGCCTGGATCCTGGCTCCCCGGGAGGATGTGCGTGAACTTAAGAAATTGAAAGAAGAAAGGAGGAAGCGAGTGTAATGGAAGGAAGATGAGTTTGGTTTGGGGCACATTAATTTTGAGGGCTCAATAAAGAAGTCCTACCCGCAGTTGGAAACGCCGGTCTGGGGCTTGGGAAAGAAGTCGGGCGCAGGTGTGGATCGGGAAATTATCCCCAAGAAGAATTCCATCCTGTAAGGAAGAATGGTGAAACAGAGGAGAGCCAGGGACAGAATCGTACCGAATATACCTTTTTGGCAACATTCCATAAACGTGTCGCTTATGGCTGAGCCAGAGCCAGCAAAGGAAAACGAAGAAGCCACCAGAGATTTGGGGAAAAAATGGGCAAGCGGGAGTGGAGGGTCCCAGAGGAGAGCGTGTCCGGAGAGTGGCTGGGCGCGCAGAGCGGGTTGAGCTAAGGGGCAGGGGCAGGCTCGGACCCTGGGGAGTCGAGAGACGAGGAGGGTGTCCCTCCAGAGCAGAAAGGAAGCTTCTCTGTCGGGCGGGGCCCTCCTGCAGACAGCGATCGGGAATGTCACACGTGGAGCGGTGTCGTCCCGCGAGGACACTCCAGCGGCGGAAACGGAGTGGGGATGACCGGGGGAGGGTCAGAGAAGGGTTGAGAGCAGTACCCTCCCCCGAAGTGGAACATCTTCATAGCGGCGTCGCGGCGGACAGTCCTAAAACAAAAACGAATGAAACCTCGTCCTCCCAGCTCTTTGAAGCTGGACGTCGTTAAAAGAAAAGCCTAGGAATTCCTCAAGAAATTAAATACAGAATTACCGTGTGACTCCCACGTGTCCCCACAGGTCCACTCCTAGGCCAGGTATTTGAAAGAATTGAGAGAAAGGACCCAGGCACGTCCTTCTGCACCTACGTTCACAGCATTCTTCTCCCAGTGGCCACAAGCTCTGGAAGCAGCCCCATGCCCACTGACAGGTGCGCTGATAAACAGAATGTGGCACATGGTCCGGTGGAATATTGTCCTTGAAAAGGCAGGACATTCGGACACCCGCCCCAGCACGGGGAGGCGTAAAGACCGGCTAAGTGAAATACAAGGCAGAGCAGACCCTGTATGATGCCACTTAGGAGAGGCGTCGAGGAATCAGAGTTCTAGAGACGGAAAATAAAAGGGTGGGCACCGAGGTCCGGGGTGAGAGCAGCAGAGAGCCCGCATTTAACCGCAGAGCCGAGTTCCCGCCGCGTGAGATGAAACGTGGGGATGGACGGCGCTTGCACGGCGGGGGGAGCGTCCTTAGAGCCACCGAACCAACGGGACACCTAGGAAATGGTGAGGACGGCAAACCACATGCATGTACCTTTGGCCGCTGTTTTCTGAAAAAGAGAAAAAAGAAAATCCTAAGTCGTCCAGTGCAGGCTAGGACTAGAGGCTTCGACACGGTGTCTTGCCCACGAGGGGCTGCGCCCCTGTCGTCACCCTGTGGGCTGCCCCGGTGCGTCCCTGAGTCACCCTATTTGAACCTCAGGCAGTGACAGGTGAGCAAGTGTCGGAGGCAGGCATGGGTGCCGCTTGGGTCGCCTTCGATCTGACCCCGACCCCGAGCATCCGCAGCCGGCTTCGAGGGGCTAAGCTGAACCGAGGTTGTCCCTTTAAAGCTGAGATCGTGGGCACCTGGGCGGCTCCGTCGGCTGGGCACCTGCCTTCGGCTCACGTCATGATTCCGGGGTTCCGGGATCGAGCCCTGCTTCGGGCTCCCTGCTCAGCGGGGAGTCTGCTTCTCCCTCTCCCTCTGCCTGCCGCTTCCCCTGCTTGTGCTGGCTCTCTTTGTCAGTCTGACAAATAAATAACATTTTTATTAAAATAAAGCTGAAGTCGTACTTGAGCCGAATGCCGAGTGCTTCCAGATGGAGAACACAGCCGAGGGCGCGGTGCCGTCTCTACCTTTCCAGCTGCCTTTCCAGCACCTTCCTCATTCCTGGAGGCTCTTCCGTCTCCCATTATTGTTTCCCTGTATTGTCCCACTGCTCTGTGAGGCCAGCGGGGCTTGATCCTCAAC
>CM052883.1:10660431-10692841 GCA_028534135.1 Potos flavus | reverse complement strand
ATACTTGTAAAGGTTGACTGCAGACGACGCCTATAATTATTTCATGGAATAATAATTACCGTCGCACAAACTTCGTTCACGATTGCCTAATCCTTTCCAGATGCCGTCCCATGGGGAGGTCTCCTGTCTTACCATGGGACGTATACTAGGGACGACGAAAACTGTTTTCCTTCTTTCAGAGTGAAATTAGCTGCAGTGCCTTTTCATGTGGAACATTCCTGTGTGACGTAGCCCGCTGCCTCGCGGGCTGTTAGTGGTCCCAGGCTCCCGGCAGGGATGAGTGTGGCGGTGAGCACGAAGTCTGGGTTACAACCGGGTGAGTTAGGAATCCTGAGACAGGCTTTATTTCAGCAAAGTCCGTTCACGGCATTGATGTTTCTGCCTGCGAAAAAGCCCAGTTCAGAAGCCTTGATCCTTGCTGTCCTCCGTCTCTGAGGACCCAGGACTGTAACTAACCAGCCTTCTTACGTCACTGACCACTCTCCACCTGCCATCTCAGGTCCTTACACACAAGCCTTCATGCGGCCAGTCATTCCTGTGCCACTTAGTCTAGACCGGAACTCGGGAACGATAGCGGCCTGGTCAGATGAATGATTTCTGGCTTGTAAACAGCTTTGCAACATGGTATGGCTCATTTTTATTGTGGATTTTTTTTTTTTTAAATTGTATTTATTTATTTGAGAGTGAGAGAGATTGAGAAAATGAGTGGGAGGAGGGGCAGAGGGAGAAGCAGACTCCCCACTGAGCAGAGAGCCCGATGTGGGGCTCCATCCCGGGACTCTGGGATCATGACCTGAGCCGAAGGTAGACACTTAACTGACTGAGCCACCCAGGTCCCTTTATTGTGGTTTCAAATCCTTTTGTATCTCCTCTTCCTCAAACACTTGAAATGGTTTTCAAATGGAAGACAATGTAAGAAAAGGATAAAGGGAGGCCTGTAAAGCTGCCTTATCCATTGTCCAATATGGCAGCTGGGAGCCACTTATAGCGATCTAAATTTAAAATCTACAATAAATTAAAAATCTGTTTTCTCAGTAACACTGGCCACATTTCAAGGGTTCATTAGCCACATGTGGCTGGTGTGTTGCATAGAAGATATAAAACACATTTTAGGGGCACCGGGGTGGCTCAGTCAGTTGAACATTATTCTTTTTTTTTCTTTTTTAAAAGATTCTGTTTATTTGTCAGAGAGAGAGAGCACAAGCAGGGAGAGATGCAGGCAGAGGGAGAAACAGGCTTCCTGCTGAGCAAGGAGCCCAATGCGGGGCTCGATCTCAGGACCCTGGGATCATGACCTGAGCCGAAGGCAGACGCTTAATGACGGAGCCCCCCCAGGCATCCCAAGCATCTTATTTTTGATTTTGGCTCAGGTCATGACCTCAGAGTCATGGGATCAAACCCCGGGTCAGGCTCCATGCCCAGCACGGAGTCTGCCTGAGATCCGCTCCCTTCCCTCTGCCCCTCCCGCTGCTCTCACGCACCCACATGCGCCCGCGCGTTCTCTCTCTCTCGCTCTCTCTCTCTCGCTCTCAATAAAATCTTTAAAAAAATTTTTTTTCATCATCACAGAATAAGATTGGACAATATTGGGCTGAAAAATGAATAAGAGATAGTACTTGTTACTACAACAAACACAGGGCCTGGGACACAAGAATTGCTCAAAATCCCTGCAAAACGAATGCATGAGAATGTCTTGGTTCATGGCATCAAACTCTTGAGGTACCTCGTACCACTGAAAGTTGGCATTACTGATAAAAATTTAAATACCCGCTCAGCATTTCCCATTTAATCTTCAAAAACAGGTTGGCAAACTATGACCCGTGGCCAGATCTCTTCTGCCACCTGTTCTTGTTAATAAAGTATTATTGGAACTTGGTCATACCCATTCCTTTACCCATTGTCTCTGGCCGCTTTTCCCAGTTAAATACCAGTGACACAGACAGACTGTATGGGCCACAAAGCCTGAGATATTTACTGTCTGACCCTCTACCGAAATAGCTTGTCTCCCTTGTGGAGGAACACTTCCCCAGGTGTAGGTGTTATTTCCGTTGTGTGATGGGGAAAATGAGGCTCAGGGAGGTGAGAGCCCTCGCACACAGCCCGTAAGCGACACGCACAGCTTGAATTGGGTCTGATCCGACCCTCAGCTTGCGCCTCTGCAGCTGTGTTGGTGAAGCACGAGGCTGTACGCCTGGAAAGGGGCTAGAGGTCCATCTGCCATGCATTCCTCGTTCTTCAGAGGAGAAAAGGAGTGTGTGTTGTGCCTTGGGCCACAGGAACCGCCGGAGCCCTATCCAGCACTTGTGTCCCCAACTCTCGCATCCTTTCTTCTGCTCCTGGCTTCGGGAGGTCGGCTCTGCTCCCCAGGAGGCCCTTCTGCTCTGCATACCCCTCCCCCCCCCAGTGATATGTGTCCTTCTCTCTAAAGTGGCAGGAAGTACGTGGCATCTGGTCGACACAGCCCCCTGGTGTCTTTGTCTGGGATCCCCGTTAGGTCTCGAATCCGTGAAAATGGATTTTGATTTTTTTTCTAATCTACCAAGAGACTTGCTAACGGTGACATGGCCACTAAGGGCATGGTGATATCAGAGGTAATCTAGCAGTTAGCCTTGCCACGTGTCCCCGGAGCCTCTCTGGCGCCCCCAAGGGATCGCAGCAGGAACAACAGCAATGATAAGACCTACCAGGCGCTTCCAAGCCCTTACCCGCCTTGTTTCAGCCGCGCGATGGGAAGAGGCAGGATGGGAAGAGGCAGGTTGGGACGAGGGGACTGAGCCTTGTTCAGCAGGAGGAATAGCCTGACCAGGTTGCAGAGTTGACGCTGGACTCAAACCTAGGCAGCGTGGCTTCTGAGTCCTGCCCTCCCCATCTCGCTTAACTGCTTCTTGACCTTCCCTTTTGACCTGTTGACCCAGCCTTCTGCCCTCTCTCTCTCCGTGGAATTTCTCCAGGGCCTTAGATTCAAACCACACATGTTGACCTTTTGCTGAGGGAAGAGAGGAAAAAGAAAAGCACACCTCCCTCCACGCACTAGCTTTTCTCAAAGCCTGCGGGCTGTTGGGCATTCTTCTTTTCAATGGGTGCAAACTATTAACTGTCGGCTTTCCTCTTTGGGTCTTACAGAAGCTTCTGGATTTGCTTGCTTGCTTTTTAACATGTATGTGATGTGCTAGGAACCTCTGAGGACCCATATTTCATGTCGTTTTCATGACTCCCCACGGCGTCCGGAAATTCCTAAGCAGTGGTGTTTTCTGCCTTTGGCTGAATCAGGCCCGAGGTGTGCGGGACCGAGAGCAGAGGGCATTGTCTCGTGGCATCTGCTTGGCTCTGGTTTAGGTCACCAGAGATGTCAAGGCCATTACGGTCTGACACAAGGCTCTTGCTAAGTGTTAGGAGCACTTTTATTTTATCCCCTTGATTAAAAAAGTAAGTTGCTTGCCGTTGCTTTGATGAGTTTTGGCTAATGTGAGTCAAGTGTTTTCTGTGTTCTGGAGACTGTTAAACACTGTCCGTGTGCCATGTCAATTAATCTCCACAAGAACATCATCAGGTAGATCACTGTTACTTCCTTACCTTACAGGTGAGGCAATGAGGCCCAGAGAGGGTGAGCTACGTGGCAGATGTCACACAGCTAGTTAAGGGCACAGCTGGTTTTTGAAGCCCACCGGTGTGACTGTCACTAAACCCCAGCAGCTTTAGGCCTAACATTGAGAGGGAAAGAACTACAACTGACTGTGTAACATGAGAACAGCTTCTGGCCCCAGGCAGCCTCAGCCCTACCCGCTGCCTGTGACCCTGTGGTTCCCACACTGCTCGGGCCGCTCCTGGCCACACGCACACACGCACACAGATGCGTGGATGGGCAAGGATGTGACACGCCTTTTTTCCTTCCCAGTGACCCACAGGGGCTTTGGTGGTAGAGGCCATCTGCCCATCTCAGAGCCTCGAGCCGTGTGCACGTGAATCCCTCTGTCAGCAGACTTGGCCAGCTTCAGCTTTCGTGGACTCAACAAATATTTACTGCATCCCTACCATAGATCACTCCCTCTTCTCGGTGTTCAGCCAACAAAACATGGCACGATCCCCATTCTTCATTCTGGTTCCATCCTTCGCTCTGCTCGAGGAGGCAGCCCGTAAGATTTGAAAGGGGGAAAGGAGCATCTGGGGGGAGCCCAAGAGCTCCTGCTTTATTTTCTACTTGGGCCAAGCCAAGAGATCATGGGCACCTGACCCTTTTCTCAAAACTGAAGTCACCGTCTGTATTCTGGAGGTCTTAAATATCATGATGGCTTTAAGACTGGCAACGTTTTACCGTAAAGCACCTTGCATTACTTGCAACGTCTTTCCAAACATTTTCCCTTAGATTGTCTCGTCGGACCATCTAAACAATCCTGCAGAATTGGTCCTGCCTTCCCCTCCCTATGGGAAATGAGGCTTTGTGAGTTGGTCGGGATAAAACTCGGTAGCACTGCACCCCACTTCTCACTTTCCCTGGAGCCCGTGAACCTGGGGGCAGGAGAGGTAGCTCTAGGCCCCCTCCCTGTTCTCTCCGGAGCGATGCTCTCAGGAGGAACTGCAGGCAGTGATGGATTTGTGCCGTGTCTGCATCGTTCGGTAATGGCCACTAGCCGCGTGTGCCTATGAGCATGTCAGATAGGGCTAGTTGGGCTAGTGGCTCACTTCGTGGTAAGTACAAGTAAGATTTAAACAGCCACGTGTGGATACCGTCCCGGACGGCACAGTTCTCGAGGCTTTGAAGGGAAAGGAGCTCGGGAGTAGAAGACGAAGAATGCCGTCGTCGTTCCCATCATGACTGAACGTCCACTTGCCCGGAATTCCGGTTCTCTGAGGTTAGCTGTCCAAAAGCACGACGCCAGGTGCTTCCCTGAGCCCTGCTCCCCCCCGCTTCACCCACATCGGGGCTCCTTCTTGTGCGTAAGAGCTTTTATTCTAAGATTTTTCATTGGTTGAAAGCAGAAGACGATGCAAAAAGGGTTTAAAGTCATTACTCTCAAAGTAAATGGCAGTGAAACTCATGGGGGCCAAGGCAGTGTGGTCTACCTAGAAAACCGCTTGGAAGCACGAACAGTGGAAGAAAAATGAGAAAAATTAGCCTAACAGTGGAAAAAAATTGTGTATGGGGTTTACCCGCAAACCGTGCGGGAGGATCGCTTGTCTACTTCTTTATATAAGTTTATTTAAAGTTTATATTTTTACGTGTGTTTCAAAGCCAAGAAAGACACGACAAGGACCCTGTGATTTCATTATGTTCTGTCCCAGCTGGCTTTCCAGGGACGGTGGCGATTGACTCCTTTTAGCACGTGAGTAAAACGCCATGCGCTCTGTCCTGTGTGGGAGCTCATTTTCCTTGGATTTTCTGCCTTGTTTCTGGCTATAGAGGCCACCGTGCTCTGAGAGCAAGCTGCTTTCCTAGGAAAATGAAAACAATTTTCCCAATTGCCTGAACGGAAGGTGGAGGTTTGTGCTGGGCGACACTTGAGGGAGAGCCCCCTCCGGGTCACCGCTGAGTCTGAGATGCCTTTTCTGTCCTGTTGCATTTTCATGGGTGGCTCATTAGCAGGGCTGGACCCAGGTAACCCCGTCAGGTCTCATCCGGGTGCCGTCAAGCCTGCCCGCGAGTGGGGTTGTAACTTTGGCCCCTCTTACTAAGTGGAACTTGGCGTTAAACCGCAGAAGGAAAGCCAGAGCTTTAAGCATCCCAGGGTTGTCATTGACGGGCGTGACACCTTCCAGAGCACGGGGTGTCTGCCTTCCGATGGCGCTGGCCCAGGGGCTGAATCCCTAACCCGTGGGCGCCCAAAGAGAAACCCAAGGGCCCCAAGCCCAGTGAGGACGCCTCTTGCACAAACGTCTTTCCCACAGCTGGGGATGTGAATTAAAATGCAAATTAATTGGATTTTCCTCTCCAGGGATCTCAAAGGATATTAAAATCCATCAAAGAATATTGAAATCTACGTAGATTACATGTGGCTAATATATGTATAGATGTTATATGTATTATATGTCAATATATATATTCTATATAAAGAATTGTTAGGTCTAGAATATAAATCTAATCTATTACTCTGGCTAAACTGTTTGCTTTTGAACCCAGCCACCCTCCCTCACCCACACATTAATGGAAGACATGTCTTTATTCATTTATTTATACACTATCCTTCTCCTTAGATATAGACAAAGACACGTGATTACAGACTTTTTTCATTTTAAAATCACAGAAACCACACAGGGACTAGTAAGAGCCAAGGATATGATGTTCGATTTGCAAATGTGGCCTGGAAATGGAGGCTCACAAGGTTCAGTCCATCTCCCAGGGGAGGGGCGTCCAGACCCAGAGCCCGGTGGGCCGGCCACACTCCAGCCCCGAGCTGCTGTGAATTTGTGTGTCGGTCCGAGATGATGCTTCGTTTGGTGTGAGAAGGGGAGGGCTGAGTGCTTAGTGAACACACTTGGATTGTACTAGGCTGCCTGAGAATCCCAGTGGGGTTGGTCACTACCTGCGTTCGTGGTAAGGAACCTCCTCTGACACTTGACCGAAGCCAGACGTGATGTCCCACTCTCGGGAAAACACAGCTGGTGGGGGGATTGTATCGCCGATGAGGTTGTGGACACGCTGTACATGGTTTTAGGGCTCCACGTAGATTTCCAGTTGACCCTGGAGTTGGGGGTGTGAACGGGGGGAGCAGAGTGGTGATTTCTTCTTCCGTTGGCCTTGCCTGCCTGCTCTTGCTGCCAGCATTGTGTATTTCCTGGGGGTCAGAGTCAAAGCCCTCCGGTGCGGGGGCTCCCTCCACCCCTTGTACACGGCCTCGCTCTTGGCCCTCCCCCAGGGAACTGGTCCTTCTTTCCTTCCTCTTCTCGCTCTGCCTGCTGCCGAGTTAGCAGCTAACTTCACATAGTGGCGAATGAAGTGTGTACAGAGAGTCAGGAAGACTTGGAGATTCGTGGGTGGGTGGGTGTGTGTGTGTGTGTGCATGCGCATGCGCGCCTTCAGCCCTGTGCTGAGCTCCTGTGTCCTTGCCGCAGGGCGGACGTGAATCGCTGGCACGGTCAGAACCGAGCCCCCGGGAGGCACCTGAGTTCGTAGGTTTCCGAAGTGAAATTGTCAAAAGAATTTTCAGCCTTGTCGCGGCGCGGTAATTACGCAGGCAGCAAATATGTGGCCCTGTCTCCTAAACAAGGACCCTTTTCTTGGGAGGTTAACATCCGGAGGATGTTCTGGAAGAGTTATAATTACGTTTTTCATGTTCTTCATAACGAAATGACCTTTTAGTTCTCCGTGATAAAGCAGATGCTTTGAACGTGCAGATTGCGGGGCAGGAAGTACAAACAGGACAGAGTTTCTAGAGGCGGCGGCAGGAGTTTCGGGTTCTGCCCTGTTCCCGTGGACTGACTTCATGTTCTGGAACCACGGCGGGGCCGGCACAGGCCCTGTGTGCCGCAGAGGGGAGGGTACGGCGGGCAGAGCTGCCTGAATGGTCGCGATGACTTCCAGGGCCCCCGCCTGCTTGCTGCACACCCCTTAGAGCTGGCCCCGAATGAATTCATCCATGTCACTGTCTGCCCCTCCCCACCCCTTAAATCTCCCCCCACCCCGCCCCGGGCACAGGGGCACAGGGGCACAGGGCAGGGGGATAGGAACCGGGAGCTATTTCTAAAACAAGAGTCAAGATGCCACAGACAGAGAAACGGGGCTCTGCTAGCGCGCCAATGCAGGAAAATGTCCCCTTGACTTTGAGGCTTTAACACGAGTACATTTTCTTTTAAGAAATAGTTGGCAGAAGAAGAAAGGAAGTGAAGTCAGTGATGTTTGACTTCCACGCTGGGCTTTGCCCCTCCCCCAGGGTCCGCTTTCCAGCGCTCGGTTCTCCCCTGGGCTAGGGCGTTACTGTGAGAAGGAGGAAATTGCTTGTTAGGAATATTAAGGAAGCCACAGGACCCCCTCTCCCCCCATTTCTCCCCTTGCCCCCCTAATCAGAGGACTCTTGCTGAAATACCTAAATTATGTCCTTCGAACTAAGTAAAGACCTTCCTGAGTTGCATTGTCAAATGGCATGCCCATTTGAAAGGTTTGGGGTCACTTATGTAAGTTCCAAGTAATATCTACCTACCCACAAATCACGTTTCAATTGTGTCTTGCCTCCTCTTATTAATGTGTGGCATTTTGTCAAAATCAGGACATCGTGGCTCAGGAGCCGGGTCTTTTTGTTCTGGTGTTGGGGGGCAGTGGGGGAAGAGAAGGAGAGCTTTCCAACTCCTCCAAGAACTTCATGTGAGCATAATGGATGCTCTCTCTCCCTTTATTGCAGGGGAGCTTTAACCCCCCGGCGGGTCTGGGGGCTCTGTCTCTCCCGTGATGTCATCGATACAGCATATGCTTAGTTAGAACCAATGGAATGAATCGGGTCACTCACCGTCTGTTGCAAGAAGGCAGGGGCTGGGCGAGGACCATCCCCTCTGTTTCTCTCTGCCCTGCCTTTCCCAGCCCCTGGCTTTGCTTCCCTAAGCGCGTGCATTCCTCCCACCCTCCTCTGCCCATCCTGACAACCTCAATCAATCGGAGGTGGGGTCAACAGTTCCAGAAGGCTCCAAGGCTCAGCGCTGCTTTAGCTGGGAAGGGAGGTCACTCTCCCAGGGTCGGAGGCGTAGAGCGAGGGCATCCGTGGCGTTGAATCACAGCCCGTCCTGACTTGGGTTCAGGGTTTTATTCCACTCCGAGCCCCTCTCGCTTCCAACTCAAGGCGCCATGCCCGGATTTTTACCTTTTTTCTTTCTCATTCATCCCCTTCACTTAAGTTGGCTTCTAGCTTTCCCGAACAGTTGGTTTAAAGATATTAGATTCATTGTTGTAAATGGTGTTTTAATTGTGTCTGGAATATTCTTTTCTCATCGGTGCATCAGTTCATAGATACCACTGGCGCTGTGGTTGGAGGGGCATAGGCTGGACCCCCTCGGCTCAAGTTCAGGTTCACGATCTCGTGATAGCTGACATTAGGCAAGCCACGTGGTGCTTTGTGCCTTGGTTCCTAAAGCTGTTTAAGGGTGGTGCCGAGGGCACCTGCCTCACGAGGCCACCACGAGGGGTCAGTGAGTTCGTGCTTGTAATGTGCTCAGCATGGCAGACCGTGCTCAGCACCTACCTGCCATCACTGATATTCCTTTCCTCTGCTGCTTAAGCCCCTGGCTTATCAACACTGGCCACAGCCCAGAGCCGTAAGAAATGTAAATATATACCCAGAACCCTGCTGAAGGTGCCCACATCTTTGTCGGCGACCACCCAGCAGGTCGGGGTGGGGGGTGTCTGGACCTTCCCTATACCTGGGACCCCCGTCCTGCCTGCTTCTGCCCCCATTTCCACCCCCACACCACAGGTCCCCGGTACCCCCTCAGTCCTGTTTTTCTCTTCCCAAGGGCTTTCCACACAGCTCTTTGTCTGCTTTAGGCTGAGGGCTCTTGGGGGCCCAAACCTGGTGTGTTAGCGTCCTCCATGCTGTTCTAACGACGCCAGAACCCAAGTGTGGATGGGGAGATAATACAAAATGGGACCAAATTAAAACGATGACAAAATAGTTCTTCCCCATCTCTTTCAAAGTACAAGTGGACTTCTCTTTGTCTCCAGAGCGACTGGGGAAATTTCCAGGTCTCCTTCCGGCGCTAATATCCGGCGATACCCATGAAAGGGAGAGGTACAAATAACAGGGGATTGGAAAGGGAGACGTGCAGGTTGCTATTTAGGTAGGATTCTGGGGCTGGGACCCTTTCAGCGAACAAACGTTTCCACTGCTAACGTTTGGTTTCGCACCCCCTTTGCCGTTGTTCTCAGGGAAGGCCGCTCGAATGCCCACATCAGAGGAGATTACCAAAGAATCGGAGACGTCCTGCTGAAGAACATTCAGGGCATGAAGGTGAGCGGCTTCGGGATTTGGGTGGAACGCGTTCCCGGGGACAGCAATGGCGGGGCTGTCGGAGGCTCGGGCTCTGACCGCTGTCCCTAGGCGCACAGAACCCGATTTGACCATCTAGGGATAACACGACTCCGGATAAACTCCTCTGTCTTCCCAGATCATCTTATTTGGAAGCATAAAGGAAAATGCAGTCACCTGGGAAGGGGGGAGCACTTTTCGTCCTTTTCCTCGTCAAAAGCTCTGTGTCGTAATCAAAGCAACAGGTATTTTCTGTGAATAAATCATTCAGAGCGCATTTTAAAAAATTAGACAAGACGTTGTTTGGTGGACTGAACGTTTCACTCTCGTCCGTGGTTTTTGGCTTCTTGTGAGTGTGACAGAAATACCGGATTCAGAGCCACGTAGGAATTCTGTCCATCCTGTGACTTCTTACGTCCTTGTGCCAGAGAGCACTAAGCAGCGAGCCGTACAGAGAATGGAAGTGTACCCAGTCGGTCCCTATCGAGCCAAGCCTCTACCGCATTTTTGAGATCTACCCCCTCTCTTATATCTGGAATTCTCACTTTTACATTTTCACTTTAACCTATTCATCCCTTTACTATAGAATGTTATAATTCACACAGTTTTCCTTTTGAATACAAATACACCTCTATCTGCATTTTATTTTATTTTTTTAAAAGATTTTATTTATTTATTTGACAGAGAGGGAGAGATCACAAGTAGGCAGAGAGGCAGGCAGAGAGAGAGGGGGAAGCAGTCTCCCTGCTGAGCAGAGAGCCCGATACGGGGCTCGATCCCAGGACCCTGAGATCATGACCTGAGCCAAAGGCAGAGGCTTTAACCCACTGAGCCGCACGATCTTCCTACATCTTGACTGCCCGAAACCTAAGAGCCTTAACTAATAACCAAGAGCAACCCCTAAGGAGGGCAGGTTGCTCGTACGGACACCATTTCCCACTGACCAGCGAGCCAACCATCTGTCCGTCTAGTACCAGCCAACGTCTAAGACATGCGTACAAGAAAAGTTACTGCTGGAGTTTGAATTAATCCCCAAGAATCTTGCTAAGCTGTTGAGTGCTTCATTTTTCCCCCTTAGAATGATCTGTCTCATGAGGTAGGACAGAGGGGCGGTGGGGCGGATGGGGGTACGCAGAAAAGAAAGGCTCTCAAGCTACTCACAAGATTTCCTATTGCTCTTAACAAAGATCAAGATCTCATTTCACAGGCCCTAGCTGTTGCTCACTCTTTCTCCGTATTCAAAAAGCAACACTCCCCTCTGGGCAAGATGAGAGAGAGAGGCCTCGGAAGCTAGCGGGATGGCAGAATCCTGTGCGATAGATGCAAAGAATTATCTAAGAGGTTCTACGGCTGCGGTATTTGTAATGCCGGAAGTCAGGCTTTTGCACAAAATTCCCATGTAACAGGTATCTTCACACTTTGGTTGTATTTTTTTATTAGTCTGTTTTACTTTTTAAAGGCAAATTTTGAAGTTTACAGAAAAACTGAGCAGAGCGCTCCCGGAGAGGTCCCATTCCTTCCCGCCTACGCGCGCGCTCGCACACAGTGACCCCGGTGCCAACATCTTGTGTGGCTCTGGAGTATTTGTTACAACGAATGGACATTTTTATTCACGAAATCCACAGTTTACACGAGGCTTCACTCTTGGAGTGGTACGTCCTGTGGGGTTTTGCCAAGTGCAGAACGTCGCGTACCTGCCATGACAAGAGGACGCAGGACAGTGTCGCTGCCCGAAATACCCTCCGTGCTCTGCCTGTTCGTCCCTCCCCTCCCCCGACCCCTGGCAACCACCGACCTTCCCCTGTCCCCATAGTCCTGCCTCTCCCAGAAAGTCACAGAGTCGGAATCACACAGAGCGCAGCCTCGCCAAGCTTCTTCGCTTGTTAAAGATCTTTTTTTTCTCTCTCTCTTTTACAATACGCGTTTGTCACTGCTGTACTTTTCCAGCTCTTTTCCTCACAGGAAGCTGCTTCTCCCACGTCCTGCCTGTCTTCTTGGCCCAGTTGGGTCTCCCCCCTTTGCTCCCCGTGCTCCCTTCACCCGGCAGCGGACCCTCGAATAACACAGGTCCACTTACAGGCAGAATTTTTTCTGTCAACCCAGTAAGGTCCCCCCGTAAATGTGTGTCGTCCTCCCTGTGATGGTAAACGTAACACTAGGGGCTCATCAGCTCTTCGTGTTGACCACAAGGCTCCGAGACAGCAGGAGGCTATTATTAATAGTTGAGTTTTGGGGGAGTTAAAAGTTAAATGCCAATTTTTTAACTGCGTGGAGGAGTCCATGCCCCGAACCCCGACATTATTCGAGGACCCGCTGTACAGTCCTGCCCAGGGAGGGCTCCCGCTGGCACTTACTCCCTCTCAGGAGGCTGGGCCTCCGCCGTGGCCTCCGGGGACAGCAGCTGGACACCTGCCAGCCCACTCCCTGCCCCCCTGGGGATAGTCCCCAGAGTCGTCCAGTTTACCAGCTGTCCTTGGTCGCTCGCCCACGGAGAGCGGACCCGCGCGGGCCTCCAGCCTCCTCTCTGTTCCCCTCGCACCCGAGACCTCCGAAAACAGACCTGGCTTGTGCTCAGAGCCCTTCTCTCTCCTCGGTGTGGGGAGCTGGCATTTCTGTGCTGAGTCGGTGTCTTCGGCGGCCGGCATGTGAGTCAGTGTGTGGGTGCCGTGAGCGTCTATAGCATGGAGCTCTGTGCAAGCAAAATAAAAGTAGGTGGAGAGGCTCAGGCAGCCACTGGCAGCCTTTTTTAGACTCTGTTTGGGTTGCTTTTTCGTGTAGTGGTTATGGCTGGTTTTAAAGAGTTTTTATGAAGTATGAAGGGAGGGCGGCAGCAAGTTCTAGAGATGCAGAAGCCCAGGTCAGTTAGCACTTGTGTCCAAAATGCTTAGAGCGATCTGCAGCTTGCTGTGTCCTTCCTGCCCCCCCCCCCGCCCCCCAACACACAGAGCCGTGTATTTACCTGCATTTTCAAGGGCTCAGCGGGGGTGCAGACCCTCTGCTTGCGACCCTACCTGAAAGTCACATACCCAAATTGCGATCGCCGGCCTCTGCTGGGGACTTCCAACCGGAAACACCTGCCCAGGTGCACAAAGGCTCTTCGAAATCACACAAATAAGAGAGATCCGCCTTTCATCCAGGCCGGGACCTTCACCAGCGCCGTCTGTCTCAAGTGTCCAACTCCTGCCCCCTCTCCTCCTTCAGCTCCTGCCACGTTACTCCTCCTGGCCTTTGGTTTGACTCGGCCTGCTTCCCAGCGCCTCCCCTCCCCCAGCGAGCCGAACTCCCAGGCACCATTTCCGTGGCAGGCCCACCGCCTAGGCTCCGAGCGGCCCTGCGTGTCTCTGGTTGGGAGAACAGAGTCCAAACCCAAAACGTGACAAAGGAAGCCCTTATGATCTAGCCTTGGATGATCTTTCCAGGCCCTTCCCCCTGTCCTTCGCATTCTACTCAGTGCTCCAGTGACCATGAACTTGCCTCCCTAGACCCCTAGACTCTTAGGTTCTTGCACGACTCCTGCCTCGGCTGGGTGCATGCATGCGTTCATTTGCTCTTTTTCTTTTTTTATCAAAAAGTAACCTCCGCTCCCAACATGGGGCTCCAGCTCACAACCCCGAGAAAGTAAGAGTTGCATGCTCTCGTGACTGAGCCAGCCGGGTGCCCCTCATCTGCTCATTAGTGCATGCAGGGAACAGGCATTTACTGAGCACCTACTGTGTGCATTAGGCCCCGAGGATCTAGGAACATGACGGACGTGCTCTCTTAAAAAGCAAATAGGGGACCGCACACGTGATAATACTGCATAGAGCTGCGCGCACACACACAAACACACACACACACACACGTCTGCGTGTGCACAAGGGTGTGTAGAACCTAGACAAACCCCGGATTGGCCCAATGTCAGTCTCTTGGCATTGACGTTGTGCTGTAGTCACACCAGACGGTAACGCTGGGGGAGGCTGGGTGAAGGACCTCCCCGTACATTTCTTTGCAAGTTCCTACGAGTCTATATTTTTTTTTTTAAAAAGTAGTCAACAAGCCTAGCAGGGAACAGCGTGTGACAAGGACTAAGACGGACAAACACAGCCTAAGTACAGGAAGACCGAGGAGTCCCTAACGGGCGGAGGCGGGCGGGTGTCAAGGCAGTCGCTGAGGCCGGCAGGAGGAGCCTCGTGTGCGTGTGCGGAGGCTCTGAGCGCGACAGCCTGGCCCGTTCAAGTTCAGGTTGGCCCTGGGATGAGCGGCAAGAAGCAAGATAGGAGGGGTAGGGAGATTATACCCTAAGGGCCCTCTGTGCCCCGCCGAGGACTCTGGAGGTTGTCCCAAGACGGGGGGAGCTCTTGTCGTGTTCCATCCGAGAGGCCACAAGCCGAGCTCCGTCGCCGATGCGTGTCAGTGGCCGAGGTGTGGAGGGGTGAGGCGGGGAGGCCGAGGCCCCGATGGAGACCCCACCGCGGTGGTGGGCGGCACAAGGCCCGAACCAGGGCAGTGACCGTGCGGAGAAAGACAGGAAAAGGTTTGTTGTTTTGAGGAGGTAGAATGGGAAGAACTCGGCAAAGGATTCAAAAACGGGGGAATCTGAATGTCTTGGTTTTCCCGTCCCGAGTCACTGGCTGGTGGCGGCACCCATCCTGAGGCCGGAGAATCTCAGAGCGGCCCCGGGTGAGGCAGGCGGCCTGGGGCTCCCACGCGGACTCGCTGTGTCTTGGGCGCTTTGGGAACCCTTTGCCGGGCGTGGAAATGTCGACGTGGGGGCGGGCGGTGCGCGGGTAGCAAGCCCGCCCCTGGGAAGCGAGTCTTGAGGACGACTCTTGTCTCGTCCTCGATGTTCGTGTGCCCATCTTATTACCTCTGTCTGTCTGGAAACATCCTTCCCTTGCGATTCTTCCCCACCTGCCGTGAAGAATGAAGTCCTCCATTAATGCTTTATTCCTCGCTAGCTAGTCTCCACCATGAGCTATGACAGGAAAGGAATCTTCAACGGCATGTGTTAAAGACAGTCCAGCAGACTTTATTCAGGACCGTTGTGACTAGGGTAGAGTCCCTGGCGGTGGGGTTTTCAGTGGGGGAGAGACTGGGCTCAACTCTGAAGACAGTGCGGGCAAGCAGGGATTTCTAGCCAGGGGCAGCGTGGGGGTCAGAGGATGGGAACTCATGCAGAGGAAACATCGGGGTAAGTCGGGTTCTGGCTGAACCATCCTGACAGTCTTCTTTGCTGAAGACGGAGTGATGTGGTACCACCTGGGGATGAGGAGAGAGGAGGAACCCAATGGCAAAGGTGACCAAATATCCAGGGTGTAGGGGTTCTGGTTAGGCTGACAAAAATCTTTTTGCTAAAACTGGCTTTCAGTAAGGAAGTTCCCAGGCGGGTCAAGGAGAAGGCTCAGGAGCCTGAGGAAAGGGTCACGCGCAGCATCTTTGTCCGACCCCAGGAGAGCAGGGTGCGTGTCTAATTCTCACCCAGCTCTCTAGGACCGAGCAGAGCAGGGGCCCAGGGCAGATACCGATAAGCAAAGGGGTGAGTTAAACAGAAATGCACAGTGGTAACCGGGTGACATGTATTGAATGGGCCCTGGTCTATTTGTCAACTGGTGACATTTAGAAGAAAAGCACAGGCCCCCGAAAGAGCACCTGTTTTGTCCATTCCCCTCCGCGTTGCCCGTCTCACCTCTAAGATTACATCTCCATCTCCTACTCCAAAATCCCTAAGCTTTGTCAGCGGCTTGATGCTTCAGTAGAGCTTTTTCTTTCATCCCGAGAACCTAACTGCAATTATCAAATAAGTAGCGAAATGGGGACGGTAAGAAAGAGAACGAAAGGAAGCCACGCCAGCCAAGGCGAGCTTCATCTCGGAAAAGCGGGCCGGGTGGGACGCATGCGCACTTGTACTTGTCTCTCCCCCGCCCCCTACCCCCCACCCCTCGCCCCCCCAGCAACTGGCGGCTCACCTGTGGAAGCACAGCGAAGCTCTGGAGGCGCTGGAGACCGGCATCAGGAGCTCGCGGCGGCTGGAGAACTTGTGCCGGGACTTCGAGCTGCAGAAGGTGTGCTACCTGCCGCTCAACACCTTCCTCCTGCGCCCGCTGCACCGGCTCATGCACTACAAGCAGGTGCTGGAGCGCCTGTGCAAGCACCACCCGCCGCACCACGCCGACTTCCGGGACTGCCGGGGTGAGCCGGGGGCGGGGCGCCGCGCCAGACCAGAGAGGTCCAGGAGCGTGCCCAGAGTCACACAGCCGCACAGCCGATGGCTCGAGCCCAGCCCCAGACCCCAGGTTCTGGACCATCCCGTGCTACGGCCGTGACGCTATTACTCTCCCTGTCGCTCGCTCGGCCCCGGGCCAGGTACCGCGCCGGGCATCTTAGTAACAGCGGTGCCTTTATTGCTTTAACAACAACGACGACAAGTACTGTTATCCCATTTTACAGATGACATATCTGGGCCGCTGGTATCTCTCTCCTAAGGTATTAGGAACACCTCCCATCTGTGTCCTCCTTTTCTAAATGTGCCTCTCATTCTTGTGCTTAAAACCTGGGTGACCCCTGGTTCCCTCAGGCTGCAGTTAAAACTCTTCAGGATCTGGCTCCTGGCTGGTCTCTCGTGCTGCAGATACTCATTGAGCGCCTGCTGTGTACTAAGCGTACCAGAAAGTAATGCATATGCGCCCCCACTCACAGGACCAACTAGTGGCCACAGAGGGCAGGACATCTGGGCAGGGACTGACCTGTGACCTGACCCAGCCTTCGGGGCCCAGGGGGAGCTTTCTGCGGGAGAGGTTATTTTAAGCTTATATGTGACGTATAAAATAGAGGAATTTTCCTGGATAGAGTTGGGAACAACACATGCAGAGGCCCACAGGGGACAGAGACTATGGAACATTCCAGAAAGTAGAAGTTCTGTGTGAACACAGAGGGATAGCAGCAGAAATGAGACTGGCAAAGTAAACGGAGACCAGGTCCTCTGGGGTCTCATAAACCCCGCAAGACTGCAAGGAGAAGAATAAAGGGAAGACGGGGAGGGTTTTAAGGAGAGAAATGGGGATGTGGGGCTTGTTGCAGAAAAATCAGTCCTTTGGTATCTAGGATATGTACACAAATCTTATAGATGAGTTTTTTTATATTTTAATTTTTTTTTTTAATATTTGCAAGAGTGTGCACGTGTCAGCAGGGGGAGGGGCACAGGGAGAAGGAGAAGCAGATTCCCCGCTGAGTGTGGAGCCTGACGCGGGGCTCGACCCCACCAAAACCAAAAGGCAGACACTTAGTCAGCTGTGCCGCCCAGGCCCCCCCGTTGACAAGTATTTTATGACGAAAATACCTAAATGCTCAGCTACTGTGGATTTACGTAAACTAAACTCACTAGTTGGGCCTCAGCTCCTTTTCCATATCAGATGCGTCCCCGCGTGAGGGAGATGTGCCCGTGCTCCAAAACCTGCCTTTTGTAGTCATCTTGGTAAACGGTGTAATAGCTGCAGAAGGAAGAACTTGGGGGGGGGGGGAAGGGGTGCTGGAATGTCAGTGCCCCAAAGTGTCACACTATCAGAAGGATCCCTCCTTTGCCCCCAGATTTTTCTGTGGCCTCCTGTGCTCTGTTCTTTGCGGGTAACAGGAGGTAGGTAGAAACCTCTGCCCCGGGGACAAAATTCCAGGCCCCCTCCCGCTTATTCCCCTGCCACTTGACCCTGTGTGCCAAGTGATTCCAACACAAGGACAGCCGTCCACCACGTAGCTACGAAGGGACCTTTTACATTTCCAGAATGCGTTTGAGAAACTCCAGTAAAGCAAATAAATATATAATGCAGATTTTTTTATTTGTGAGAAATTTGAATTAGGAATAACAGTGTTTTCTCCCAGGAGGACGGCTTCTAACTTAGTTCAGCTACTGGGGGGATGTGACCCGGAGGGCTGATACCGGGGTGCAGCGGGGGAGACCCCGGTCTGCCGCTCATGCCGCCGTCTCTGTGTGTGTTCGCTTCCTTAGCTGCTCTGGCAGAGATCACTGAACTGGTGGTCCAGCTTCACGGTACGATGATCAAGATGGAGAATTTCCAGAAGCTGCACGAACTCAAGAAGGACTTGATCGGCATCGACAATCTCGTGATTCCAGGAAGGGTAAGCAGCTGCTGGAGGCCAAGCCAGCAAGGCGATGTTTAAGTGACTTAAATTTGAACCTTTTGAATCTGGACTCTGGTTTAAGACCCCCTCCTCCCGAGTAAGTGACTTCCCTCCGGCTACGAGGCAAGTGGGAAGGCGCCTTGACCATGACAGCGTCACTCGAAAATTCCATGTCAGAAGGAGATAAAAGCAAGCCTTTGACCTCCTGTTCTACTATTTTTCCTTACCGGTCGATTGGCTAATTTACTTTTCCCCTACCATGTTCGGAGAGGATTTGAGATAGCGTATTTTAGTTTTTAAAAGTTAGGTAAATGGAAATGGAGCCAAGGGAAAACATCAAAAAAAAAAGGGGGGGGGGTCAAAATGATGATACAAAGGCACAAGAAAATTAGTGCCCAAAAGCACATAAATTCCCATGTGAGGATAAAAAGAATTTTCAAAAGGTGCAATTTTCTGTGGATAATATAATTTTAATTTAGAATTAAAATAAGGTTTTAGCCAGAACATGATTGTAGGAGAGATGCGAGCTCACTTAAGCTGTTAGGGTTCCCCCGGCCTGCCCTCACTCACTCCCGGGGAGCAGGGCCTCGCTGCGTGCACGCGCCCCCTTCCAGGCCGGGGGGGGGGCGGGGGTGAAAACACCGGGAGCCTGCCTGCTGCCGCTTCTTTTCCTAGGAAGCCATCATTGCCCAGGGATCAAAAAATATTAGGCGGTACGTCCACTCTGTCTATGGGATCGTTATCCCTAGAGCCACCCCAAAGAAAACTTTGGTGCCTTTGGTCTGCTGCACATATGCCCTTTTTTTTTTTTTTTTTAAAGATTTATTTATTTGAGAGAGAGCGCGCGAGAGCACACGCACACGTGAGCAGCGGGGAGGGGCAGAGGGAGAGAGAGTTTCCAGCAGACTCCCCATGGAGCGCAGAGCCCCATGCAGGGCTCAAGCTCACGACCCTGAGATCACGACCTGAGCCGCCCACCCCCATATCTGCCTAATCCTCAGACAGGTGCTGCGTCCGGTATGCCAGGGGCTTTCCGTTTTGGCTGCCAGGCAGCTGCCCCGGAAACTTGGTCTGTAATGTAGGGAAGACGAGGGGACCTCCCCGTGTGTTTGGGTCTTTCTGACAGGGGAGCCCAATTACAAAACCGATGGGAACACTGGTCATGAAAGATCGTCAGAAGAGGTGTATGTGGGGAGTGAGGGGTGGAAACGAGAGCTGGGGCTTGCTTCAGCTCTGCCAGGAAGAACATTCTAGCAGGCTTCAGCACGTAAGAAGAACGTTTACCCAGCCACATGGAAGCCATGCCATCAGTGAGATTTTCTCTTAACTTTGGAGGTTCTAGAATACGTAGCCCATTACCCTACCTGGCAAACAGACCCCACATGTAAAGAACTAAATTAGTCCTGCGTTGGCCTCCCTGCTCCGTGGGGAGTCGTCCTACTCTCCCCCCACACACCCTGCCTGTGCTCGCTCACTCTCAAATAAAATCTTAAAAAATTTTTTTTTAAATTTTGAGGAAAGGTCCCCATCGGCACTATATAAAGAGGAGCGGATTGGAGCACGAGGCCCCAGGTTCAGGTCCTAGCTTCGCCAGAGCTGGGCGTTTGAACCAACCAGAATGTTCCTTCCTTTCTGTAGCATGGGCGTCCTACGCTCTCCCTTGTAGGCCATGAGGATCAAATGAGATTTAATGTGTAAAAGTAACACAGCGAATGTGACTTACTTTCTCCTTCCTCACCTATGGTTATTTGAAGAGGTTAAGTCTCTGCTTACGTTAACGTCGGGATTCACAGCACAGCATCAGGGAAGGCCTGTGGCTAAGTACGGGCTGTCACTCACTGATCCCGGACAGGTTTCTAAGTCATTTTGTTCCTTAGTTTCTTTATCTGAAAAATGGGGACAATATTGAACTTGAGGCTCCCCTACAGTGCTAATATGAGCCCCCAGCTGATGTCAGGCACCTACCTCGTGCTCAGGATTATTTACAAAGGCGGAGTTGGAACCGGGGTGCTGGTGACCAGCTGCCTTATAGCCATAGTCTTGTGTTCATCAGCCAGCCTCGGATCAACCCCAAATGAAATGGGAAGGAGGGAATCACAGGTCCTCCGGGGAACAAGTTCTGAGGTGGGATAGTCCATATACCAAGGCTAATTGATGATCATTAAATTATCAAATAATCCCCATGGGTGGGAGGAAAGCTCTGATTTGTCTATAAGTAGAATTTTAAAAATCGAGATTTAAAGGGGAGCAGGTAACTTTAGAGACGCGGCCCTCGGCTGCTGCAGCGTGATTCCCAGCAGACCGAATCCCGCTCACCTTCCTGCTGGGGTCATTCTGAGATGGCATCACATCCTGGAGGCTGGGATGTCCCCCCCACCCCCTCCGAGGTGTATTTTGGCCCGAGTCAGCCCCCCTGATGGTGTTTATCCTAAGAACTGTGTGCCAGAGGGAGAGCTTTTCCTGGGCCGGCCTTCCTGTTAGAAGAGCACAGTCAGAGAGGAAGCGGGGACTGGAGGTGGGCGGGGTTCTTCTGGTTAAAACTCAGAGGTCTGGACTGGATTTCCCTCCAGAAGGAAGCAGCTTGCTCGTAAGGATATTCGGGGCCATCCTCCCACCCCCTTCTGTGGTTTAAAAAGAAAAATTTTAGACATGAGACATTTTCCATCCTCAGCCTCAGACCTTGATATCCGAGTCCACAGCCCTTCTGCTCCCTGCCGCTGAAGCCCCCCGGAACACAGACGGGGCCCCCTTGTCTCCCTGTAGTGAGTGTCCCAGGGCACCTCATCTCCCGCAGAGAAAACAGTCAAGCTCCCTCAGATTTGTTAGAAAACGCACGTGTGCCAGCAGGTTCGAGTCCCAATCCCATCCTCGGCTGCCTGGCAGGGATGCCCCCCAGACAACATTTCCTCGGATCGCATTGTTGATGTCTGATAGCATCCATCCCGAGTTCCTGCAACGATTTATTATGTGTTCCTTTGTTGGTCCCCAAAACACGTATGTCGGTGAAACTGCCGGCAGACACGGTCTTTGATCCATATTTCATTAAAAAACGAGTTGAGTCAGGCTGTGCCAAAGTCTATAGAATCAAAATGAGTTGGCTGAGCCCCTGGCTCAGTAGCTGCTGTGAGCACAGAAAAATCTGGTGGCAGGTGTTCTAGAAGTCTATTGATACGTAGCAAACGATTCTGACACGTCGTGGCTGAAAACAACTTTTCCGTAGAGGTCATGGTTTTGCGCGTCAGGACCTGGGCAGGGTTCAGCCAGGTGATCCTTCCGCTCCCTGTGCATTGACGGGGTCCCAGACGGGCTGGCCTGGAGGGTCGGAGGCTGACACCTGGCGGGGACATCTGGAGGCTCAGCTGGGACGGTGCACCAGGGAGCCCATGAGCAGCCTGGCTGGGCCCTGGGTTCAGGCTGGTCTTACCGCTGTGTGCCGCTCAGGGTTCCACGAGCAAGTGTCCCAGGGACAAAGGAGAGGCTGCGTGTGGTCTTATGACCTAGTCCTGGAAGTCACATAGTGGCAGGTCCACACTCTGTTGGTCAAATCAGTCACCAGCCCACACATATACAAGGGAAGCAGACAGAGATCCCACCTCCAGGGAGGAATGTGAAAAACGTTAATGAACTTGCAGCCATGGTTTAGAAGCAGCACTAATGGAGAACAAGTTTGGTGGTTCCTTAATAAGTTAACCGGAGAATTTCCGTAGGACCCAGCAATTCCACTCCTCAGTATGTACCCAGAATTGAAAACAGGTGTTCAACAACAACAAAAATTTTTTTGTGGAAATATATGGGGCAGCACTTGCTTTTTTTTTTTTTTTTTTTTTTTAAGATTTTATTTATTTATGTTTGAGAGAGAAAGGGAGAGCGGCAGAGGGAGAAGCAGACTCCCCGCTGAGCCGGGAGCCCGATGAGGGGCTCCATCCCAGGACCCTGAGATCATGACCTGAGCCGAAGGCAGACGCTTACCCAGGCGCCACTTTAAACAAAACCTTGAACATGAATGTCCATAGCAACCCTGTCCGTAACCAGTAGGGAAGAAAACCGCAAGTGTCCATCCTCAGCTGAGTAGATGACCGCAATGAGATGTATCCATACAAGGAAATAGCCAGGGGAAGGAAGCGGGCTCTGATACATACTCAATGTGCATGAAACTTGCAAACACGCCGAGGGGATGAAGCCAGACACAAAAGGTCACATATGACAAGATTTAATTTATAGGAAATACCTGGAATGGGCAAATCCATTAAAAAAAAAAAAAGATTGGTGGGAGCCAGGTGCTAGGGAAAGAGGGGAGAGGGGAGTGACTGCCTGAGGGGCAGCGGGTTTCCTTTTGGACGATGAAAATATCCAGACCTAGAGAATAGCAACGCATACACTCTGAATGCACTGGAGGTCACAAACGGTCACTTTTATGTGTATTTTACCACAATTTTTTTTTTTTAAATGATAGTTTTGTGGGGCTTGGGTTTTTGTTTTGTTTTGAAGTGCCCCGAATGACCAGGGCCCTCAGTAGTTTATTAATCTGGGAGGAGGAATTCCTTGGACACGTTTGCTCCCGGCTGTTTTATCCCAGGGCGCAGTTACCGGTTTCCAGGAACCAGAGCTGTGACTCATGGAGCAGTTCCTGGGTTCGCAGTAATTCCCCTCTGGCTCCTCTGGCTTCCCAGCGCCCTGCCGCCCCGCTGCATGTGGCCGGGGCTCCCGCCACCACCCCCTCCCCCCCAGCAGCGGGAAGCCCACCGGGCCGGGGACTGAGCGCAGAGCCCGCAGTGCGGGCCTTGGAGCCACAATGTCCGGGCCCCTGAGCGCTGGTTTCTCTGCGAGCGGAGCCCATCGGAGCGCGGGCCTCGTGGGTTCCTGGGAGGGACAGCAGCACTCAGTAAACAGTAACTAGGATCGCTGTGGTTCTCGCGGGGAACCGGAGCCTGGCGCGCGGGCGCGGGCTCGCGCGCTCCCCGCCGACCCCCGGGCTCTGTTTGCTCTGCAGGAATTCATCCGCCTGGGCAGCCTCAGCAAGCTCTCGGGCAAGGGGCTCCAGCAGCGCATGTTTTTCCTGGTAAGTGCTGAGAGCCGTCGGTCCCCACGGGGATGCGCCCCCTCCCCCCCCCCCCCCCATCACAGGGCCGGGTCTGGGCCACCTGGGAGGCAGGAGGAGCGGCTGCGTTGGGGACGTGCTGGGCGAGATTCTGAAGACACACTCTGTGCACCTGCCGGCTCACGGGAGCCCATCCGTCTCAGCCGCACTTGTCCTTGCTCTAGTTCAACGACGTCTTGCTGTACACGAGCAGGGGGCTGACGGCCTCGAATCAGTTTAAAGTCCACGGACAGCTCCCGCTGTACGGCATGACCGTGAGTATGCGCCCTGGGCATGCGATCGGGGCCCCTCGCCTTGCGCTGCCTGCAGGGGGCAGGCCGAGCTAGAGGGAGCGGAGGCGGCGACCTGAGGAAGGGGAAGGAGGGGTGGAACCCGGCCCCTCGCACTCGGCTCCTCCTGCACGTGACCTGTACGGGCAACTTCCTTCTAGAATCAAGTGAGGAAGCGAGCTGACGTGGCCATGAGGTAGGCCTGGCCCCCGGGCCCCTGAAAGAGCGTCCTCACTGGCCACGTAGAGCGGTGAGCCCACCCCTCGAGCGGGGGGGCCACCTGTCCGTCACCGGCTAGAGGGAAGTTGACGGGCTCCACCAAAAAGCAATGCTGTGCCTTTGGACCTTCCTTTCGGCTTGCTGACTGTGATTTTTCTGACTTGGTTCCTCTGAGCCGTAGCCAGTTTAGGGAACGTTTGAAAATGCACCGCGTGTCCCACTTGCCTCTTGGCAGTAACACGACGCACACTCGTCCCACAGATCGAGGAGAGCGAGGACGAGTGGGGAGTGCCCCACTGCCTAACCCTGCGGGGCCAGCGGCAGTCCGTGGTCGTGGCGGCCAGGTAAGGCAGACCCCGGACCCCGACCCTGTCCGCCCCTTCCCCTGCCGGGCGCTGAAAACCTGCGGTCCGTCTCTTCAGCTCCAGGTCCGAGATGGAAAAGTGGGTTGAGGATATCCAAATGGCCATTGATTTGGCGGAGAAAAGCAGCGGCCCCACTCCTGAGTTCCTGGCCAGCAGCCCCCCTGACAACAGTAAGTGTGAAGGGGGGAGCTCTCCTGGTGCCCCGTGGGCTCGCGGCCTCCAGGAGCTGGCTGCTGGGGGGGGGCGGGGGAGGACAACACACAGCCCCGGCTCACGGAGGGGGGACATCATGTTCTATTCCCGGTGGGGGGGGGAGGCAGCTCTGTGATTGACATTTGTGTTTATTCTTTTTTTATTCCTAATTTTTTTATTACATATGTACAAAATCATGTAACTGGAAGTTTATAAAATAGAAAAAAAAAGTCCTTCTAATCCAAGTACTCTCATATGGCTGCTGTTACCAATTTGACACATCCTGTTTTTTTCCCAAAGTTTTATTTAAATTCTAGTTAGTGATCATACAGTGCAATATTGGTGTCAGGAGTAGAATTCAGTGGTTTATCAGTTGCGCACAGTAGCCAGTGCTCACGACAGGTGCCCCCCCCCCCGGAATCCCCATCCCCCATCTAGCCCATCCCCCCACCCCCACCTCCCTCTGTCCACCCTCAGTTTGTCATCTGTAGTTAAGTCTCTTGTGGCTTGTCTCCTTCTCTTTCTCCGTCTCCCCTGTGTTCATGTTTTGTTTCCTTTTTTTTTTTTTTTAAAGAGAAGGGGAAGCAGGCTCCCTGCTGAGCAGAGAGCCCGATGCGGGGCTCGATCCCAGGACCCTGAGATCATGACCTGAGCCGAAGGCACAGGCTTTAACCCACTGAGCCACCCAGGCGCCCCTCATGTTTTGTTTCTTGAGTGAAATCATATGGTGCTTATCCTTCTCTGACTTATTTCAGTTAGCATAATATCCCCTAGGTTTATCCACGTCCTTGCAAATGGCAAGACCTCATCCTTTGTGGTGGCCGCGTAATATTCCATTGGCTAGATCCGTCATCTCTCCTTTGACTATTCACCGGTCAATAGACATCTGGGCTCTTTCTGTAGTTTGGCTATCGTTGATAGACATTTGTGTTTCATAAGCCTAAAAAGGAACTTCCACTCCCTTTTAAAACACCCCTTAGGGGCGCCTGGGTGGCTCAGTGGGTTAAGCCTCTGCCTTCGGCTCAGGTCATGATCCCAGGGTCCTGGGATCGAGCCCCGCATCGGGCTCTCTGCTCAGCGGGGAGCCTGCTTCCCCCTCTCTCTCTGTCTGCCTCTCTGCCTACTTGTGATCTCTGTCAAATAAATAAATAAAATATTTAAAAAAAAAAAAAAAACAAAACACCTCTTAGAACAGTACTACTGCTGGCAGTAGGGAGAGGAACCCAGGCCGTCCGTGCTGGGCGAGCACCCCAGGCCTCAGTGCCCAGGTGTGTTCGGGGCTCCCTGGCAGAGGGGCTGGCGGGGCGGGACCCTGACGAGGAGATGGCTGCTAGTGTGACCTCCTGCTCGGGGCGGTGGCGGCGGAGATGGCGGGGGTGCACGGGGCTCCCCAGCTGAGTGCCCCTGGCTGTCCCTTCCCGTCCCGTCTGGCACCCGGGGGGGGGGGGTCTGGGACGGGCTCCTCCTGGCCGGCAGAGATCCGAAGCATGGCCTTCTGTCATACCCCGCAGAGTCCCCGGACGAGGCCCCGGTGGTGGACCAGGAGTCGGAGGACGACCTGAGCGCCTCGCGCACGTCGCTGGAGCGCCAGGCCCCCCACCGCGGCAACACCACGGTGCACGTGTGCTGGCATCGCAACACCAGCGTCTCCATGGTGGACTTCAGCGTCGCCGTGGAGGTACCGGCCACGTCCTGCCGTTCTCGGGGCCCCCGAAGCCGTGATCATCCCCCTCAGGGAGGCAGGCGGGGGCGGGGGGACATGACGGGGACGGCCAGGGCTGTGTCGGACCACACAACTGTGTTGGCTTCGGCTGCCCCCAACCCCACTGCCGGGGTGCCATCCAGCAGAGGCGCTGGGTTACCTTCTTAAACCTGAAAATCTGAGTTCCGAGATGGGCCTGGCCGAGGACGGCAGTGGGCCAGCCAGCAGTGTTGGGGACAGTCCCTAGGGACTGTCCACGATCGCTCTCTGGGAGTGACCGTCACGGTTCCATGCTACTTTTATGGAGTCTCCCTGCGAGAGGGGGGCCTCAAGCCCGCGCCTGTTTCTGAGAGCGTCCTCGTGAGCACCCGTGCGAGGGGCAGGCCCTGGGGGACAGGCGCGCCGCCTGGGGCTCCCCTGGCGCCAGGCCTTCCCTCGGCTCCGACCCCAAGGGGACAGACGGACTCTGTCCTTCTGCCCAGCCCGCTGTCCTCAGCATCCTCCCTCCTGTCGCACTTTGGAACTAGAGATTCTCCCAGGCACGGGGCTTGGGGGCGGGGGATCTTTCCAGCACGAGGGAGCGGGAAGAACTGCAGCCGCCTGGCGGGCAGGGACCCCTCGGCAGATCTCGCCTGTCCGGCTGGTCCGAGGAAGCCGGAGGCAGTGGGTCACGGGGGGAGAAGTGCTCTTTGCTTCCCTTGCTACCGCCCTTCACCGCATGTGGTTAGGACTGCCAGGGGATTCGGGAACTTGGGCTTGAAACCCCCCTTTGCAGACTGGCCCGTCGGGGAAGTCCGCCGGCCCCCCTGGAAAGGTGACCACGAGCCCCACCGTGTGTGAGTTTAAGGTAGCAGTAATGCAGGTGAACTTGGTGTGGAATTGGCAGGAGCCCCCGCCCTCGCCACATCCCCCTCCCCGGGCCCTTTGGTCCCACTGGGCGATGGGGATGGGGTGGCTGCGCCTTCCCTCGCGGCCACCGAGCCCCCCGCCCCCCGATGGACCCTCTTCCCCTCGCCTCTCCTGCAGGACTCCCGCGGGTGGAGGAGTGTTGGGGATATTTGGGGGAGACATGATGATGTGCTGGGCACGACCCAAAGGTTGGGGGAAGCCAAGAGCGTGGGGGGTCCATGTTAGACGTAGGAGTCTGGTGCCGGGAGGGCCCGTGGAGCGTTCTTGTGTTTCAGATCGGAGTTGGCAGGCGCTAGAGGCCTGGGGAGAGGCGGGCAGTCTGGGTCCAGGGGAGGACGGGGAGGGAAGGGACAGCAAGGAGAGGGACAGCACAGAGGGCTTTCTGACTCTCCTGGGCTGCGGTAACACACTCCCCCCGACTGGTCACACCAGGGACGCTTACCCGGCCGGGCTGCTGAAAGCTGAGGAAGGGCCCTGCCGGGCCTCCCACCCCCGCCCTCTGGTATTTGCCACCATCTCTGGTGTCTCTTGGCTTATAGACGCATCACCCCAATCTCGGTCTCCCTCCCACGGGGAGGTGTCCCTGGGTTTGTGTCCCACTGTCTTGTAAGGACACCGGGTACGCATTAGGGCCACCCTACTCCAGCAGGACCGGATCTGAACTCTGATGCCCGTGAAGACTCTAGTTGCAAATAAGGTCCCAGCCACAGGTACCCGGGCCATCCAGACCTCTGGGTGGGGGGGGAGGGGGGGGGGGAGACACAGCCCGATCCAGAATAAAGACGGAGCCGCGACGTGTGCCAGGAAGAGGGCAGAGCACAGAGGCCTTCCCTCCGCTGGGGAGTCCAGGAGCAGAGGCCGCTGGGAGGGGAGTGTGGCGAGCGGGGCGGCAGCTGGGTGGGGTCAAGGATGAGCTGCGCAGGAAAGGCAGCCGGGTCAGAGACGGCCAAGTCATCCGCCCCCCGGGGAGAAGGGCTTCGGGGCCCTGTGACCTGAGAAGGGGACAGAAGTGCAGCTGAGCGAGGGGAGTGGGAGTGGGAGTTTGTGTGTGGCCGGTGACCCCAGCGGCCGCTGAGACGGGGGAGCAGGGAAAGAGAACTCTGTCCAGAGGGGTGGAAGGTGGCGTGTTCCAGAAAGGACAGAAGGTGGCGGCGGCGGCTAGAGCCTTCCCTGCGCCCGCCTGGACTCGGGTCACGCTGGGCGGAGCACAGCCTCCAGCTGGAGGGAGTGGTTCCGGAGGAGTGTGTGCCCCCCCCCTTGCCCTGGGTGACTGGGCACCGTCGGTGAGGCTCCCCCAGTCCTGCTTGCTGCCATCACCGGCTTGGCACTGAGTACCCCATTTACAGGCCGTGGGTGAGTGGCAGGCAGGTGACACGGGGGGAGGGGTCTCGGGGGGGGGTATGGGACACGCTGCCTGTCACTCCCGCTCTGGGCGGGAACCCACTGGTCTGTGGGTCTGGCTTCGGCCTGAGGCACTGTTCGCTTCTGTCTGCCCATCAGACGGTGAGCCACTCCAGGCAGAGACACTTAAACTTCTTTAAGGTCCCGGGGCCAGGAGGCGAGAGAAAGAAGTTTAAGTACCTTAAAAATACTTGTTGAAAGAATAAAGTAGACTCAGGTGTATTTCTTTTAATATAGTAATTTGCCCCTTGACCCCCCCACGTTGGGAGACTGGCCCCAGCATCCATTTCCTGCCCCTTTCAGTGTCCGGGACTGGTCAGGGCTGCAGACGAGCCGTCTCCCGGCCTCGTCCCCACCCCTGGTGCGGGGTCAGGGCGACCCCCGGCCGGGCCTCCGAGCTGGGGAGTTCAAGCAGGACGCCGGGGGAGGGCCAGGCTGGAGCCCAGATGACTCTTCCTTGAGGGGGAGTCGCAGCGGCAGGGCCCAGGCTGGACGCCTGCTCCTGCAGGCCGGCGTTCCGGCCACTAGATGGCGCGCGCGGCACCCGATAGCGTGTTGTCCCGGGGTGACGGGGCCTTTCCTGTGTCACCATTCCGAAGTCGGAAATCAGGGGGAGCACCAAGCGTCCTCTGCGTCCTGTAGGGAGGGTCCCTGGGCGCGAGGCAGCACTTCGGGCAACCTCTGTCTCCTCTCTCCGAGGGACAGCAGGCCCAGCGGACGAAGCGTGACGTGCTACCTTCTATCTGGGGCAACTGAGGCATGGGGGGGCGTAAATTACCTGTAAATTAGGTGGGTGACAGCAGTTCAGTCAGGCTCAGACTCTGCACCCCCAGGGAGCACAGGCCCTCTCCCTAAGGCAGAGGCGGGAAACCCCACCAGGAGGCCCCGAGGCCTGCGTCCCTCTCCACCGCCCCCCCCCCTTGTGCTCCTCAGGGGTGTGCTTGTCTTTCAGAATCAGCTGTCGGGAAATCTGCTGCGGAAATTCAAGAACAGCAACGGCTGGCAGAAGCTGTGGGTGGTGTTCACTAACTTCTGCCTGTTCTTCTACAAGTCTCACCAGGTAAGTATGTACCACGCCCGGGGGGACCGGAGGGCAGGCCGCCTCTGGGGGATGAAGAACTGGGCACCCCAGCCCGTGAAGGCCACCGCCGCCGTCCGTGTGCAGGAGGCGGCACCGTGGCCGGGAAAGGGGAGGACTTCAGGCTCAGGGCCCGTCCAGGCCTCACTGGCTAGCCTGGAGCCAAGAGGCTGCAGCTAGGCCCCGGGGGGCCCCGGGGCGCCTCTCCCAAGCCCCCTGCTGTTGATTCCGCCCAGGACAATCACCCCCTCGCCAGCCTGCCTCTGCTCGGCTACTCACTCACTATCCCCTCGGAGTCGGAGGACATCCACAAAGACTACGTGTTCAAGCTGCATTTCAAGTCCCACGTGTACTACTTCCGGGCTGAAAGCGAGTACACATTTGAAAGGTAATGATCCCCTCGTCTCCCCCAAACGAGCCCAGTGGACCAGGCTCTTCTGGGAGCAGCTGGGCGTTTACTCACTCCCAGAATGTCCTTGACCTTCGGGGGAGCGGGGTGAAAAAGGTGGTCCCCTGGCCTGCCACCCGCATCCACCCACGTCTGTTCTCGAAGAAGCAAGTGAAATTCACTTCCCTGGTTGAGTAATGTCAGCCCTGAACCTGTACGGTGTCGGATTCATGCTCCTCAGGGCGCCCTTTTTTAAAATCTCTAACGTGTTTTTTAGCGTCTGGAGTATTTGCTAGGGCCTGAGGGCCACCTTATCATAAGACTGCCCGCGTCTAGAATGACGCCCAGCAGCTGTCACCTTCAAAGTAAGAAGGAAAGATCCAAACTATCACAGTTGGCCAATTTCAGACCGTACCTGAAATTTCAAGTAGAAATTCTGGGCGCCGGGGAATTGGATCCTGCAGCCGGCGTCACTGTTAAAGCACCAGCTCGGGGAGGGGGGGGTGGAGGGGGAGGCCTGCAGGCCCAGACCAGACAGGGCCAGGGCTCCCAGCCCCGTTAGGGAGAAATGGCTCTCCTGGTCGTGCTGAGAGGACCAGCGCGTGTTCCTGTGAGCCCGCAGGTTAGGACCCGGACCCAGTCGTCAGGAATGGTAGTTCTGGGGCAAGGGCACAGTGGGGGGAAACCAAGGTTCAGGCCTTCCTTCTCCCCCTCCCCCCTGCCCAGCACTTCCTAGTACACAGCTTGGAAAGTGAACCCCGGGGACAGCGTAGGTATCTTGTCACTGTGGTAGCAAGGGCCCTTGAGACTTGTAGTGACAAGATCCTAAAAAGACTAGTGATGAGAGAATTCCTGAAAAGCCTTATACTACCCGTTTCTCACCCTCGGCACTGCCGACATCGGAGACTGTTTAAGTCCCTGGAGGAGTGGGGAACAGCACCCTGGTCCCCTGCCCCCTCATTGTGACACCCCAAAACGCCTCCAGACCTTGTCCAGCAGCGATAGGGAGACAGCAGGAGAGCACGGAGCAGGCCAGACCCACCCCGGCCCGTGGTTCTCAAACTGGTCCTCCAGTACACCTTGAGGAACCCTTAGCCTGGCTTTCGTGTGCTCGGGTACCAAGCGTTCGCTAGAGAACCCTTCTGCTAAAATAGCACATTACAAACCGGGCACTAGTCCACCGTGCTGTGGTTTTGTAAGTAATGAGGTTACGTCGAGTATCGGGAAGCCGTTACAAGAAAAAAAAAAAAACCCATCCCGCGCAGGTTTATAGAAAGTGGCCCTTGACCCTGCTTTCGCTCCCCGGCCTCAGGTGGATGGAGGTGATCCGCAGCGTGACCAGCTCCGCCTCGCGCGCCCACGTCCTGAGCCACAGAGAGTCGCACGGGTACTGATGGCACATCCGTCGCTGGGCTCGGCGGGGGCGGCTGCCCCGGGAGACACCGCCTGTCCTCTGTATTAACGAAGCCTAGTAAAATTAACACCTGTCTGGGAACCCGAAACCTGGTTTTACAGCAGCCCTCCTCTGTCTCCGCAAAACCGTTTTTAACCTTGTCTTTCCGAGCTGTTCCTGGGCTCCCGCCTCCGCGCCGCCCTCCCGGTGGGCTGGCCCCAGCTTGCGCCAGTATTACAGCCGCGTCCCTAACAGAGTGCCAAATGACCGTTCTTCTGCACCTTAAAGGCAGGACGACCCCATCCGTTCAACCAAAAGACAGGGCAAGTGCTCTTCTTTTTCTTAAAAAAAAAAAAAAAGGTTTTCCAATGTTTGTGATACACACAGCACAGTCTTAAGCAAATGAGATCATTTTTGGATTTCGTTTTTTCAATCTTTCTACTTTTATAATAAGTTGTTAGTAGGGTTTACTTCTTTGATTAATAGAAGCAATTCGCCGCACACTTCGTACGTTCCCCTTTGGGGTTTTATGCTCCAGCAAAATGCTGTTCCTGGCACAAGGGGACCAAATTGTTTCCCTGATTCCTCTTTACAAGGCGCAGCAGGGCAGCCGAAATCCAGCACGCGGTCTGCGCGCTCGCGGTCCTGGGTGTGTGTGTGCGATGGGAGGGTCCTCCACTGTGGTGTTTGGTGTCTGTCTCCCGAGCATGAGAAGCTGTATGTCCGTGATCAGGGACATGTGTGCTGTTCCAGAGGGTTCTCCGTGACGCGAGGGGCACGGCCCCCGTGCTCATCCCCATAGCCTGCACCTGTGGCTGGGGACCGCACAGTCGGTAGTAATATACATTGTGCCTGTCTTCGAGAACATTCTTTCCTCCCGTTTATACTCCCTCCCCCCTCCCCCAGGCATGGGGTATCAACAGTATGATCTTGTGCATCCGCGACTGTCGGACGACACAGGGAACGGGGCTCCGGGACCTGCTGGACCCACTAGTCAAAATCCGCTTGCCTATTCTCTGTGGAGATCAGGTGGCTGCTATTCCCTAGTTTTCTTAAACCCTTTCTGACACAGTCCAGGGGGGCGACCCATCCAGCTGGTGGCCTCCCGGTGCCTGCACCCTAGCCCCGCTGGCCGGCGTGGAGGCGGCAACGGCCCCATGGACGAGGAGCCCGAGATGCGTTCATCACTTGCCTTACGATGTGTACCAGATGGTTTTAAGTACTAACAAAAGGGAATAAAAATACCTCACGCCACAATCCAGCATATTGACGTTTTAAGGCAAAACATCACCCACCTTGTCTGGTCTTTATTTTCGTCCGACGTGGGTGGGTTGCAGGGA
>CM052883.1:10630822-10659931 GCA_028534135.1 Potos flavus | reverse complement strand
CCCTCTTAGAAAATCACTAATCCCATCATGGGTCCCCCGCTCTCCTGACCTCATCACCTCCCGATACCATCCCACTGGGGGCTAGGATTTTAACGTACACATTTCAGGGGGAAAACATCCAGCCTATTCCCTTTACACACACGAGACAGAATTACGGAAAAGGCTGTCTGGGAACTTCACCAGCCCCTGTGTGACACAGTTCCCGGGCTCGCGAACACACCACGCAGCCCTCTCTCCATTTACCGCCATATTTGATAGCAGAAATTAAGGAAATAGAAAAACACTTATAAATGGACCATGTTTTGCCAAAAGAGCAGTACAAGATGCTTTGTGAAGAACTGCACCGGACACAAGACTAACTCGACGAACAGTTCAGAAGGCGTGTGGCCCGTGGTTACGTCACGACAATCACGAGGCCGGCTCTGACATGCCGAGGCACCCGAACCCCACTGGTGGCCACTCGCTTGTGCAGCCAGCTACGACACCAGACAGAATTTCTAGAAGGTGTGAAAACCCAGCCAGACAGCCCACTGCCTCCAGTCCCACGAGGCGGTAGCTGTGCTCGCCAGAAGCCTCCCCCAGGCCAGGTGCAGTCTGAGCGGCGAAACGGGGGGGGAGTCTGGGCATCGGGGGGCTCCCAGGTGCCAGCCTCGCGGGTCTGGCTGTGCGGCGGCAGAGAGCAGCGGGCCAGCAGAGACTAGGGAAGAGATCCCCTTTTCAAAGCTCCTCACGCCACTTCTTCCCCACGAAGCTTCAACGGAAGGTGCTCACATAGGCGCGAGAAGAATGACCCGCTGCTTTCCCTGGGGGGGGCGCCGCGCTGACCGTCCAGGGGCTGCGGACCTGTGCTCACCGCCGCGCCGACACGCTTGGTCACAACCCGGTCTCCCCGCCGGCGTGACCGTGCCTCGCGCTGGACACCGGCTTCGGCGTGTCGTCTTGAGGTCACTGTCCAGGTGCGACGGTGCAGAACCCTAAGCAAGCCGCTGTCTACACCGGCTGGCTGAGGGGCAGACGAGCAGCGTCCTCTGGAGAAAGCTGCGTCGGTGCTTCAGGAGAGTCTCCCGCCGCGAACCAAACGGACCCTGGGCGCGCGCCTCGCACAGGGAACCAATCACTGTACGAAATACTCCGAGAAACACGAAACACCCTCAGGTTTCATCATCCAAGTTAACATCCCTGCCGCCAAAGAACACGCAAAATAAGAGTCAGCAATTCAGTTCTATTTCCCCTAATGAAAACGTATCCCTTATAGAAATGAATCATTCAGCTTCTGGTAAAAAAAAATCATGACTTCATTTTAGGCTTTTAAACACTACACTCCATTAACAAATCCAAATACACACACACACCTCCCCGGCTCTAGGCCGCCGTCCTCTCTGTCACCCAGGCCACGGGGGTGGCGGCGAACCTTCCATCCCGAAGTTTACCCAGTAACTTCCTTGCTTCCCCTCCAACAACTGCTCCATCCACAAGAGAGGACGATGCTTTGCATCCACGAATACCACACGATGCCGCACGTGCTCAGTCAGGAATCGCGGCAGGAACTCTCTCTCTCACCCCAGAGAAATGATTCCTCCGGCCTCCCGCCCCGGCCAGCAAGGCCAGGCCACGGGCCAAGAGAATTACAGACCCGCGGCTGACAGCGAGCCGCCCCGTGCTCCTTTAAGAAAACAAAGCCGCGCAATCAAGGGCCCTGGGAAGAGAGCGCAATTTCACAAATCAGCAGTATCCAGCCATGGTTTCTCGACGCACAGAGACCTGACCCGGACACTCAGCATTTTGAATGTGGGCACTTCTCTCGGGAAGTGCCGAATGTCTCGGTGCTCGCTCTCTCTCTCTCTCTCTCACAAACACACGACAGGTACGCTGCCCTCTGAAGAGTCACGTTTCAAGGAAAAGTATGCCAAATGAGTGTGTTATAAAATTTATTCGTGTAAGCATTCAGACATTTTTAGGTGGGCAAGATGGTATGCGGGTTCCACCACGAGGCGCGACAGAAAATCCTACTGGAAGGACAGAAGAGCTGGCGCAGGGCCGGCAGTGGCACGATTTCAAACAAATGTGAAGACGAGAGCGCTTCATCGGGGAAAAAACTTAAAATAATAATTTAAAGCTTCATGAGACAAGATATGTCCCAATTTAAAACACTAAGAAATAGTACCATCAAATGAAAGGAAATCAACCTGTGCGTGTACCAGAAGGGCCGTCGGGCAAACAAGAGGGGGGTCTGCGTTTGCGCAGGTACACAGAGGAGAGTACTCCGCAAGAGGGGCATGAAGTAGTAATAATGGCAAACCCTGCAAATACAAAATAAAACCCAAATCACTGATCACAGAATTCAAAATTTACATGTAATAAAGGCAAGGCGATAGACTCAAGTTATGGCCTGTCAAATATTTACTCCACTGACGTTATCTACAGAAGCACTTGGCCAATTTGTACACAGTGATTCCTTATGCACGCCAAAAGGGTTTCCGTAAAAATGACACTATATACAAATCTGTACACTGACCCACCAGAGCGATTCTCCGTCTCCCGCAGAGGGGGAGTCACCCACTTAAAGCAGGGTACCTGAGATTTCATGTCTTCAGTTGCCTTGTCATGATCCCAAATATACACTTCAGGGTTTGTTTTTGTTTTTAAAGACATTTTCCTTGATATGTGCACGATGGCTAAAATTAAAAAACACGAACGAGAAAATAAAATGATCGCTTGCAGGAGCCGACCCTCCCCACCCCACCGAGCGAGTCCGTCGGGCGGAGGCCGGCGAGGGGGGGCTGCGCGCCCCAGGATGGTGGGCGGCCGAGGGTGGAGGGTGGTGGGGGGCCCCTGGATGGCACACCGCTGCAGCGGGGTCAGCAAAGGCTCTCGTGGACGTTTTGGAGGAGGATGAAGAAGAAGAAAAGAAAAAACCCCAAATGCCAAAGGAATTTCAGTGGGTTGAAGTTCCTCCACCACTTAGAGAGTATCTAGGGAAAGAAAAACAAGAGAAACGGAAGTGAATGCGTGTCATTTCTGTGACCCCCATGCAAGAAGTCAGACCAGCACCAAAATCCTCGTTTACTAGGCCATCCCAAGTCATAAAAAAATTAAGTGGTGCAAACATCAATGGGCGCATTACTATACAAAGAATGCATAAGAACTAAGAAAGTCATGATTTTGACCCCACTTTTCACAGGTTAGATTCAGTCAGCGGAAGAACGTAACAAGCAGAGCGCGTTCGGTCTCTCAGAAGAAAAAAAAGATGTGCCCGAAACGGTACTTGAATGGTTTCGCTCCCAGCCCACTTCTAAAACCCCAGTGTGGGCAGCACCCGCTGCCACGTGCAACCCCAGCGGCGCACACGGCCAGCTGGGGCATCGGCATGGGAAGCCCCTCCGGGCCACGAGAATACTGCTGCTCGCGCACGCCTCCTGGAGTTGTTCCCGAAACAGGGTGCAGAGAAGGAGCAACGTATTTGCACAAAGAGGTCTCTTAGGGCTTTTTGTCACTGTAAAGGTTAGGGAACAGCTCTGAGTCCAAGAGCAAAGAAAGGGTTAAGTAAATTAGGCAAACTGAACAAAAAACAGGTTAAAAATCGTAATTATGGGGGGCCCAGCGGGTACAGTCGGCTGAGTGTCCGACTCTTGATTTCAGCTCAGGTCGTGACCTGGGGGGGCGAGTCTGTGGTTTCCGTCCAACAACGGACCCGGTGACCCAGCGCTGCCGGGAGGTGGGACCGGGCTGAGTGGGGTCACGGGCCCCTTCTGCTTTCTGATAACTGCACAGTACTGTCCGGCTCTGGAGTACAGAAAAGGGGGGTTCCCGAGGCCTCAACACTGACCCCAACTCAGGAGAGGGCGGAGGACACATTTAATGGGAGCAGCTCTTACGGTGTTTAAAATGCCGGGCCCTCTCCCAGAGAACCAAGGATTACGTCAGACCCTCTGGGAAAGCAGGCTGTAGCCTCAGATCTAAGACTCACCTTCCAAGAAAGAGCGATGCCTAAGCCACGGGAGGACTTGATGCCACACAGAAGGGTCCACATGATAATTCAAATTACGATACACATGGTCTTTGAAACGTTTTAGACAAAAGTCGGTTCTTATTTTTTTCTAAGGTGACTGATCCACCGAAGTGATGCCTTTTGGAGCAAAACGGGTACGAAGCAGCGGCAGTGGCCACTGTGGTTTGTGGGACCCGGGCGGGGCACACACACAAGGCTCCAGCTCCGGCCCGCAGGGACCTGCGGGGGACCCCCCACCCCGACCCCCGGAGCGCGGCACCCGCTGGCTGCACAGGACAGCGCGTCTGCACGGCACAGAGCAGAGGGAGATGAGACAGGTACGCGCGTCCCTCTGACCAGTTCAGGCAACTCGGGACAGCGTGGAAAACATCAGTCCCCAAAGTGGCCCTACGCGAGGAGAAAACCAAACCCCAAACGAGACCCCCACGGTGCCACGGCACTCCTAGGCTCTCCCTACAGGAAATAAGACCCCGAGCTGCTTTGAGAAAGGAGAAGAAAGGACCATTAAGTTACTCCTCAGGAGCAGGAGGCAAGCCTGTGTGGTAACAAGGGTGCCATCCCAGGATGACACAGTCACCGACACGCTAACGTCAGGAACGTCACTGCACACACACCGAGGGCTACACACGATCTCCGTCCCAACTGCGTGTGTCCCGGCGACCTGACCTCTATTTTCCTTTATGCCTCTAATTTGGGAGTATCGACAGCGGGGAGGGGATAAACCAAAGACTATAGCTGATTCCTTCACTCGCCTCAAAAACGAAGGCGGCCAGCTCAACAAGGCCCCACGCGCAGCCGGCACTGGAGAGCGGGCCGGGGCAGCGTCTACACCACAGCCGGAGGAGGGGAGGGTGAACCGCAGCGCCGCAACCAGGTTGTGCCCCCACGTCCCACTCTATCAGGACGCCTCACAGGCCAGAGGGCAGCCCCGTCCATCATCGCTGCCGAGAGGCAACCCAACACGCCCCTAACTTCTTTACATGTCGTCAGGCCAGCGTCTCTGGAAAGACCTCAAACACTCTACGGCCATCAAGGCTCGGCTGCCCTTTGGAGGAGACCGGACAACTCCCCTAGAAGGTGAGTTTCAAAGCAAGGACACGGCCGGCTGTCTGGGGAGCGATGATTTGGGGGAACAGAGCTCGGGTCACAGCTCTCCTCCACTCTCTGCACCACCACCAAAGGACGGGCCTTACGTGGGCGTGGCCCTGGGAGCGACCTCCACAAGCGGACTCCTAGAACAAGCCTGAGAGTGGCGGGGGGTGGGGTGGGGGGTGCCGATCGTCCCCCAGCTGCCCCCTCAGGCCAGGGAGCGCACGGCTGTCCTGACAAGGCTCCCAGGAGCAAGGCAGACGTGAGGACGGGCATAAGCCTGGCGAGGAGAAGGTGCCCGTGTCCTAACCCCCTGAGCCCCGACTGTGAAAGCGGAAAGGCACCCGGAGAGCTGCAGACACGCGCTGGGGGGAGCACCCGCTGCGGCGGAGTCAGGCGGCATCGCTAGGAGCAGACGGGGGCTCGAGGTCACCGGGTGTTCCCACGACAAGAGCTCCAAGTGCACAGTCTGAGGTGCACCCCGCGCTCCCCAGGCTCCTGGCATTCCTTCACAGGGACGTCTAGAACTCAGACCTGCAGTCTTCTCGGACTTGATTCTACCGCAACCGTGTGGCCGGGAAGGAAACGGCCAGAGACCAGGAGCCAAGCACCAAAGCAACCAAGGACTGCCGGGCAGTCCCTCGAAGGGACGAGGACAGGCAGGGGGCAGACACGGCACGGTCCCACCCACAGGGTCTGGGGCAGTTACCTCTGCAGCCGCTGGACGAGCTGGGCCACCATGGTGTCCGAGATCCCGGGGCAGGCCTCCTCGGCCAGGTAGATGGCCCCTCGCAGCTCCTCTATGGACCCCATGTTACCTCCGCACGCCTGGCTCTTCTCCTTCAGCTGCAGACACACAAACGAGCAGAACAGCATGACCGGCACGGGCACAGGAATCGAGGGGCACCTCCCGCGTGGCCCCCTGCGCCCCAGGCCCGCGAGTCCTGGTGGAGCTCGGGCTGGGCCGCGGGCCGCCGGCACTCCTTCCGGTGAGCGGCTTTCAGGGGGACAGTGTGTGCGGAAGGGGCATTCGTTAGACCTGAGTTGCTACCTTCACTAGGAAAGAGCAGAGACAACTTTCTGGGCACCTTTTCAAGATCTGATCGTGACACCCGCCCCCTCTTCTTCTTCCCCCCGGGACCTTCGTCTACACCAGAAACACAACGTCCTGTCTCTCAGCTCTGGTTCCCACAAGGAACTGCACTATGCGCCGCCTACGGCCTCACTCCCAACGGTAACGGGTCGGTCCTTATGATCCCGGCAAACGGCCTTTTTGGTCCACAGTACTGTCAAAATATTCTATTTCCTACGACCAAGCACCGCCCCCCCGGCCTAAATTCTGGGAATCCAGTGTCCCTCTTGACAGCCCCCCCACCCTCACAAGAAATCACAGCAGTGTCCTCGGGCACCACCACCGGCTCCAAGTCCCTCTCTGGGAGCGACGCAGGACAAGGACAGCCGTTCAGTCATGGGCAGCAGGCGCGACTGAGCCTCCCGGGGCAGGAGCCCCTCCCCGACGGCGCCTTAAGGAACCGTTCATGTTTAGCTCTGGCTGTGCAGGCCCCTGTGAACACGTCACTGTCAGCAGGCCCCGTCCTGACTGTGCTGCGGTCTCCCCGTGAAAGGGACACACAGAGGACCCGGCGGGCGGGCGTGCGCTCCCTGTGCTCCTCCCTGTCGCAGACCGTGACATGGCGGACCTGGAGGTGGCCGCCGGTGTCCCCCTAGGACTCCTGATCACCTAACTAAATACAACAGTATTTACAAGTCACGAGGGCCCAACCCCTGCCTTCCCCCATTTCCTGCAACGGCCTCCCTCCCCTGCCCACCCTGCCCTGCGACCCCCCCCCCCGCAGGCCCCCTGCCCAAAGCTGCTGCCGGATGGGCTCTACCTGCCCGCACGCACACTCTGACGTCAGAACGAGCCTCGCTGCAGACACAGGGATAACGATCCCTTGTTATTTTTATCGGAATTACGTACAGTGATCTACACTGAGCACTTCGAACATGCGGCTACCAAGTACCACGGATAAAAACACGTAAGACAAGACACCCGTGAGCCTACCTTCAGCTTAGCTGAAGAGAATCAGAACAGTATTACACTGAGGACTAATTCACTAACTCTAAGCATGATTTCAGCACCGCTTCTCCATATGCCCCATAAAAAATACATGACTTCAGACAAGTAAGAAAATACCTACATCCTTTTCCCTAACGGCCCGACTGATCCTAGTGGAGCGCCTGTGGCAGGATCACAGGAAAGCAGGGAAGCACCTGGAAAACCCGAAGGACCACTCTCCCAAACAACGTACTAAAGAGCGAGACGGTGTCTTAGGGACCGGAGAGGAAGAACACAGGCACCCAGAAACGTCAGCCACGGGCAGAGCCAAGGAGCGACGCGGAGGGGCCTCCACCGGCCCGGTGTCACTTAGTTTGCCGTCACAAACCCACACGCTCAGCTGCTGTTCCAACTCCGCACCCCGGGCTCGGCGTGGGCCCGGCTGCCGGCTGGGAAGGCAGGGCCCTCAGCCTCGCTCAGGAGGGCAGACGCCGGGCCGGGGAAGGACAGAGCCAGACGAAGCGGGCCTGGACACCCCGGGGCCCTGCCGAGGGGAGGACACTGTGGGACCGAGCTTCGGGCCCCGTGGAACGAGGGGGAGGGAGCCTCCCCCCGGAGTCCACCGACCTAACAGCACGAGAGCTCCACGTCACCACACGAACAGAAGGGGCCAGTGTGGCTCCTTCTGAATTACCTTAAAGGCAGCCTGTGGGGCTCAAAAAAAAAGGGGGGGTGTATCTCCAGCTTTTCAAATCAACTACTAACCAGATGAAGAATAATCTTCATTCTCATAAACTTGATTCTTGGAAACATCGCACAATGCCGTACGCCTCGTGGTACCTCCAGGAGGCAGGGCGGGCTCCCCCGAGCAGTAGCGGCCGACCAGTGTGTGGGTGACATCGGTCCCCGGAGGAGGACGTGACCTGGGCTGCTCACAGGGGAAACAAACCGGGGGCCCAACAATGGGTAAGGGGACTTCTCGGGGATTACAGCGAACTACGGGGGCACAAAGGGGCAAAGGAGGTCTCCGGGGAATCCATTTCTCCTTTCAAATCAAGTTCTACTTTCTACATCACCATCAATTTGTCTGAGGCAAAGCAACCAGGCTGCACCAAACAGATTTTGCGGAGAACAGAGCCACGGAAGCTCAAACTCACCCTGGTGACATGAGGACTTGAGCGGGGCCACTGCACTCCAGGAGGTGACACGGTGACCTTTCCCAGGAGGGGCCGGGCAGCAGACGGTGCCCGGGAGAGCAGGAGGGGCGCCGGAAGCCAGAGCCCAATCCCAGCGGCCTCGCGGGACCACGACGCCGCCCCTCCGTGTACTCGTGCCCGCCTGCTCTAACCTCCCAAATTCCACGACGACATGTCACAGCAAGAGGACCCTGCTCCCCACTACGTCCCTATCACGCCCCGCCCCCCAAACGTCAACTGGGTATCTTACCTCTGCAAACAGAGGAGAAATAATTGTCGATAAACACTGAGAGAAAGGCCTCTTTGGGATGTCTTTCATCTTGGGGAAAAAAAAAAAGGAAATCAGAAGTATTTAATATTCACATTGCAACAGTTCAGTAAACTTCAGACAGGCACCACGCTGGCTAGCATAAAGTCTGAAATGCTATTTGCTGTGCTATCTTTTAAGATTTTATTTTTTTAAGTAGTCTCTACACCCAGCGTGGGGCTCGAACTCACAGCCCCGAGACGAAGAGTCAAGGCTCCACTGACTGAGCCAGCCAGCTGCCCATTTGCTGTGATAACTGAATGGGGCTGTCTCACGGTCTTTCCCTAGACTGCAATGTTTCCTTTGCAGTGATGTGCCAAGCTCATGCAGCTGGGCGAACCGGCGTCTGGACTCCAGGTGCAAAGGCCCGAGAGGTCCCGGGAGTGGCCCTCGTGCAGGTGCAGCGACACTGAATTGCACCCCTGCGCGGTCTATGCAGCAGGACTGGACCACCGAGAAACTCTGGGACTGGAAATGAGATCAAGGCTGGCTGGTGCAAGTGACGATCCTAGGACAGGGGCCTATTTTCTACTTTTGCGATCTCTGTAATGACTCCCATCTGCTTAGCACAGCAAGACTGGTAGGATCACCCGGGGACGGCTGCTGGTCCACGCTGCCTGACAGAAACCACGCTGCGGGGCAGGCTCTAAGAGACTCTAGACACTGTAAAAGTACAGGCATAAAACCAATGAAAATAAAGTTCCATGTAAATACCAAGAGCACTACATTTGTTTTTAAGATCCTAAAAAACCTAAATCCCCAAATTGTAGTATCTTTTATGAGTAACCCCAATATACAAAACAGAGTTCTGTCCAGAGTCTGAATGTCACTTCACAGGTGAGACACCCCCTCCACGTGCAAGCGTCAGGAAAGGCGGATGTGCGGGGCAGGGGGACACAGCAGGCTCTGCAGAGCAGGAAGCGGCCCGGCAGTACACACCCGACGAGGGGCCTCATCCGTCCCTGACGGTGGAAACCCCCCAGCAGGGAGCCCCGCCCCCCAACAGAGCAGCCCCCCGCACAGAAGTGACTGGGGACTGACTGTGCTACAAGCCAGCGTTACCTTATTTCTTTCTAAGTCCGAAGGCTGAAGAGCTCCATTTTCAAGACTCTTTGGATCTTTCTCTCGGATAGTGAAGATCCAGTCCCCAGAGTCGCTGCCTCCGGAGGCCTGGCTGTCCGTGTCAGTCTCCCTTTGGAGAGAAGTCCGGGAACTCCGTGAGCCAGCACCCAGCCCTGCGCAGAGCCCCGCCCTCCGCAGCCCTGCCCGACCACGCCCACACCCCACACCTCCCTCCCATCCCCGCTCCCCACCCAACACCCCCTCCAGGCCTGCCTCCTGCCTCAGAGCAAAGAGGGACTGTCACCGCGGGGCTCCGTGACTTCCCAGGGGTCCGGCCGCACCCACAGCCGCCATCCCTCGACCCCAGAGAGGCCGCTCTCCGGCAGGCCCATCCTCCGCTCCGCAGACAGCCCCGCTCTCCGCGGTCATCTTTCCTCCCCTTAGGCTCCTTCCCATCACCACCAGACATGCATCCCTTTGGCTCTGGCAACACAGCGGCCCCTCCAGCGAGAGCCAGCCCCCAGTCTCGTTTCTCGGGTGTGTCAGCTACACTCCCTGGCTCCGTTTCTTACCTTCCCTTCACCCCAAAACCGACCCTGTCCCTGCAACTGCTCTGACCACAGCCGCCGACCCTCCGCACGCCACTGCACGAGGGGGCTCCTGCTCAGTCCTCCGCCCGCTTGAGCCCCGGGCTCCGCGCCCCTGCTCCTCACCGCTCCCTCCGGAGTCTCTGCCCCCAGACCGCCCCGGACACGGGTCGCCCACAGGTCCGTCCCCTACACTGGTGCTTCCTGCCTCCAGCCCTCCACGCTCTGCAGACACGCTCTGGGTGACACGGGTCACTCTCATGGCTCCGACGACCATTTACAGCATCATGACTCAAAACCCCAGACCGCAGCCCACACGCCCTGCCTGAATCCCAAACCTCGATGCTCCTCTACACCAGACACGTCATCTTGGACATCCTGTCAGCAACTCAAACATGTCCCACCCCAAACTCGGCTTCCCGAGCCCCGGCCCTCTCCCTGCCCTGACGGGCTGCTTCTCCAGCCTCCACGGCACCTACCACACCACTGAGGCCCCCTTCCTTCACTCAAGGCCATGGCCACGTTCAGACTGCCTGTCCATCTTTCTGTCCCCACCACTACCACCCTCATCTCTCCACTTCCTGAGCTAGGGGTTCTCGCTCTTGGCTTCTGGGGACCCTGAAACCCTTGGGTCTCACCCCCAGAAATTCTGATTCAACCGGCCTGGCGTGTGGACATGGGCTGGTGGTCGGCTTGGACCTCCAGCCGAGGTGTGAGGGAGAACTGCAGACGTGCTCCAGATGGGAACGCTTCCATCCGGGACCCCCTCCTTCCCCTCCCCCACACACCACCGCGGCTCCAGGACCTCCATCATCTCCTGGCTAACGGAATTCCGAGATGCTTAACTTGACACCAGTTTTCAGCAAGTAACTTCTGGTATGAAGCTTTACCACCCTGGCACCGACCGCGACCATGCCACAACACAGAATGGGAAAGACATACGTCTGTATCTTTAAAAAAAATACATTTAAAGCAGTCACATCCAACCGCTATTTTAAGAACAGGGAAAAGAAAAGGAAAAGGAGACCAGGTCTAGTCCTTTACGCACTGTTCCATCACAAAGATTTTTCTTAGAGACTCCACTAGCAACCAAAAGAGGCTAAAAGGCCCACAAGCTGTCCCATACTGACAGAAGGATCGCCATCAACCTGGATTATCTAAGAACAAATTAACAAAGAAATCCACAAATAAGAACAAGAAGTTCCACCCCGAATGAGAGAGAACAACAAACACGAACGTGCTCTGTGCACAGGGCCCCTTGGCCTCCCGCCCGCCCACCCGTGGGAGCCCGGCCCAGGTCACGCACACCCTGCATGCCCTGCATGCCCTGCACGCCCCGGCGGAGCGGACTCACGTGTCTGAGTCTTCAGAGCCGGAGTCTTCGTGGCTCTGCTCGGCCTTCCATCTCTTGTACCTGTCGATGAGCTCGGTCAAGTAGGAGGTTTTCTTTGCATTGCGTATTATAAACTTGTGCTTCAGTAACTCCTTAGCGGTAGGTCTCTGGAAAACAAACCGCCAGACAAAACAGCAAGCAGGAGATGAAGCTCCCTGCGCTCTGACTCGACCCCAAAGGATGGACTTCGGCCTCCCAAAGTCAAGCACCCATGCTAAAATGTAAGATCGAGTTCTGCTTCCAAGTCTGTTTCCCTAACAAAAGCCATGATTCAAACAGTAGTCGTCCGGCACCCACGGGCGGGAATCCACGTACAGTGTGGACGTGGCAGTTAGTATCTAACGTGGTCCGTGACACGCTACTGGGAACCACCCAACAAATGCAAAAAGCCTTTCCCTGGGAAGATGCACTGACACAGAAAATGTGTCAAACTTCAGAGATCATTCAGGACAGCTAGAATATACCTCCTGGTTTTTAGAAAATATTTTATTACAAACGCTGACAAGAGAGAAAACATATTCTGTGTTACCTTGTTAACTTTCTATGTTAATATTTGGCTCCCCAAAATAGTAAGATAGATGTTAATTGGGTTACACATAGAGAAACTAGAAAGGAGCCAAGAAATATCCTTTTCTTTGATGCTGAAAGAGTACCGCGCGCCCTCACTCATCAGCTTCCCCCATGTGTCTTTTGCCCGGGGGTTGGGGTGAGGACCTCATCTAGGTCCTGGGCTCCAAATGGCCAAAACCACACAGCATATCCTGAAGCTGGCAACTGCCTTCCCCTCGAGGACAGCAAACCCCATTACAGGGAGCACGCTTCCCAAGGAGGCCACGCGAAACCCAAACGAGAGAGACAGCGGGAGCACCCCCAGTGAGACTCTGCCCACTTACTAACGCTCGATTCACGGCGGCCAGCCGTGTTTCTCAAATTCAAGCCTACAGGAAACCTGGGTCGCCTCAGGTGTGTCTCACTCCCTGGGAAACTCCAAGCGTCTCCAAAGCGCTCCAATTCTCAGCTGCTCGTCCTCTTCCTGAGTGCACTTGGGGTCGGGGTAGGGGCGGAGGTGTGTGCACTGGGCAAGTATGCGGATACTAGAAATCCATTTTTAATGGAAAGACGAGCACATGTGTGGGTGTATCTTCTTGGGTGCTTCCCGGCCTACGCACTGTGGCTAGGGACTCACACCATACCAGAGAGTCCCCAGCGCCGTGGACAGATGGAAAAACAACCCTCACCACCTGAGGCCTGACGCGTTAATAAAGTCGACCTGGTGATCTCAGGCTACGTTCCCTGGAGGGTCACAGAAAATGCTGCACCCTCCATGTCATTCCTTTACCAAAACGAGCATCATATTAGAAAACCATGGTGTTCTTGTCAAATTAGTCACCCATTTTTAGATAAGAGTTCATTAAGAAGGGGATTCAGCTTGGCCTTCAGCCAACGCTGCTAGAAGATTCAGAAACAAACCAAGGACATATGGTGCTATACGTAACACCAAAATACAAAGATAACTTTCAGAGCTGTGTCCTAATTCAGAGAGAGAGTTCGGCTAAGGCTATATAGGGCTCCTGCCACACGGCTCTGCCAGTCGATTACACACACAAAAAAAAGTAAAAAGGAAGGGATAGGAGGGCAAGGTGGTTCATTTATATTTTTTTATTTGTCTTTTCTTTCCTAACGCATGCCAGGAAGAAATTGAAAACATCTACTTTAAAGACACATTGAGCCATTATTTTTCTGGCCAGACTTTGCGATTATTAAAAACGGCTAAAAATAGCCTGACCTTTCACTATAAACATTAAAAATTTATGATTCCACATATAATATTAAGGAGAGCAGTCTTCAGGCTCGATGAGGTACAAAATGCTAGAAAATCTGAAAGAAAATAGATAGATTTCTGTTTCTTAAAAGATAAATAATAAAAACATTTGCGGGGTGCCTGGGTGGCTCTGTCGGTTAAGTGTCTGCCTTCGGCTCAGGTCATGAGCTCGGGGTCCTGGGATGGAGCCCCAAGTCAAGCTCCTCGCTCAGCGGGGAATCTGCTTCCCCCTCACCCTTTGCCCCCAGCCACACACCCTCCTACTTGCAAGCACACTCTCCCCACCCTAAATAAATAAATCTTTAAAAAAAAAAAAAAAGATCATGAAGACAATGGTGACTACGGCAAGAGTGATTAAAGAGATTCCAGTAAGATGCATCCAGACCAAGGCCGGCCAAACAGAAAGAGGTGCCCACCCCGAGCTCGAGAAACTCACAAAGCTTGGCTCCTTGTTCAAACAGGCTTCCACAAACTCCTTGAGGGGTTTGCTGTAGTTTCCTTCCAGCGTGGGGGGGTTGTTCTTTGGAATGAGGAATAAAACCTTCATGGGATGCAGCTCGGAGTGAGGGGGCTCCCCCTTTGCGAGCTCGATGGCTGTTATGCCCAGGGACCAGATGTCTGCCTGCAACAACAAAGCATTTTTAGAGATACCAAGAAGGAATAACTCAAATAAGTATACTTCTTAGAAAAAAAAAATATATCTCAACGTACTTCTAAGGTTTTGAAAAAGATAATTTTTTTTTTAAAGATTTTATTTATTTGACAGAGAGAGGGATCGCAAGCAGGCAGAGAGGCAGGCAGAGAGAGAGGGGGAAGCAGACTCCCCGCTGAGCAGAGAGCCCGATGCGGGGCTCGATCCCAGGACCCTGAGATCACGACCTGAGCCAAAGGCAGAGGCTTTAACCCACTGAGCCACCCAGACGCCCCTGAAAAAGATAATTATTTTTGAGCGAAAACAAAAAAGATAAGGCTTTGGTATAATTTCAAAATAGGCAACACATAGGAGAAAACTGAATACACAGAACGTCTTCTAGCTCTGCACTGAAGGCGGCTTTCCCAATTATCTGTCTTCCATTTACTGGTGGGAGTATGAGGCACTCCACGCTAACTCAAATTCCTGCAGTGATGGGATAGTCAATCAGAAGTGAGCAGAGCGGGCATGTCCGGAATAGAGGGGTGTCTGGGACTCACCCCATCAAGCCCGCTTACAACCACGCACAGCTGTGAGGCTCAGAGACTTGGGTCTAAATGCCTAGTTCCACAACCAAAGTCTTGCGACGGGAGACATAATATCTCACCGGGGCGCCTGGGTGGCTCAGTCAGTTGGGGTCCGACTCCTGGTTTCAGCCCAGGTCGTGTTCTCAGGGTCGTGAGATCAAGCCCCACGGCAGGTTTGGTGTGGAGTCTGCTTCAGAGTCTCTCTCCCTCTCCCTCTGCCCCTCCCCTGACCCACGCACTCTCAAGCGTACTCTCTCTAAAATAAATAAGTAAATAAAATCTTAAGAAAAAAAATATCTAACCTGTGAGCCTAGTTCCCTCATCAGGGAAGGGGGAATAATACCAGGGAGGTTGAGCAGGGTGCCTCACAGAGGGCCCCGGATTCAGAATGGGTGTGTTCCGGAAACGTTTGAACACACACAGAAGGGGAGAATGTTACCAGAATACTAATAGAGGAGAATATTCATAGAACTAACATGAAGTTAATGACTATTAACAATTTGCCATACGGACTTTGTCTATTCTTTGCCACAGTGTATTTATAAGTCAAAGACATCGTGACATTTCCCCTGACTACCTCAGCTTGTCAGTAAGGGTTCTGTACTATTTATCAAGACCTAAAAGTAATGATAACTTTAAAATTAGTAATAATTTAGTATGTTGTAACAGTTAAATTTTCTCCACTCTTCAAGGGAGTATTGTCACGGTCGGTTTACTGGAATCGGGATCCACACGAAGCCCGCCTCGCACAACCTTTCTGCCCTGGTCACTGTGCACGAGAACCCTGTCGGAAGTCAGAACCTACTCGATCCCTCACGCTCGCTCTACAGCGAGGAAATGAAAGGCTGACACACCATTCAGGTCAGGCGGGACCTGGACACTCCCGACCTCCAAAACCTGTGTTCTCACAACCCTGGTGAGTGGGAGAGACCCTCGCTGCTTCTCCCTGCCCCACGGCCCATGGGGTCGGCGCCTACCGCACGCTTCGTTTCTTCTCTTCTCAGTGAAAACGGGCCTGTCAGCAAGTCTTGTTCTAAATTCTTTGCACAAAAGGGATCAGACTCGAAGAACCAGCATCAGGAGTCCTATTCTCATCTTCCCTCCCTTGGCAGCTTGGACTCTGCTTTTAGCTTACACGTGTATGTATTACTTCTTAAAATCAGTAAAAACGGGACAGAGCCCAGAGCCCCCGTGCCCAGGAGCAGGTAGGCTGCCCGGCAGGTGAGTGTCGCTGCCGCGGCGGCAGGAGGAGGAGGGGAGCAGGTGCGCAGTCACAGGGAGGGAGGGAGGGACACACGAGCAGGGGAACGCGCAGCCCTCGTGTGCCCAGGGCTCTTCACGCGACAGGCTCCCCTCCCTTCTGGCTGCCCGCTCCAGCCTTCCTGGACTTCCTGACAACGGCTGCTCTGTGCAGAGCCTGCTGCTGGGCACCCACTGGGCCTCAGTCCCCCGGAGCCCTGACGGACACCCTCTCGACCCCCAAGCACCCCACAACCACCTACGAACTCATAATCAGCAAGCCAGGCCGACGGTGGCCTGTGCCGGCAGCCTCTCCCCAGATGTGCAGGCGCTCGGTGCCCTCAGAGCCCCGACAGTCCCGAGATCTCGAGGACCTGCACCTGCTCCCACAAGCCAGTACGGGCCAGCAGCCCACACAGAAGGCCGCTGCCCCAGCCCTGCCCGCAAGACACGGCCACGGTCTTCAGAGGAGAGGCTCCCTGCTTCCCCACCACCACCCCCCCGGGAGGGTCGGCCAGTAAGGCCTCGTCATGGCAAAACGTGTGCCATCCTGCCAGGCCGCCGAGCTAGGAGCCTGCGTGTCGCACCAGCTCGTGACTTCCTCTCTGGATCCTCCCCCGCCAGCCAGGGCCAGGTGTGTGGCTCCCGGCCTCTCGGCACTGGGGTCCCCCGTCCCTCCTGCCCGTGGCTGAGTTCAGTGCTATCCTCTCCCCTTGGGGCTTCTCGGGGGGGCTCCTAAGTGTCTTTCTGCCCAGAGACTCCCTCTCTAGACATCTCCCATCCTGCCAACTAATGTGGAAAACCTGATGGCAATTTGGCATTATGTATCAAAAGCCATAAAAACAAAAAACAAAACAAAACAAAAAAAGCCATAAAAACACCCAACCTTGTTAAAACCAGCAAATTCGACTTCTAGGACTCTATCCTAAATAAATAATTTTAGATTTAGAAGATGGTGTATGCTGCCAAAAATATCCCATCGCAGCCTTGCTTCCATTAAATCTTAGAAGAAGGATGAATTGCACTAACACGTTTACTGAGACACACACACTCAACAAGGACGGTAGCAGAGAATCACAAATATAAGGAGGTTTGTCCATTACTGTATTTAGGAAATATGGCATCAGATGAGAACACGTGTCTAGGTTTTAAAATTCAAGTTATGTGGGGATTTTCCAAAGCAATTAAGATTGAGGTAGAAGAAGAGACCTGTTTGCCATCTGGAAAACCACGAAATTAGATGTTAAGAGAAAACAAACAGTGGTTTTCAATATAAGCCCCAGTCAAAAGTTATAAGGGCCGCTGCTCTAAACTGCAGACATACATCTGCAAACAGACTATTTCTCCTGCATGGACCATTCCAGTAGCATGCTCCTAAGAGACAAGACAGGCTTCTCTGCTACCAATGATCAGGGACTCTTCTCAGTGGGGGTGGGGTTGCTACAAATAGACAACATTCTAGATCCTTGCAATATCCTGTTAATTAAGTAAAAGCAAGCTGGCTACAAATCTGCAGATACAACACAATGTGAGTGGTATAAAAAATTTATGTGCAGAAAATATTCTAAAGGGAACCATAGTCAAGGCTCTATAATCAAGAGGAGGAGGAGGGAAAAAAAAAAGAATTCCACCTTTTGGTTCCCTGAGCAGCACCATGGTGGCTGGGAAGAAGCAGCACCTTAGGAAAGGTAGCAAAAAGGGAGCCAAGAAGAAAGCAGTCAATCCATTTTCTAAGAAAGATTGGTATGATGTGAAAGCACCAGCTATGCTCAACATAAACCCCGGAAAAACACTAGTCACAGGAATTCAAAGGAATCAAGCTCATAGCCGATTCCCCAAAGACTGCATTTTTGAAGTGAGCCTTGCTCATCTGCAGCATGATGAAGGTGCATTTAGAGAATTCAAGCTAAATACTGAGGACATTCAAGACAAAAACTGCCTGATTTCCATAGCATGGATCTTACCCGTGACAAAATGTGCTCCACGGTCAAAAAACATGGCAGACCATGATCGAAGCGCATGTCGACATCAAGACTACCAATGGTTACTTGCTTTGTCTATTTTGTGTTGGTTTTGATTAAAAAAAAAAAAAAATGCAATAATCAGATTCGGAAGACCTCTTATGCTCATCGCCAACAGGTCTGCTAAATTCGGAAAGCGATGACAGAAATCATGGCCCCAAGATGTGCAGACAAATGACCTGAAAGAAGTTGTCAGTACACTGATTCCAGACAGCATCAAAAAAGACACAGAAAAGGCTTGTCAGTCCATTTATCCACTCCATGATGTCTTGGTTAGAAAAATAAAAATGCTGAAGAAGCCTCAACTTTGAATTAGGAAAATTCATGGCGCTTTGTGGTGGAAGCGGTAATTCTGGAAAAGCTACTGGGGATGAGACCAGTGCTCAAGCTGAATGAGCCAATGTACATGAGCCACCAATCCAGGAATCTGTTTAAATTTCAAACATGTAATGGTGACAAATTAAAAAATCTTATTTTTGATCTTTAATTTCTGATCCTTCTTTTTAAATAATCTAAGCTTGGCAGATCAAATGTTCTGAACCAATAGTGATATGAACTTTTCTGAACTAGTGTATGGATTTTACCCCCTGTTCTTAGTTACTAAATAGCTGGGACAGGGTAGCGACCTATTTTAAGCTGTAGTGACCTGGATGGAAGTGTTATAGATGGTTAATAAAAGAAAATCTTTTTTTAAAAAAAAAAAACAATAAAGCTTTTTGCAGCCAAAAAATAAAAAAAAGAGAGAGAGAGAGAAAGAAAAGAAACAAGAATCCCAAATCAGTTATAACTAGACAAAACATAGCTCAAAATGGATTTGATAGAAACTATTTACTTAATTAAATGCAGTACTGAACACATTAATAAGCAGCACACAGAGGTATAAAAATCATTTCAGCACTAAATAGCAACACATGGTTGACCAAAAAAGTCCCAATCATTACTACGCCTAAAATAAAGCCTACCACTAATCTCCTAGCTGCGTGTTTTTCCCCACTCACATCCTGCCCCCACCCCCAGGGCTCATCACTCACAGCCGGGTCTGTGGGTAATTCCTGATCCTGTGCAGGGACAGGGCGGGGGCCGGTGGGCTCAGCCCAGGGGACAGGGAGGCTGGTCACAGAGGCCATCATGGACAGGCTAACCACGCAGATTCCAAAAACTGGCGGGCTAATACTGCCGGTCTTCACTTATCTTTTATAATCTTATTTTTTTCCATCAACATATCACCTAGTTCCATTTTTCACATGGTTAGACAGCAAACAGTTATTTCAGAGATGACTGGACACCAAAATAACTTAAGCTGTGCTGGGGTGGTAGGTCTACAGATGTTTTTCTTTTTTTTATCTCCTTTTTTCCAACATTTTCCAGATTAAAGAGTATGTACTGCTTTTAAGACCAAAAAAGGGAAAAGTTATTTACAAGAGAAAACGGACACTGGCTTCTCAGTATCTGCGGGATATTTCAGTTAGCAGGCAAGTCAATTTCTCTGGCCTCATCTCCTTCTACGTTCTTCACCAAAATCTACAATCCAAATGCAAATGTCACTCCATTCCCACACCAGACTTGGGTCTGAACATCCATCCCTCCCTCATCTCTGAGGGGCCGCAAAGCCCTATGTCTGTGAAGCTTTCCCCAGCTCGCTCTGACTTCCCACGCTCAGCTCCCCTGCCTTCCCCGCTCCCCGGCAGAGCCACCCAGGTCTGCAATCACTCACTGAAGATGTAAATTATTTAGCACCAGGCACAACTACAGCAATAACCAAATGAATGAATACAGAGAAAGAGACATCAACAGCAACAATGTTCTTATAATGCTAACACACCATCATAATAATCTTACAAAGAAAACAGGGGGAGGAGGGGATTAACATTCTTCCAATTCTTCCATTCTTCCCAAGACCCTGCTCAGACCTGAAAAGCAAACCCTTCTTTGTGGGAGAGCAGTTATCTCCCTTGGCACCATCTTCAAAGTCTCAAGACTTCTTAAAATAAACCAAGCTATCCTACTTCACCTTACAAATAACAGTAATAAGGAAGGCTCTTGAGACATACAGACAATTTAGATGAAGAACTGAGACGAGTGTAAGATGCTCCGTATGTGCAAACACGCTCAGGTCACCTGAGGAGTCTGGACAAATGACAAGGGGTCAGAGATACTGCTTTGACAGGTCTTTATGTCGAACAAGGCTCTAGACATACATAAAACTAAGGCTTACATTCCCTCTGGTTCGGTGAAGATGACGATGCTAGTGAGGCAGGTGCATTCTAGCCTTATCCCAACCTGACCTTCCTTTGAAAATCAGTGAGTGTACCAAAAATGAGTATGATGGCAGCCAAGTCCTAACAGAATGGCAGGTAATCTTGCCACCTGGGGGCGTGAGCTCCTTAACAGAACGCAAAGACTAACCGGAAACACGTCTGGACAGACACCTAAGGAAAAGAATGGAAAGGGTAACCGGAAAGAAACCAAATACATTTGTGTGTCAGGAGACCACCACGCCCCTCCAAGAGCCTCCACCGCCTGCCAGGCAAGCCTCTGAGAAGGGAGGCAGTCACTGGAAGGGTATCCACAAAGCAAACGCAGAAAAAGTCCCTTTGTGACAAAAGCCGCTAGCCCAGAGCCACACCTAAGGGGAGGGAACTGATGTCACATTATCCCCAAGGCCCCAGACTCAGACACAGACAGCAGCCTTATCTGCACTTTCCACACCTCCTGGGTCAACAAATCTGGGAAGCAAACTTCCCATCAACATCATTTTTGCACATGATTTCCCGTTAAGAGGTGTTGGGTAGGACTCGGGCAAATGAAAGATTTAGCTTTTGATACAGGCCAGAGTAAGAGGTCAAGTTAAAGGTTAGTGAGAAGAGTGGCGTACATTTTCACGCTGCCCAACCACGTGTGTGCTCCCTGAGCTGGAGACAGCATCTTTAAATCTACCTACGAACAACACTGCGACACCCACGGATAGGATTCCAGTTCTGATTGTGACAAGAACTCCAGGGAAAAAGGTGGCCAAGCCTTATGATGCAGGAAAATCTCTACTGCTAGAGGCCCCATCTTGGGCAAACGTCCGGAGTGGCCCCGAAGGAGGAAGAGAGATGGCAAGGTCAAGGTCAAGTGAGCCGTCAAGGGAGCCATGATGGGCGTTTAATCCTGCAGAGAAGATCTGAATCCAGATTCACAGGAGTGGTCGAGCAGTTCATTTACCAGGAAAAGAAGACAGTAATTAGCGCAGTGTAATCACAGGAGTTCAGAAATGTGGATTCTAGTGCCTCCCAAATTCTAGATCTACGAACTCGGATAAATGGGCCTCAGCCTAAAAGAAAGAGAAAGGGTTAAGCACAGAAGTTCCTGCCAAGCCCTAAAATGACGACACGCCAACGGCAGAGATGTCTGCAGCGATGACTCCGGAGCGACCCTCACACAAGGCCACGCACAGCGAAGACCACATAGCCCTGTCACACTGGGGCTGAGGACCCAACAGCCACCTCCGGGCCGCGGCTACCAAGGCCATGGGGAGGACTAGGGCAGTCCCAGCCACCACGACAACCCAAAGGTGAGACGGCCAGGTCCGTCTCTGCCATGCCAGCGCCGGGTCTCACGATGGCGCCAAGGGCTGGAGGAAAGGTTACTCTACGCTCTGTGTACCGTGTTCAACAAGCGGGGAAGTCGACGGTCTATTTAAAAGATTCTCGTCTGAAAAGAGGAAACAACGCCCTGCACGTAAATGTATGTGAGCTAAGTATTTGTTTCCCTAGAAACTGTTGGTTGAAAGAGCCAATTCTCTGCGGACCGTGTGAAGACTGTTCTGTATACAGTCTGAGGAGGAGCAGCTTGGGGGAGAGAGGAGTTAAATCAGAGACTCCGGAGGCAAGGTCCGTAGGCTTTTTAGCCTATACTAAGAAGTTTACGAAAGTTGAAGGGGGTGCCTGGGTGGCTCACTTGGTCGAGTGCTGGACTCTTGGTTTCAGCTCAGGTCATGATCACACGGTTGTGAGATCGAGCCCCGCGTAGGGCTCCTCACTCAGCAGGGACTCTGCTTGAGATTCTCTCTCCCCCTCCCCACCTCCCAGCTCTCTCTTTAAACAAATAAATCCAAAAAAAAAAAAAAAAGTTGAAGGCACCAGGGAAAATGGAACCCAGGAAAAACTGGGAGAGTACAATGTATGACAGGTAAGAAACATAGAAAGGGGAATTACAGTTTGCCTCATGTTGGGAAGGAACCTCTGGGAATAACAATCCTAATGGAGAATTAAAAATAATGAGAGAAAGAATCTGCAGCAATCACTAAAAGCATATTCCTTCCAGATTCTGGTCTTATATTTTTGTGGACTCTCCATTTCTTCTGTGGGGCCCCTTTCTCTGCCTGTCCCCGAAACATTGCTCAGAGTTCCGCCCGGGGCCCCTTCCCTCCCTCCACTCTGCGGCCCCACATGCCTCCACCTGGAGGTCTCTCCAGGCCCGAACTCGCTCTGCCCCCCCCCCCCCCCCGGTCCCGTGCTCCTCCACGCCCGCCTTCCAACGTGCTCCTTCTCGCTGCTGCCCACCGCCGCCAAGCACACAGTGCTGAAGCTAAAAACCTCAGGAACTGCGCCAGAAAAATACAGGACTTTAAACGATGTCGTAGAGGGAGATGAAACCTGTTTTTTAACCAAGGTCTGAGAGAACTACCTTTAGGTCCCGCCCCGAGGAACTCGCTTCGCTCCACCTGGAAAGGGGGTAAAGTTGAAGCAAAGGAGGACAACTGTCCAGAGCCAGCGACCGTGACGAGCCAGGCCTTACCTTTGAGTCGTAGGCTGACTGTTTGATGACCTCGGGCGCCATCCAGAACGGGGTGCCCACGAAGGTATTCCTTTTTATCTGGGTATCTGTCAGCTGGCCCGCCACCCCGAAATCGGCCAGCTTCACCTCCCCGTGTTCAGAGAGCAGAACGTTGGCAGCTGCAAAGGAAAAGCCGAGACGCCCCCTGACGTTATCTGCTGCGCTGATCCATCCACCGTCGCTTTGGGGGCCCGTGGCTCCCTCACCCGGAGATCGCGGGCTCGCCGAGGGTCGGCACCGCAGGTGCGCTTTCGGGGAGATCCCCCCTCCAGACCACCCCCCCGCCCAGGCACAGAGAAGGCACTCACCCATCACGCTCAGCATAACCTCCCTTGGGGAGAGAAGCACGAGCTTAGCTCCAGGGCGCATTCCCACCCACCCGAGGGGTTCAGAGGAGTCCAAGCAGGATGTCGCCTTACCTTTAATATCTCTATGAATTTTCTTCTCTGAATGCAAATAATCAAGTCCTTTCAGTATTTCTCTTAATATAGTAGCAATCTGAGTTTCATCTAAAGGGCCAGGTTCTAACTAATAAGGAAAGAACAATTAAAGTTACTTAAATAATCATCTTAGTTTTTTAAAAAATATTTCTTTGAGAGAGCGAGTGCGCACAAGAGAGAGTGTGAGCTGGGGGAGAGGCAGAGGCAGAGGGAGGAGCGGGCTCCCCGTGCGCGGGAAGGCACACAACAGCTGTCCCACCCGCACCTCAGTCACCGCCACACCCGGGGTCAAGAAGTCAGGCCTGGGGGCCGGCTGCCTTCTGAGGTCACCCTGCCCCAGGACTTTCCAAATCTGAAGTTTTGAGACCTGGGGGAAGAGAGCTGACAGGGGCTCAATCCCTTGTGATGGGGGGAGGGGGGGTATTTTTTGTGACATAAGGAAAATATTAGTATATTACCATAAATATTGTATTACCTCAGAATAGCCTCAGAAACCTTTATTGTGAGAAAACTCAAAAGAATACTGACGCCTTAAGATGATAATCGTACAAAGATGTAAGGAAGAAATGTCAAGTGCATACATTCCCCCTTTAAAAGGAGAAAATAAGGTCTAGAGCTCAGCTCGGACTGGGTTAACAGCCCACCATCACTGCAGCGCAGGGAATTCAACCACACTAGTAATCACACGATCAGCAAAACCACCTCACGCTCCCTAAAGGACTGATAAGGGAGCCATCAGAGGGCGGGCCGGAATTCTCCTAATTTACGATATAATACTGGTGTTCTATTTTTAGATCTCAGTGTGAATGCCAAAACCATCCCAATTCTCACACTTCTGTCAAAGGAAGCGACCGCCCTATGACATCCCGAGTAACTTTTTTTTTAAGATTTATTTATAGATTTATATATTTATAAGATATTATAAGATTTATATATTTAGAGAGAGAGAGCGCGCGCGCGAACGAGCACGAGCGGGAGGGGCAGAGGGAGAGAGAATCGGAAGCAGACTCGGCCGGAGCCTGACTCGGGGCTCCAACCCACAACCCTGAGATCACGAACTGAGCGGAAACCAAGAGTCGGATGCTTGAGCGACCGCACCACTGGGGCGCCCTCCCTGCGTAACTTTCTAAAAGACGGATGAGCCTTACAGCCTCAGACCTGTAAACACAGAGAACCCGCGGCCGCCGGGGGGAGGGAGGCGCCGGGGGAGGGAGGCGTCGGGCAAAGTGGATGAAGGGGAGTGGGAGGCACAGGTCTGCAGTCAGGGAGCGCGTATGTCCCGAGGACAAAGGCTCCACACAGAGAACCCGGTCGATGGCACTGTCGTGGCGGGGCACGGGGACAGGCGGTGGCCCCACTTGCGGGGAACCTGGCACCAATTGCAATGCTGTCCACCTGACACTCACACAGTGCTGTCAACAAACTCACAAGACAGAACAAAAACAAAAAAGTGAAGGCACTTGAAGGCTTCAGTCAAAAAAGAAAGGGTGGGGGGTGTCGCTTTAAACTAAAGGGAATGAAACTAAGACGGTCTTTCCACACGGACGCTGTCCTGGACAGACAGGCTGACGTGTGCGTCTCGGGGCCTTGGTAGGATGATGGTGACAGAACGGCTGTTTCACAGGGCCCGAGGCGGGGCCACCAAGGCTCCCCTGGTCCCTCGGTGACAGTGGGACTCCTGCCTGGCGCCCCCTTCTGGTTCATCCGGGTCTCCTAGGCCCAGCTCGGTCTCACGTAACACTGCAGTCCAGGCGTGCAAGAGGGAAGCTGGGGGCGGGCAGGGGCTCATTCTCGAAGCCGGCCACTTCTCCTGACCCGCCGGCCTCTTCAGGACCCTGGCGTCGGGCAGCAGCGCCCTGTGACCGGGCCGTCCCCCGGCAGTCTCCCGTGCGGAATACAGGGCCGGACAACGTGCTGGGCACGCTGGTTCTACCGGACGTGATGGGCTCGGAGGAGGTCACACGCTTGGGTCAGCTAGCCTACCAGGAAGGACCCCAGTTTCTCAGTCAGATACTGTCCAGGGGCGCCTGGGTGGCTCTATCGGTAAAGCGTCTGCCTTCGGCTCTCATGATATCAGGGTCCTGGGATCGAGCCCTGTGTCGGACTCCCTTGCCCTCTGCCCCTCCCCACTGCTCTTGCTTGATCTCTCCCCCTCTTAAATGAATAGATAAAAAAAATCTTAAAAAAAAAAAAAAGATACTGTCCAAAGATTACCTCAGACGAAGGCAGCATGTTACACACTTTATTCCACAGAACCTAATTTTCCCCAAAATTATCTGACCAGGAGTCTCATTTTCAAGAAACATAGAGTAAACTACTGTTTCAAAGAACACCATCTGAAGAGCCTGCCTTGTCTGTCTTGCCCACGGCGGTCCCTGAGTGTTCACGGGACGGAGACATTTCGGCACTCACAAAGGGGAGCAGGCACTTTCCTCATAACCTGGGACGGGGCGGGGGGCGGGGGGGGGGGCGGGGGGCGGGGCTAGTGTGCGTGTGTGCAGGCGCGCTCTTATCACCGGGACGCAGAAGGACAATCCAGTCAGAAGGACAATCCAGTCGTTCCAAATCTTATCACGGAGCATAGGTTTCATTTCCTCCTCCAGCAGCTTTTTACCCAAGCAGATCACCAGGACGGGTCTGACTGGATTTGGGTTTAACCACCTCCTCCCTTCTGTTATCAAGTCTCCGGAAGGAAACAGCAAAGCTGCCCGGTGTCACCACCAAAGGGAAATAAGAAGGGGGGGGGGGGGGACTAATTAAAAAACCTTTCCTTGGGGCACCTGGGTGGCTCAGTGGGTTAAAGCCTCTGCCTTTGGCTCAGGTCATAATCTCAGAGTCCTGGGATCGAGCCCCACATTGGGCTTTCTGCTCGGCAGGGAGCCTGCTTCTCTCTCTCTCTCTCTCTGCCTGCCTCTCTGCCTACTTGTGATCTCTCTCCTCTCAGTCAAATAAATAAATAAAGAAAATCTTTTTTAAAAAATTAAAAAATAAAAAAAAATAAAAATAAAAAAATAAAACCCCTTTCCTTGGATCATTAAGAGCAGGCTCTCTGATTAATATCTATACAGTTGTGCCCTTTTAAACTTGACCTAAACACCACCCACCGGTGATTTACATGCCATGGGAGGGGCAGTGGGGGAAGGGGAGACAGACACTCTATTTCCAGGGCGAGGAGATCCTCCGTGGTGTCAAAAGTCACCACAGAAGGTATTCAGTTGTTGTGGACACCAGACTTCTTCACGGGTGGGGAGACCGGGGATGAGCTAAGTCCTCAGAGATATGTTAACATCTTCCACCACTAACATTTCTAAGCAGTGTAAACATGTTGGTCTCTACCATGAAGAGGAATGTGGATTATTCAAATAATTTTTATAAAACAAAGACTCCCAGGAAAAAAACTGAGATTGCATCTCACCTCCGGGTGCCTCCGAACTCCCTCTCCCCCGAGTCTGTTCTCCCCTCCCACCTCTGCGATGGAGACCCTCAGCCAGGTACACAGCCACCCAACTAGAGGCCACCCGGGCCAGGGTCCGGGCAGCAGGCTCGGCCACGTGACTAATTCTCGCGCATGGAATACGCACAGACGTGACGGCCCATCCTGGTCTTGGCCTTGAAAACACGGGGAGCCAGAGAGGACAGTGACTGAAGACCACGGGAAACCACGGTTACAGATGGCGGAGCCGCGGTCCAGAGCAGGGCCCTGATTACCGTGTGGCCTGGAGCCCAGTGACCGCCCCCCAACACGGGACAGAAACGGAGCGGACCCTTGAACCACATCGGGGTTAGGTAGTTGAAAATCTGCACATGACTTCTGACTCCCAAAAGCTTAACTACTAATAGCCTACTGTCGACTGGAAGCCTTACAGATAACATACATGGTCTCCTAATATTTGTTTTGTATATTACATGTATTACATAGTGAGTGTATTCTTACAGAAGAAAATGGTATTAAGAAAATCATAAAGAAGAGAAAATACAGTTATAGCACTGTCCTGTACAGGGAAAAATCTGCATGTGAGTGGACGCATGCAGCTGAAACCCGCATTGTCCCAGGGCCGACGGCCCCTCTCTGTCTGAGACACTGTTTGGGGGTCGCTGCAGTAAAGCTTGGCCTCACGTTAATGAACAGGCCACCTCACTGCTTTAAATCACGCTGCACGTTCGTTTTCAAGTCTGTCAACCATCTCTGCCTGATCGAGTGAGCACTTCATGGCACACGGGTTCTTCTAGACTCCAAGGCCATCCCGGACACTCGCCCGCGGAACAGACCGAGCGGTCACTGCCGAGCTCTTGGACTCCGGCAGTCGGCTGCTCATCCTCTCTGCGAGCCTCCCGATCCACCCCTGCTGGCTTTCTCTCCTTGTAGCATTTCCAACATACGATTTAATGGACTCTCTTCTCTCAGCAGAATAGGGCTCCGTGCCAGGGGGATTTCCTTCTGCCTGGTTCCCTGCAGAAACTGCCAGTGGCTGGAACAGCGCCCAACACGTAGCAGGCACACAACAAGTACTTTCTGGATGAAAAATGAATTCACCTGAAATCTCTCACGTTTCAAGTTATCAAGTCTTCGACTGCACGATACCTATTACATTCCTCAGTCAGGGCACCGGAGGAGCAGACAGAACTTGAGAAATTATTTACACACGTGGTTTTCAAGTCAGAACCCAGCATTTCCTCACAGTGCCTTCTAGGGCTTCTATGGGGATCCTAGAAACATTTTATTTCAATTTGTTCATTATCTTTCAAATTAAAAAAAAAAATCAACAGATTAAGCACACTCATATACGTGTATTCAAAATAAAATATATGCCTATTTTTCTCTAACATTCCTGGCCCTTAATAACTCAACTATATATTGGGGCGCCTGGCTGGTTCAGTCAGAAGAGCATGCAACTCTTGATCCTGGGGTCATGGGTTCGAGCCCCACGTTGGGTGTAGAGATTACTAAAGAAAAGCAAAAACAAAAAACGAAACCCTAAGCTGTATCTAATACTATTCATCATGCCAGATCCCATCTTTTGCTGCTCAAATAACAGGTTAAAGGTATCAGCTGCATTTTTTTAAAGTCAAAAAGGATGCAATACCAGGAAAGAGGAAGAGAAGCTCCCAGGGACACACCCTGCGACAGCATTAGTTTATGTTCTGGCAGGCAGAGAGAGGCCCTCGCCCAGACAACAGGTCCTGGAAGTTCAAGGGTGGGACAGCCCCTCAGTGATCCACAAAAAGCAGATCTGTATGAATTCCAAAGTGGAATTTATGAAGCCTTTTGGTTGTGTCCTTCCATTTGTCTTATCTGCGGAGCCCAAGATCTACTTATATGCCAAGTTGCAGACCAGGATTCCCAACCCGGTCTTGGAGCCAACCATCTTCAGCTGGGGTGAAGTCACCTTCCTCTCTAGGGCCACCCCCAAAGGCATAAAACAGCAAGAGGGAATCAGGTCTGCAGTTCTCTTGAGCTCCAACAGTTGACCCCGCTGCTGCCTCAGAGGGCTCGGGGGCAGGGGCCTGAGGAAGCACGCTCGCACCCAGACAGCTCCCTCCCTACGTCCAAAACACCCCGCTTCCCACCGGGGAATAGCCAGGCAATTCTTTGTCTCACACCCCAACCTGGAGCCAGCCTCCATGTGGAACCTCAATTCTAGAATGAAAAGCAAGCCCCCCAAAATTAACTACCAGACATGATCAAAAGGCAATGTCGGCTGAAGAAGGGTGGCCATCTTCCCGCCCCAGGCCGCGGTGTCATTAAGATTGAAAGCGAGGAATTCAACTACCATCTAAGAGCCTAAGTAAAAAGACCTGATAACCACAATGCAGAGTGAAAAAGCAAAAAACCAAATCTGCACGCC
>CM052883.1:10593537-10630322 GCA_028534135.1 Potos flavus | reverse complement strand
CACTCCGATGAACACCAGGCATCACCATCTGCTGACAGGGGGCCCCGGGGGGAGGGAGGGGGTGGGACAAGTTTGGACAGGTGGATGAAGGTGTCCACAGGTCATTCATGGAGCAAGAGTGAATCTCCTTTCTCTTTAAAAACAAAATGAAACAAAATACACGCTGGTTTAACGATAACCGATAGCTCGCACTGAACTGCAGTATGAATTCCCGACTCTGTCTTGGGGAAGCCGCCCCTCACTCGCAGGCACCCACGCATCCCCCTGCTCTCATCCCCCCCCCACCCGTGTCCCGGGACGCACCGCGCTCCAAAGCCCACCAGCTCCCGCACAGCCGCCCTGCCCCGTCCGAGTCACGGCTCACAGGGCAGCGCCCGAGGACACGCACCCAGGGTGGTCCCCTCCCCGCTCAGGCCACCAGGCCCAAACGTCTGTCCCCACTCTTCCTCCTGCCTCAGACAAAGAGGTCTGTCTCATCCTCTGTCCAAAAGCAGCCTGCCAAGAGTGTCCTCTGCCCACCCCTTCCCCCCAGGGACCCCCAGTCCCACCACTGACGCCATCCCTCGATCTGCTACCCTCCCTTGGAGACTCCTTCTCCCCCGCAGCCCCAATCCTCTGCACTCGATCGTTCTCTCCCTTTCTACAGGCTGACCCTTCCCCCATGGTCCCGATGAGCCCTAAAAGCTCTGAGTTCTGCTTTGCTCCTCCCTCTCCTGGCTCGAATTCCCAAACCATAACCCCCCAGCTGCTGGCTTCTCTTTCTCACCAAAAGGCAAGGGTGCAAGGAATAAACTTTGCCTCCCTCCCAACCTGGATGAGGACATAGATGCTGTGGTTGTTATGAAAACCAGGAAGAGCGCGAAGGGACAGATCCTGGGATCTGGGGAAGCGTCTGGTGCAGACACGTAACCTGTGCCCCATCGAGAGCACAGCTGTGGGGGGTCACCCCACCTCCCAGGCAGGACGCACGCGCCACACAAGGCAGAGACGGTCTCTTACACTGGCCATGAGTCAGGGTTCCCAGTAAGTTCCACCGCCACCGACCCTAAAGCAAACCTTCGCGAGGGAGTAAATGGACGAGCTGGGGAGAGTGGAGGCTGGGCCCCAGGGGTGGCAGGCAGGGCACTGCCTCTGCGTCAGGCCTTTCCGTCCTCGGCGCCGCTGACATTTGAGGCCGGGGGAGCCTCCGCTGTCTGTCGGGGAGCTGCCCTGCGCACCGGGGGTAGTTGAGCAGCATTCCTGGCCCTCCCCCCACTAGAGGTCAGTAACACACCCCCAGTGCTGACCACCGACGTGTCTCCAGGCAGCACCGAGTCTTCTGGGGGCCAGAACCGCCCCCACCGCAAACCCCTGCACTACACGGCCAAGGTCGATAAGCCTCAGGCATCACTGGCCCACCAGTGCTGAGCGCTCATGCTCTCCTCCGCAGTACAGCCGCCGCACCCCTGAAACCTCCAGCTGCAGAGTCGTCCCTCACTCACTGCGGGACAGCTCCGCTTCAACTTCCCCAACCATAAAAAGATGGTAATAATCTGCTTCTAAACCCCCAAGTTCAACTGACAATATAATGAGATCGTGAACGTGGAAGCACTTTGCGAAGTTCAAGGTACCAAACACACAAAGTGCCATTAGCTTTATCAACATCATCACCCATAAATGCCTTAAAATAACCTGGTAAAACCAAAACAGCCCAATTAACAAGTTACTTAATAGTATTTCCCTGCACGGGAGTGTCTGAGCAACATGAAATCTGGAACAATGATTCATACACATTCCACGCTGGGATGAAAAAAATAGCTATTGTCCTACAAGCCTGAGGCAAGAATGTCTGACAGGGACGGTCTGGCTCGAGGGACACACCTGGCCTGTCCTCAGTGACCGAGCGCCGCCCACACGTGGAATCATGGCCCTCATAGAACCTTCCAAATCATGATTTCTGGGGCGCTCTGAGAAAAATAAATCAGAAGAATTCGTAAAACAAGAATGATTTTAATCAGAATAATTTCATTTTTAAAACATCACCTCAAAAACCGTAAATTATAAGCGACTTTGTGATATGATATTCTCATAAGTGAAAGAAAACGGTTCCTTTATTTAATAAATTCACATTCGAAAAATTTAAAAGGTACCAAAATGTATAGAGTGAGAACGTTCCCTCTCAGCCTGGCCCCGGGCTATCCGGCCTCCGTCCCCAAATTACCAACACCTCTGGTGCAACCCCAGAGAAAATGTTCTCCACAGATACCTACAAACTCTTTCTCCCCTTTTATGCAGATGGTAACATTCTATGCACTGCTCTCTACCTTGCTTCTCCTTAGAATATTCTATATTTGTCTATAAAGAAATTCCTTTTTTTTTTTTAAACCATAACTAACCTATGCCATATTGACCACTCAGTTGTTCCCGGTCTTCTGCTATTATGAGCCAAGTATCAAGGAAGAACCTCACATTTTCACTTTGAAGAATTCCTGGAAATCCAGCTTCTAGGTCAACGGAATCCACTTGAATTTTAACAAACAACAAATTACTCTTCAAAGAACCCATCTCAGTCTGCACCACATCCAGCAACGTATGAGTGCTAATTTCCCCTTTTCTTCACCAACAGTGTAATGAAACTTTCTTGTCATCATAAGCTGAATTTCGTCGCCCTCCCTAATTCATATGCTGAAGTCCTGACCCCCAGTACCTCAAAATTTGTACGGCCGACCTTTGAACACCAAGGGACTAGAGATGCTGACAGCCCCTTACCCGCTCCCGCAGTCCCAGACCCACACAGAACCTGCGACTCCAAAGGGTCAGCTCCATCTAGAGACTGGGTCTTTAAAGAGGTAAGTGAGTTAAGAATCCAGCCATCAGGTAGGCCCTGACCCGATGTGGCTGGTGTCCTTCTAGGAGATGAGGACACAGGCACACGCCGTGTGACGACGGGAGAAGCCGGGCATCTAGCCGCCAGGAGAGGGGTCCCAGAGGGGACGGACCCCGCCGATGCCTTGACCTCCGACTCCCGGCCTCCAGAACTGTGAGGAAATAAACGTCTGCTGTTTAAGTCACCCAGACTGTGGTACTTTGTTATGGGAGCCCTAGAACATGAAGACAGAATCCGCGAGCAGGGGAAAAAATGTCTCTCAGGACGTTTCCTTCTCCTATCCTAGGCTGAACACCTTCACATCCTGAAGAGCCATGATTCCTTCCCTGTTCTGTGACCTGTCCGCTACGGGCTTACAGGACCTTTTTTAGAGGTAGTAACTTTTAACATTAACATTGTAACTTTTTACCATTTCTCAGGGAAAATAGCCTCCTCTCACTTGAGCCCCAGACACAGCAGTTTCCTCATTTGGCTTCTGATTTTGCTTTCGGTAACTTCTGCTTACAGAAATTCATCTGATGTCAACACGACACTAACTGTTGACAAGACCACTTGCAGGCAAACTTGCCCTGAATGGTTTGGAACCACCTCCTGAGAGCCTGGGGTGGGTGAGTGAGCTGGTCCTCACATTAACGAGCCGCAGGGGCCTCACCGACATCCAGGAAAAGATTGCAACAAGGCAAATGAGACGAGCGGAGTCCACACAGCTAACGCAGAAAGAGATTTTTACAGGAAGAATTCTAAAACGCTGTAAGTTCTGCTCTGCGTCTGCACTGCATTCAGAGGCCCCGAGATCCATGACCCACAACACAGGCTGAGCCCAAGGAGTATCAACAACATAGGAGGTTTTATTAAAACAATGCCAGGTCACAGCCTTAAGAATATGGGGGTTTTCTTGGGGAGGGGGGCGGGTAGGTGCCTGGGTGGCTCACTAGGCATCCGACTCTTGATTTTGGCTTAGGTCATGATCTCAGGGTCCTGGAATGGAGCCCTGAGTGGGGCTCCGCGCTCAGTGGGGAGTCTGCTTGAGCATTCTCTCCTTCTGTCCCCCCCGCACGCATGAGTGCACGTGCGCACTCTCTAATAAATAAATCTTAAAAAAAAAAAGGGGGGGGATATGGCTTCTAAAGCAAAGGCCTCCATGGTAGAAGGGGAATCATTCCCATCTACGGAGGGTGAAGGAGTCACCCGGGTTAGAGGAAAGAGAGTCCAGGCTTCCCTCTTCCAGGCCCCAAGAGGAGGACAAAGGTGCTCCAATGCAAGGAAATTCTTCTAGTGCTGGAAGTAAGTATGAAGTGGGAGAAATACACAGAAATCAGCTAAAAATAAGGTTGTGCTGGAAACAGCACAAAGAAAAAAATAAGTCAACTAAAAATTATTGGACTCAATCCTTAAATCAAAGGAAAAAAATCAATCTTTACTACAGATCAGGCAAAAATAATGTTGGAAACACTACACACAGGCATCCCTCATTTTTCTGTACTGCACAGGTACTGCAGGCTTACCCGCGGAAGGTCTGTGGCAACCCCGTGCTGAGTGAGTCTACTGGCGCCATTTTACCAACAGCACTGGCCCCCTCCACGTCTCTGTGTCACATTTTGGTAATCCTCGCATTGCAAACTTTCTCATTAGGATCGTATTTCTTATGGGGATCTGTGGCCAGTGATCTGTGATGTTACTAATGTCATTGTTTGGGGGCATCATAAACCACACCCATAAAAGAGGAGGCCCTTATTAACAAGTACATGTGGTATGTTCTGGAAGCTCCGCCAACTTGCCATTCCCCCGTCTCCTCTGGCCTCCCTGTTCTCTGAGACACAACAATATTGACTTCAGGCCCAATTAATAACCCTACAACAGCCTCCAAGTGTTCAAGTGAATGAGAGTCGCACGTCTCTCACTTTCAATCAAAAGCAAAAAATGAGTAAGCTTACTGAAGAAGGCATGTCAAAAGCCAAGACAGCCTAGGTCTCTTGTGCCAGTTAGCCAAGTTGTGAATGCAAAAGGAACCTTCTTGAAGGAAATTAAATGTGTTACTCCATTAAATATACAATTGATGAGAAAGGAAAACAGCCTTATTGCTAGTTAGCGGTATGAAGAAAGTTTGAGTGGTCTGTACAGAAGATCAAATGAGGAACATTTCTATAAGCCAAAACTTCATCCAGAGCAAGGCCCTAACTCTGTTCAATTCTCCAAAAGCTGAGAGAGGTCAGGGAGCTGCAGAAGAAAAGTCTGAAGTGAGCAGAGAGGTAAGTTCATGTGGTTTAAGGAAAGAAGTCGTCTCCATAAACTAAGTACAAAGTGAAGCCGCAAGTGATGATGTGGAAATGCATCAAGTCATCCCCACGTTTTGCTGAGATCACGAATGATGGTGGCTGCATTCAACAACGGATTCTCGATTTGGATGAAACAGCCTGCTACTGGAAGACGATGCCACACTGGACCCTCGCAGCTAAAGAGGGGAAATTGATGCTGGCCACAGAGCTTCAAAGACCAGGCTGAGTCTCCGGTTAGGGGCTAACGCAGCTGGTGACGAAGGTGAAGCCAGTGCTCAGTGACTATTCGGAAAACCCCAGGGCCCTGAAGAATTTGCCAAATCTCCTCTGCCTGTCCTCTCTACATGAAACAACCAAGCCTGAATGACACAGCGCATCTGTTTACAACACGGTTTACTTAATATTTGAAGCCCACTGTTGAGACATACTACTCACAACAAGGGATTCCTTTTAAAATGTCACTGCTCACTGACAATGGGCTGAAAAGGGACATCTGGTGCAGATGTCCCGTGAGATTCATAGTGCCTTCATGTTGTGTGAACAACATCCACTCTGCAGCCCAAGGATCAAAGAGTCATTCTGACTTTCAAGTCTTATGATTTAATACATTTCCTAAAGCTATAGCTGCCACAGGTAGTGACTCCTCTGACGGCTCTGGGCACGGTCAACTGAAAACCTTCTGAAAAGAATCCACCATTCTAGACGCCACTAAGAACATTCGTGATTCACGGGAAAAGGTCAAAATTATCAACAGGAACAGGAGTTTGGAAAAAGTTGATTCCAACCCTCATGGATGACACTGAGGGGCTCAAGAGTCAGGGGAGGAAGTCACTGCAGATGTGGTGGAAACAGCAAGGGAACCAGAGTTAGAAGTGGAGCCTCAAGATGGGGCTGAATCACGGCAATCTCATGATGTAATGGATGAGGAGATGCTCTTCACAGAGGAGCCAAGAAACTGGTTTCTTGAGATGGGATCTACTCCTGGTGAAGATGCGTGAAGACTGTTGAAACGACACCAAAGGACTGAGGCTATGACATACACTTGGTCGATAAGGCAGCGGCAGGGTTGAGAGGACTGACGCCAACGGGGTAAAATAGTATCCAACAGCATGGCATGCTACAGAGAAGCTGCTCGGGAAAGGGGGAGTCAATCAGTGCAGCGAACTTCAGTGCTGTTTTAAGAAACTGCCGCAGCCACCCCGACCTGCAGCGACCACCACCCTGCGCAGTCAGCAGCCATCGACATGGCGGAAGACCCTCCACCAGCAAAAGCGTTACGGCTTGCTGAAAGCCCAGATGATGGTCAGCATTTATCAGCAATAAAGTATTTTTCAATTACACTGCTTTTTTAGACACAGTGCTATTATTGCACACTTAGCAGGTTATAGTATAAACATAACTTTTTTAAAGCGTAACTTTTATGTGCACTTAAAAACCAAAAAATTCATTTCTCTGATTTTATTATGCAATATTGGGCTTTACTGCCATGGTCTGGAACCAAAGCTGCAGGATCTCTGAGGTCTGCCTGTACAGCAAAAGCTATACAGTACGGCCAAAGATGTACTCAGAGGAAAACTCGCAGCATGATATATTTTCATTACCATGCCAAAAAAATAAAACTAAAAAAAAAGAAATATTGAGGGTCCAACCCACAAGCTAGGAAGGAAGGAAAAAGGAAACCAAGAAAAGAAAAGCAAAGAATAAAAATAAAGACACATGCATATTGGAAAATATTAAAATGGAGAAATATATCATTTTTTTAAATGACAACTTCCATTTACTATAATCAAGAAAAAACAGGCAATACACTAAATTTGCAAATATGGCATAAAGAGAATTACAGATAATTTTCTAAATGCAAATAGAAAAGATCACAGTATTTCATGAATAGTGAATTTGAAAATTCAGAATGAAACAATGATTTCTTTGTAATGTATGAATTAAAATTTATTCAAGAAAGAACAAGACCTATAGGCGGAAAAGGAGTGGGTGAAAGAAATGGATCAATTACCTTCCTCTACAAACATCCACATAAAGATAGATAGCAAGCAGGAAGGTCAAATGGCTTTCGCCTTTGAGTCATTTCAAACCTTGGCAGAACAGAATGTATCCTAGCACTGCACTGAGGGACAGGACTTTTCATGACATCACCACATTCCCCCAACACCCGCAAGGGGCAGGGTCGGGAAAGTGCGGTGGTCCCTGCTGAAGGACGGGGCGCAGCAGGCGGAGGTGAGTGCCGTGGGAACCCGGGCGCCCCTCAGTGCCAGGGATGCGGGGCAGCCCGGGAGAGGAGCTGTCAGCTAATGAGGGCCATCGGCCCCACAAGTTATTTCTGAAGAAAAAAGGTGCACTTGGAGATAAAATGAATGTTGGGCGTGCGTGTCCTTGTAGGTCAAACCTCCATCTTACCCTCTAGTACCACCCACCCTACCCCTACCAACTCCCGCCTGCCCTCCCGGCTGCCTGCCCTGCCTACAGAGCTCTCGGGGGTCCTGGGCTCTCCTCCACACCCGCAGTGACCCCACTGTGATCAGATGAGTGCCTCCTTGGAGGGAGAACAAGGCCGCCGTCCCTCAGGCCGCCTCCCACCCCCGTGACCACCTGGATGTGACGTGGTGTTGGCCCAGGGCATTCAGGGAAGGAGAGGAGAGCCGAGTCCTCCACGGCCTGGGGGCAGCCGCAGGCTCCCTGAGGAAGGAACAGTCCCAAGAACTCGTCAGGGGTCCCCACCATCATTTCACATTAGTGCAGAGCCAGGCACTTCATAAGGAGGGTCTCATTTGATTCTCCCAATGATCCTATCTACCCATCTTCTCTCGTTGTATAAATTGAGACCCCTGGCCAGCGGCAAGGAAGGGGGGCAGCTGGGGCACCTCTGAAGATACTCTGATGGAGTCAGACCCCCAGCAGGAACCACTGTAAGGAACGTCACAGACTCTCAGCAATTTCTAAAGCAATCCAGTGGGGAAAATACTTCCTAATGTCACTGTCCAGAACATTTAACTGTTTAACTGGCTCCCTTTTATAAAGCTGTGAATTCTAATCTGACTGCTGGGAAAATAGATAGATTTACAAAATGTTTGCTTGCAATTTAAGGGATTCTCGTGCCCAACACTCCATCACGCCCAGTTTCAGAATTCTTGTTCTAATGTCCTTTAATAAACTGGAAAGAACACTGGACAGTCCGAAATGCTCATCTTTGGACTTATATCATGGGACTCTTTCCAAAAGGGCTGTCTTATCACTGTGTGTGTGTGTGTGTTGCACACATACGGTTGTGTTTGAGTAAGTCTCCCCAGAGGGATTCTGAGATGGTCCTCTCTTTACCATCGACACAAAGCTGACCTAACTCAATAGCAAATCTGTTCATGGGAAGTTTCTGTGCTGAATGCTCACGAAGAGTAAGACGACCGAAACCTCTGTGCTGACAAAGACACAAAGCAATCAGGGAAGTACATTCACAAATACTCTAAATCGCAAAAAAGAAGAGCAGTAATTAAGAGAAACATGAAAAAAATACCCTGCGAGGTAAAAGAGAAGGACCTTTCCTCCCACGCATCTATCCTAATAAAACTGCCAACACCACAGTCAAGAACTGTAAACTGCTAAGCTGAACACGTTCTCTGCCCTCTTCTCGCCATGAATGGATTCCTTCTGCAAAGGGAACATTCCTGGTGATTACAAGATGATCCTTCTGCTCAGTGAAAACCTTCGTGGTCATTACACAACATATGTCAGAAACACTCATCTCAAAAACCATAAAATCAAAAGAAGTGACGACTACTACTGAAGACGGCATTCATTCTTTGAGAACGACCCAGCCCAAAGAGACGAAACCAAGTCAGACGGCGAGTAAAGCTGAGAAAAGACTACAATTGTGCATTTTGCAAATTTTTAAAGAAGTGCCTTTAGTGTCACAAGACAAGTTATGGAGTTGGTAGATTCACACACACAAAAAAAATGCTGTATTTTAAATGCCTAGGTGCAAATTCATATTAATGTTTTGATGCCATTCGTGGAGTTTCCCCCGAAGGGAGGCGGCTTCTGAAGCCCAGGACCGCAGGCCGAATGCAAACTGAGCGCTCGGTGGGGCCGAGGACACGCTTGCGCTCTGAGCACCCTCTGGTCTCCTCCGCCCACGCTCCCGGCTGCTTCGCTGCTCGGTATCTTCCGCACGGCGCTACTCCACAGTGGACGGCTCCACACACGCACGCGTTCTCACTTTACACCATGTTTGTCTCCGACGAGCTCCTGAAAACAGGCTGCGCTTGGATCAGGTGCGCGAACCGCGGGCTCCCTCACGGGGAGCGGCGCTGAGGCTCAGAGGTCAGGCCTGAGCGGTCGCGGGACCTGCAGCGCCGGGCACAGGCTCGTGCTTCCGGCCGTCATGGCCCCCACGGCCCCCCACGGCCTGAAGCTCCGCCAGCCCCGGCCCTGTCTCTGCCTCGGTGAGGAAGACCCCCTCGCGTATGAAAAGCCACACAGCTCGATGGCAGACTCCTCGGAGGCGGCCGGCCTCGCTGCTCTGGCAGGCACTGGCAGGCACGTTCCTCCCGGGCAGGATGCGATCCTAGCGCTGGTCCTAGCATCCGTTTTCCTTATTTTGAAGCAGATGTCTTTCCTGACTCAGTCACGCTGTGCCACATGAACTACCAAGCGAGGGAAGAGCAGAGACTGACCTCCCTGGGAACGAGTCTTCTCTCTAATTACATCCCAAGCAGCCTTTCTGTGCATAATCTAAGTGAGATTGGGGATAGCACATATCATACCATTTTTTAGACATTTACTCAGAAATATATGTTTTAGAGAAAAAAGCATGTGGCATAATGATCTTATCTAAATACCTCAGCTGTGTTTAGATACTCCAGACAGAAGTTTAAATATGCAGAACATGTATGTTGAGACAAAGAGAACGAGAAATACGATTAATACTTATTTTAATTTATAGGTAACATTAGCAAAAAAAAAAAACAAAAAAAAACCCAGAGTTGAGTTTCTTTTTGGTGAAGGAAAATATTTAGCCTAACTGGAATTTTAATTCATTCGACTTTCTGGAGAGAAAAACATAAAATGGAGCTGCCAAATGTCTTCAGGGACCTTCTTCAATTACACTAGGACAGTGTGTTCAGGAGAGAGAAAGGGATCCAGTCCCCATCCTCAGGAACATTTCAAAGCACATTTTTTATATTATCTTTGGCTCTGAGCCTACAACTTTTCCCCTCGTGACTGGCTGCAAAATGAAGCATATTCCTTTGCGATTTGAAAGCAAGATTTACTTTCAGATGTGTTCAATCCACTCAAAAGCAAAGTTTTGTTTTCGCCCACGGTCACCCTGGGGTCTGACAGCACGGACTCAGCGTACTGTGTCTATTTTCCCCAGAAACGCAAGGACACATACTTGCCGACTGGAAATGACTCTCCGAGGAAACAGATGTGCCGCCCCCCGCCCCAGGGGCTGCGGCTGCTCTAGGCCATCGGGTAACGTAGCCGATGCCTCCCAGACGGTAAAGCAGGGATGGGGCCCCCCACCGGGTGCGGCCTGGGTAAGGGGAGAGGCCCTGCTGTCCACGGAGGGCCCTTTCGGCTGGGCCCCCTTCGGCCGAACCTCGGTGCAGAGGGCAGAGAACAATGTCTCTGCTGGGGGGGGGGGGGGGGGGGGGCAGCGATCGAGCTCCCAAGAGGAGAAGCTCACATCCTCTCAACACTTCGGACCTCCAAGCCTCGGTCTGACTGCGCGGCCGGGGGAGGGCAGGAGGCTGCCACGCAGGGAAAAGCTGCACCCCCCTCCCCGGGCTGCAGGACCCCACGGGCCGCTGAGCCAGCTCTCTGTGCGACCGGAAACAGCAGCTAAAACAACTCCAGCTCCAGCAGACTCCAGCCCTCCACGTCCCCGGGACGGGCTCTGCCTGGGCCAGTCCCGGGGTCTCCTCGGGGTCCACATCAACAATTCGGCCCTTCTTGGAGAACACTGTGCCTCCTCCACAACATAAAAAGTCCATTTTGCCAACATCTGGGAAATTATCGCTCAAATCAGGTTTTTAAAGAGCTGTGCATCTGACCATAGAACGAATTTCCCTTTTTTTTTTTCCCCAGAGTCCAATTATATTCATGTACTTAAATGGAATCATAATCCCCAAATCCATCTTCTTTAGAGAGTCAAGGACATTCACTGGAGCCAACAAATAGCAAAAAGAGAAATAAGCACGGAAACATGACAGATATTTGAAGTAACTCCGAAGTCAACTGTGTTTAAAATAATGAGCCAAAAATCTAAGAAAACAACACAGAAGAATCACAAAATGATAAAATGGACAGATCCTACCATTTCCTGGCACACGTTCCACTCTCTCGTCCAAGTTTTAATTTACTTAGAGTGAGTGTAACAATGTTAGGTCAGGCATTTCTAGAAGCAACCGGCATATTCCAGATTCCTCCCGATTCTGGCACAGGCCAGGGAAGCAAGCAAGTTCTGCATAGACGCTTCCTTCCCTGCCAGGCCAGCTGCTCGTGCCTCCCCTGCCCACGGCACTCTTCCTCCAAATAGCCGCCGTCCTCTCCCACCTGTGAAGCCCCAGAGACACCAGAGGAGCAATGTGACAAAGGAGGGCCTCAGGCGACCCCCGACAGCCACTGGAGAGACGTGTTCTGGGAACTGTGTCTCCTAGAGACCACTGGTGATTTCATGAGGGCCTTCAACATGGTTCCCTTGAAAACACCGCTTCAGGGGCGCCTGGGTGGCTCAGTCAGTTAAGCGTCCAACACTTGACATCGGCTCAGGTCATGATCGCGGGGTCGGGAGACTGAGCACTGCGTCACACCACTCTCACACCACTCAGCGTGGAGCCTGCTTAAGATTCTCTCTCTCCCTCTGCCCCCAACTCTGTCTCTCCCTCTCTCAAAAAAGAAGGAAAGAAAAGAAAACACAGCTTCAGATAAAGGCCTAACGCTCTTGACATATTCACCGCGATAAAGCACTGGCCACATTTCTATGTTCAGTGTGCATTCTAAGGGGATCCTGCACTTCGGAAATTTTAAATTGATTCATTCGTAAACACGGCCAGGCCGCCGTCCCCAAACTCTAGTTGAGGGATGGGATGGGACATCTGCGGTTTTCAAAGCCCTCTGGATGTTCCTGCTTTAAGTTACCGTATCTGCCTTAAAGAAGCTCCTTCTAATCAATCCCTTCCTAACGGGAACTCCTGATTCCCTGAGACCTAGCTCATGGGAGAGAGAAGTCCGCTGCTCTGGGCCTGTCAATTGTGAAGTTCCCACGCGACATTCTAGGGGAAATGCCTGGTAAATGCTTCCATAAGTAGATCTGAGGCCTGTACAAGGGCCAAGCCAGGCGCCAAAGCTTGGGCGGGAGTTAAAAGCCTGGACGAAAGGAGTATGCAAAGAACAAACAGGAAAAGCCAGCCAATGGCTAACAGCAGCCAAGTAGAGAAGTGCAGACAGACGGGAGAAATTCCCGTCGGACATCGGGAACAGTCCCGTTCCCCAGACCAGAGGGCTCGAGTCACGTCAGCCGCGCCCTCTGCTGCGCCCCATGCCCCAACATGGGGACCCGCCCTGGCCGGCAGCGTGTTAGGGGTTCAGGCATTATGCGACACCTCCCGCCCCTCACACCTCGCCCCCACTCCCTGCCAACCCACGGAGCCCAGCGACGCACCCACAATCACAGATTCGCATAGAGACCCAGGTGGGGCAGGCCCAAGCTAACGACATACTGGGTAAATACTCTTAGTGTCTTAGTGTCCAATTTCGTTATTCAGGAGACTCGGGAGAACAGTGGGCTACTCGCATTTTTAATCGCACGTCTAGACTTGAAGAGCTTCCCACCTCCCCATCCTCAAGTGCCCACACCTTTCCCCGCTATCCGTAAGGAGGAAAACATGCCAACAGACGGTCTTTCTGGAACCAACCCGGTCATCCCAGTTACTGCTTAAACTCTGAAACCAGAAGACGAGAAAAAAAAGAAAGGGAAACCACAACAGAGGGTTCCAACAATATTTATACACCATTATTCACACTTCTTCTGTGTGCTCTGAAACACTTGAGTTTCTAATTAATTAACCAAATGAGTAAAAACAGTTTGGACTTCAGGAACGGAACTGGCGCTGGCCCGCAAGGCCTCCCAGGGAGCCCCTTCCGGGGTCTGCCGGGGGGTCTCCGTCTCCCCTCTCCCGAGCCCTGAGGGCCCCTCCTCTTCCTCAGCCGGGCGGTGGGGGCGGCAAAGCACTGGCAAGAGCCAAGAGAGGCAGGCAGAGACCCAAGACAACTGCCCAAATTCACTTGTCAAGTGAAATTCTATTTTTTTCTCTTTCAATTTAGGAACAGAAAACCATGCCATCTGAAAACTGGGTGCACGTGCAGAACTGACCGGTGAGATCAAATCCAATTCACACTCCAGTTGCCTGACCCCGAACAAAAGCCCCCTATAACCCCCACCGCGCGACAAGCACAAGAGAGCAGCCTCCGAAGGAGGGCTCCTTTCTCGGGCCCACAGCTCCAGGTCGCCTTCCTTTCTCCCTCCTTCGGTTCGGTGTCTTTATTAAGAAATTTCCCTGATACCACCCCCTCCTAAATCTTTCCCACCTTCTCGCCCTCCGTCCAAGGGCTTCTCCCAGGCTCTCCAAGGCCCATCGAGGCTCTTTTCTTCTAGCTGCTGGCTCGGCTTGCCAATCCTCAATCCGTGACACATAAACTCCAAGAAACATATCCTAGAGGCCAGGCACCCCGTGTCCCCCTGCCCTCCCCCTCCCGTCCTGGAGGGGTGCCCTTCCTGTGTGCTCCAAGTACAACCTCGAGCCCCCACTCGGGGTGACACCTGCCTGGCTGTCTCTCTTTCCCTCGCGACACCGAACAAGTTCCGGGTACGGAGACTGAGCAGTTCCTCCAGGGAGCACAGGAACCGGTGAGCCACGGATTATGGCAGTAGGAGGAAGAAATGCACCCGACCCTAGGCCTGGGAGCCCTAGAAACTGGGTCTTAGGATCGAGGGAGAGTATGACCTACAGGCACAAACACAGTTGTAAGATGCTCCTGGAGACAGAGGCTGGCACTGTCATCCCAAGTACTTTCCTCACATCGGTGAAATCCCATGGACAAGGGTTAAAAAAACAAACACCTGTGAGGACTACAGGGCGGGGGGGGGGGGGGGGGGGGGAACACCACAGATTCTACGAATGAAGGACTCACACATCTCTTATTGAACACACTGGAAATACCTGCCGTAAACCTTTTTCAGTATGGTACAAGTGAACGCTTCTTACATGTGCTCTAGGGGCTTCCGTCCCAAACCCAACGGCCAAGTAAGGGATCCCACGGTACCAAGACCGTGCTTTTTAGAACAAGTGCAAGGCGGACGCGACTCTGCACACCTGTGGTGCATCCCGCGGCGGGTGAAGGGACCCAGTCATTCCTGCTCAAAGGAGAAAACAGAAAGTCACAGACCAAGAACGGGCGGCTTTTGTTGACAGCTGCCCCGGTGGACTACTTCTCCATTCTCGAATATAAATTGGAGGCAGAAACTTGGCTAAAATCAGAAAGTGTAGTATCAAGCTTGGTACGCATTAAACCAGGCAGAGAAGCTCGAACTGATTCATTTAAGAGCCCTGAGCTCAGAGCCTCCCGCTGTCGCCGGCCGGCTCGCTGCAGCGCGGCACGCGGTCCGGAAGAGAGCGAGCAAGGGACCGCAGGTGGCTACACTACAGTGGGGACCCGAAAAGTGTCCGAACGTGTACGGACCAGGAGATAAGCTTCCTAACACATCCCACGCTAGCCGGAGCCCCACAAGAGCGCGGCTCCTAGACGGGCCAGGAGCTTATGAAGGAAATCCTCGTGACAGACCTAAGGGGGACCATAAGAGGTTAGAATAAAAAACCAAAAAGCTTATCACAGAAGTGTCTTCCTTTCTTAAAAACGTGTGCGAGCTGGCACAAAGGAAAGGCGCGGTGAGGTCGCGAGAAGCGCGAGGATGCCCCCTTCCACTCTGCGGCGCCCGGCGCGGCCCCGGGCGACCTCCTCCACCCGCGGGGCCCGCGAGTCCACCCGCGCTCCAGCACTCCTCTCCTCGCTCCGGTCAACAAGGGAAACAGGAGGTCTACCGAGAGGGTCCGGAGAGGACACTCGGGTTAAAACCCATTGCAACAGCCACGCGGAAGCTTCCAGAGCTTTACACTGAACCGGTAAGCGTGAAACTTTGCTCTCAGCAGCTCTTCACAAAGAGGTAAGTTAAGATTCCTCCTCACTTTCACCCTGCAACTGAAGCTCTTAATTGAAGGCAGGAAATCATTAAAACCACCACTGAAACATGCGAAAAAACACACTAATTTATTCGGATGTGTGTAGCCCTTTAAGAATAAAGCAACACTGCAGGAGGCAGCAGAATCTCTGCCAAGGACAATCGCGCCTACCCACGGTTGCAAGCCACTTCCTGAGGAAAGTTAAATGTCTGCTGCACTGTGCCCTCCTTGGGTCAAGATCTGGAGCAATACCTTCTAGAAAGTTCCAAGCTCGGTCTCTGAAATCGCACACACCTGCACCAGAGTCATAACACACTGACTACCAGCAACTCCATCAACAGTATCTCCCCTCATAGAAGAAGGGACAGACTCTGTGCAGCTCTTCTCCAAATAGCAACAGTTGCTCCTAGTGACCAGAACTAAGCCCAATGCGCAGTGAGAGACAAACACAAAGCCATAAATGACTGACTGTGAGTTCAAGACCACCAACTCGGAAATTCCTGTCCTCAACCAGGAGAAAGCTGCCACAGCTGGCTCTCACTCAGCTCATCTCTAACCCCTGTGCAAGAAGGGCTACCTGTCACCTGAGGAAGAGGCAAAGCCTCAGGTCCTCGAAGCACGTGTGTGGACGGTGTGGTCGGAGGCAGCGCTCGGGACTGAAGAGGAAGGCGCCTGTCTGTCTGGGCGGCACTGACAGAGCAGCTTACCTCCGCGGAAGTCTGTCGATGCCAGGGTCATGTGCCCACTGTCCATCGGGCTGCCATCCCTTTGAGGAGGGAGACACTGATGGGAACCAAAGGATCTTCTAAAGGCAAGTTCTTACTGCAAGCTGGCCCAAAGGTCCCTGCAATCAAAGAAATCATTGTGGTTTTGCATGTGGCATATTTATGCCCCTTTTCTTCTAGGAACCAGTCTGTCAGCCTCTGAATGGATCTCAACTCTCAGAAAAGTGTCCAGAAATACAGATCCATCAAAAGAATGAGAGAAAGGCAAGAAGTCTTCATGCTACCAAACACAAGCCAACTGCACCTCGTCAGGCCTGTTTAAGAGACATGAGCAATAAGGACTGCAAAATCCATGTGCTACCCTACACCAGCCTTGGCTAGAAGCAAGAGAAGACTTGTATATTAATAAGAAATGTAGGTGATGAGCTTCCATGAGCACTGGTCTATAATCAACCTTGCCATTGACCTCTCTCTACTGATTTCACTTATAATGACCAGGAAGAGTCCAATCAGAGCATAAACCAGAAAGTCAATCTCGTACCAGGTCAACCAAAAAACACAAAATTCAGCAAACTACACACCTATTCCAGTGCAACAATGCTTGGTCTACTTAGCAGGTTATATATAAATTGTTCTTAGCAATTCAATCTGCAGTAAGCCAACAGCCCCCCAACGCCAAAACATACTTCCCAACTGCACAGCTAGGAAAGCTATTTGTCTATGTTCTACTGGATATCATTTCAAAATTTCCTTTCTTAAAAAAGTCCTTTCCTTCAGGCAAAGAAATGCCTTAAGATATGCCTTAAGATTTGATCCTTGCCACCGCGATGATGCAAATAAACAGAAGTCAGAACACTCTGCGTACAATTATCTATGCAACGAGCACACAAGAAAGGAAGAAGGAAGAAAACCTACTCGTAAAGAGTTTCATGAGGGAGAATGTCTCTGTGTTTTAAAAATATGATTCAAATATGTGTTTTTTCCCCAAATATAGGTTATAGATACCCAGTTAAAGAGGAGGGAGAAAAGTCACCTACAAATTAATTTGCTTCCCTAAAGATGAATCATCAGAAAAGGGACAAAAGGACTCTTAAACATACTAATAAAACCTTTAGGTCTGGTAGGTTCTCAAAAGGCAAGCATCTAAGTCAGTTCCCTGCCCCAAAGGACCAGGAACTAACTCGTCAGTCAATCCTTCAGAGCCCGAAGAGTCTCAGATGTCAGACAAAAGAGCAATGTTGCCACAAAGGACCTGCCCTAGGATGTACGGGTGAAGAGGAAACAAAGGCAAGTTATCAGGAAGAACTCGGCTCTGCAGAAAGCAAGTTCGCTACTCCAGCAATTCCCCCCTTATCCATGGCTTTGCTCTTGGCAGTTTCAGTGACCGGCACTGAACCACAGTCCGGAAGCAAATGATCTTCCTCCCAGTGAAAGGCCCAAAAGGTCAATGTTTATGTCATGCACCCCACTTCATCTCATCACGTAGGCATTTTATCAACTCACAGCATCATAAGAAGGGTAAGTAGAGTAAAACATTTTGAGACCACATTCACATAAATGCTATTACTATAATTGTTCTATTATTATAATCATTGTGGCTAATCTCTTACTGTGCTTATTTTATAAATTCAGCTGTATCATGTATGTACATTTAAGAGAAAACCTAGTGTATATATAGGGCTTGGTACGATCTGCAGTTTGAGGCAGCCACTGGGGGTCTTGGGACTAATCCCCCGTGGATAAGGGCAGGCTACCTGAAGTAACTGTTTTATGGGCAACCACAGGATCCTCCCCAGGTGAGGAACAAGGAAGGAGGTGCTAACAAAGAAAGCTACAGAACCACAAAACTAAAATGGGATTCTTGGCAGAGACTGGGTGTAAGCAAAGGAGCAGGAGGGCCAGGGCGGCCCTGCATGGCTCATGTGACAGCCAGCTCTGGCAGCCAAAGCAGGTCCCCATTATCGCAAGGGAGTCCACTTACCAGTCCCATAGGAAAGACTTTTTAGGCGTTGGCTAGGCTTCTGGATCTATGTCAAAGCGGGCCATAACTACTGAAACAAATTAAAATTCACCCATTCATTCATTCAACACATGTGAGCTATAGAGGTGACGATCATCTCTATGCACCGAAGAGTGAATAAACCACTTAAAGCTGTAGAAAGTGAATAAAGAAAACCTCACTGAAAATGGAGCTGGGAGGCCAGAAGGGGGAGGCTTTCACGCCCTACCACTCTTTGCAGCCCTTGAGAGCCCCAACAGGAAGAAGCCTGCCCACTCCAGCAAGAGGAACTTTCTCCTCCCCCAGCAACACCCCAGCCAACAAGAGCCAGTCACAGCTCAGCCAATGAGAAGCCGCTACACTTCCAATTCCCCCCTTCAGTCCAACGGACTTCCTGTTTTTAACAGCCCTGCCCAGCGCCCCCTTTCCTCTCCTTTGTCCTCTGGACTTGACTATGGCTTTTGCTTCAGCTTGATAGTCCCAAGTCGCAATTCCTCTGCTATCCCCAAATAAATTCATTTTGCTGGTAAAATAACCGGCTGTTTTACTTTTAAGGTCAACACCGGCTAGGCGAGAATTTCTCTTGTTAAACTACCCAAGAAATAAGGTGGCGCTAAGTAAAAATTCAGCACTGGGACATCTGAAGATGGTAACTCAGCCTCAGATTCAAGGCAGGTGTGAAAAGATGGCCTAGGGCCAGGCGCCTGCAAGTCCAGGGTCTGGCTAATCTGATCAAGCTTCCAGTAGAATCTCAACGGCCACCAGCAAAGGGAATGCTCACAGGTAAGCAAATCCAGACTCCCCAAGGCAGCAGTGGCACCAAGCTCCCCAAATGGGCATGCCTGGGGCAGGACCCAACAGAATTCCTTTTCAGAGGCTCTGCTGGTTGATTTATTCAACCGACACTTCCCCCTTCTCCCTCCCTTGACTTTGTGACTCTGGGGGAAACTCACTCTTCTCCAGCTCGAGAAGTAAATCCCAGAGGCGCCTGGCTGGCTCAGGGCGAGGAGCATGCAACCCTTGATCTCAGGGTCATGAGTTCCAGCCCCACGGTGGCTGGAGAGATTACTACTACTACTACTACTAGGAAACTACAAAAAAAAAAGTGGTAATCCTGTTTGGTGGGAGCCAGTGCGGTGCCCCCACCCCTCCAGCCAGGGGCTGCCTGAGGCATCAGGCTGTGACCCGGGTCCGATGAGTGAAATATGTAAGGAGGCGGCCTAGGGAGGCTTTCTGAAAAAGGTTTCCTGTACCTGAAGAACACTCTTCCCAAAAAAGAGTGGTTCTTTATCTGCCCACAGGCCAAGCTATGAAAAGGAAGAAGGAACCTGGATCCATGAAGACGCTGCCGACCACCAGCTGGAGGTGCCCTTCTTCTGGAGTTCTTGCTGTGTGAGGAAACGCACCCCTTCTTGCTGGAACCTTCTGAGCTGGTATTTTCTCCAGCACTGAAAGCCTCCTTGGTGGTAATTACCTTCTGTGTGCTGCTCTCTGCTGACGCGCTTTCTCCTCAAGGTGCTGCTACCGATTAAGGACTCTCACCCGTGACCTCACATTAGAATCACCTGGGGGAGCTTCTGGAACTCCCACCGTCTAGGCCACGGTGGGGAACAAAGAAATGAGACCCTGCAGGTGCAGCCAGGCCTCAGGAGCCGAAGCTCCCCAGGGGATGTCCCCGCCTCCCCCCCCATGTACCTGTGTGTGCTCACTCTAGTTAAAACAAACAAGAAAAAAAAATTACTAAATGGCAAGCTAAGCCAAATCAGAGACTGGAAGGAACTTTATTTTGCACATGAGGACACACGTCCAAGATTCAGAGCCAGGACTAGATCTTCAGAGGCAGGTCTCTAGGGCTCTTGGGCTTGGGGTGAGAGGGGCTAGAAAAGAAGAGAAAGTGATGGGGGAAGGCAATCTTTCCCTTTCTAACTAGGTCTCTTTGAGCTCCTGTAGGATCTTTCCCAAAAACCAAATTCAAAGACCCTTCCCCCAATCCCCAAGCCTCTCTGTTCCACATTATCTCCCAAACCTACCTAGCCCAAAATGCAGAGGGGAAGTACCAAAGTGGAATCTAAAACCAATGGATGAAAAATATTTAGAATTACAGTAAATTCAAAAATATAAAGAACCACGTGATTCACCAGGGCAGTCCAAACCACCCAGGATCTACTCTTCCTCTCCTCTTACTGCCACCGAAAATATTCCCAAGTGTGTCTCGCACAATTCCCAGCAAAGGGAGAAACAAATCCCAAGGTGCATATATAGAAATGACCACCCAGACCTTCCAGACACTGTGAATAATTCCCAAAGAGACCACTCCATCGAGGTACTGCCCCACAAGTAATCCCTCCAGGCCAGTTTCAAACACAAAAACTTTCTGCCACCTGGAAAACTCTTGTCAAATTCAACACACAAGCCAGTGCACAGGGATTTCGGTTCAGCAGCATTGAGCCAGGTTACTCCTCCACACCAGGAACCCACACAAGGTTTAGGAGCCAAGATGCAGGGTAACTGCCCGCACAGATCTGAGTAAATCACTCAGCAAGCAATCAAACAGCTGCCTAAAATTCTGTCTCGGCATCGTTCCTAACCCATGACCAGGAAGGAAATGCGAGGATGGGAATCTTGGTGATGGGGCCCCTGCTATTGTCCAAGGCAAGGTCAGGTTCTCCTTCTCTCTGTTCCATCTGAGTGGTATGTAAAACTGCAGGTCCCAGAAGATGACCTTAGTCCTCAGCTAATGACGCCAACTCTCCAGTCTTCTTACCAACATTAGCTAGAGAAGACCCTCCTTGCTCTGTGAAGCCACTTTTCTTTCTCAGAAGTTGGAAAGGGCACACCTCAGATCTAGCCAACTGCCACCTATTTACACCAACACTGAAATAGTCTTGAAAAATCATGTAACTATCTTTAAAGCTCAGGAAAAAAACAAGTGTTGTGTTTTGTTACTTTGTTTTTTAAAAAGCCATCTAACTAGGAATAGAGACAGACTTCCTTATTAAAAAAAAAAAAAAGTCTATGCATCAGAACTCTGTATCAAATACCATACCTATTAAAGAAAAATTTAAGATGCATTTTCTTCAAGATCAGGAACAACACAGGTATATCCTTCCCATCTCTACATAATCAACACAGTCCTAGAGGTCACAGCCAAAACCTAAGATGCAAGATGCTGACGAGGGTGGAAGGGAAGACAGAAAACGGCCATTATTTACAGATGTGAGCATATGCATAGAAAACTAACAAGAATTCAGCAAGATTACCAAAAACAATGTGAAAAAAAAATCATCACAATGCTCTTAACTAAGCGATCCAAAAATATATCACTCAAAATAGCAATAAAAGATATGTATCTAGGAACTGACCTACAAATCCACAAGATCTTTTATGGGAGAAAATTTAACCTTATTCAAGTTCACAAAAAGAATCCAAAAGAAAAGGCATTTGTGTTTGGCTTGAGATATCAATTCTCCTCAAAAATAAATTTTTAAATTTCAGTAGGATTTTAAACAGAAAATGTACAAATTCATTCGTAACCTTGTACGGTAGAATAAAGATCCTCAAAGACCTCATGCAAAGCTTTTGTTTGTCTGTGGGATAGGTGAAGCGGGTTATCCCCTCCAGATATTAAGACTTAAAGCCAAGCTAATAATCACACACATACAACATGTATGATACTGGCCTCACAAGAGAACAGAAAATCCAGAAACAGGCCTAGAAATATGTAAGACTTCAGTGTGCTGTAGCATCATACCTGAGCAGAGAAAGGACAGATCATTTATAAACTAGTAATGGAAAATCTATCCCACTATATAGAGAAAAATAAAATCCCTACTTCCCACTATATACCAGATAAAGATCTAATAAAAAGCAAAACTATAAGGCTAACTGAAGAAAAAATTGTAAACACTTTATAACCTTAGGGAACCAGTGGATTTCTCAAACAGGATCCCAAAGGCACAAACCAGAAGGTGAAAAACTGACAGACTGATTTATATTAGAATCAAAGATTTCTTTCAACAAAGGATACCTCTCAGTTAAAAGTACAACAGAGTCAGAGAAGATACTTGATATCAAATATGGACTTAAAAGATCAATAACTTAGGGGTGTCTGGGTGGCTCAGTCAGTTAAGCATCTGCCTTTGGCTCGGGTCATCCCGGGATCGAGCCCCACATCAGGCTCTCTGCTCAGTGGGGAGCCTGCTTCTCCCTCTCCCTCTGCGTGCACGCTCTCCTCTCGCTCTCTATCAAATAAATAAATCTTAAAAAAAGATTCGATTATTTTTTAAAAATCAATAACCTAAATATACATATCAAACACTAAAAAACAGAAATGTGTACGTGGTACATACATACAATGGGCTACTATTCAGCCATGAAAAGGAATGAAGTATCAGCACATGCTAGAACATGGATGAACTTTGAAAAAATTATGCTAAGTCAAAGAAGCCAGTTACAAAAGGCCACATATCCTAGGATTCCATTTATATGAAGTTTCCAGAATAGGCAAATCTATAGAGTCAGAAAGTAGGTCCCTGGGGGCGTAGGAACCTGGGAGGACCTGAGGGGTCCTCCTGGGGAACCTGGGAGGAAATACGGAGTGACTGGTCTTGGGCACAGGTTTCTTTCTGGGGGGAATGACAGTGTTCTAACGTTCATTATGGTGATGGCTGCACAACTCTGGGAATACACCAGGAACTGAAGACTGCATGTAAATGGATGAACTATATGGCATGTGAATTCTACCTTCTTAAAGCTGTTTTTAAAAAGAAAAAAACAAAACACAGAGACACCAAAAAAACTCGGAGCGTAAGGTGGTAAAGCGAAAGTACCCCACTCCAGAGGACGGATGGGAATAAGAGCCATATGAAAAGATACTCAAAAATCCTAAGTCGTTGGAGAAATGCGAATTAAAACCACAATGAGATACCATGACACACCTACAGAAATGGCTACCATAAAAAATGCTGACAATGCCAATGCAGAATGATACAGCCACTGTGGGAACTCACACACTTAACCACGTGACTTGGCAATCCTACTTCCAGTATCTATCCTAGAGAAATGAAAGCTTACGTGCACACAAAAACCGTAGGTGAATGTTTATAGCAACATTACACATAATGGCCAAAACCTGGAAACTACCCAAGTGCCCTTTAATAGGTCAATACAGTACACTGTGACAACGATAAAAAGGCACAAACAACTGATACACACAAACATGGGTGAATCCCAAATAGATTATGCTAACTGAAAGAAGGAACGAAGGTGTGTCATCCCATTTATATGATACTCTGGAACATGCAAAAACCCCAGGGACAATAAAACACATCAATGGATGTCAGGGGATGAGGTGGGCGACGGGTCGGGAATTCTTTGCAATGCTGGGAGTGTTCTGTGTCCTTTGTATGGCAGTGCTTATAAGAATCCATACGTGTGTTAAGATGCACAGAACTGCAAGAACTGTATACCCAAAAAAGCTGAATTTTACTGTGTGCAAATTCTGAAAAACAACTATGTGGTAGGGAAAAATAAACTCATGCGCAGTACACAAAATATTGTATCTACTGAGAGCACACTATCCTAAGACATATCAAAACCTATGATACAAGAGAAAAAGGCAGTGGGGATGAAAAGGAAATATAATCAAATGGATGAAAACAGACCAAGGTCTTATAGAGATCAATGATGATGGTGCCACAAACTGAAAAACGGGGAAGGGGGGGGAAGCTCCACTCTCCTCATCTGATGTCCATAAATGGAAAAGGTAAGAAGAAATACAGGGGGGGGAAATGACCAATTCTTGATTTAACAGAATAAAACAGGCCATTTTATTGATTAGGCAGTTAGCCCAAAACGCGGAGAGGCTACAGGGGGATGATCTCTGCTTAAGACTAAGAATGACACGTCATTGTTAAAAACAGTGACCAAAAAGAATTAAAAAATAAAAAACATCTTACACAAAAAAAAAGGAAGAAAAAAAAAAGCAAGGTATCAGCATCTCACTTGCTTTTTCAACTCATTAACTTTCGACCCTGGTTGTCATCAAGAACACAGACAAAATATCAATGGGAGGAGGTTGCACAGCACTCGTCTGCGTATTAAATAATGTCTCAGGGATATGAACTTTGTAGTAAGCCCACAAGTGCTCACAGAAGAATCGCACTTCCCACTAAGACACTCATCGGTCAGGGAAGGCTCCCCCTCCTTTTGGTGACCGGCATTCCAGCAGCACTCTCCTGGGCTGTCTAAAACAGCAGAGTTTATGGGTGGGCCTGGTGGTGGGTATTGAGGAGGGCACGTATTGCGTGGAGCACTGGGTGTGGTGCATAAACAATGAAACTTGGAACACTGAAAAGAATAAAATTAAGATGTAAAAAAAAAAACAAAACAGTTTATAATGGACACTAACCAAGAAAGGGTCCTCCATAATATTCAGGTAAACAACACCTGCTGTGAATAAGCTGACTGGCCCATAATGTTCTGAGAGATCCTACAGCCTTTGTCCTATCTTACAGCAGAATAAAAGCCACGGAGGAAAGCATCTTTCAGATACCACCGTCCCCAGAACACCGTCTGACATTTCAGAGGTTAGACCAGCCTACAGAGCATAAAGTCACGGTCCCGGATGTGGACGCAGCCTGCTCACGTCGCTCCCGAAGCTCACGTGTGGTCTGGCCACAGAATCACATGGGCATAATCACTGTCTCTGAGAGTGTCCAAAATACCCCTGGGGATATTTCCCAGAGTCTCAACTCCAGCCCCAGAAATTCCATTCCTTCTACCTACATTCTGGGACAAAAGATCACAGCTCACTCCACGGGCCAGGGGTCTCCGCGGTGGCACAGTGGACGCTTGGGCTGGGTGACTGTTGTGGGGGCTGTCCCGGGCTCTGCAGGGTATGTAGGAGCAACCCCGGTCTCCACCCACTACCGCATGCCAGTAGCACCATCCCCCAGTGGTGACAACTGAAAATGTCTCCGGACGTGGCCACAGGTACCGTCAGCGTCGGAGGGTGCAGTCTGGGGAAGCTGGCAGGAGGTACGGAGAGGGACCACACCTACTCCGTTTAGGCTGGGCTGGGCCCCAGTTTCACATGCCCTTCTCTGTTACAACCACAGAAAGTCCCATTCTGCATGGGGACTCCTCCTAACAACAGGAGTGTCCTGATTTTCCTCTCTGGCCCTTTTGACTCAAGTTCAATTAAGCTGCAAATCATGGCTTAAGCGCTATACCATTGGTATCGTATTTTCTCTATCTCAGTGAGAATGTGCTGGGACTCTCTGCCTTCAGGGGCAGGGAAGGCATGAGTGAGAAGGAACCTGTGTGCTTATATAAGAATTCCTGAGGCACAGGAGAGTTTATACACACACCAGGCATACGTGCGAACGGAAATGCCTCCCAAAACCAATAACCCATCTGTATTCCTAAGTAGGTCTGAAACCAAGTCAATACAAAAGCAGGATCTACCATGTGGCAGGCAGTTGGGAAAAAAGTGTGAGTGAAGATAAATTCAGACACGTCCCAACAGATATGTTTATTATCATGTCGCAACACTCTTATTTCATCTCTGAGATAAAAAGATCATGAAATCATAATACAATATGGGGAAGCAAGAGACTGTAGTTTTGGTTTTGTTTTGTTTTTTTGGGTGCTCCTGAAAGTCAAGGGAGAGGCTATTAGTAGTCATCTGGGACAAGAACCGTAAGCAGAGTAAGTGGACGATAACCCACCCAGCAGCCTCCTTCACAAAGATGCCAGCAATTTATACACATTTTTCTTTTACTTCCTTTTCTAAGGGCAAAATGGCTGTTTTTCTATTTCATCAAAAACTATTTTCCCTTTGGAGAAGGAAGAAGAAAAAAACAACGATGTCAGAAGTCAAAATAATTTAACTCTAAAAAATCATTGCAAAGTGTACTTGTACACAACACAGCCAACCCTTTTACCAGCCTAATTTGTATTTACGTAGAGTACTTAGTTTTCTAAAACTCATCAGGGGACTTCTCCATGTTAGTTTTCTAGTGAATCTGATGAGTAAAAGTACCCTAAAATTTTTTAGGAACTGAAGAAAAACTTAGTTTTAGGTTGCGGATCTGAATTCACTATTAGACACCTACTCACTCCATGCACATGTTTCCTTAGTATCAATACTACAACAAAAACAACTAAGAGAAACACAGCTTTTCTGTTTTCTGGATTTTTTGTCTTGCACTCAATTTGCTTTGGTTAAGTAGGCTTAATGTTTGAAAGCACTAAGTAATTTACTATAAAAGAAAAATGATAAACCTAATTTTTAGTATGCTAATAATCTGTTTTTAGGACTCACGAATTTTGGGGGGGCACCTGGGTGACTCAGTGGGCTCCAACGCTTGATTTCAGCCCCGGTAATGATCTCAGGGTCCCGAGATCAAGCCCCGCCCCCCTTGGGCTCCACGCTCAGCAGGGAGTCCGCTTGAGATTCTCTCTCCCTCTGCCCCCCCTAAAAATCGTTAAAAACAAAACAAAACAAAAAAAACCTCATGAATTTTGAGTCATTTGGCACAGGTAACTTATCTCTTATTAAAAAAATTATCATTTGCTAAAGCTCTCCTACACGCCAGGCACTTTATCTACATGTTCTCAATCTTGATCAGTAATCCCAAGGGAAGTTTCTGTTTCTACGTTTTATTCCTGAGAAAGTCAGCAGCCTAAAGCACGCCGGGACGGTTAAGTACCTATCCTAGGATCCGAGACTAAAATCCTGGCTTTGACCCTGTGAAACTCAAAGTGGAGATTCTAATAACCCGCCTATCTCCGCAAAACAACAACAAAAACACTGAAGAGACAGGCTTAGAATCCTATGTAACACCATGTCCTCTGTTATGATCTTACTATGTCTTTACGGCCTAAAACACCGAAAACTTCTCTCCCCGCCTATGTGCACATACACGCGCACGCACACACACGCGGAGCGCGCAGGCACACGCACGGGGGCGTGCGCGCGCACCCAGTTTCATTATGACCTTGAGGATGGTATTTTTCTGACAGGAAATTCCAGTGGCTTATGGCTGGGACTCAGAGGCTTCTGGTTAATTAAATATTCTCACTGGTTTCATTTCCCAAACATTAAACAGCTGAACTACAACAACTGCAGTTCTCTGCTCCCTAGTAACCTTTAAGACCCACCCAGGCTTGAGATTCATCAACAGAACCTGAAGCTCACGTCGCTGAATTACTCTCCTCCTTCAACTGCCCTTGTTTTTGTTTTCAGTCTTTGGGGGGAAAACTTGCTCCACTGCAGTTCTGTGATTTGATCACAGCCGCACAGTAAGAAATCAGCTTCGCTCCCCTCATCTTCAGTAACATTCAGTATATTCAGACCACTCCTTACCTATTATGCTTAATCTTTTTCTAGACCAGATGATGGAAACCAACAGATACACAGGTGGGAGGCCTTTAAGTGCTAACCCAGGACGAAGAAACCAGTTTCTGCTCATTTCTTGTTTGCCCAATCTTGGTATGTGAAAGGCCTTACATAACACCAGGTGAAACAGAAGGCCCTCTCTCACATCAGCCCTTAAAGAACTAAGAATATTACCTCTGAATGCTACGAGGAGTTTTTAGAAGGGCAACAGAAACCACAGAAAGCACCGTAATTTTCAACTTAATGTCAAAGACCCACTGATCCATCCGTCTGACGTGTCAATTTAATTTGTATCTTACCTGACAGAACTTTACGAACTTAAACTTCATAAGCCTACCGAGATGATAAAGGAGCCTCTGGCTCATCACTGAGGCTCTTCCTCTGGGCCAAGGAACTTCGTCAAACTGTTATACAAGAACCAGCGGATAGAGTCACAGTTCTGGATTCTTGTCCTGCCCAACTCATAATAGTTATTACTGTTTAACTAGAGAAGTTCCTTATGTTTTTAATCCAATCACACAGAATCCGCTTTTACATGGTTTAAGAAGTCAAGGTCAAGTTTTCACAATGGTGATGTTATTTTTGGCATTCTTGAGCCAGTTATATTCTCTAAAATTATATTCTTTAAAAGACAATCTACCTAGTAAAATATAAGACACTCTAGACAAAGTTGTCAAAACTTTTCATCCTCCTGAAGACAGTCAGTGGAGAAAATCATTCCAGAAATTATTACACTTCCTTTACAGAGTAAGCGGCTTTGGAAAAGGACAGCTCATTGAGCACCAAGCCCACTGCCTGCTCCATGAAGCTCGTGATGAGATGCCCTTTGCCAGACTCTCCAGAGTCCGGTGTGGTGGTACAACTGAGGACTGGCCAGGGGAACGTGGGCAGAAGTAACGTGTCCAATGTCTAGGCCTGGGCACATGGACACTTCTCACAGGAGTCTCCATTTTGGCTCCCACGGTGACTTAAGGCCCCGAGCACAGCCATGCATGCACGGAAAGTGGAAGGAAGAACAACGAAGGAACCAGGGTTCCTCAACCACTATCTGGAGGAAAACTGCCCATAAATCAGGACTACCAGTGAGCAGGAAATAAGCTTGTATCAAATGTGAGTTATTATAAATTTGGAGGGGGTGTTCTAGCAGCTGACATTATGTTAACCAAATAAATTTACTGGACAACTCTAGATCAAGGTTAGGCTGACTTGAAATGTATGTAATAGAATTAGTGACTTGGGCAAGAACAGGACATACCAGATGGAATCTCTAAATATGTGCAGTTGACACCATGTTTGGCCACAATAAAGCAATCTATTCCAGCAGGCAGTCAAAATTTTGCTGGAGAACTGGGTTGAAAAAGATACCTTTGAACCACTGATGCTTTATTTCCACAGTTAACTATTAGCTGGCATAAATCACCAAAAATTTGTGAGAATCTTCCACCCTTCCTTTGCCAAAGGCGCCATGATTCATATTAAAATACAACAGCAACATACCCCATGAAACGCAACTCTGAATTTACTATAAAACTACAGTCAAAGTCATTTCACAAAGAATATTAAGTAATATAGCAAACAGAGTTCAAGTTGAGTTTCTTCGACTATTAGTTTTTTCTCAATAGAAATGTAACATCAAGACCTTTGCTTTCCCGTATGGAAGTCACATGTGTTCTCTTAGACCATGAGAATCAAAACATACGATGCTTCCCTTTCTGCCCTGTCAAGACCCAAAATGGATGCACCCCACCCCAACATCCATTGTTATCATTGGCATACTTCCTCCTCCTTGCTTTGGCCTCAGTGAATACATCCTTCACTGCAAGGTAATTTCAGAGAAGAGGTATGAATAAATTCAATTAAGGAAGGAAATTAACACTCATTAAGTACCTACCACATACCAGGTATTTTTACATACTTGATACCATTTAAACTTTCCAACAATGAGGTATATACCATAATTCTCCATTTTACAAATGAGGAAGCAGGGAAGTTTTTTAAAAAACAAACAAACTTGCTCAGAGCCACATGCCAAGACAAGCAAGATTCAAGGCCAAGACGTCGGACTCCAAAACTTATTCTTTCCATTTCAAAAGGCTGCATTTGACCTGTGGCAGACTGCCATCCTTTGCCATTTGAACCTATGTCATATTGCCAAAAAGAAAAGAAGATTGGATTACCACTCGATTTTTATTTCTTTAAATATTCATTTTAAGTGAATTGATGGGTTCTCAAAATGTCCATCCTCCCACTTATACCTTATTATCCCATTTCTACAACATCAATGCCTGCACCGTCCCTTCTGACATGGCAAGTGGCAACATGAAGAATTTAGAGCATAAACCCGGGTCGGGAGGAAGCCTGTCCATACGTTCTCTGTGCCTACCGCGGCCCATCTCTCAGGAAGTAGTTCTTTCTACCTGTGAGGTTCTAGTTTCCACAAGAGTTATTTTAAAATTTTTGTTCACTTAAGGCTGCCAAAACTCCGCTTTGGAAGACATTACATTGTTAAGGTCAGAAAAACAGACATAAGCCAAGGGACTTGTAACCAAAGGGACAGCCTTACGCTTTCTTGGTGGTGTGACCGGAGTGACCGACAGCGTCTAAAATAGCTCCAGGAAGGACTGGAACACCATTCTCGATGCTTGTCTTTCCTACTCACAGAGCTAGGTGAAATCAAGGACAATGTGTAGGGTTGTAACTCTTTTAAGTAATTATTTACTTACCTAGAATTCTTCAAAGTCAAATGTAGATAAACTAGCTCACTCAACAACAGTATCAGTTCCAGCAGTTTTTTTTTAAAACAGCATGAAACTACATTTGGTAACTGAAAGTATCAAAAGGGTAATATTCTTAGCGCAGCATGAGTTTTTACGATAAACCATGCTAAAATCGGGGAAAGTCGTCATTGCTGTTACCACACCTTCAGAATAAATGTGTCTTTGATGACCAATTCCCACTCAGAAATAAGTTTCTTCTTTGAAAGGGAACGTCAACAAACACTTTAGCCAAAATATATTTCTATAGGTGATATTTAGAATGATAAAACTATCAAAGCCAGGTTCTTCTGACTGCAAAGGTCAGCACATTTCTCCTTCCTCTGAAAGCCTGCCGCGAGGACGTCCTTCACGTCCACTGCTCCCACTCGGCCAAGCGCCGCGTCAGGGAAAATCACGTTCGTATTTTCCAGCCTTACCTTCAGGTAGGATCCATAATACTTGGTGACGTACGGACTGTCACACTGACTCAGCACTGTGATTTCTTGTTGAATGTCCTCTATCTCATCTTCAGCTTCTTCCAGATCAATGATTTTTATGGCAACCACTTTCTGAGTCCGAAGGTCAATGCCTTTGAACACCTCGCCAAAAGAGCCCTTTCCAATTTTCTCCAGTTTTGTAAAAAGCTCTTCTGGATCTGCTTTCAGGTTCTGCAGGCGAGAAGGAAAAGAAGAGAAACTTCGGTAACTCACAAGATGGGGACAGATTTTCTCTTTTCCTTACAAACATACACAACAGCCTTCCAGTCTCCTTCATTTAAGGGTCAGGCTGGTTGTGCTCACAGCTTCTTCACACCCAGAACACAGAGACTTCTAAGCCTCATCTCTATGAAACACGGCGAGTGTGCAAACGAGATAACCCAGATTGTAAAAACTGGGAAAGGCTCTAGCATTTGCATACTTAAATAAAAACCAAAACACTTATTTGACGGCATTATGATATACGGATTTACTGAAAAACACTCTTGTTGAAGCAAATATTCTACTTTTCTCCCTCTGCTCTCCCCCCTTGCCAAATTTTCTAAGTTCAGGTTGGTATATACTATAATATAGGTTAACTAGCACTTAATGATTTCCTAACATGCCACGTCTGAAATCCAGCAAAGGCAGCCCTATGCATCTTTACCTACAGCTACTACCTTGGCCTCAATATTTTAACCAGATCCCAGGAAACAGTAAGATCTGTTTCCTTTTGTCTTGTAAACATCACACCCTTGAAATCCCTCCTGAAAGCTGTTCATCACTAGTGTGATTAGGTGAAAACACACACACACACACACACACACACACACACACACACACTGTGTCTATTTCCAAGGGGGCTCCAACACCCATCCTGACGGCTCCTTGACCAGAAAGACGTGTGAGCAGCTGAGTTCTCAGTGGGAGGCAACCCATCATCCCAGGGGGTGCCTGGAAATGGTACGAGGGGGTGTCTGCTTCCAACTGAGGGACGAGACTGACATTCAGCAAGGAGACTTAGGGGCACTGTCTGTCTCAGGACGAGGAACCGCCCACCCCAAAATACTGCTGGCACCACCTGAAACCCCACAGAGTAAGACAGGACCCGGGGAGCCGCCCCCTTACACACCTGCCGGAAGATGGGGGAGGAGGAGGGCTGAAAAAGAGGGGGAATGACAGGCACAGGAGGAGGAGGTGTGGGGCAGGATCAACACAGAATCGCGGCAATGTCGGCAGCACCGTGAGTCAGGGGAGCTCTGCGGGCCAACCAGGCACTAAGCACTAACTTGCTTTTGAGGTGAAACACGCAGAGTCCCAAGCAGTGCTTCACGAGGGAGGGACTGCTGAACCCCAGCCCGCCCGCTTCCGGGCAGAGGTGCTGCGGTGCTACAGTGTGAACCCCGAAGAGATAACACACCCCACTAACACACACGCACTAAGTCGGGGGGCGTCTCACAGACGCCAAAGAAGCTCCATTTTTGAGACTGTGCACTGAGCAAGGTAAACGCTCACAAACCCATTAACCATTCAGTAAAAATGAACAAAGTAAGCAAGAAACGAACGCCTCCAGGGTTGCCAAGAAAAAGGAACACGAGCGAGACCACATCCATTTTCAGCAGCTAGAAACTCCCGTTTCCAAACCCCTTCCCTTACCTCCTTCCCCCCACGATGAGGGAGGGTGGCCCTCCTTTTTTTCGAGGCCAATCCCAAGCGCTGAGTTTTCGAGTCCATCCTCCTGCCCCCCGGCCGGGGCTTCATCAGTAGCCGGCCTCGCTGCTCCCTCTTCCATTCAGCCCTCTCTACAGACCCATCGCCCTTGGCAGCCGGCTCGGGTTTCTCCCACTTGAAAAAACACACACACTGGGCTTCTCTGGTCGCCTTCCTCCTTCACCCTCTCCTTTCCTTCGTCTTCCCCGCGGGTCACGGAGTCCAGCCAGGTGCCCCGCCCCTCGCTGGCCCCGGCTGCAGCCTGGAGGCTGCTGTGCCTGACCCAGTCCTCCTCCACGAAGCCCTCCCTCTGGTAACTTTCCAGGCCCCTGGCGCATAAACCCTGCTCTGCCCTTGGCTCCTCCCCGCCCCCCTGGTCCCAGAGGAGTCTTCCCGCGCAGACTCTACCCAGCGGCACAGCACCCCTCCTCTCCTTGTTCCCCCCATGCAGTGTCACGGTCTGGGACTGTGTTCCCCCAGCCTGGCTGCTCAGAAGCCCCTGGGACACGTGGCAGATCCCAAAACACTCTCAGTCATGCACGGGGCAGGGGTACATAACCCATATTAAGACCCCTATTAATTCTGATGAATAGCCACCTCTGAGGAAAAACGGTTTTAAATTACGTATACGGTAACTTTCAAAACTGCGAGCCCCCGCCCTGCCTTCTGAATTTTAACTCCTAGGATCAAGGACCTGCTAGATACATATTTCTACGTGGACATCTCAGGCTCCACCTGCACGAACTGCATCTGTCACTTCCCTGCACTGGCCAGCCCTCCCACTACCCCCTTCGCTAGCCTGGAAGCTCAGGGAACTCAGGGACCGTGTTTTACTCACTTCTAGACCATGTCCCTGGACTCGACGACTGATGGCCAACAATGTCCCCTGAGCAGGAAGAAAGCCCCCGCCTCACACGGACACACACCCCCTCCAGGGTAGATTCTACAAAGAATATGCTAATTCGAGGGACAGAGAGCCCGGGGAAGGGGGGTGGGGATGGCAAGGCCTCCAGCCTGCCGGGGAAGGAAGCACAGGAAGAGCCATCTGCATTCGCAGGAACAGGGATTCTCCAGCCCCTGGGGCCTCAGAATCACCCGGCAGGCCTGCGAACGCAGACCGCCTGGCCCAGCCCCGGACCTGCCGGTTCAGTAAGCGCGGTGTGCGGCCCAAGCATCAGAGAGCGTCCGGGTGGCGCAGACGCCGCTGGTCCAGGGACCACGCCGTGAGAAGCGCGGCTCAGGACGCCTGGGGAGAGACGCCAAGCAGCCTTGACAGGGACACGCAGCGAACATACGGCTTGTTTTAGGTTAGCTAACCTGACAGCCTCTGTTAACCGTCCTGCCCCCAGACTAAGAAAGGACGGTGGCATTCCTTTTTGAGAATTAATAGAAAATGAAGCCAACAAAAATGTATCCACCTTCCCGCAGTGCCGGAGGAGAGCGTGGGAGCCTGCTGCCAAGATAACCGCCAATTAATCGCCTCGCTCTATGACCATAATACCCCCACCTCCCGCCTTTGCAAAGTGACTGGCCCTCCTCCCAGCAAGAAAGAGCTTGCGTCCCCATCCCCCGAATCCGGGCGGGTCCTGACACAGGCTCTGGCCAACAGAACACGGGGACTTCCAAACCTAGGCCCCCAAAAGGGCTGGGGAGGCTGGGACTGACGTGGAGGGACCCAGTCAGCCACTGCAAGAACCAGCTCCGGTGACCCTGGACCTCCCAGCCTCAGCGCCGCCACAAGCTCACTGCAGCCTCGTGACAGCCCCCAGCCAAGGCCAGCCACCGACGCAGGAGACAGAGTAAACCTGCCGTCTGAAACCTCCAGGTTTCGGTGGGCTGGTTACTCATCACCACCGACGGAGAGCGCAGCTGACACCGAGAAGGAGCCCGCTGCCTGGACAGCGTGTGCGGGCCTGGACCTCAGAGCTGCTAGGACCGCTCGTTGCTACACGCCCCTCGTTCCCCCCACTCTTTAAATAGGACCGTCTGCTGCAGTTACCGTGTTCCCACCTCCCCATGTTTGGTTGGTTGGTTGTTCTGGGGGGTGTCTTTTCAAGTTGCAGCTCCCTGGATCAAGAGAAGCCAGATCTAAAGAGCTGCAACCTGGTGGCCCCAGCAGAGCCATCCCCGGCGGAGGCGAGCAGAGCACGGATTCTAAGGTCGATGCTGTGCCACTAGGGAAGGGCAAAAACGGGAGATGCGTATATCCTGCAGCGTAAAGGACACGGATCCTCGGGGACAGCAGGCAAGCCGGTAGATTATTATTATAGTAAGAACTCCATCCCCTTACGTCCACGCCCCAAAGCCACTGTGTCCCTTGCTCCCACCGAAAGGTGGCCTGAATCAGGGCTGGCCTTGGGATTTCCTAGGACGTTGTGCTCTTTCCAAGGTTAAACCTTAAGAGGCCCTGCAGCGTCTGCCTTTGACCTCCTGGAATGCATCCATTGGCACAAAAGCGGGCCTGGGCCAGCCTGCCGGAGAGGCCACACCCTGGGGCCCAGGGCACGCAGCCCGCACTCCTCCAGCTGACCGCAGGCACGTGAATGAGCCCAGGCAGGACCTGCAGGGAAACCCCTCATCAACCCCAGGAATCAGGAGCCATACTTCATCATCACTGTTTCGGGCCGCGACGCTCTAGGGAGAAGTTAGACAAGAAGAGGCGACCAATTCAACAGAAATCACACATCACCACGGAGAAAAGCATCCAGCCTGGGGGCGGGAGGGCGGGGGAGGGCAGACAGATGTTCTCTGCTCTGGAGGAATTTCATTTTAATCAACTGCCTGATTTCCCTCCGGCCTGATGGAAGACCCGGCTGTTCACACGACTGCTAGGATCGGCTCCCCCAAAGTCCCCTCCTGCAGCCTGTACCATGCAGCCAGCGGCCGCCACTTGGTACCACGCCTGCTCGAGTGTGGTGTGTCGGTCCCCACTCTCTGCCACTGTGTCAGCAGCTGGAAACCGGGCTGCACACTGTCCCTGGCATGGAGGGAGACATCTGCTAATACGGTGACAGCAGGGAACTGAACAAGCACAGTCCCTTGCCCTTTGGCAAGTCATTAACAGGCCGTGCAGCACCGCGGCCATGAGAAACTCAGTGCCAACGATGACCTCTTTCAGAAAGCAGCTTCAGCATTCTGCTGCCGGAATCTATGCTACAGGCAAAGCAGATCCCCTTGGTAGAACAGAGGCCTGAGGATTTTTCCCTCCAGAAAGGTTTCATGCTAGGAGCGCCTGGGAGGCTCTGCTGGTTAAGTGTCTGACTCCTGGTTTTGGCTCAGGTCATGATGTCAGGGTCATGAGATCGAGCCCCACGCTTAAAATTCTTTCTCCCTCTACTCCACACCCCCCCCCCAAGAAAAAGAAAGAAAGAAAGAAAGAGAGAGAAAGGTTTATGCTGAACTAAGCACTGGCCATCATCGCAGATGAGAAAGGCCTGCTAGCGCCTCACCCCCCACCCCACCTGCCGGATGGGCAGCAGGGCCCCGCTGCTGGAGCCCCAGCCAGACCCCAGGCAGGAGTCGGGACACACAGCGGCTCAGCCTTCTCTGAAGCAGGGGAAGGTCAGGACCCTCCTGCCAACATTCACCTCTCCTGGATCAACAAGGCTGGGGGGCCGGGAGCCCGAGGTGGGGTGCTGCCAGCACGAGAACATCCCACCCCCACCCCTCAGGTCCTGGACTCGTCCCTCGGAAATACCACTCAGGCCCACCCAGTGCAAATTCCCGCCCATGCCGCCGGCCTGGAGAGCCTCGCTCGGAGCCAGAGGAGGAAGAAGAGGCTTCTCATGATGGAAGAGTTTGGATCTCGTTTATAGGTTTACTACACGATATAACCCCATATGCTACTCAACACCTGTAAATCTTCCTTTCTTCCTTTGGGAAAAGGGTCACAGGGACAGAAACAACAGCGTCTCCAGGAAAAGCACTAGGAGTAGGCACCCAGCGCCTTCTCATGGCACCAGGTGACACACGAACCGTGTGATGTCTGCCCCGAAGGTCCTCCAACACTGAGAGCTCTTCTCTAGTCACGGCTCTCCAGTTCCCGTGAAACTGCCACCGGCTATGTCCAGAAACAGTCCAGGAAAGGACACTCGGATTCTACTTCCAGATGCTTTATTCTAGCGTTCATCACCCTTTCTCCCTACCACCACCAGGCTGCCTGTCTCATTAAACCTTGGCTACATTCTGGACCTTCCTACGCACTCACACCTTATCTTGTTTATTGTTAATTACAAGATCCAGGGAAAGGAGAGCATTTGTTACACTTAATCATATTAAGGTTGGGATCCCTCAGAACTGACCAAAATAAGTGGCAGATGCATTCTGT
>CM052883.1:10574996-10593037 GCA_028534135.1 Potos flavus | reverse complement strand
CCCCCCCCCCAAAAAAACAAGTTTGTTAGTGAAAGAGACATCCTACTAAAAATTCCTGAGCAGAAACCTGAACCTAAGAGTTTGTCTTGCAAAACAAGCCAAAGACTGGGAACACAGAAGGCAGCTACATCCTGACACCCGCAGAGGAGCCAGAGACCCAGAACTCCCGGGCTTCCCCATTTCACAAGTTAGGGGAAAGCTGCAGTTGGAGGCCATCAAGTTCTTTGGTCTTAGGTGTGCCCTAAGGCAGAATGAAGCCTAAGGAAAATGACAGATGCCCACTCTGAAGGAGGGATCCCCTCCAGTTGGCAGCGGTCATGTGATCTAAGGCCACAGGGTATGTGACACACGCTGAACTTGAACCCATGTCCATCTATTTCCAAAGTCTGAGCATATCACAGTTGGGTAAGCGTCCAACTCTTGATCTCAGCTCAGGTCTTGATCTCATCAGGGTCGTGAGTTCAGGCTCCGCGTTGGGCTCCACACTGGGTGGGGAGCCTACTCAAAAAAAAAAAAAAAAAAAAAATGAGCAGGGCGCCTGGGTGGCTCAGCCGGTTAAGCATCTGCCTTCGGTTCAGGTCATGATCCCAGGGTCCTGGATCCATGATCCCAGGGGAGCTTGCTTCTCCCTCTGCCTGCCACTCCCCCTGCCTGTGTGCACACAAGCTCCCTCTACCTTTCTATCAAATAAATAAATAAATCTTAAAAAAAAAAAAAAAAAAGCAAAGTTTGAGCGTGTCCCTCCTCGCCTCCCAAGCTCTGACAGCAAAATATAAGAACACAAAAGTGTCAAAAGACCCGGACTGGCCCCCTGTGGCAACACTGCCGCATGACTTTAAGCCAAGACCTTAACTTCTCGGGAAAACAGGACGGTGATGCTTCAAGTATTTATTTACCTCACGGGTGTGTCAGAGGATCAAATTAGCCTCAGAGAAAGAGAAAAAGTGAGGTGCTGGCGGTTGACTTGTTACCTTCGCTGGAGCAGGCATGCCCTGTCAGCAAGCACATCGAAGAACAAGTGAGGTCATCTTTAAAATAGCACTTAGTTTTGGAGACATTTTTAGAAATCATGGAGACACTGGCCAAAACACTTACTGAAAACATACCATTTATAACACAATGCAACACAGTCCCAAAGAGAGATTTAAAGACTATTGTCATTTTTAAGTATGGGTTAAAACTCCTGTTTAAAAAAAAAAAAAAAAAAACTGATTGATGTACTTATTTTAGAGGGACAGAGGAGGGGCAGAGAGAGAGGAAGAGAGAGAATCCTACGCAGCCTCCAGACACGGGGCTCCATCCCAGGACCCTGAGATCACGACCCGAGCTGAAATCAAAAGTCAGCCGCTTAACTCTCTGAGCCACTCAGGCGTCCCATATTCCTGTTTTCTAGTACAAATTATTCTTCTCATAAGCAAGATACCTTAGAGCTAATTACCAGCAAATAAAATGCCCTGAATACCCATCTCATCAGATTAATCTAATCGTTACATTTCAAGAGGCATTCTGCACTGAAAGTAAAATGGGGGAATTTGTCTAATCAAGCCCACGAACCTATAAAGGCTTTTTCCCATTCTAACGAGTTAAAAGCTCACTCTTTATTGGGATCTCTCCCATGCCTCCTCATCTTATAAAAAAAAAAAAAGCTGACCTTTTAATGAAATACATACAAGAATATATACATACACAGCCACTATAATGTCTATAACCCCCCCAAAAAAAGACACCAAAAAACTCAAATGCCCTTCCATGAGTATTTTCCCAGAAATCCTTGCAATGTCTGAACCCCCTACAGTTCTGGGAGTGGACACAGCAAAGAAACTTCGGGGTACACCCCTGGCCTCCACCCTTGTCTGGAAAGCACCCCCACACACTTCTGGGAAGGGTGTCCTGCTTTCAGGGAACTGAATTGTCACAATTTAGCACATCTCCCTCAGTCCGATCGCTGGGGATCTCCCCCGCAGCCAACCCTAGACACATTTTGATCTAAACACAACAGGGGAACCTTGAGCTCCTCACTTTGACTCAGCAAGGAAGTCTAAGGTCAGGGCTTTGGTTTTCACCCCAAACGCTGATTCGGGACACTAGGGCTCCTCTTCAGGACTCAGGGCAAATGTGCAGGACAGCTTCCTACTTAGCCTGCAGCCCTCAACAGTACGGCAGTCATGAGTTGTGGTGGGAAGAACTAACCATCAACGGTGTGTGCCGCCCCAAGATGGCGTCCGCCTCCTTTAGAACTGAGCGAAGCCACAGCGACCAGAACACGGGGCCAGGACAACCTGTGGGGAGGGCGCAACGAAGCCCAGCAGCTCTACTTGCTGTCGCCCCCCAATGAGTTACGAGCAGCGGCTTACGGGGGCCCTCCCTGTGTGTGGGGAGTGATTCTCAACAGGGGCTGCACACCAGAATCACCCTGGACCACAAAATCCAAAGCTCTGGGGATGGGACCCCAGCATCGGTATTATTTCGAGTCCCCAGAAGGTTCCGCTGTGCAACCACGGTTGAGAACCAGTGGCCAGGTGCAGGAGACTGCTCTACAGGAACTCCTCAAGAACTTTTCTCCCACTCACCTGCTTTTCTCCACTTGGGAAGGAATCACATCAGCGAGGAGGGACGTCACTCAGGCTGGGGTATCTCCCTGAGGCTCAGCCGGTCAATCTTCTCTACCTCCTTCCCCTCCAGCCTCCACTAACTTCAGCCTCCTCGCTGACCTTGCAAACCCGCTCTCGGCCTCTAGCCCCAAAGGGTGTTTTGTGTATTAAGCTGCTTAATATAAGGTCTCCAAAATAAAAACTCCTATTTACCATACAAAGATCTTTAAATAGCAAATAGCTTCAATTAGCTCAAAGAACTGATGGAGTTTTCCAATCCTCAAAAGAAAGAAAAGAAAATGATCTCAAAAGGTCATTTAGTAATGGGAGGCCTAAATCCCAGGTCTGCGCAGACACCTGCTCCGTCCGCGTTGCAATAAATCCACTAACCAGCACCGGACAAGACGCTCCGGGCCTGGCGCCCGAGCACAGCACCTCCTGCTCTCAGCGGTGGCCCGGGCTTCTCCACTTGAGCTCTCTGAAGGACCCTCACTTGGCTCCGAGCTCTCTTGGCACAGATTGAGCAAGAGGTTCTAAGGCCCCGACGGCCTGCTCAGCGCCACAGGCTCGCCCACAGCCCCCACCATCAACGGGCAGCACAGGGAGCAGGACACCAGGACCTGGGGCTCCGACTCGCCCGAGGTCACAAATAGTGCAGGTCACAGCAGGACTGGGCTTCTGTGCCCCGGAGGCCCCATTAAGTCAGCCCCTCTGAGCCCCTGCAGGGGTCGCTGGGCACCCTCGTCTTCCATGAGAGGCTCACTGCTGACACAGGAAGGCCTGGGGTTTCTCTGGGATGACGAGCAGGCCCAGGCATCCAGGCAAAGACCAAAACCAGGACAGTTCTGTTGGGCAAGCACTTGATGAAAAACACAGAATGCATTCCAAATAAATGATATAGCTCACTGAGAAACGAATGCTGGCACCCCTTTATTAGAACCAACACAAACAGGCCCTGGAAAAGCTTCGGACGGTACCCTACTACAATAAGCACTAACAACAGGCACCCCCACTTCCAAAGCTCCCCCACCCGAAGGCTCTGTGCGAGGCGCTTTTCCTAACTAGGCCTTTCTGGACCTCACGACCGCACCAGGAGAAAGAGAACGCGATCCTCATGACGCAGCCGAGGGCACCTGGGTGCTGAAGGTAAGTCACGGGCTCGCGGGCCCCCACAGCCAGTCAGGGGTTCAGCCCCGCTGTCTGTGCACCGAGGGTCGTCCTCCGGGTGGGAAAGTGCTTGTAAGCTGCACGCTCGGCAGGACGGCTGGTGAGAGGAGCCCAGCTGGCAAGGTGTGCCCTCGGGTGACCACGACGGGATGCCGCCAGCAGCAGGAGCGCAATCTGATGCCCCCCGCCCCCCGGTCCCCGCAGGGGAATGAACTCACCTTCCCGTATTTTACAAGAGCTTACAGTAGCAAGTGTCAGGGAGCTCGGCCTATTCCGAAAGGCAGACCAAATAGTTTTGGTATATTTATATTTCAGTCAATAATCACATTTCCTTTACCTGAAAATACTCAGCTTTTAGAGGCATTAAGGGGAAAACAGACGAAATAAAACTGCCAAGGCAGTGAGCAAGGTTGATTTGGCCCAAGCAGGACACCCGCCTCCCGCCCGCCCGGGAACCGGCGGTATCGTGGAGCGCTCCTCTCTCCTGAGGAGGCGGGGGCGCGGGCAGTGCCGGCCGGCTCACGTTGCTCAGAGGTGCTGTCGCCCCGACCGGCCGGCGAGACAGGCACCAGGTCGGCTGTCTCGGGCGACGCTCGGGAGGGCTGAGGCCTCTGTGTATGCTAAGAGCTGGGGCAGCAAACCTCTCACAGGCAAACACTCAGCTGCATCCACCCAACAGTCTCTGTGGGCTTCTTCTCCCTCTTTCTTTAAACTCTTTACAAATGGAAAAACCGTCTTAGCTCATGAGCTGACAAAGTGGGCCAAGGGCAGCTGGAGTCTGCCCATCCCCAGGCCAGGCCGCCAAGAGGGGGGACTTCGGCCACCGCCTTCCGTGCTGGTAAGGCCGCCTGACCCCACCCAAGGGACCCGGTACCAGAGCCCAGGGCAGGACAGGAGCCGTCTGGGACCTCCGAAGGCACCGCCGGGCATCCCTCAGCAGAGCTGAGCAGCACACCCTGCCCCCCAGCCTCACGACCGCGCCCCTTCTCCGCCCTCCAGCCTCCCCAAGGGAAAGGGCTGGTTTCATCATTCCTCACCCAACCCTCGGAAGAGGAGACTTTTACAGGGGAGAAAACGGAGGCCCACAAAGTCCGCTACTTCCCCAGGGACACAGAGTCAGGACGGGCAGGGTTTAGCTCTAAAGCCGAAGTTCTACTACTCTACGCTGTGACCCCCTAAAAAAACCCATCTCCCATGGAGCAGGCTACCTGTTAAGCACAGTTACTTTTACAGTTGGTGCTGGTGATGGAAAGCTCTTTGGGCCCTGGCCTCGGGGCAGAGTTCCAGTCAGACAGCGCTCTCGGGTATGACATTTAGAAGGGGGAAGACCTACTCGCCTTCTCGCACTCTCTAATAACAAATACAAACAGGCTCAATCAGGCGTGAGATTTTTCCAGCCCAGGCCAGCTCTCACGTCTGGTCCAGGGCTCACTCTGCCTTGAACGTCGCCATCAGTTCGTATCAGCCCCCCTGCTGTACAGAAGGGACGTGCGTAAGACGGCCCAGTGCCTGGCATGTGCAAGGCCCTCGATAAACGTCCACTGCATGAAATAAATAGGTAAAGCAATGCAGAGCCCAGAGGTCTTGAGGCCAAAGCCACTGCTTTAGCAGCGGTGAGGCAGACAGACCCTCCTGGATTAGAGAACCAGGTGATACATGCCCGGGTGCCCAGCCTCACCGCCTACGAGCCAGTGGCTTGCATCCAGCTCGCCTGCTCGCAGCTGAGACCGTCCGTGGCTTTCAGGCAGGAAGCTCTGCGCTCCCTGGTGGGGAATGTTAAACAGGAAGCAAGAAGGAGCAAGACTATTTCTAGTTCCAGTCCTCGTGCGGGTACATTTCCACTGCCTCTCGTCCTAACAGGGGTTAACAGACCCTGGAGAGCCGGACTGCCTGGATCGGACTCCTGGCTCCGATGAGGGACCTCTGTTTCCTCTCCTGTCAATAAGGACAATACAAAGCACCTGTACGGAGGGTGGTGGGAGGTCAGAGTTCATCAGTGCCAAGAGCCTTGGCACCAGCTGTATGAGTTCCCGGCATTATCATCCCTCCACTCCGCAGTTCAAGGTTCAGCTCAGGTTCAGCGCCAGCAGACCCTACCCTGCAGATTTTACCCGCATCACGGCAGACGCCTGCTTTCTGTCACCCTCATCAGTGTCACTAATCCACGGGACCTCCGCAAATTCTCATCACTTCCAGAACCTCCTTCCTGATGACCACACCAGACTTCAGGTTATAACTAAAGAAAAGAGAGTTAGGCTCTAAAGCTGAGTGTTCGGCCCAGGTGGTATTTCACACCCCTTGTCCCGATTTTATCTGCACCTTCAGATGACCTTCGGCTCCAGAGGAGAGCTGTAAGCTCACCTTACTCACTTTCTGCCCTGTCTCGTCCTCCGCCCCTCTTGGGACCCTTCTTCTCCTCTTCCTATCCTGTGTCTTACACACACACGCTCTCCCACAAGACAGACACACTCCGTGTGTCGGGATCATGAGAGGCCCAGCCCACCTGCCACCTAAGCTCCCGAGCTCCTCTCAGCCCCTCTCTCCCCCAGCCCCCTGCCCTCCCTTCCTTCTGGCTCCTTCATCAGGCCCAAAGAGAGGCGGGGAAAAACCGTCATCATCACTGAGGGAAACCTCAGGAAAGGTACCGAAGGCTGTCACGACTTCTGGCCACTACCAGAAGGAAAATCAAGTGAGGGGACGCAGGAGTCCAGGGCTGGGCGGTGACAGAAAGGAAGGCTTTAGTAACTAAAACTGACACCAAGAGTTCTATTCCACAGACCCTGACATCCACCGAACAGCACAGAAAGGACAAGCTGTTTACGTTCACTCGGCCCGCAGACCACCTGGCACGCTGGTCTCAATTTCCATCCTGTTCCCTCCAATCATGGTGCCCGGAAGCACACACGTCTTCAACGGTGGGTGACGATGGCTCCAAGCCTGAAATGCCTCCAAAAGGGTAAGGAATGTAACAACCTTTTCTGCTTTTAGGTTGCTTTTCTCCATTTTGCCATATTGATGGAACAATATCAACATTATACTGCAAGCGGTGGTAAATCTATTAAATCTATTCAAACTATGCTGCCCCTTCCTGTGGTAAATTGCTAGGGGGGTGTAAAACGGCTTGGCTGCTTCATAAGGCGGTTTGGCGGTTTCTGAAAGAATTAAACAGACCACCATATGACCCAGCAGTTCCAGCCCCACGAGAACTGGAGCCCCAAGGGTTCACACAAAGACACACGCACGAATGTTCACAGCGGTATTATTCATAGTAGCCAAACACTGGAAACTTAGATGCTGGTCAACCGGTGGACGGACACACGAAATGAGGCACACCCATACAATGGGACACTATTCAGCAGTGAAAGGGACCGAGCTACTAACACAGGCCACATCACGAACCTCAGAAACACGCTAAGTCAAAGGAGACGGTCACAAGACCCCACAGACTGGATGAATTCATTTATACGAAGTGTCCAGAAAAGGCAAAGCGATGGAGACAGAGGGGCCGGGGCCCGGTGGGAACAGAGGTTAACTGTACATGAGCACGAGGAGTCCCACTGGGGGGATGAAGACGTTCTAAACCGACGGGCAGTGAGGGCTGCACCACTTGGTAAAGTTCCTAAAAATCACCGCATTATATACACCCCCACGAGTACGTCCTCAGTATGTAAAATAAACCACAGAACCATTTCAAAGAAGAAAAAAAATCCCACATTGCACTCCTGTATTCGTCTGTGTCCCCCCCCAAAGGACCGTGAGACCTACAAGGACAAAGACTCCACTCACTTCATCTTCCCTCATCGTCTCGCCGACACCCGGCATGCGGGGAGCGCTGCAATGTCCAGGGAGTAATTTTTTTTTTTTTGAAAACAAGAAAGTTTTGTGTTCTTCCACAGCTTCCTGATTCACCCAAACTTCACATCCCTGAAGACTTTCCACCCCATCTGCCCCCGAGCACCAAGGCCAGGCAAGACCCCAAAGCAAGAGCACCCGGGAAGTGTCACGCTGCTCACAAGTGACCCCAGCACCTCTAGACGCATCCTGATCCACTACTTAGGGAGCAAGCGCAGCGCTGGGCTCTGCTCAGAGTGTAAAGAGAGAAAGTGGTTTTCTTCTGTTTTCATTGTGGCGTGATTACGAACACTTCTGGGGTTGTGAGTAGAGAAGAGCACGCTTTTAGTATCAGATTCAGAAAAGGTGGGGGTTCAGGGAAATTACGTTCTAATTTACAATAAATTCTCAACTTCTTTCAGGGAAGATTTATTTTTGACTTAGAAGCAGCCAATTTAATAAATACAGCAGATTCTGTCCCAAGAGGATTAAATACAGCAAGCAAAGCGATAAGCTTTGACCTGCTTGTGTCTATCCTGAATGAAACTCAAGAAGACGATGTTTCAACAGACCATAGTTATTAAGGAAGAACTATGTTACGCTTGCTTTGAAATGTAAGGTTTTCTTTTCTCAACACGTACTGTGGCAAAAATAATGCAGGAGTGAAAACATATTGCTTACCATATTCCACGCGGCCTATAATTCATGTATGTCCTGCCATCCCTGGTTTAAGTAATATCAGTATCCGCTGTTAAACAGAGAAATCAAATACACTTCCTCGTGGTGTAAGTGCAAAGTGTGGTGGTTAAGGGTGTAGGCTTTTGAGACAAACTGGTTCAAATCTTGTCTCTACCACATATTTGTTTAATGATCTTGGGCCAATCAGCTAACCTTTGTGTTGTGGTTTCCATATCTTTTGAAGAGGTAAAGATTAAATCGTTTAATTTCCTCCAATCCTCATAGGCTACTTACCCCACCTTGAAAATGAAGGTGTTCACGAAACTGCATTCTTTTCTGGACACGGTAATCAACTGTCAGGATTTCATAATTTCTGGCACATTCCATCAGGCCCAGTGTAGACTGGTATGTCAGCTGTTTTCAAGTCTTATAAATGGGGACTTAAATGAGCAACCTTTTGGAAGGTGTGCAAACTGAAATAAATACAGCTGAGTAAGGACCGTTCCAGCCAACTCCCTCTTGTCTACTAGGTTAGGGCAACAAGTCTGATGAAAACAATATATCGGCCTTTGCACAGTCAAAAAAAATAATCTCTACCAGTAAGCAGGTTGGTTCCAACTTCCTCCCAGCCCTGCGTTTTGCTGATGGTAACTAAAAATCGAGCCGACCTCACAGATCCTGGGCTCAATTCAACAATAACGCAGTTATCCCTCACACCCACTTCTTAGACCCCAGAAACAGCATACAGATTAGTTTACCTTCTTCAGGTTAAGAAATGGACACGTTAAATCTCCCATGGCTGAGATGAACAAATACTCAGGTTTCCGGGCTCCTCCTTTCTCCAGCACCTTTGTGTACCAAATCCTCTCGGAGGGGAAACATTCGTGTGTCAGGGAAAGCCACGTCATCGAAAATGCCAGCAAGGGTAAAAAGAGAGGGAAGATGGGCGATGGGCCCCAGGACCCAGGACCCCGGCTGAGTAAGAAGAAAGAGCCAGGCACGCTCCCCTCCCAAAGATTCCCACTTTTGTGAAATCCTCCCCAAGGATACTACAGAGCTGTTGCATTCCCAAAAAAGAGAACTAAACACTTGAAGGGCAAATCAAATGAATGACGCAGTAGAGTTGCCCCCCTCCGGCCCCCCCGCGGGCTGGAGCGCTGTGTGAAGCGTGCGTGTATTTCAGGGAAGCTCACACAACTGTTCCGCTATAGGAACTCAACTTCGAATCAGAGGTCAGATTTTTTGAAACCTCAACCCTTCTGCCTCCAAGCACAGAAAGAGCAGTCACGGTCACGAATCCTGAGCCCTGAATTCATGTCCCCTGCTCTGCACGGGAGGGGACCTCAGTCTCTCTCAGAACATTCTGGTCCACGATCAACACACACTCTAAGGAAGGCTCCTAACCCACAGCAGATCAGAAGCAGCAGCCCGGGCGAGGGTGGGCAAGGCCCCGGGGCGGCTCGGGCGCCAGTGGAAGGGGGGACGGTGCAGAGAGCCGCCGGCCCTCCGCTCCCAAGCGAGCGCCCAAGAACACCACTGACTGACGGTACCTCCCCAGGGTGACAGGAAATGCCAGCCGTCTCCCCTAGGGTGAAGTCTGAAAATACCAAATACCGCGCTGAAATAATAAAGAGGATGCCCAAAAAAGGACCTGCTTCTGACACAAAAAGATTCCAGACCCTGCACCGATGGTAAGTTTCTCCTTAAAATTATCTTCTTTTCAGTATTCCGCTCTCCGAAGGGAGTCAGGGAGGGAACCTCTGTGAGGTCCCCTCCATAAGGAAGCTGTCATGCTCCTGTCCCGCACCAGGTGGCAAGCGGGGCCGGGCAGGGTCGGGAGGACCCAGCACGCAGGGGCTCCTGCCGTCCCAGCTAATGACGGCGACACACCTTGCCCTCCCACCAGCGAGAACGGAACGTCATCCATACACACGGTGGGAGGAAGCTTTATACTAAGACGCGCACCTTTGAAGGGCTGCCCCGCAGCAGTGAACCATCCCCTACTAGGCACCTGCTAGACTCTGTCATCCGCCATCCGACTGTTCCAGATAATCCCCGAGCGACACAGAAGCTTCCTTTTCCTCCCGAGTCCCCCTCTGTCCTCTGCTCAAGAACGACACGTGAGGCAGACGGGCCAAGGGTGACCATTCGGGCACTAACTTGAAGTCCATCACGCTGACAATCGTGCCGACGGAAGCCAAGCTTAGTGACCACAAGGAGACTTACAGAGAAAGGCGGCAAATAAAAGGCACATTTACGCCTCTCTCCTCCGATCTACACTGAAGGTGATGAATGAAATGAGAAGTCCATCTACAAGGAAACTAGGGAACAGCCGTAGCCCTGAAGACTGCCTGCCCAACACAGTGACGCCTGAGCCAAGCTGCGGGAAGGGGAGGGCCCCCACCCCCAACTCGCTGGGCCCCCGGCAAGAAGCGGCTTCTCCGAAAATGAGATGCTCTTTTCGAGGAAGGGCAGGGGCTGAGGCTGTGGGCAGGACTCTGGGGTGGCAGGACCCCGCCCCGTGCAGGAGGCCTGGCTGACCAGGGTCATCCCCACGTCCCCAACCAGGGAGAGAAGACTGTCGAGGGGGGGGTCGGCAAGTCACCCCAAGGAAGAGCAAGCGGAGGCGGGAGAGAGCTCACCCCTGGCCAGGCGGACCTGACGTGGCAGGTGGTCTGGGGAAGCGCCCGCGTCCCTGCACTGGCCCTGCTCCTGGACAGACTGCAGGGCCAGACAGAACCTGCCCCTCGGAGTGCCTCCTAAGCCGAGAGGACCCATGCAGAAATGCCACTCACTGAAGAGCGGGCAGAACGAAGCAATCCAACAAGCAAAGAGCAGAAGGGAAATGACACGTCATCCCTACGGAGGGCTTCTCAAGGGACAGGGGAAGGGTTTCAAATACTTCTCTTGACTCAAAGAAGCTAAAGGGATGACATCTGGAAGGGCTGCATCATTACACCCTACACCTGAAACTAACCTAACGTTGTAGGGTAACTAACTGGAATTTTAAATTAAGTTCAATTTAAAAAAAAAACTAAAATCAAGACGCTCTCATTTTTTAGTCTCAAAAAAGTAATCACCACAGCTGAACGTAATAAAAGCCATGACCCAAATAAACATGTTAAAAGCAGAAAATTCAGAAAAATTGCTGCAAACAAAGACAAGGAGAACAAACGTCATCTAAAAATGAAGGACTAAAAAGATACAAGTGATCAGAGAAGATGCTAGCTCAGGAAGCAACAAAGACTCCGTATACATGCATGAACGGTGCCTAAAATTGAAAATCAGGAAATAAAACTCCCACTTCTAGTGCATCCTAAGGAAATAACTAGGTAACGGTAAAGATTCATACAGTCATTGGCATTTTCCTTTTTTTAAGTTGCAAACTACCTAAGCAGACATCGATGTAGGATTAGTTTCAGGAACTACTCTGCAGCCATTCAATGGAACAGCAAGCAGCCACTCCACATAACGATGATTTATCGACACGGAGAAACATTCCAGTGTTTCACAGGAAAAAGCACATTATCGAACGGTACATACAGAGAGGTCCCATTTCTGCTGTGTGTGGAGGGGGCAGGTGGGTAACAGAAAACTGCTCCAGAAGGATGTACATTAAAATATTAACGAGTGGTTATTTATGGTTTTTTTTAATGGGTGTTTTTCTACATTGTCCCAATGGTTACCAATGAGCTTATTTTACAAATTTATACTAAGAAAAAGCAGAGCTGTAACACTTCCATTTTTATGAACACATACAAACACATACATACACTGAAAGGTTTTTTTTTTTTTTTTTTTAAAAGGCCAGACTTGACTTCAAGAAGATCCTAAGTTTATGGTCCCAAATTCTTGGCTCAAACCATTCTGGCTGCAAAAGGTCAGTTTTCAGACATCTCTAATCCATTACCCTAAATCAATCTGGACAATAATCAAGAAGCTAAAAGCAGCAAATGTGCTTCTATAATAGATTAAACATCCTGAATTGTATTATACTGAACACTGTAACTACTGCATTTCTCTTAAACAATTCTCTCCGTAAGAACCAATAAACAAAACCGAAATACTAAAAGAGATAAATCAGCTGAAGAAAAAAAAAACTTAATTTCTGCTATACTTGCATTTATTTTTAAGCCCATTTAAATTTTTCTTAAGCTAAAAAGGAAACATGGAAGTTTAAAGAAATTGGAAAAAATCACAGGAATTTCTTAAGATACGGATGCGATGCAATACTCTTAAAATCTTTGTCATCCTAGGTTTCCCTGAAGAATGAAAGAAATAGCTTCAATATGCAAAAGCATTCAGTTTAAAGGACAGCATGTGTAATCACATGTGGATCCTCACTTCCAGCCAGAGAACAAGGTACGGCAAAACACCGCTGCTAGCGGGACCCGGGCGACGGAGTACGATGCCCCTTTCATGACGGACACCTGATTGAGGGCAGGCCCTCGTCCCACAACACCAGGTTCTCCCACCAGACATGCCCCCGGTCGCAGAGGGCCATACACAAAAAGACCCTCTGCTGTCAAAGGCCTACTGACCTTCTTTCCACTAAATGTTACAAAAACCAAACACTGGAGTAACTCATTTTACAAAAGACTTGTTGATATTTTTGGTTTTGCTTTCTTTTAATGATGAAAATTATCAGACCTGTCAAAAGCTTGAGCTATGGATGAGATTGCTATAAGGTGACCAATTTTGCCAAGAATCTGGCCAAGAGAGGCTTTCTTCCGTTCACTGGCCAACTCAAGTGCTCACAGGCAGCGAAGGCCTCAGCAACTCCATGTCTACCTGCCGTCCCTCTCCTTGGCCTCCTTTCTATCAACCCAAAGATGAGCAGGCTGGTTGTTCCTCTTCCTAATTATCACCCACAACAGGCCTTCCTACCCCTGATGCCAGCAATGCAGGCGGCACACCCTGCATCACCGAAAATCTCATTCCTGTTTCTCACTTCCAAAAAGGTGTCGACAGAGAACCAAGCAGCAGGCTCCAAAAAAGCCAAGAAGATGGATTTTCTCAACTGGAAAGGGATGGAATGTATTAACTCTTCACGTTGCCACAGGAATGCTTTTACGGTTATTCCCACCTTGATCTCCGAGGCCCTCTGACGTCTCAGCTCCCCTTCTTCCTACACCTAGTTGTGATAAGGCATGATTTTTTATATTGAAAATATTTAGGGGTGCCTGAGTGGCTCAGTCAGTTAAGCATCTGCCCTCGGCTCAGGTCATGATCCCGGGGTTCTGGGATGGAGCCCCATGTTGGGCTCTCTGCTCAGCGGGGAATCTGCTTCTCCCTCTCCCTCTGCCCCAACTTGTGCTCTCTCCCACTCTCAAATAAATGAAACACAGAAACGAAGGAAGGAAGGAAGGAGAGAAGGAAAGAAAGAAAGGGAAAGAAGAAAAAAGAAAAGAAGGAAGGAAGGAAGGAAGAAAGAAGGAAAGAAAGATTGAAAAGATCATACAGATTTTTTTTAAAAGTGAACAGAGTGCTGGCTGTGTGTTTTCCCAGTATTCGTACTGAGACTCCTCTTCACTGATTCCCGCACAGATAGGTCTCGGCTGTGGGGGAGGCAAGAGGCGGAGGTGTTATCTTTAATTGCAAATCACTTTCTCTGCAAGGCCCCCAGATATATTGAGCTATCAACCCAGAAACTTTGGCCTTATTACCAACTCTGTCTGACCAACTGAGCAAACTGAACAAATGCATAACATGCACAAGTAACCTTTACTATACCTCAGTATCACACCCTCAATCACCTATCCAATCAAATACCCCAATAAATCCATCCCAAACTGTAATTATTCTCCATACAGAACAAGGGGCTGCTAAGCCCTCAGAGGAGGTGAGGCCATTTTAGGGGCTGGTTCACCAACTTCTCCCTTGAGAACTCCACAGCAAACCCTCACTCTGCAGTCCTGTGAGCAAGGGAACCAGAGGACCCGGCACAGGGTAAAGACGGCGCCCACGGCCAGAAGCAGGTGGGTTCAAATCCATCTCCATTTCTCACTAGTTCCTTGCTTCTGCAGGCCCAGGTTTACTCATCGGTAAAAGAACGGACAAATGCATACATACTAGAGTTTCCCTGAGAATAATATATGAAAATTTTTTAAACTGGCATATACCAAACGTTCTCATGTTCCCATTATAGTTTGACCTGAAGCCTTAGTTGCATTTTTCTTCTGAGTCACAAATGCTAAAATTATGTGCAGTAGTAGTAGTTGAAACGCAGATGACTGGCACACAGTAAATTTCAACTAAAGGCTGGATACGGGAAGATAAATCACGTGAGTGTCAAGGAGCCGACCTGTCCCCAGGGTTCGGCCTCAGATCACACACCAGCCTGTACACCCGCCACGATTCCCCCTCAAGCCACAGCTTTCTCTGTGAAAAGTGAATAAGCTACTTAATCTACTGAGTCAACTATTCGACCTACTGTAGGACCTTCCATCCGCATCTGGACCCCTCAGGGAAGCCCCCCTCCTGAGCCCGGGCGGGCGCCACAGGGGTCACGAGGCAGGGGCCTCTGCAACTGGACCGTTGTTAACACAACTCCACCCGCAACTGCAGCCCGAGACCGCGTAGACAACACACGCTGTGACACACAAAGGTTTCGGGTTAAGGGAATTTTTCACTCCAACCATCTGAAGTATCTTCGGCTCATCACAAACTAAGACTGTCAACTCCCTGTATTAGCCGATGCCACCCATCTTCCCATGTTCCCTGCTATGCCCCGTGCAACCTCACGGAGCAGGGGTCCCATCTCACGGCTCTCCAGCTGAACGACCCTAACTCTGCTGCAGGCACCCCCCCTCGGTCCGCCGACCCGGGGACGTATTACGGCCCGAGCTCTAAGGCTGCCGGCTTCCCCTCAGCAGCCGACCTCCACCGGCCACAGAGCGCTCTCGGCCTTCGCGCTACGCGTGACGACCCGTCGCTGACACTGATGGTCGCTGCCGACTGAGGGGACTCTCTCAGAGCAGGTAAACGTTCCTTGTTTCTTCCGCCTTTTATTAAACAGAAGCTGCCTCCATCCCATAGTTGTGTCTCCTCAACCACCGTAACCAGCACGGAAACCCGTCCGTGCTTCCTCACACGCTGGCCTCCCCGGAAAGCTCCTGGACACAGCCGGCCTTCCCCAGGGCAAGGCAGCCCAAAGCTCTGGGCTCAAAGGTCAAAACGCTCATTTACGTGGTATTTTTTAAGATTGTATTTATTTGAGAGAGAGAGAGGGAGAGAGGGAGAGGGGGAGAGAGAGAGAGAGAGGGAGAGAGCGCGCGCAGAGGCAGAAGCAGCGGGGCTCGATCCCAGGATCAAGTCCCAAGCCCAAGGCAGACGCTTAACCAACTGAGCCACCCCCCAGGCGCCCCCTGCAGGGTATTTCTGCTTCGTTCCAGAGGCCCTAAGCATGCAAAATAAAGCGAAACCATCTATACAGCCTCCCGTGCTTCAGTGTGTATTTAGCCCAATTTAAAAAAATAAACAAACCATTCTTCTGAATCAAGAATGAAGATTAAGTTCAACTTTAAAAAATGTAACATACTGGGGCCAGCCTATAGAAATCAAGACCTATCTAGGTTTCCAATCTCTCCTTGCTATCTGTCCCTCAAGCAAATCAGAAACAAATTAAGAAGCCACTGAAGCCACCAAAGCCACCTCGGGCCACTACTGGGTCTGGACTATCCAGTCCATTAAGGAGACACCACCACACTTGAAACCCCCAGATTTGACCTTTCTGGTTTATCCTACTCCAAACCGAAATCTCTCTAATACCTCTTCTTTCTCATTCCTCAGGTAGGAAGGAAAAACATTAATCTAACTGATCTACACCAGTTATCCCAAACTACAGCCAATTCTGCGACAAGATCCTATCTGCCTGGAATGCTCTTTACCCACTAGCACCTTAAAGAACTACTTAGATGTATGCTCAAATACCACCTCCTTCAGGAAGCCTTCCTTCTTTTCATCCACTTTGATTAGTATCACCCTGTACTCCCAGGGCTTGCTGGGCGTGCCAGAATGTCTGCTGGGCAATGGGCTGGGAGAGCATTAAGGACAGCTCATCTACTTCCCCGGCCTCTAGCAGGGTCCTTCAAACACAGGAGACATCCAATCAACTGTTGGTTGAAGAATGAGTATCATGTCTCATCAGGAGTATGAAAAACACTTAAGTGCTGGCAGAAACTGGATCGCTTAAGGGGTCTTGGTTAGAGGTTAGTGACATTTCTGATGGAACTGCTGTGATAAGGAAGAAAAAATAAATGAAATTCCCAGCCTTCTCCTTCAGTTCTCAATGTAGAAGAGTGAACAACCCTTTGTCATTAAGGCAAACAAAGAATCCTTACCCTCAACATTAGTTAGCCCTGGGGGATAAAACCATACCATTCTGCATTGTTTGTTTGTTTTTTTTACAGCTAATTATGTATTACTTCTGTAGTATTTTAAATAAATTAATATTTGTAACAGCTCAATTTTTTAAAGGAATCTTTACATTAGTCTGGGGAGAGGGTGGAGTAAACCATGTGGAATTAATTTTTCCCTCCTTACAATTCCCAACAGCCTTCCACAGCAGCTGGATTATAGGAAGGGGCTCAAACCGTAAGGACCAAACTGGGGTCAGAAACCTGCGAGACGCTAAGGACAGGTCAACAGTACGGGGGGCAGATCTGCGGGGCCTCAGGACAGGGGGAAGGGAGGACGCAGGTGGAGTGGGTGGAGTCGGGGGGCTCCGAAGCAAACCATCTACAAAGCCTAAGAGCACCTATCCCATCCCTGGAACAAGAGCTCCTTCCCCTCGACCCAGCTGGGAAAGGACAGGAAGATGGAAATTTTAGAGAGTCGAAACAAAAAGGGAGCTACTCAGAGGAGGTGCAAGGTTCCCCCACTTTCAGTGTGGATACACGCTTTTTAACTCAACAGTCTCCAAATAACTAACTGGAGGCACGGAGAACCAACAAGGGACTGTGGGGAAAGGCCCTATTAGAATCTTCCCTCTTGGGGCACCTGGGTGTCTGCCTCCGGCTCGGGCTGTGGTCCCGGGGGGTCCTGGGATTGAGCCCCGTCTCCCTCTCCCACTACCCCAGCTTGTGTTCCCTCTCTTGCTGCCTCGCTGTCAAATAAATAAAATCTTTAAAAACAACAACAACAACAACAAAAACTGGTTATTTAAAAAAAAAATCCTCCCTCATCTGGTTTCTGGATGGGTGCCAAGAGCCACTAACTTCTCAAGACATAATTCTGGATACGTGCACCTTGAGAACCCCAAGTGCACACAGCTTCTGTGAGGACGGAGACCAAGGGCAACCCAGGCTCCCCCACATCAAGAGAAACCACTTTGGTCAAGTCAGAGTAAAAACACAACGAGGGAAAAATGGTGTACAGATAAAAAATATTCCAGTAGAACCAAAAGGACTTGTTTTTAAAATACCCTCACTGATTTTCAGGACAGTGAAACTCTTCTGCATACTCCAAGGGTGGACACATGTCCTTACGCATTTGTTAAAAACTACAGAAGGTGCGACAGGGGTGAGCCCTGACACAAACCGCGGACTTCCGGTGATAGTGAGGCATCGATGTAGGTTCATTGATCGGAACCAATATAATCTGGGGCGAGATACTGACAATGGGGGAGGCAGAGAACACACAGGAAGTCCGCGGAACCAATATAATCTGGGGCGAGATACTGACAGTGGGTCGGGGGGGAGGCAGAGAACATACAGGAAGTCCGGGGAACCAATATAATCTGGGGCGAGATACTGACGGGGGGGGGGGGGGGGG
>CM052883.1:10549231-10574496 GCA_028534135.1 Potos flavus | reverse complement strand
TGTTATGAACAGAGGTATCCTCATTGTTCCAGGTACTGCCCCCAAAGAGCCCACAGTGCCCCAAGACCCTGAACACCCACGGCTCTTTACCGAGCACAACTGCACAATGGGCCCTTCCACTCTAAGTACTGAAATCAGCTCTGGCAGAAAGAGTGATACAACTGAGCAGTTCTGATTTACCCCATCAAGTTTTAGGAACTGTCCTTTCCAGACCCCCAAGTTATTTAAAACATCATGCCTCTTGGAGAGTAACTAAACCAACTAGATACAAGTCCAAAATCCCTTTCTTGTCGAAAACTAATGCTTTAACACGCTTCAGCTGTGCACATACTGAAGCAAATGATTTCAACAGCGCCATCGCCCAACACGACCCACCCCATCACTGCCTTCATTCTTCCTGACTTCGTCCCAGGTCGGACCGGGTGCAGTCAGAAGCACGGCGGGACCTCCGCTTCATCCTTCTGGGCTAAAACGAAAGCTCACTTGCTTGAGTTAATCTAGAGGCTTCCACACCGATCTCTGCAGGCGTAACCAGATGAAAATGTCCGAACGTCCTTGTTAAATTCTGCTCTCCAGCTCGCTGGAAAGTTGCTTTCTGATCCACTTCAGGTGTCACATCCATTAAACCACCCATGAAAGAGATTAGGGTCAAAATTAAGCATATTTTGAGGACGAGGTACTCGGAGCTCTGGCATAGGATTTAACCTAATAAAACTTTTGTCAAAAGAAACGCCCTGCTGCCCAAGAGACTACAAGCTGCTCTTGACTTCAGGACAATCAGCTTGTGAACCCTGCCCCCGGTAACAGACTAACACCCACCCTGGGGCCAAGGGCGGCCATGCCCTGCTGCTGGGCCGACAGAGCTCCGAGCACGGCTCACAGGGATGAGCAGGAACATGCAGGCACCTGCAAGATCTGACGTGCGCTCCTGGCTTTTCAACACCCTCTTCAACGTGCTCACGCCTGTCTGTATGGCCAACCACTACTGATGACCTACTTGGAAAGTCACAGCTTCGGTCCCTCCGCATCTGGACCCCTCCCCCCACGCTCCAGACCCAGAGAGGAAATCACCTATTCCCTCCCTCCGCCTACATGCCAGCATCTGCAACATACAGATCTCCTACCTCACCTCCATGGGCTGATCATCTACGCCGACCGTGGCCCCCCCCATTCATTCACCCACACGCTCAAGCCGGAACCCTAAAGGCTCCCCTCAGACCCCTCTCTCTCTCCACCGCCACCCCTGCCAAATCCAGCCTGTTCCACCTACTGCTCCCTCTGGAATCCCTCCCCTTCTCCCCGCCCAGCCACTGATGCCTCAGTCCAGTCCCCTAGTGGTGCACCTAGGGCGGCAAGGGTCTCCTAGCCCAGGGACCAGCCAAACCGTTAAAATCCAAACTTGATCTCCACCTGCAGCTGCAAACTTCCCTGGGATTTCTGCTTCGTCTAATAGGCTGCAGCCAGACCACTGGGCATAGTCCCTTATGATCTGGTCCCTGACGACTTCTTCAATTCCTGTCTCTTGTTCTCCTTCCTTTCCCTTTCATGTCTAACAAAACTGAATTCCTTGCACTTTTCCAAACACTTGATCCTATTAAAAAAAAAAAGTCTTGGGGCGCCTGGGAGGCTCAGTGGGTTAAAGCCTCTGCCTTCGGCTCAGGTCATGACCTCAGGGTCCTGGGATCGAGCCCCACATCAGGCTCTCTGCTCAGCAGGGAGCCTGCTTCCCCCTCTCTCTCTGCCTGCCTCTCTGCCTACTTGTGATCTCTCTCTCTGTCAAATAAATAAATAAAATCTTTTTAAAAAAAGTCTTATGCTTTTGAACACTCTAATCTGTCTAGATTCTTTCTGCCTTTAAAAATAATCTTCTAGAACAGACCTCAGGCATCATTTCCTCAATCGATTTTCAAAGTGCCACCTCCTGGTATTTCATTACTGTCTCCTCTGTGCTACCTCCGTGCCCCACACTCCTGCAGCTGTGTTCATCGTGTGCTCCCATACGTGGCCCTGCGATCAGAATGCGCGCCCCCTGAAGCCAGGCCTTATCACCTGTTCCTGATTCCAGCAGCAGGCGCGGGGCGTGGCACGTGCGCTCTCTCCTACAGACGCCATCAATCTTTCACTGCGTGATACTCTGCATTTTAGGTATCTATTTAGAGCAATGCACTTTCTACTTGGGTTATCAACTAGTATAGAGGCTTTCCCAAATCTAGCTAACATCGGTTTTAAAACAAGGAGTCAGAATTTTAACTGGGAACAACTGAAACCTGTTGCCAGGGACACAGCCAAGAGGTCTCACACCAGAGCCATGGTACCAAGAAGGCCTTCACGGGTAGAGGAGACAGGAACTGGGGGTGACAGTGAGGGCCAGCGCTCCGCCAGAGAACACCCTTAGCTCGGAAATGCTGCCCGGGGCCAGCCCTACACCAAGAAAAGGAAAGAAAATGCTTCCTTCTCCCCCAGCTCTCTTAGACCAACTGGCTTCCTGCCTTCGGAACCAGGAACTTGACCCTTAAACTGTAGGTCGGTGAGGCTTTTCTAGCCTAACCTCACAACTTAACCACCATTTCTAAACTCGTTTCTAGAAGAAAACATGCCGGACTTCTAACTAACAAACTTACAAACCAAATCTGACATGCACTGGGGCAAAGTCCATTATTTTCAACTTTCTTTCTGACACATGAAAAATTTTGCTTCTGCTTGCAACGAACTATAACAGTGGTAGGCCCCTGGAGCTAAATTATGATCAAAATATTAATATATCCCTTATAAATTTTTCTGTTTTATGAAATATCGCAAGGCAAGAGGCCAGTCGACACTTACCGTGTTTCAGCTTTAAATAGCAAAAACCTTTACCCACAGGGTCTGACAACACTTCCTCCCCTCGGTGACTGTGCATCTACCCAACACTCATTTCCGTGTCTGTGCTCACAAGAGCTAAACAAATAAAGACAATCCATCATACAATAAAGAAAAATTTTTAAATTTGAATGAAGAAAAAAGGCCAACAGGTTCCAGCAGAACTCGGTAATGCTAAATTCTCCGATCACTGCCTTCTAGTACTCAAATTTTTGTGTTCATTAAAATGTCCGTATGGTAGAAAGTCAGTAGTCACAGGTCCATGTCCCTTATTCAAGGTTCCAAAACCCCCAAGTCTCTGAGAAAGCAAGTTTTTCCTAACTCCTTTGGAGGAAAGATCTACGCTGATCTGAAACCAGCTGGCAGGATGACGGGAAGGGATGGGGGGGGGGGGGATTCCCAGTCTTGGCGCGGACAGACTCAGCCCCCGGCCCAGCCCCCGGCCCCCGCACAGAACCAGCGAGGCATCCCGCCCTCCACACCCACCCCATCGTGGCCAGTACTCCCTCACTCACGTATGCACCTTGCACGGCAAGAGCCATGGATACACAGCCTGTGGTACATACTCTGAAATTGCTACAGAGCAGGCTGGTCCTATTTGGGCACGAAGGTTCATTCAGAGCAGTAATCTCAAGTCACAATATTTGCGCCTCTCACAGTCCTGCCAGTTTCCCTGTCATCTACAATTTTCACTAAAGCAAAAGACTGGAAAGAAATACACACAATATAAAAGCTACTCTACAACTAGACTACTGGGGCGCCTGGGGGGCTCAGTCGGTTAAGCATCTGCCTTGGTTCAGGTCATGACCCCGGGGTCCTGGGATCCAGACCCGAGTCCGGAGGGGGGGGTCCCTGCTATGCAGGGAGCCTGCCTCTCCCTCTGCTACTCCCCCTCCTTGTGTGCTGGCGCTCTCACTGACAAATAAATAAAATCTTAAAAAAAAAAAAAAGCTAGAATACTTATCACATAAAGTATTCACCTGAAGAACAATTAAGAAGAACACAGTTCAGCCAGCCAGAATGCTGTTTATCCTCCTCGGGTCCCTCGCGTTGCCTTCACTGGCTAACTAGAGGCCCAGAAGGGAGAGCACCTCTGCTGCTGAGTTACCGCTCCCACCGGCCTCACACACGTGCACCCAGTCTTTGTGGCCCCAGTCCTCACACAGCGTCCTCTGTCTGGGACACAACGCAGCAAGGGAAGAGGAGCCCAGCATGAATCTGCCATCCCACTGGGTTAGAGGTCTTGCTTATCAATGTAAGCAACGCAATTAACCACAAAGACTCATTAACAATAGTAACAGTGCGGTCCGACAATACCGTTGAAGCACGAGGAATGACGAATTACTGTTTCTTTTTCCAAAGGCAAAAGAAAGTGGCAGGGTTACTGGTCCAACCAACAGAGCCGCACAGGACGGTGCTTCCGGCCAGAGCTCTGAGTCCCAAGGAAGAGGCGTGCCTTACGTGACAGAGGCAAGGGTCAGCCAGTCAAGACGTTAAAACAAACCATGTGGAAATGGGGGACGATATCTATGATCCATTTCCGGATGGAAAACAATATAAAATGAGCACCTATGTATGATGCAATTTCTTAAAGATATGTACATACAGAGACAACTGGAAAATAAGCAAAATTATAAACAGCTATACTCAGGTAGTGGGACATAGATGCTTTTGCTTTAGAAATAATGTGGGACGGAATGAGTGTGTGTTCCCAGAAGGGGGTTCCCATTTCTGTACCTATCTTCAACCCCCCATCTCACGTAACTTTTTCATAGACTACACACAGGTGGTGTGGCCAGACTGGCAGGTGGGGCTCGCATACGGCAGCAGGTAAGCAAGTAAAGCCCTTGCTCTGGTTTTCCAAGAGCCTTACGGCCACAGATTCCCCAGCAGAAATGAACAGAATTATCGCGACCCTGACCCAAAAGGACACAGGGAAGAATCATTTTCACGGAATTTCAAAACCAGCCTTGATCGCTATGGCTAACCTACTAAGAAGTAATAGGTGCAACAAACGATGTATAAAAATATGGAGAATTTTACCATTTTAAAAGGGCTTAAAATTTTAATCATTTTTTACATCTCTTTTTCTTCAAATTTTTATTTAAATTCAAGTGTGTTAACATAGAGTGTGTTATTGGTTTCAAGAGTAGAATTTAGCAGTTTATCAATATTTTATCACTTTAAGTAACGTTTCGCTCTGTTTTTCAGGATGTTGAGGGGTTTGGTTTTTTTTGGAGATAAAAAGAAAATAGGAACTTTGTTCTTTCTGGAACTACGAAGAGGAAAAACTACTTCTAACTAGGACTGTTACAGGACAAGGTTTTTAAAGGCTACTTACTGACAGATCACATTGAAGAAAAAAGAAATTAACATACTTTATATGCCCGCACATATGTGAACACAGACATTTACATTTAGGGGGTGGGCTGAGAAACCTTTGCTCCACATACACAGTAATCCATCCAAAAGGGAGGGATCAAGCAGATCCTTGGCAAAACCACTTTTCAACTCAAAACTGTTCTAAATTAGGGGATCACTTGAAAACATGACCCTGCTTCAAGCCTAAGTGGAAATGAAATTCCATCCTGCGATACCTCCAGTCACACCCCGGGCTGCTGGCACTCCATCTGGGAGTGTGACAGGAGAGCACCACCACCACCACCACCACCACCAGCAGGCGTGCCCGCATCGGGGACAAATCCAAGCAGCCAGTGTGAGGACAACGAGGTCAGGAAATGCACCCAGTTTCACTTCACGGCAGCACCTCACTGTTTCTAGAAGGAGAAAACGCGGAGGAAAGCCCCCTGAATGACACAAATTCTGTTTTTAGAAAGACTCCAGACTCTTCATTGACAAATGGGAGAGAGGAACCCAAACCTCGCAACTACCCTTCCTGACACAGTCCATCTCCTAAATCTGCTTAATACACCATTGACCCTTATATTGGGGAAAAAAAATATTTAAAAAACCTCTGAAAAATTACAACACTTTCAAAAAAGAAAATCAACACCTCTCCCTTCCCCCCAAAACCACCCTTAAATAAGCAAGTCTGGTAAGGCTGAATTTAGCTAATCGCAGTAAACTCTAATAAAAGACTGCTAATATAGAAATACAGATTATTTTTCAAATTAAAAATCAAATCAACTATTTATACATAAAAGCATAAAACCTCTGAAATCCCAAACATTACAAAATCTAGTGGCCTGGAATATTTTTCCCAGTTCACACATATATGTAAATCTTAAGTGTTAAACCGAACTGCAAGAAAAGAAAATCAATTTTGCCCAAAGAGAACCCATTCATTTCCTAAGTGTCCCCCCTCCCCAGCAGGTGCTCGGCACGAGGAGCTGGCTGGACAGCGCACCCCTTCCCTGAAGGTCTTCCCTTCAAATCCAGTTAGGAAGAAAGAAGGCAACATGACATAAACACTAAGAGCTCCCAGGGTTCACGGGTTGCGAGGAGGGATATCCTGCCCAATGAGCAGGTTCCCAGAGGCAGGAGGAGCGGAGAGCTGACCAGGGAGAAGAGCTGAAAAGCAGTACGAGCTATCTGGTCACAAGCAACCAAAGGTTTTCTAAGCAGGGAATGACTTGGTAAAAACGACAGTTAAGAGAAGTTATCCTCACAACCCTGTGGAAAATGATCAAGTTCAGGACTTCTGTTCTGGTTCGGTGTTTTCCCAAAGAACCGTGGAATGCTAGTTCGAAGAGATGCAGTCCTTACAAAGTAAGGTCATGACGTCAAAAAGATACAGAGCACGCATCTTCCTTTATTTCCCAACAGGTTTATAATACCTGCTACAGTTGTTAAGGCTCTAACAAGTCTCACAGAAGTCCAGTCAATTCCCAAAGTTTAGACCCATGGTTCCAAAGTCAGTCTTCTGAAACACAAGTCGTAAGTCTCAAGAATTGTCTTTTTTTTTTTTCAAGATTTTTCTTTTTAAGCCACCTCTACATCCAATGTGGGGCTCGAACTCACGACCCCAAGATCAAGAGTCGCGTGCTCTCACTATCAACAACGTTAATTATGGAAAGAACCCAAATGTCCACCAACTGATGAATGGATAAAGAAGATGTGGCATATAGACACAGTGGAATATTACTTGGGGATCAAAAAGAATGAAAGCTTGCCATCTGCAATAACGAAGATGGAACTAGAGGGTATTATGTTAAGCGAAGTAAGTCAGAGAAAGACAAGCACTGTATGATTTCACTCATATGTGGAATTTAAGAAACTAAACACATGAACACAGGGAAGGGAAGGAAAACTAAAATAAGATAAAAACAGAGGGAGGCAAACCATAAGAGACTCTTAAGTACAGGGAACAAACTGAGGGTTCCTGGGGGGGGGGGGGACGGGCTAACTGGGTGACGGGCAGTAAGGAGGGCACGTGATGGAATGACACTGGGGGCTACACGCACTGATGACTCACTAAATTCTACTCCTGAAACCAGTGCTACACTGTATGTCAACCAACTTAAATTTAAATTAAAAATAAAGAAATAAATAATAAAAACGAAAATCTGAACTGGTGAAACCCAAAAAAAAGAGTTGCGTGCTCTACTGACTGAGCCAGCCAGGCGCCCCAAGCACTGATCTTCAATTGAGCTTTCAAATGGGCCTCGCTATAGAGGGTCCCACAGTGGAGAGCACTAGGGATTCAAGGATTTTTAATTCTCCAGTTTAATGGTTTTCAAATTGTGGTCCCTGAGGCAGACACACACCTGGAAAACTCGTTAGTTTCCATCCTAGCCTCGCAGTCTACAGTTCATCAAGCTCTCCAGGAGATGAGGAGAAATGCTAAAACTTAAAAACCGCTGGTTTGGTTATGGGTACCTTTCTCAGCTAATCCAGGCAACAACTGAAGGGCAGTGACAGAGGCCGAAGGGCCCAATCCCGCTGGAGGCAGGGGCCAAAGGGCTCAGCAGAGGGACTGGGGACAACATCTTAATGTCCAAGTCACCACCCCCCACAGCCACAATCCTACATTCTGGGAAGCCGCTTAAAAATAATACCAGAGCAGGAACAAAATCTTTAAAAGCCCCCAAAAAAAAAAAAGTGGGAATACAAGTGCCCAAAATACCATCTCCTACCAGGCCTGGACTGGGCTGGTTTCACAGAGGCTGTAAGCACAACGTGACCCTTAGGGACACAGGAGCCCCATGGGGCAGGACAGGGCAAGGGCAGGACCTGAAAAAGGCTCGGTGGGAGGCATTCTGGTGTAAGGGAGAGCACCGCCAATGCTGGCATCAGAGGTCAGGGCTCTAACCCCAACAGGGCTGTTTTCTAGCTGAGGGGCCTTGGTTAAACTTCCTAAGCCTCTGTTTTCCCATCTGCAAAATGGGTGTAAGAGCCCCTCCCCCCGGGCAGAGGCCTCGAGGACTACCCAAGGACAGAAGCAGCCCACCAGAGCACAGCCCTTGGGAAGAAGGTAATAAAAGTGTGTCCTACTCCTTCAAGGCTTCCCTCCACTATAAGCAACAAATACTTATTTTCTCAACTCAGCAAAGCCAAAGGCACCTTCACTTCTCCCACTCATCTATTCCGGTAACACAGAGGAGCAGAAGGAAAAAGAAAACCCGCCTACCACGAGGAACCACTGAGGAAGTGAGTAACTCTTTGTACTTAACATAATTTTTCTCTTTCCAAATTACCTCTCAAGAAACATCGGGTACAACTGAAGTGCATCAAACACAAGGAAGCTCACAGAATGTTCAAACAATACCTTTCTTCAGCTGGCTCTCGGTTCATCCGGAGTTCAGGTAGCAATTTAACAACTGTAACCACACTGCACAGAACTTCAAAGTTATCCTATGAAACGCTAACCACAGCCTCGTCCTCCAAGTTCAGGATTATCTTTCACTTTCACTCAATGATTTATTACTGTAAATTTCTACCCCCCCCCCAAAAGTACTTTGTTCCTAAGTAGGAAATCCTTTTAAGGTCCAATCCCACAAGAGCAGCGTTACCTGCTTAGATACACACCTGAGCCACGGGTTCATAAATGCCGAGTATTTATGGAGCAGCAGCGCTGGGCCACGCATGAGGCTGCGCACGGGATGGGGCATGCAGAGGGCGTGCCACGGGCCTCCATCCACAGCACGCAACCCCCTAACACACAGCCGACGGGCTCCGCCACGTGTCCACCTGAACACCATCCGACAACGGGCCATCCGACAGCCACTGTGCACCTGTGCCCGAGGCCTGCGCTGACCACCACGGAGCCCGCGGCCGGGGCTGATGCTGCTCCCCGCTCCCCACCCCAAGAAGCACACACTCGATTCCAGGCCAGGGGCTGGGCCCCCAAAACAAACATCAACCGAAGAAGATATTTCTCCAAAGACATACTATGAGGCTTCAATACATGGTTCTGTGCCCACACGATCTTGAGACTAGAAAATGAGACACGGAATGGAGAAAGGCCAGTTCTCAGCTCAAGTTAGAGACGTGGAGGTCACTGTTAGAGATACGGAAAAACAGGCACGGATTTATACTGTCGTTGACTCACGGAGAGAAAACAGAAGGCACAATCTCCTGAAGGGAACAAGCGCCTGAGGAGTCCTTCACCGTGCTCGGGCACTTGGAGAAGTCCTGCCCTTGGAATTCAAGCTGTACTCATTCTAGTCACTCATCTATAAAAGCTGAAGGTGGGACCTCCAGGTCGAAAGTATACAGAGCATAAGCATTTACTCTGGACAATCCTGAAATCCCAAGAAACCGTAACAAAGGGCGTTCAACAAGGTTAGATCTCTGCCTACCAAGAGGGGAGAGAAGACCAAAAGCAATGAAATTCCAGAAGTGGGAAGAAACAGGGGGAGGCAGGGGGAGGACATGCGAAACTGGAGGTGGAGAGCGCGAGAGCCAAGCCCATTCGCAGCCTGAATCTGCACGACTCAGGAACTTGCAGTGTCTAAAATAGGGACGGAAAGTCAATTAACGAAGTGGTTAGACACCCGGATGGCCTTCCCCGCTCATAGCCAGGCAGCTGCCTCGCCTTCCCAATCAGGGCAACTACTGAAATCACAGTTCCTGGAAAGGAAGCCGAGGGTTTCTGGAGGGGGCGGCAGCCGACCCACCGGAGGACAGAGGCGCGCTGAAAAATGGGAGTGGGACCGCAGCTCCACAAGCCTCCGCAGCCACGCTCAGTCCTTCCCCTCCATCCAGTGCTCTGGGGCATCAGGCTTCGGGTCGCAGACGGGAGGAGGGAGCAGCAGGGGGAGCACCTGCCGTGGACGATAAGGGGTCCAGACCAGAGCAGGTCAGAAGCTTCTCCAGGAAGGGCAAATGTATAAAACGCTGAGAGAAACAGACATCAGCCCTTCGTCACCTCTCCCATCTGGTAGAAGCACCCTGTATCACTGAGGTTTAAAAAGTTCCATTTGAGGGCTCAGATTTCCAACCAGCTTGGTTGTCCTCCACTCTTCAACAGGAGCAGACATTCAAGGGTGGCCTCTAGCATTGGAAATAAAGACCATGACCAACAGGAGGGGACAAAGGGGCTTGGAGGAAGAGAATCCATTCTGAAGGAAGGAAACATAACTGCAATTAACATACCCAGGGAGATAAGAGCAAATATTTCAATTGAAACAATAAAAGAACATTCAGAGAATCAAAAAGAGCTCTTAGTATTTAAAAAATAAGAGCAGTGGGGCGCCTGGGTGGCTCAGTGGGTTAAAGCCTCTGCCTTCGGCTCAGGTCATGATCTCAGGGTCCTGGGATCGAGTCCCGCATCGGGCTCTCTGCTCAGCAGGGAGCCTGCTTCCCCCTCTCTCTCTGCCTGCCTCTCTGCCTACTTGTGATCTCTCTCTCTCTCTCTCTGTGTCAAATAAATAAATAAAATCTTTAAAAAATAAAAAAACAAAAAATAAGAGCAGAAATACTCACTAGAAGAGCTGGAAGAAAAAACTGAGACAGTCTTCCAGAAAGCCAAGTAAAGAAGACAAAGAGATAGAAAACAGGTTTAAAAGGATAAAAATCTTTGAGGACCAGCCCTCAATAGAAGGTCCAACATCCAAATAATAATTTAAGAACGGGAGACCACAGAAAAGACCTGAGCTGCCTGATTAAAAGGGCTTACGGAGTACCTGTCACAAAAAACAGACCCACATCATGACAAGTCATTGTGAAAACCGAGCTCAGGAAGAAAAAATCCAGATCCTACTAGGTTCAGGAAGAACAAAGCAGCTCGCCCGCACAGAGTCCAGCACTGGCGGGGCACTGCAGACTTGACCCGCAACAACGAAGGCTCAGACACAGCGGAGAAACGCCTTCAAAATCCCGGAGGAAAATAATTTTAATCGAGAGGAAAAGAAATGTTCAGATACCCATGACCTCAAAAAACCTATCTCCCGCGTACCTTAGTCACAGGAAGGCACTGCAAGATACGCTTCCCCAACACGATGGTGTGAACCCGGACAGACAATGACGGGAGACACAGAAAAGGGGTGCTCCAGAGCAGCTCGAGGAGTCTCACGTTTGAGGCAAAAGGCGACAGAGGCTGTGAGCAGGGCGCCAAGGGCAGACGACCACCAGACCACAGCAGGCTCACAGGAAGACATCTCCAGAAAGGGGACATGGACCGCCAGTCTGCTCGACCTGAACTTCGGAAAACGTTTCAATAACTTGTGCGAGCTTTGGCTGAATAAGCTCTAAATGCTGCTACAGACTGACCGTCTGTGTCCGCACAAATTCCCATGTTGAGACCCAGTCCCCTCTGGGATCTGTATTAGGAGGCAGGGCCGGCGGGGGTAGTTTGATCAGGAAAGTAGAGCCCTCGGGATTGGGACAAGTGCCCTAGAAAGCCCAGAGGGCTCCTGCGCCCCTCTGCCGTGTGGCAGACCGTCCAAGACCCAGGAAGAGCTACCCTCAGCAGACACAGAATCTTCCAGAGCCTCGATCTTACCAGGCTCCAGGCCTGTGAGAAATCAGTGTCTGGAGTTTCAGCTACGCAGTCTCTGGTACAGTATGTTGTTGCAGCAGCCCAAACTGAGGCAACTACATTATTTTTAAAAAAAACTTTCAGAGAAGATTTGAAAAGTTATCCCGGTTTGCTAACGGCTGGGCTGGGCCCAGGGATTATAGTCACGCTAACGGACACACTCACGTCACCGAAGTCACAAGGAAACTATGCCAGGGAGAGGGAAGACAGGGACACGTGCCTGAAGGCGCCAAGAACTAAAGCCTCCTCTGCAGAGTCCAAAGTCCACACGCAGATCCTGCCCGAAACTAGGGAAAAAGTAGCAGCGATTTTTTAAATGTTCTTTATAAACCAAGTGGAAATAACAACAATCAGCTAACAGAGATCAAAGGGGGCTGCCTTTGGGGAGGAGGACATGGGAGGCAAGGGGCAAGTCACCGCTATCCTTCCAAACGAACCTTATAAGGCCATATGACTCTTTAAATGTTCAACCTTTTAAATAAAAACAAAATAAAAATCCTAAATAATTAAAAATAAACCAAAGAATCTGGACCTATATGGTCATTTCAAGTATCAGGGCCTTTTTAAAAATCTTTTTAAAAATAGGAAGAAGCTTAAAATAATAGGAAGATAAACACCCGCTACATATTTCGTAAGCATTAATATAAAACTCAAAATGTTCCCACAATTTATTCAGATACCAGTGCGCACTGCACAGATAAGGTTCCCGGTACTGACCATGAACCCTCAAGAAAACCTAACCACCCTCAAGAAAACATAATGGAAGGTCTTTCAAGTCAACAATGCGGTTCCCAGCGGTATGCACAGACCCAGGCCTTTTCAATCCACAATCTGGGGTGTTTAGATACTTTGTAGCAAGCAAAGGTACATTTTTGTTTTATTTTTTTTTTAACCTGAACCTTGGAAAGCAGGGAGCCCTTTGGGTTTAGGAAACTCCGTACTCGCTCCACAGCCAGGTGTCACATTAGCCATGGTTTTTTTTCCCCAAAGCACTTGGCCCTAGGAGTTTTTTAAACATACTGTACCGCAAAAACATGAATTATGGGAAATGACTGGTCCAAGGACAGCAGATGACCCTAAACAGACACAGGGATAACAGAGAGCAACCTCTATTTCCTGCACTCGCTCCCGCTACAAGGTTCCCTGACTGATAACAATGCTGAGCTAAGGCATAAAAAAAGCCACAGAAGGGTTGGCTGGGTGCAGTCGGTTTCCTGCAGGTACCGAACTCCCAAGCAGGCAACGCTGAATCACTGGGAGATGGCTCCCAATGGAGCGCCAAGTGGCATGTCTCTCAAGAGATTGTCTGACTCCTTGACCCTGGCCTCAGCGTGTTTGTGAAAAATAGTCTAGAAAGAAGCAGTAACTGCCAACAGGCTCATTTCTTCAGTTACTCCCCACCCTACATCTTGTACCTAGGGCCTAGAGATCCCGTTCAACTGAAAAGCAATGTCCGGGGGCATGAAGCGAGCGAGCTCGGCTCTGCGCCTCAGAGCAGCGCAAAGAGGAGCACGGAAGTCACATCGCACACAGGAACGAGAAAGCCAGGACGGCTGCTGCTTTCTGTAACTACCCTGGCGGACGCTGTGCTATGTCGGCAGCCTAGAAAACTCTGACCTGACCAATTTCTACTTGGAGGTCACTTGGTTCTATGTGAAATACTACCAGGAACGCTCCCATGGCTGGGATTACAACCAAAATGTCCTGGACGCCTCCAAGTTTTATTTTTAATTTTTAAAAATCTTCTTACAACGCTGCTCCCCCCAAAAATACATTTTTAAGCAAAACAAATGAACACTGTTAAATATTGGTGATCAAGGAAAAGAGAGGCTCTGAAGTATTGAAATGGGTATTTAAAAAAAACATTCTTAGGCAACTACAGTAACAGAGAACTGTGCCTGTGCTTTCCTTATTACTCTCAGCATAGAACAGCAAAAAGGGTCAAAAGCAGGCGAGATGGGAGATCGTTTATAAAAAAAAAAAAAAAAAAGACTATTAAATGTTCGCAGAGAGTTCAAAATTACCAAGGTCTGAAGGCAATCTTGCTAAAACGTCCACCACGAGGGGCAGGCCCCTAGCTCGGCTTAGTCGGTGGGGCATGCAACTCTTGATCTCGGGGCTGTGAGTCGGAGCTCCACGTTGGGTGAAGAGGACTTGAAAATAAAAAATCTTGAAAGAGAAAAAAGTCCACCTCGGCTATCCTGCTGACACCTGAACGTCCAACCCCTCAGTCCTGTGTGTCCCTACTCTCACCAGCCTGGGGTTCCTCTCACTGCCTTCCAAGTGGCAGCCAGCAAGCCCCAGGACCCAACTGCTCCCCCTACAGCAGGGAAGCAGGACTCCTCCACTTCATGACACTCAGCGCTCCCCTACCCCAGCAGGAGCGCAGGCCCCCTTCCTGAGCCCCGGGTGCCCCTCCAGCCCTGGGGCCCAGGCTAATCCCCGTGAGCCTGCCTTCCAACCCCTCTGTTGGCCGACCACCCAGATCAGCTCTGGCTAGGCTGCTGACTTCCTGAGCACATGGCCCGGGGAGGTTCTCACCCACCCTCTCACAGGTCCTGGCACCACACTGCGCAGAGAAACGGGCTGCGTGAAGGTGGGCTCCCCATCTCGTCCGATGTTCTAAGACCCTAGAGCCCGCTCCACACTAAAGCATTTCCTTCCAGGTGACTTCAGAACCGCAATCTCACAAATACCCTGAACGTCCACACCCCGTAATATGCCAATCTCTCCCCGGGGCACAGAGGGCAACAGGCTGAACATGGAGAGGCCTCTCCCATGGAGACGGGACAAAAAAACTATGGCAATGGGACACTAACAAGAAAAAAAAATGCAAGAGTGCCGAAGCCACAATTAAATGCAGCTGTCCTTCTGTTTTCCTTCATTTCCTAGATTTTTAAGGGCACACAGGTTTCCCCAGGGCAAGCAAGAGCACTTGAGGAAAGCTCCCAGCACGTCCAAACAGGGCTGTCCAATGTTCCTCTCCCCATCCCAACTTAAAGGGACATTCTCAGCAAAGGTTAGTCTCTCCAATCAACAAGAACAATGCAGAGGGAGAGAGGGGGGCAGGATGACTTACCAAGTAGAAACTAAGTTTCCTAGCTATTCCTGTAAACCGTCTGTACTTTCAAATAGGAAAAAATCCTAAATTAACGACATCCTCAAAACATGCTAAGTAACTCAGCTGTCCCACACATGTGACATACCGAATTCAGTATTTTTCAAGCTTGGGTCAAACCAGTCAGCTGTGAAATCAATTTAGTGCTGCAACCAGTTTTTTGGTGTTTTTTTTTTTAAATAAAAGACATCACACGACAGCAGGACATCACAAGTAGTAAGAATCAGGGCTGTCTCCTGAAACTTCTGTTTCAGATCTTTTTGATGTAAAATATACTTCTTACACAAGTCACAAACCAAAAAAGCTTGGAAGCTGAGACGTGACCGATAAAAATCTGCAAGAGAAACTTGTAAACCGAAATCTAATTCTTTTTAAGTTACAACTTAAGCAAACTAAAAGCTGGCCAGTGTTCCTACCGCCAACTGAAGCTTGCTTTTCTTCAAATCTGAATTAAACTGACTGAAACAACAAGCGTTCAAGGACACGGAGTACATACATCCACAAATCAACCTAATTTCTTTATGTCTATTTGTAGTTACTACATTCAGTTCATGAGTTTTTATTTTCTCCCCTATGATAATAAGAAACTGGGATGTGGGAGGTAAAAAAGGAAAGGCCCCTGGCAACCTTCATTAAACATTTATTACAAATATTAACTCATTCGGATGTACGGTCCTCTACCCCTCGCCTAGGACCTGGCACATAAATGTTAAATAAGGGTTCCTGAGCAAATAAAATATCAGTCTTGTATTCCGAATATCATATTTCTTCAGCAAACCCAAACTGGAATTTAAAAAACCTTTAATGTTTGCAAAAGTTATAATAAAGCAACAGTACACCATGAAGAGTAGCAGCACAGTCTGGGAGACAGGGAAGTTCTGGTTTCAAATCACACACTTGCCAGCTCACATATTCCCTCTCCTTGGTCAGTTCAATTAGTCTCTGCTGGCTTTCACATCCAGAAGACAGAGTAAGTAACACCCATACCTCCAGAGGCACCAATAAAAATCTAGAGGCATAAAAATGATTTGCGAGACAACGAAAAATGGGTTTATACTAAAATGTCCTCTCAGGCTTACTTTTTAAGTATTTTGATACTTAAATTCAGGCTGCCTGAATTCACTCTGCTGCCTTTCTGAAATTTTTAACCCAACTCCTTATAAGCCCTGTTCGGAAGACGAGAGAGGGGAACAAAAAAGAAGGGCGTGGGGGATGGGAGGTATCAGGACAGGGCACAGAAGGGTTAGCACGTATCTCCTGTTTTATTCTGGAGAACAGTCAAAAGCAGGTGTGCCTTTCATTTAATTTAACCCACAACGACTTTGAGGAAAGCCTCCCAGGGCGGTAACAACTGCTAATTTAAAGTAAAAAAATAAATGTGCCTGTTGTTTTTCTTCTTGGGAGAAGCGAGAGGAAAGGAATGTTCTTCCCCAAATGGCACGCTAAACACGATTACACAGTATATAGATGGATTTAAAGACAGCAGTGGTCAAAGCCACCTTTTACAGAGCCCCCACCCCCAACCTATGACAGCTGAAAATCTAGTGGTCTCAACCAAACGAAAACAGCCTTGAAAATGGAAATTTACATCCTCTCTCCAAGATTTTGGCCCACCCACTTGAGGACAAAAAAAAAAAAGTGAGTACAGTAAAAGGTTGAGCATAGACACCACCCCCAGGAAGACCACCTGATAACAACTTAAAAGCACCAGCCAATTGAGCTTTAAGTACCGCCTCAAACTGATTCACTTTCCACAAAGGCCTTATACCTCCACCCTAAACTCTAAGTGAGGCATCCGTACTAGATTACAACCTGATTAAACACTAAAGTCAGTCTAAAGGAAATACTGATGAAAAAAAAAAAGTTCAACTCAAGAGGTCCTTCTTGCTCTACCACTCAGGAATCATTTTCACCCAGTTCCCTGTGCCTTCCTGCCTCGCCATTCAAACCAAAGCAAGGCAGGAACTTCAGGAAATACCAAGAAACCACATCTGATTTTTACCTAGCAGTCCGCAGAAGCTTAGGTGTTCAATGCGTGTTGAGTTTAAAAGCTCTTTAAATGAGATTCAAGGGCAGTTTTCTTCAAGTACACTCAAGATAGTAACTTTGACTGTTACTCCTTAAAAAAAAAAAAATCCTCAGGATAAAATTCTGGTAGCTTTGTGTTCCTATTTTTCTAGATTTCAAATGTGAACAATGAAATCCAGCTTTCTTTTTATGGTTAAAAAAAAAGGGTGGGGTGGACGGGATGACTCGCCAAGCAAGACGGGTCAGGTTCAAGTCTCAGACCCTACCTAGGATGCCAGGTCCAAACACTGCACTTCTCAGCCCTCAAGGGCAAGGGAAGAAGAAAAAAAAAAAAATGAGCCAGCTGATGACTGTAAAATAACAAATAATCCACTTAGATACCGTGGTTGTTTTTTTAAAGCTCTTTATGTTCACTCGCTCAACTAAACTGGGAGAGCAAAACTTTAAAGACATACTCCAACTGTATCGTGAGATTTTAATCCTATTTTACCACCATTTGTGCGCTTACAAATATAACAAATTAACCAAGGCCAAGTGGTTTTGTTTTCCAAAGGGCTAAAAACAGTCCCCAAAGGCGAAAAAACTTTAATGCTAGCACGCACATTTGAAATTCAACTTCCCCCCTCCCCCGCCCCCCAAAAGTCACTGGTTAAGCCAAGATGCCCCAAAGTATCCACGGAGAGGTTTACGGGGAAGGAACTCGTCTGGATCCAATCAAGTGTCCAAGTGAAAACCCAGTGTCCCGAGATCGGGCGGGTCAGCGTCGGCTCGGGACACTGGAGTACATGCTGTTCGACTGATTCCTCCTTCCAGAAGGTTTACATGCGCGCACTTTCCCCTCAATTGGCACCAGAAGGAAAGGCGCGGAGCAAACGCACTGGAAGTGGGGGCTGGCGGTTACACCTCCCCTCACTCGGCCCTGCCTCCTCCGCCCGGCCGGGCCCAGGACGAGTCGGGGCGCGCCCGGGGCTCTTCTCCGGCCTCTCAACTTTATCGCCTGCTCGCGGGGGAACGGGGCCTCCGCTGCCCCCCTCCCACCCCCCCGCCTGCACGCAGGGCCCAGAGACCCGGTCGGGGCCTCCAAGAGCATGTCCCCCCATCACTTCTCCCGGGGACCGGGCCGGCGCCGGGCCTGCAGCTCGGAAGGCGTCGTGCGGAGAGGGCGGCGGGGAGGGCGAGGCGGCCGGCTCCCCCCCATCCCTGCCAGACCCCCGCGGACCCCGGCCGGCGAGGGCGCCTCCAGGCCGCGGCCCCGACGTCCCTGCGCCCACCCCACCCCCAGTCCCCGAGCCCCGGGCCGCGGCGCCGGGCAGGGGCGCCATGGGGGCTGGAGCGCCGCGCTGGAGGCCCGCGCGACCCCGGAAGGGGCAGCGTGGGGGGGGGGGGCCGTGTTTACACCGCCAAGTTCCCCGCTTCCGCCCCGGCCCGCGCATCCCCTCCCTCCGCTCGCCGCCTGGCTCCTGCTTACCTGCATGCCAGGGAGGCCCGACTGCACCGGGGAGTGAGCCATGGCGGTCAGGACGGCCACTTCCTGGGACGGGACGGCCGGGCCGCGGCGATCCGCGCGGGCGACGAGGCCCGCGGGCCGCGCGCAGCCCTGGGGCGGCGGGGGCGGCTGGCCAAGCCCGAGTCCGGCTTCGGCGGGGGCCGGCCGGAGTCTGAGGCCACCCCAGTCCCGGCGGGTCCCGGGCCGGGCGGCGGGCTCAGCGGCGGGCGGCGGGCCGCGTCTCCATGCACCGCGCCGGGGAGGGGCTGCGAGAGGGGCGCGGGGGCTCGCCGCGAGCTGCCGCTGCCGCTACCGCTACCGCCGCCGCCGCCGCCGCCGCTGCTGGTCGGCCGGCCTGGGCCCGCGCGCGCTGGCCGCCTGGAGCGGGAGTGGGCGCGCACCGCCCGCCGAGCCCAGCGCGCCCCGCCCCGGCCCGGCCCCCGCGCCCGCCCCCGCGGCCCGGCCGGGGACCCCGCCCCGCGCTTCCGGGAGGGGGAGGAGGCTCGCGGCCGCCCGGCGCCCTAGGCCGCAGCCGCCTGCGCCGCCGCCTGCCGGGCGGGCGGGGGTCCTGGCGGGGCTCCGAGCGCCTCCCGCGGGCTGCCCCCCGCTCCCTGCCGGCCGAGCGGAGCCGGGAGGAGGCCGGCGCACGAGTGCGGGGAGGGGGCCTCAGCCCCCGCGCCCGGCGTGGGGAGGAGGGGACTGAGTCGGACCTCGGGTTGGCAGCGTGCCCAACCCCCCAGTCTCGCCCCCCCGACCCCCCCACCCCCGCATTCCCGGTCGGGGTCCGGCGTGCAGGGGGGCCGGGCGGCGAGCTCCGACTCTGAACTCTGCTATCTTCTTCCTGGTCCAAGCAAGCCCACCCCGCTCCATCTGTCCCCAGGGAAACGGGCTCCAGGCGACATCCCCGAGGGCAGAGGCTAGGGCAGGGAGACCTCAGGAGGCCGAGTGCCCAGAGGGTCCTCGGTCTGTGGCCAGTTCAAAACTACCAGCGCGGAGCTTCTTCGGTGTCTGGGCGAAGTTCCCAGCCAACCCTAGGAGGAAAGCGGGAGGGGAGAGGTCGAGAGGGTTCACGCCAGTGTTTTTGCTTCGGGAAAGCAGCCCCACTTGGAAGGCTAGGCGCTGAAACTTAGCTAAGTAATGAGGAGGCTGCACCCCACCATCTCCGGGTTCCAGATCCAGGCGGCAGCGTCCACCCAGAAGAAAGGGAAAAAGGGAGGGCACGGGTTGGAGGGTGGGCAAGGCGGAAGGGAAGACAATCGAAGGAAACCGTGTCTAGACTTATCCCCGGCCCTCTCTCGGCCTCTCTTTTCGGCTGCCCGCAAAAGCTCCAAGTCCCCTCTGGGGACCAGTACTGCCTCTACTTTGTAGTCACTTCTTCTCCGACAACAGAGGAAAGAAGCTCCAGAAAGTATTTCACTTGACAGGGGACAGTGGCGGCCTCGGGCTCGGCCACGGGCTGATGTAATGCCCTTCAGGTCTTGGGACCAGGCAGTCACTCGTGCTGCCTGGGAGTCCCCCAGAGATCACAATTGGAGGAAACTTTAAAAGTCCTCCAGCGACAGAAGGGGTGTTTATCCTCTGAGGGTTGAGCGTATCCTGAGAATTTCTGCTCCCTGAGGTGTGCTGGATCAGACGAGGACTGGGGTGCTCAAAATAACCCCCACTTTCCCTTTGGAAACGTACATGTTTTTCCTCAAAGTCCCAGATGAATACCTTCAGATACCTTTATGGTGTCACTGAGTCGGGGAGCCCTGCCTCCCTCAAGCACTGGGAAGAGAATGTGGCAAATACAAAGTTAAGAAAAGCATGAACCCTGATACCTGAGAGTTCGCCATCTTGTGTAAGTTTTGTGGACTTAATAAGTGGGGACATAAAGAGAGAACCAGTCAAACAAGCAAGAGATGCGTCTTTAAAATGTTCCTAATCTTCCACCCAGAAAGTCTTGCAGTAACATGGCCTACCGTTAGAACGAAGAAATGCCCAGGAATGGATACAAAAAGATGCAGGGCAGGGATAGCTACAATTGTGGGAAAACTAGGAACAGATTAAAAATTTAAGAGATTGTTAAGTAAATGATAGTGTATTTATACAGTGAGTACTATGTAGTCATTAAAAATGATATATTACAATATTTAGTAACATGGAAAGGTATTTTCATTATACTTTGTCCAGGAAGAAAACACAGTGTACAAAACAAATGTATAGCCTGATCTCAAGCTACTTCCTATATATGAAGTTATATTTAAATATATCACTTACATATCTATGTAATGTTATATGTGTGTGTGTGCATAACCGGAGAAAAATCTGGAAGTGTATATATCAAGATTTAGCAGTGACTATCCCCGGAATTAAAGCTGATTTTTTTTCAATCTGTAACCAACCAATAGAGACCATCGTGCTGAAACTATTTAGGATTGGCAGTCAGGGGCAATAACAGGGCCTCAAGATAAGAAGGAATAAACAGGACAAGTGGACAGAAATGTCTGGGCACTGACTGGAGCCATTACCATTGGAAACTCATGGAGCCCACATTGCATGAGCTTATTTCCAACAAATAAGCCACTGGGGGCAGGGGTGTCGGGAGGGGTGGCCTTGGACCTTAATAATCTTGTGAGGCTAAGAACATGTAGATTATAATGGGATACAACTTATCTGGAAACAGTGACGTGCATTCATTAGCTGGCCTCTTTCCCTATTCATTTTTCCCTGTTGTTTTCCCTATCTCCTCACTATGACTGACCTTCATTTCCTCCTGTGACCATATTTATACCACTTAGCACAATTCTCCTTGAAAGAGAAGATGCAAAACAGGAGTTCATGGTCCCACTCGGTCATATACAGACATTACCCAGTATCCCCAGGGCAGCGGTCCTCTCCCTCTGTTTCTTTTTTTTTTTTTTTTAAGATTTTATTTATTTATTTGACAGAGAGAGAGATCACAAGTAGGCAGAAAGGCAGGCAGAGAGAGAGGGGGAAGCAGGCTCCCCGCTGAGCAGAGTGCCCGATGCGCGGCTCGATCCCAGGACCCTGAGATCATGACCTGAGCCAAAGGCAGAGGCTTTAACCCACTGAGCCACCCAGGCGCCCCTCTCCCTTTGTTTCAACAGAGCAGATGACTGGCACAGCCTGAGCCCCTGATGGGATCCTGCCCAATTGCTTATTGCCTCCATTCATCCATTAACACAGTTTTCGAATGCCAGCTACAAGTCAGACATTTGGTTCAATGTTGGGCCCATACACACTGGCACTCCTCGGATGCTCTCCTCCCATCCCGGAGAAACGATCTCCCAGAATCCTAACTTCAGAATTTTACTGTAGCATGATTGATTAAATTTAGAGTTGCAACAGCTCTAATTTCCACTAAGGAAAGAAGAGGATTATCCTCTCATCCTCTTCCTCTTGTCACTTCCTCTCCACCCTCCACATATAATTACAAGAGATCATACACTATTATAATTTCACAAGGAGAGATTTTGAGGGTCTCCATAGAGATTATGCATTTGCTGGTCTCCATGGAGATACTTACTAACCCATGGAATTATTTTCATCCCCTGGCCCTCTTTGTCTTTTGTGTTGACTTAAGGATAACAATTGGGCAATGAATTGTGCTCTGACACATATTCAGGACCACAAAGGACATTTCCAGGCCCCTATATAGAGCCCTTCAGAATACAGAGCCCTTGGCTATTGACTCCCCCCAAGCCAGTGAGTAGTCCCAGTAGAGCTCAAAGAGCGCGGCCGAAAACAAGAATTCAACAATCAGTCCCTTCACTTCTCCTTCCAAGTTGAAAAGATAAACACCCCCAAATGCCACTTTATAAAGAGCAGCTAGACAAGTAGCACATTAGCAATTTAAATTTACAGATTAAAGAAAAGGACTTAGATGGTGAACTTTAAAGAGAGAAATATGAGTAGCTTGGAGAAGTAACCAACAGAAGGCTTGACAAATTTCTACACATGTTCAGCAGGTGAAGACACAAAAGCGCAAGGCAGATTATTAAGATTGGTATGACATGACAGCGAGAAAATATATGCTAAGGCCCTGGGAAGAGATCTGGCTACGTTAGTGCAAAGGAAATTTCATTCGGTGGGCGTGGGGCTCAGAGATCAAGCTCTCAGAGCAACTGAGTTAGTTGCCCAAACTCTAAGTCAGTTTGGGGTCACGCTCTGCCTTTGTCTCCCCGGACTGGGTGCCTTAACAGAAACGTTTTTCTTCACAGTGATGGAGGCTGGACGTCCAAGATCAAGGTGTCAGCAAGGCTGATTCTGCGGAGGCTTCTCTCCTTGGCTGGTAGATGGCCATCTTCTCCCTTTGTCTCCACATCGTGTGTGCACATATGTGTGTGCCCGATTTCTATCAGGACACCTGCTAGATTTGATTAGGGCTCGCCCTCATGACTTCGTTTATAACTTAATCACCTCTTTAAAGACCCTATCTGCCACTGCAGTCATGTGCGGAGATACTGAGGGTCAAGACTTCAACAGAGGACAGGGGGTGGGGCACCCGTCAGCCCAGAACACACCCCTTTCCCTGCACGCCTGGTTCTGGTCACCTGCTTTATCTGGTTCCTCCAGACTCGGCTCCATGATCGAGAACTTCCTTTCTCCTCTCCCAAGGCCTGTGCACCATTCTACACACGTCACATTTCACATTTATGCTAATAGGCATTGCTTCATATTTCTGTGGGCGTAGTCCCTGAACTTCTTCTCGTGGAGAAACTGGAGCATTAATCTCCAACCACTGGACAATGCAGAGCAGAAGCAGGGAACAGAAGCATGTATTTGCTTGGTAAAGCATTTCTAATTAGAAGAAATCATCTGAAATACATGGCAGAATGTGCCAGAAAAGAGTTCGGAATATTTTCCAGGGAGGACTTCAAAAGTCATAAATACTGATTTCAGCCAAAAGGGTACACTTTAATAAAGTCTCTTTCTCTCCAGTGTCTCCTCCGGCCCTGAGTATCACTGCCCTTGGAGGTGCAATTTACCAGGATGGTCCGGGGCTGAGCCCGCAAGAGGAAGGGGCTTTTTGTTCTCTGTTTCTGGCATGTTCCAGGGGCTCACACCAGGGAAGTTTAGGGTGTTTAGCAGGGTGCGTTAAAACGGGCTCTCTAGACAAATTCTCATGTGCGATTCTGCCTGGCAAAAAGCCAATTAACAGAGCTTGTCACCCTCTGAACAGTGGACACTTGACCCTGCCAATCAGCTCATAAAGACTCAGTACACAAAGACTCATCAAGTGTGTAGATTTCCCTCCCTCCCAAGGCTGGGTTTGCTTTCAGATGTGTCCAGAAAGGGCATAAATGAAATCATCCCCAGAAGGGTGATGTCATCCATCCCACAGTCTCAGAACTGTAGCTCCCCTCTTAAAAGCCCTTGGCCCTATTTTCTGACAAGGAAGACAAATTGTAGAAGGCGATTTTAATTTTCACTTCAAGGAGATCTAGGGAATTATGTGCTTAAGGAACATTGTATAAACCACCCAAAGGTACAATGTGCCTGGGGTCATAGACACTAGTTCCAGAACGCACACAGGCAGCCATGCTCAGAATCCTCATGCAAATACCAACCTGAAACCCTATCATCAAGAATTCGCCTGAAAAAAAAGATAAGCATGTAGTTTCATACCTCAATTTCCCAGCCCAGTTTTATTTCGTTTCCTATGAAGCTATGTCAGTGATACTATTAGTCAGTCCTCTTTAAACAAGTGACAGATGGGGCATCTGGGTGGCTCAGTGGGTTAAAGCCTCTGCCTTCAGCTCGGGTCTCAGGGTCCTGGGATCAAGCCCCGCATCGGGCTCTCTGCTCGGCGGGGAGCCTGCTTCCCTCCCTCTCTCTGCCTGCCTCTCTGCCTTACTTGTGATCTCTTTCTCTCTGTCAAATAAATAAATAAAATCTTAAAAAAAAAAAAAAGGTATAAACAAATGATGGAAACCTAGCTCAACCCTTCATAACCACGAAAGGGAAATTTTAGCTCCATGATGGAAATCTAAGCTTCCTGGATGTGGCTTGGATAAATCCAGGAGGGTGCGCTGAGTGATAAAATCGGAACTCTGCCTTTCTCTTCCTGTCTTCCCTGCCGGCCTCTGCTTACCCTTATCCTCACGTGGGTTTCCTAGATGAGGTGCCAAGATGGAAAGATGGAAAGAAGACTCTTGGCCTAATTGATAAATTCCACCCCTTGGCTGCCCAGCATGTGTGCATACACAAACACACACACACACGCGCGCACACATACACACACTTAGGTTCTCTTTTTCCATTTATGATTTCCTGGGTGCGCCCCCCCCACCCTAACATAATACCCTAACATAATTTTTTTTATGTTAATGCATAACCATCCATGTACTCAGCGCTTCTCCAAAGCAAGTCAAGTTCAAGTGCCTTCTACTTAGGTCATCCATTCCTGCTCTGGAGGTTCTGGATAATATGTATTCCTCTTTGTCAAGTCTGGATATAGCTTTTCACAGGTCGACAATCTGCTGTATGTCTACATGGCAAATGTTAGCACCCTTAATGTGTTTGATATGGGGAAAAAATTTGATAAACACCTTAAAAACTCTCATCTGAAAAGAAGGGAGAAAAAATAAGCAGGGGTCATCACCAGTCCGTAATATACATGATACCTGCCGAAAGGTGAGGCAGTTGGGGGAGGACTTGGGTCAGCCACGGGGACTATACTTGCCTCTGTTCTCTGAAAGATTCTCCAGATTCTGTGGCCTTCCGTGGACACACTGGAGAGGAGCACGTGGAGGCTGGCCCTTCTGGACGGTGCACTGTTTTAGTGGCCCCATCTCCTATTGGTGAGGATCTGAGGTCCTGGGGAGGTC
>CM052883.1:10492671-10548731 GCA_028534135.1 Potos flavus | reverse complement strand
TTTTTTTTTTATCATTAGCAAGTGCCAAAATATAAGCAGATGCTTTGCTGATCTATGACATCACTGCAAAGAATGTAGCATGATCTAATGCTGAAACCGTGTACCACCTGTCAGCATAGCCTCTGACAGATGCTTAATACCGCTGTATTTCTAGAAAATGTAAACTATCTTGGGCTACCTCTATGAACACTCAAGGCACCTGGAGGCAGAGTTGGGGAACCACGGTCTTAGGAACCAGGAACTCCCACTGCCTTCCATTCTGTCTTCCCACGACAGTTTTTCTCTCTCGCACCTTCCATCCCTGGATCCAGGTTTATACTTGCCTGGTTGGTTTCACACAACAGAAACCCAATGGTTGGTTTCACACAACAGAAACCCAATTCAAATTAGCTTAAACAAAAAGAGTAATTTATCTCATTTACCTGGGAAAGCCAGTATTTCTAAGCCAGTCACATCAAGTGTAAAGAGTAAAATTGTAAAAGGTAAAGCTAGCTGCTGACAACTCAATTTGGGGATTCGAAGAAGGTAATCAGGACTGTGTGTGCCTAGATATTTGGGCTCCTCGGCTGCTGCTTGCCTTACCTGCCAGGCAGGCTCTCCCCATAGGAGAGCAGGATGATCGTGTCATCCTCAGGCCTTTATCATCCCAAAGGCTTAAGAGCCCAGATAAAAGGAGGCCTCCTTCATGACAGCTCTGCTTGAATTCATAGGGAGGATTCTGATTGGCTAGAGCAATGGGAGGGACAGAATCATCCCACAGTTTTTTTTGTGGGTGCCCGTACCCTAAATAAAGTCACACTGAGCAGTCAGAGCCCTTTGCCCACGGGAGTTGGAGAATTGGAGGTTCGTTCTGAGCAGCTGCTTAATCTGGCAGTGGGGACATCTTTCTTATTAAATTCAGGATCTTAGAGAGTTGTGAAGGGCAGGAGAATCAATATTTTAGGTTTGTGGAACACGGGAGCTCTATCACAGCTCCTCAACTTCACTGTTGTATCAACAAAGTAGCCACAGACAATATACATTCAAGTAAGCGGAGCGGAAACTTTGCTCAACTTTGCTGGCAAACACAGCTGGTAAGCCGCGTTGGCATCCTGCCCAGTAATTGGTTGACCCCTGATCTAGATGAGTGACCTTCGTAAGTCGGGTGAGTGGTCAGACCACGGAATAGAGTTCCAAAAGGACAAGTTTAGGGAAGCACACAAAGGAGGAAAAATAAAGCACGGCCTCACTACCTGGATATGTAGAGTTGCCAGGAAGAGACCAAGGAGCTATCCCGGACTACGGATTGTAAATAAGCCCTTAATACATAACTGTAATTTAAAACAAGGCAGGGTCCAAAATACATGCATAATTGTTGAGAGGACAAGACAGCAAGTTTCCATACAGAGGATTAGGCTCTTGGGGAACATCACTAATGTTCATTTCACAGTGAAAACTGAGTCATACCAAGAATACCTACGAAGAGGGGCGCCTGGCTGACTCAGTTGGTGGAACATGCAATTCTCGATCTCAAGGTTTTGAGTTCAAGCCCCATGTTGGGTAGAGATTACTTAAAAATAAAATCTTAAAAAATATATATATATGAAGAATGATGAACTCCTCAAAGTCAGGATTGAAGTTTAGTTTTTTGCCTTGTGATCCCAAGAGTGTTTCTGATGTGGCGATATGGAAGAATCATATAATATATATTTGTTTATGCATGTCAGAAACAGGTAAGTTTAAAAATTAGAATTCTATTATTAGGAAGTGCTTAAAAATGGGACACCTGGGTGGTTCAGCTGGTTAAGTGTCTGCCTGTGGCTCAGGTCATGATTTCCGATCCCTGGGTCCTGGGATTGAGCCCAGCATTGGGTTCCCTGCTCAGCATTCCCTCGCCTCTGCCTGCCCCTCCCCCTGCTTGTGCTCTCTCTCTCTTTGTCAAATAAATAAAATCTTTAAAAAAAATAGAAAGTGTTTAAAAACATAAGGAAACTGGGGCTTACATACTGCCGATGGAAAAGTAAGTTGGTATAAATTCCCTAGAGGGACCTTTAGTAATGTAACAAAAACCTTAAAATAGTCCTATTTTTTTTCTATTACATTTTTATTTCAAGATATTATACTTAAGAAATAAGTACAACTACTTAGAAAGGTAGTATGAAGATAAGCATCATATTACTGTTTATAACAAAGAAAAAATAAAAACAGTTGACGTGTCCAGTTATAAGGGTTTAGCTAAAAGATTATGATTCACTCATAGAATGGTAGAAATTCTATGTACCATCTTAAAATTATTGTGTAAATTAATACTGACATACTTGTTAAAGATTTTCATGGCTCACATAGGGATAAGTGAGAAAAGCAAGTTATAGAAATGTATGTATATTATAATAATATTTCTCATTAGAGTATATGTAAAATTCTGCTTCTGGCAATGGCTGAATTCTGGCCTAGGTTATTTCAGAACAATGTCGTTAAGTATGACTAGAAAAGGTAGATGATTTAATTAATAGACAAATTAATAAATTTTTAAAAAACTAAGGTTATCAGAGAGTTAGCACGGCGATTTGTGGAACCAAGATCCAGAAGAGAGGGAAGCCACAAGCATGTGAGGCTGCTCTCCTCCCGGAGGCAATTGCTAATTTGAAAGAGACAACTGAGCGGCAAAAGAGCAAAACAGATGTTTGGCACTTCCATAGGGCCAGGTAAGCAAAGTTGTGATTTCAGTGCTACGGAAGAGAAGTTCTGGCAAACAACCCAAACTTTTGATTGGGGCCACAAAGCACTACACTCTATAAATGAAGATGAATCAGAAATAGACTAACTCTCAGGGTGCCTGGGTGGCTCAGTCAATTAAGTGTCTTGACGCCTGATCGCAGCTCAGGTCTTGATCTCAGGATCATGAGTTCAAGCCCTACATTGGACTCCACGCTGGGTATGGAGACTACTTAAAAAAAAAAAGAAGAAATAGACTAACTTCACAAAGAATAAGTCTAGCTTCAAATCAGCTCGATAAATTAGACCAAGACCATCTGTCCTAGCCTTGTGCTATGCCAGAAGTAAACTTTAATCCTTTCTGGAGGAAGATGCCATCATCTAAAGTCTCAAACCATCGGTACATTTTTTTCATAAGCAAGGTATGGTGCCCAATAAAAAATAACCAGGCACAGTGAAATAGAACTTACAAAGTATAACCAGGCATACAAGAAAGCAAGACAGGACAGAAGACTGAGAGAAAAAATATTAGTAGAAACATAATCATGGAGATAGCTAAGTAATCAGAGGGAACATTAAAATAAATATGACTGAATATGAATATAACAAGAAATTGAATGACAAGATGGAAAATTTCCAGGAAAATGGAAACTATAAAAAAGAATCACATTTCTCCAATTAAAAAAAAAAAAATCAAATGGGGATGCCTGGGTGGTTCAGTTGGTTAAGCATCTGACTCTTGATTTCAGCTCAGGTCATGATCTCAGGGTCGTGAGATAGAGCCCTGCATCAGGCTCTGTACTGAGCTTGGAGCCTGCTTAAGATTCTCTCTTTCCCTCTCCCTCTGCCCCTCTCCATCCGGCTTGCATGCACATGCTCTTTCTCTCTCTCTAAATAAATAAATAAATAAATAAATAAATAAGTTTAAAAAGTTAAAAAGAATCAAATGAAAATTCTAGAAATAAAAAATATAACTGAAATTCTTAAGAATTTGATGAGTTTAAGAGCTGATCAAACACAACTGAAAATAGATTTAATAAAGAGAAATGGTGTGTGTGTGTACACACTGAAGCTCAAAACCTAAAATTGAACAGGAGAAGGCAGATATAAAAGAATACTGCACATATGGAGTACTGTATGGTTCCACTTACATGAAGTTTAAAAACAAATGAAACTAATCTATAGCGTTAGACACCCTAAGTGGTTAAATCTGAGAGGATAAAAGGAATTATGGTTAGCTGTGGGAAAGAGGCGGCTATTTCTTGACCTGAGTTATAGTTACGCTGGGGGTTACGCTTTGAATTATTTGTCAAGCTGTTTTTGACTTGCGTAGTTTTTTCTGTATGTTATATGTCAGTAAAATATTTATTAATATTTGTGTATTCACACATGTAAATATGGGAGGCTATTTATATAGGTTATCTTTGAGTATCAAGGGTAATTTTTTTCTTTGTTTCTTTCTACAATGAGTATGGATTCCTTATGAAAAAGGAAATAAAAGAGAGGAAAAGAGGAAAAAAGAAATACTGACCAGTTGTTTTTGTTTAAAATTGAGGTATAATTGGCATATAAGTGACTGGTTTTACTTATGAAAATTCTTCTAATCCTAGGGTAAAAGCAAATGGGATTTAGATTTGGCTTAAGAAAAAATCTCCAGAAACTAAAGTTGTTAACCAGAGAAAACAATGGATTCTTCTTCCCAGATGGCCTTTCAAAATAGAGTAAGTATTAAGTGTGGTCTTCCCCAAGGCATGGCTCTAGGCAAGAATACATTTTAAGATTCATTTTGGGTCTATGGTCCTATAGTTTCAACATGAGGGAGGTACACTTAAAGAACTTCATTTATAGTGAGTTTGCCTTCTAAGTGGTGCACCGGTGGCTGGAAATAATATGTAATCATATCGTTAGAAACTCAGAGTCTTTGGAGGTCATGTAATTAAAGGTGAAATGTGAATTCCATTCACTCATTAACAGTTATGAACTGCATGTGCCTCAGTCAGACTCTGATCAAGGGACTGAGATATTGCAGTAAATATAAAATCTATGCTCTCGTGGAGTTTATATTCCAATAAACAAATATATAACACATCGAGTGGTAATTAGTGCATTGAAGAAAAACAAAGCAGTGTAAGGATGAAGAATGATCGTGGAGATGGTCGTACATAGTGAGCAATTTTAAAGAGTCTATTTTTAAGTCATCTCCACACCCAACGTGGGGCTCAAACTTATAACCCCAAGATCAAGAGTCAACATGTTCTACCAACTGAGCCAGACAAGTGACCCCGGAGTGAGCCATTTTTGATTGGACAGACAAGGAAGACCTCTGTGTTTGGGGATATTTGGGCAGTCACCTGAAGGAAGCGAGGGAATGATCCATATGGCTTTCCAACCTGAGTAGTTCCAAGACGAGGGAACATGCTTGGATCATCCCTGAAATAGCAAGGGAAGCGGTGTGGCTCCAGCAGTCTCAGTGGGCAAGAGAGAATGGTAAGGGATGAAGGAGCTTGGGGCAGATCATGTAGGGGCTCGTGGCTCATGATGAGGACTTTCAACTTTATCTTTCCAAGATGGGAAGCTTTGAAGAGTTTGAACAGAGGCATGATGTGATCTGCCAAATTGTAAATGGGTTTTCTGACTGCTAAGTGAAGAATTGATAGTAGAAAGGCAACCATAGAAAAAGACCATGAGAAATCTCTTGCTCTTCTCTAGGCACAAAGTGATGGTGGTTTGGACCATAAAGGTATCACAGGGCCTGGGGAAAGGGCATAGAATTCTGAATATATTTTGAAGTCAAAGATCAACAGGATATTAAGGGAGAGATGTGAAGTGTAAGAAAAACAGAAGAAGCAAGAATAACTCCAAAGATTTTGGTCTGAGAAACTAAGAGATTTGAGAAGCAACATTTATTGAAATGGTAGAAGTCTTGAGAAGGACAGTTGGGGAGGGATATAGGACCACATTAGCAGAATCAGCTCACAGTTCTTTCATACAAAGGAGGAAGCAACTAAAAAGACTGAGTTAGGCAGGTAACCCTTCAGAATGGATGAAAAGAACCGTCCTCACATTTTGACAGTGACTTTGCAAATTTTGCATACCACAGAGTTTGTAATGCTAATTATTTCAAAAACTATTCGTTATTTATTTTGCTCGAATTGCTCTTTCTTTCAATTGTGGCATTTTAACAGGGTCATAATTAATGGCAAACCATAACAATCATGCCTGGAAATCATTTTAACTCACACATGTCTTCTCCACCCACCTTAAGTATCACCCTCTCTGGAAAGCTTTCCCTTGCCTCTTCATTTAGGGTTAGGTACTCTTCCCGTGGATTTCCAGAAAACCCCAAAGATTGTTCTATCATATTTCTCACCAAATACATTGTATTGTCATCCTCTGTTTTTCTCCCTGATCAAATGGGCAGATTCAATTATCTTTGAACACCCGATAGCTGACTCAAGTCTTGGCTCTTACTAAAAACTATGGGAAAGGAAGGAAGAAGGGCAGGGAGGGAAGGAAGGTGAGAGGGGTCTAGAATGTATTTTCTCTCCATTACCTGGAGATTATTTCATTGCACTAGCTCCACCTTGCCTTAGTTCACCCCCCCCCTCCCCCCCAATCCATTGGGCCTGGTGAGATGTAGGTATATTCTAGAAATGTTGCCTACTATGATTAAGTGGAAAATTACAACATGATGACTTATGGAAGCATCTTAACATCTTCCCTCCTTGCAATTGTGCTAAGACTGAAATTATGGACCAGAACTGTCCAATAGAACTTTCTGCAGTGATGGAAATGTTCTATATCCATGCCATCCAGTAGAGTAGCCACTAGCTGCATGTGGCTATTGAACTCTTGAAATGTGCCAAGTGTGACCAAGGAGCTGAATTTTTATTTAATTTAATGAATTTAAATTTAAATTTAAGTAACCACATGTGGGTAGTGCCTACCATTTGGATGGTACAGTCATAGACCCTATTGGGACTCTTATTTTCTAATTTCCTTCCTTTACAGATGAAGAAACACATTCTTAAAAGAAGCACAATGATTTGCCCAACTTCCTAATTCCTTATCCTGAAACATGTTTTTGATTTTGTCACTACTCATTCCTAATGTGGCCTTTACGTTGAAATCTACGTTTTCCGCAGAAACTTTTAATTTTCAGCTAGCAGATCAAATGCAATCCTTACAGACTAGTAACAGTAATAAACCACTTTAAAGGAAAAAAAAAGACCTTAAGTGCCACTATATTTAGAAAAATGTGATTTTCTCAATAAGAAATCTTAAAAAGTTATTATGATTATAATAAATTATATACTGTGGCTCATCTGATGATTACTTTCCTTAAGTGGTATCATTTGTTGAAACTCGGAATTAGCTACACAGAACATTATTCCAGTAGTAAACTGAATAACTGAACAAAGAACCTAATTTCTGAGACTCTACATTCTCACCTCGATAATAATGAAGGGGGGACACATAAAATAACTGGAAAACTATAACTCTATAAACTATCCATAACTATATATAAACGTATATAACTATATAAACATAACCATATACAATAAATATCATGCTTACTTCCAAAAGCACCGCCATATTCTCTACAAATATCTTGGGAAGAGGGTAGGTGAGTGTGTCTTGCAGGAGGGGTCGGGGGCCAGGAGAGGCTGGGAATTGTCTCTCATCTCCTGTAATAATGAGCACAATTCTTGTAAACCTACTGGGTGCCAGGCACTATAGCCTATAGAACATTCTTTTCACTAGCTTAAACCAAACTCTACTTCTGTTTGGGCTTTTCTTCCACATTCACTCAGCAAACGGCCAACCCTCAATGGGCCAAATGCCCACCTTCACTGTCTTGCACCTGGGAAGCTGAGCACCTGCAGCAAATCGCACTGGGGGGCAGACCGGCTGTAGGTGTAGATCGCCTCTCTCCTACAGGCCCTCAGCTCTCCCTGGAGACCAGCCGTGCTACTCTGGATGGTCATCTTTCCTGGTCCCCTACTGCTGCCCCATCGCTCCTAGCAGTTGACCCTCTCTCCTGCTTGGCCAAGATCAGGAGCTATGGGATGAGAGATGTCTCATATCTCACCTCCATGTCTACAAACCTATTACCATTGGTCCTCTCTTCTGCTACAATATGGCACATGTCCTTCCTTGCATCTAAATCCATTTCCTCCAACCCTGCTCCGTTTTCAGGGCCCTTAATGCTACCTCTCGGTCTCTCCCATTTCTGAATCTTTGGTCTTTAACTCTTTTCCAGTCTTTTCCATCAGCATTTAAACACGCTCATGTCTTCTCTATTTTGAAAGAGAAGAGACAAGCTTCCCTCTATACCACATACTCACCAGCTTCCATCCCAACTATCTCTTTCCCTCCACAGACTTCTTCAAAGTCTATCCTCTTTTTCTGCTTTATTCTCCCCTCTCAGGTCCCTCCACTCTGGGGTAGCCCCCCACGCTACAGAAACTGCGCTAAATTCACCAATGACCCAGGCTGGCATTTGTAGCTCATGGGTAATTTGCCATCTTTTATTTTTTCATGTTATTTTTCATGGTTGACTATGCCGCCTTCTTGAGCATTTTTCTTCTTTTGGCATCTGCATCACACATTCCTGGTTTCCTCTCACCTTCTGGGTTTCTCCGTCTTGCTCTTCCCAACAGGCTCAGTCTACTTCCCCCAACCTTTAAATACCGGAAGCTTGTCTCTTATCTTTCAAAAGAAATACTCCGGTATTTGAAGATTTCATTCCCTCCTCCTTACGCCTCTTTGCTCCTTTGGGTTCATTTTACCATTTAGTTATCCTGCCGACTCCCAGATTTATATCTCTAGCCCTCTCTTTCGAGCTCAAAACTTGTAAATCCTGCCATCTCCATTTATATGTTTTCCAAGGTCAAGATCTGCCCCCATAGACTTGGCCCTCTTCCTGTGTTATTAACACCAACTAATCAGACCACAAAACTTCTCACTCAAAAACGTGGGACCCGTCCTGGACCCTTTCATCTCCTTCTCCTGATTAATCAGCTAGTCCCCTAAACCTGTCCTCTAGATTCCTCGGGGATCCATCCATGTCCTCCATCAGCGCTGTTACTGCCCTACTCCGAGCCTCGCACGCTCACGTGTGGCCCATGATCAAGAGCATCATATTCGCCTGGGGGTTTGCTAAGAAGCCCTGGTGATATGCACGTTCCCGGAAGCTTGAGAAGTATCTCTCCGAACGAGCCTAATTTCTCCATCTGGCCTCCTTACTTCTACTCTGGCCGCTTCCAGTGGATTCTCCACACAGCAAACCAAATCATGTCTCTCGTGTACTTAAAGTCTTACAATAGCCTCCCAGTTTCCTTAAATAAAGTATATTCTGTATGCTTTTCCTTTTATTTGCTGTGATTCAACATACTGTTGTCCTTTGTCTGATTTACATCTTTACCGCATCTCTTTGAACACACAAAATATTTGACAGCTTTATTTTTTAAAGTACCTCTAACCAAGAAATGTTTTATTTGATCTTTTATTTTTTTGCTACGAATGTTATATTTGCATTGTAAATGGGACTATTTCTCAGTTCCTGTAGTTAGTTAATTCACATAATAAATGCGTATAAAAAGCCCTCAAGTATTGAAGAAGTGCCTTTTTTTTTTTTTTGCAAACTGCCATCAATTATGCTCTGAAAACTTGAGAGAAACCTCCTTGGATGAACAGGATTAAAATCTGAATGTTGTTTAAGCATGGAAAATAAAACTCTTTGTGATTTTATTTCTTTATTTTTTATGAGGAAGACGGTATTCTGGACACGATGGCCACTTCTTGAACAAATCCGGAGAACATTCTCTGATAGACCCACATATGTTACAGACGGGCTCAGCACCCCGTTTCAATTCCCCGGGCAAATGCCAGGGTGGAAAAGGCTTTTGTTGTCACAGGTTACCCATGGAGCTTTCAAAGCAAAAGCGCTATTGGTGAGTCTATGAAATTCGACTGAAAAAATATCCCTTTCACTTGTGTAAGTATAAAAGTGGAGTTCGGGATAGAAATATTTCATAAGGCTGTGGAATCCGATCCAAAACATTCCCTGCAATGTAGATTCCCCACAACGCAGATTCCCCTCGAAAGCTTTCTACATCTTATAACTTGCAGTGCGGTGAAGGGGTACTGCTGATAAACTCTAATTAGGCTGCCCAGGACAGTGGCTGATTCCGTCAGGCAGCCCTGCCCTCAGGGGACACAGTCCAAGCTACTCTGCAACGTTTCAGATTCATTTCCAGCACTGAAGGACAGTCATGGGCGGGGTTGTAGGGAAGTGTCGTCTTCTTACCATGGAGGGCCACAGGAAAGGCAGGATTTTCTAAGGACGCAACTGAATTCAGATGTAATGGCAGGGGCTTCTGCCAAGTAGGGAGCAAAGAACCCAAACTTGGTGGTCGGGGTGCGGAGGGCGCGAAAAGACAGAACTTAGGAGAGAGGAAGAGGAGAGTCCAAAAACTCAAACCAGCAAAATGAACTACATATTGTAAAATTCCACTTATTATTTTCAAAGATTTTATTTATTTATTTGAGAGAGAGAGAGAAAAAACGAGTGGGGAGAGGGAGGGAGAGAGAGGGAGAAGCAGGCTCCCCGCTGAGCAGGGAGCCCAGCACGGGGCTCTGTCCCAGGACCCTGGGATCATGACCCGAGCCGAAGGCAGTCACTTAACCAACAGAGCCACCAAGGTGCCCAGTAAGATTCCACTTATACGAAACATTCAGAAAAGGCCAGACCATAGAGACATACAGTTGATTATTGGTTGCCTAGGCTGGGGGAGAAGAAGAGGGGGTTGAGGGTTGACAGTTAAAGGGTGCCGGCTTTCTTTCTGGCATAATAAAAAGATTCTAAAATTGATCGTAGCGATGGTTGCACAACTGTGTGAATATACCAGAACGTACTGAATTGTACATTTTATTTTTTTAAGTATTTTTATTTATTTGTTTTCGAGAAAGAGAACAAGCGAGCAGGGGGGAGGAGCAGAGAAAGAAGCAGGCTCCCCGATGAGCAGGGAGCCCGATGCGGGACTCGATCCCAGGATCCTCAGATCATGACCCAAGCCAAAGGCAGACGCCTCACCAACTGAGCCACCCAGGCGCCCCTGAATTGTGCATTTTAAATGGATGAATTGTATAGTTGGTGTATCATATCTCGAGAAAGCTGTTAAGGAAGGAACTAAAATGAGGGTGCCTGGGTGGCTCGCAATAGAGCATCCCACTGATCTCAGGGTCGTGAGTTCAAGTCCCACGTTGGGTATAGAGATTACTTTAAAAAAAATCACATGAGTTCAATGCCTCCATGTAGTAGGAAAAAATAATTAAAAGAAATAAAAATAAACTCTTAAAAACACCCTTCCTAGGGGGTGTCTGGGTGGCTCAGTCAGTTAAGCGTCTGCCTTCTGCTCAGGTCATGGCCCAGGGCTCCTGGGATCAAGCCCTGCCTGGGGCTCCCTGCTCAGTGGGGTGTCTGCTTCTCCCTCTGCCCTCTGCCTCTCCCCCTGCTTGTGCACTCTCTCTCTCTCTCTCTCTCGTTCTCACTCTCTGTCTCAAATAAATAAATAAAATCTTAAAAAAAAATACCCCTCCTAAAAAGGATGAGAAAGAAAAATGTAAAGATATTGAGCAGAAGTAATAGGGATGATTGCTTCTTATGATGCTCATATGGCTGTTTCTTGATGTTTTCCCATTAGCTACCTACCACTGACTTCCTGCTATCCGATATAAAGATCCCGTTTCTCATATGCCCCCCGCCTATGCGCACATATACTTTCTCTGCCCACCTTCCTCCTGTTATAGCTGTATTGTAATCTTTGGTAAGATCAATAGTCAGCATTGATGAGTCTCAAATGTATTATCTCCAACAAAGTTCTTTCTGGAGTCTGGACCATATCCAAATGCTTCCTGAACATCTATAGTATCTAACAGGCATCTCAAACTTACTTCGTCTAAAACAGCTCTTGCCCCACCATCTCCAAAACCTGCTCCTCTCTGCCTTTCCCATCTCAATAAATGCCAGTGTCATTTTCCCAGTCGTTCAAGTCAAAAACCCCAGAGGCGTCTTTGACCTCACTCTTACGCTCCCATCCTCCGTCTGATTATCAGCTCCATCCATCCCTCCTCCATCTGATTATCCATCTCGCTCTCCCGCCGAAATATACCCAGAATCTGATACCACCTTTCCACCTCCACGACACCTTCCCTGCTCCAAGACACCAACGCTTCTCTTGAATGACTGCCGTGGCCTCTCGCTTGGGTGTCCCACTTCCACCCGTGGTCCCTTGATTTATCTTCAACAGAAAGATACAGTTAAAATAAAGGTGGGATCACACCACTCCTCTGCTTCAAAGCCCCGAGGGGGTCCCCATTGCACTGTAGGGACATCAGTCATGGTGAGACTCCAGAACCAGTAAATCTGGCTGGTCCTTCGCTACTCCGCTACTTAAGCACACAAGCCTAATGCCTATTATCTATAGTTTTCTGGAAGGGCTAAGAAGGTTAAGCCTCCACTTAAAACATCAGCCACAGAAACAACTCAGCCTTTACCTGCTAAACGTATAATGATGCTCTCCAGTGAAATTTCTTTCACCCCGATAAACAGAAGTCCCTGTCATTGTCCTATACATGGGATGAGGATACCAGACTATTTTTCTACCCAGTGTAAATCCAGCTCTAATGTCCTTAATGAGGAGAGAGGGGAGAGGGCTGTTCATTCTCCTAAACCATTCTCCATGGCTGCAAGCCTTCTCTGATTTCTTACACAAGCATTTGCAGCCTTCTCGGGGGCCCAACCTGGGGAGCAAACAAGACTCCCCAAACAGACACCGAGGCACATGTCCTGGGGCCGCCCTCTGGATGTCTTAATATCCATTTCTTTATATTTGCAAATGACTCTGTCCCTAATTAGCATGACATTCCTGATCTAGTTATTATTCTATCAATCCACAGTAATCGTCTTAATCTACGAAATCCAAGTATGTTATCTAGGAAGTTGTGTCACCCGGAGTTGAGAGACAGGATTTGCTTCGTGGATTACAGAAGCAAAACTGGGAAAATGACAGAAAAGTTGCTATAAGCTAATTTAGGAAGCAGGCTTATTAAAATAATCTCTTTGAGCCTACTTTTTTTCTGAAATACTGGGAAGGGGATGGTGCCAACAGCATTATTTCCTGCCGAGGCTATCAGGCTCTCGTCTGTCACCTTCTAGTGAAGGAGCAGCTTCTTCCCCAGCTATTTCTTGGTTCTGGCCCTTCTCCTCACACACATTCATTCATTCATTCATTCATTCAGGTTCCTGGGGTTCAATCTGATTTCCTCTCCTCATTAGGTCTTTTCCTAAGTCTCTGCCTCTCAGAGTTCTCCCAAAACTGACTTCAGTTTCCTCAGCTTCCTTTTTCCTTGCTGTCCCTCCTTCTCTTAGTTACAAATGTTCGCTGAGCCCCTGCTGTGTCTTCCTGTGTTTACATCAGACTCTATCTCTGCCCTGGAAAGTCCCAAGCGTGAGTGAGGCGGCCACATGGGAAATGACCTGACAGCCACATACGCTTGCACGGAGGACACGTGATCTCTTATGTCTCGACTTTTCTGAAATTGAAATGCATCTCTCTCATCTTATACGTGATGAGAGAGAGAGAGAGAGAAGAAATCTGCCGATCTCTGAGTTAGAGAGCACTGCAATGTAGCTACCCTTGAACATCTTTAGTTTGCAGCTCTGATCTTTGCCTGCATGCTTCTAAAGAACATGCCGAAGCTGCTGTCTTGGGCTGCACTTCTCCCAAATGCAGAGCCTGAGCCAAGGGCTAGTATACGGGCCGTTTGCTGGGTTCTGATGCCAGGGAGCAGGAACGAGGGGCTGGGCAGAGCGCCGGGGAGAGGAAGGGCCAGTGCAATGATCGTCACCCCTGTGGGTGCTTGGGGGTCAGTCCCACTGAGCCTTCTGAGGAGTCACGTAGGACGTGCCTCAGAACTGTCTACCCACAGATAGAAGGGAGAGGTTTGGCCACCTGTGTCACCCTGCCACACGCATGGATGCCACAGTGCATGCTGGGGAAGTCCCATCTTTGCAGGGCAGCTGAGGCGAGGTGACATCTGATCGTAACTGCTCAGTGCGGCTGCTGGAGAAAGAGGTGGGCTGAGAGGAGGGGACAGCAGGAAAAAAAAATGTCCCATACAACTGCTATTTTTTCCCTCTTTTTTAATAAGAATGCTCATAGATGGGACGCCTGGGTACTCAGTCTGATAAGCGTCCAACTCTTGATTTTGGCTCAGGTCAGGTACTTGGGGTCATGGGACCGAGTCCCGCTTTGGGCTCTACGCTCGGTGCAGAGTCTGCTTGAGACTCTCTTCTCCCTTTCCCTCTGCCTCTCCCCTGCCGCTTGCACTTTCTCAAAACAAAACAAAACAAAACAAAACAAAAACAACCAAAAAAATAAGAATGCTCAGAGCAGCTTTATACGCAAGCGCCAAAAAAATGGAAACAATCCAAAAGTTGGTCCATCAGTAGGAGAATGCGTAAACAAAATGTGGCATGCTTATGCAATGAAATCCTACCCAGCGACAAGAGCCTGGAGTGCAGATTCACCAGACCAGTCCTACAGACACGACGCTAAGCAAGAGAAGGTGGGGACCAAAGGGTCCATACTGTAAGGTTGGACTTATGTGAAGTCAGAGAACAGACACAACTAATCCATGGCTATGGGATCAGTGCAGTGGCTGTGTCTGGTGGGGTATGGAGATTCACTGTAAAAGATGAGAGAACTTTCCAGAATGATAGAAACGGTCCTTATTTTGACAGAGGCATGGATCGCAGGGGTTTCTATATTCATCAAAACGCAATGAATTATACATTTAAGATGTCTATGTTTTACTATTTATAAATTTTACCTAAAAAAACTATTAAAGAAATATTTAACCCGAGCTAATAGACTTACTTCTCACAGTAGTATCGGTCAGTAACTGAAATTACTTTCTGTGTATTCAAGACTTGAGTAAATGAATAGGACATACTTAGAATGATGAGAGCTGGGTTTCTCACTTTTGGAAAAGGGAATTATAAATGGGGACAGAGGGAAGACTGCGGTGTTTCTTTGGGAACGGCAGGTATCAATATGAACTTATACTTTTATACAGATAGAGATAGACCTACTTGTATACATAGACGTATAGGCATACACATGGACACATACACACAGCACATACACACACATTTTTAAAAAATTATTTAAATTCAATTAATTAACTTATTATTTAGTTAACAATAAGTGAGAATAAATTGAATTAATTAACTATTACATTTCTTAACTCTCTCTGCTGGAAGGGTCTTGAAGCAATGACCCACCAGGAAAACGAGCACAGGTAGAGCCCAGATCTTGGTTTCTACCTACCATTCTCGCAAAAAAGGAACCAAGGCTCTTTAGAGAAATAGCTGACTCCAGAACTGGGGCAGGGAACGCACAAAATGACCCCTGAACATCTTGTACCATTAAATAAGAAAGTGAGACATTAAAAGAATGGACGGCCCACTTTGAAGGAGTCCCCCAGTGGTCAAATGTGGGCCATTTGAGCATCAAGATAAATGACGATTGGAATGCAAGTTAGTCCTCATGGAACCCATGACAAACTAAATTGAAAACAAAAATTCTAAACTCATAGTAGGTAATAAAATGAAGCAGGAACGAGAGCCACCGAAGACCACGTCCTACTTAGGACAGTACTGTTAATGCCTCAATAAATAGCATTCTTCGCAAACGTGAGCAGTCCCAGCTAGGCAAGAATGACCAACCAAGCCCTGCCAAGTTGCCAAGAGCTTCAAGGCAGCTAGCCAGACTTGCGCGCAGCATCCGACTTAGAATCCCATTGTCAACTGCAGTCACTTCTAACCCTAGCGACTACGACTATAGCACACGTAGTAAGCGTAGCCGGTGTAAAGCTGAGTTCACAAACTCCAGGTATGCAAAATAAATACCCATCTCTTTGTTTTCTTTACATTAAACTAAATCTTCCAACCCCAACCATGGAAAATTGGGTTTTCATTGTTATTGAGGTCTCTCTCCTCTCTTCCCGGACTTGCAGCGGAAGTCAGGAGCTCTATGTGGTGCCAAGAACAGGCAAGGCCACTCTCCTGGGTTTGGTGCCCTGTCTGTGATCCTCATTGTCTAAGCCCACTTGGGTCTCTTTAATCTGGAAGCCCCCTGCTTCCTCAGGACCGAGAACCCTGGGCCCGCCTAAATCTCATCACGGCAGGGGACAGCTGTGGGAACAGCAGGGGACAAAGCCCGTAGGCTAGAAGAAATCCCTCCAGCTGCCCTTCATTTGCCTCAGAGGGGATCCTCTCCCCACTGGTGTCCTCAAAGAAAGAGAACACTAGTTCTCTACTGAGCTCTGGTTTTAGGAAAATAAGGCCAGGAAGAAAAGCATCTTTTGCATAGTTTTGGTTTTGGCCTGGTAGTCCCCAACTTCCTCTGAGTGCAGGGTTAGTGGGAGACGTGGGGTGGGGAGGCACAGAGGTCCTGCTAACCTTGGTGGAATGGGGTGGGGGACACTGTCAGAAGAAACACCCCGATAAGTGATCCTGACCCATGGATTACGTGTAAGCGACCCTGAGTTGTTTGTTACACGAGAACCTGCGACCTGTGGGATAATTACTCATGAGAGCCAAGAGAGGGTTTGCATTTTTAGATCAGTTTGGGGTTCAGTGGGGGAACTCCGTGGTCCGCTGATGGGCCACCCACCTTCCTTCAGGAGCTGGGACCTGGCCCAGCCTCCCATCCATGGAGGACACAGTGACAACATCATGGGGAGATCGTCCAGCTCCTGCCTGAACGCAGTGGGGACAGGAAAGAGCTGCCCCCCAAAGGTCAAATGATGCCTTCCCTGAACACCCTCATTGAACGTAACCTCTCTGCCTCTTCACCTGTTTTCACTGAGCCACTTTCGCCTTCTGACGCCGCCCTAAGTTAGTCCGATTTGCTAGCGGTGGGTCCAGGGACGTCATCTTAAAGTTTTTGCAGGACTCTGGGGAACATTCTGCTCGGACTTGGGGTCCTAAACTCATTCAAAGCATTTAGATCTTCCCTGAATGCCTCTTCTCTCTAGGCCTTTGTACCTTCTTAAAAGATTTTTATTTATTTATTTGACAGAGAGAGAGATCACAAAGTAGGCAGAGAGGCAGGCAGAGACAGAGGGAGAAGTAGGCTCCCCGCCGAGCAGAGACCCCGATGCGGGGCTCGATCCCAGGACCCTGAGATCATGACCTGAGCCGAAGGCAGAGGCCTTAACCCACTGAGCCACCCAGGCACCCCGGCCTTTGTACCCTCTTAAGGACTGTGCTCTGCCCATTCCATTAAAAAAATTTCTTATGAAAAAAAAGATAGCAAACTAGATGGAAATTAAGTAGTTCTACTTTTTTCTCTCTTGACTTAAGTTTATTCCCATTACATATACTGTGGAAGTTCATAGTTTACAAAAGAGAGGGGAAAGAAGAAAAAATTACTCAGAAACTCAACACCCAGATGGCTCTCGTTTTCTTTAAATGAGTGGATACAAGCATTATCCTAGATTTACCGATTCTCCCCCAGGCTATACTGTTTTAAACTCACTTTCTCCACTTTAACCTGTCGCGAAAAGGGCTTGTGTTCTCACACTGGTCATTTATCCTTATACCTCGGTCTCAAGCAGTGAGTTACTTCTTTGTTATTCTTATTTCAATTAGATCTATTTTTTTAAAGTTCCTGAATAGTTTGTTCTCTGAATTCCTTCTACCAGTTATTGTAGCTCTGTAACTTTCATTGACTTGACTACATACATCCTTCTGTCCTATGCACAATCGTTTATCTTCTGTCCCTGTTATCACCGGGTACTGTCTGACTTCCTTAAGATACCCTCCCGTTTCCTGGGCAGCTGGTCGGTTAAGCGTCTGCCTTTGGCTCGAGTAATGATCCCAGGGTCCTGGGATCAAGGCCCGCATCTCTCCCTCTCCCTTTGCCAACACAGCCGTTGCCCTGCCCAGACCCCCTTGGGTTCCTTTTACCAGTTCTGTGCGTGCCCATTGCCTGCCTCTGCAAGAACTCTCCAGGAGTCTCTCAGGAGCCACCCCCTCCCCTGAGAGAGCCGGAAGCCCCACCCCCACCCCCACCCCGGGAGTTTCTATCCCCCCCCCCAAGCTCCTGCCACACCCCCCACCCCCGTAGACTCTAACCATCCACTGACCGACGGGGGCAAATACAAAAGTCCAGCTCCATTGCTTGAGGCAGAACGAGCTCTGAGGTCTAATTTATACTCTTGACCTCCCCATTGCCCAGCCCTTCAGAAGTTCCCCTCGGAGCACCTCACTTACACCCGAATCCTTGGTGTTTAGAAGAACCTGATGAGTTCAGGTTTAGAAGGGTTCAGGGTTTGGAAGAACAGATGGGAAACCATGCAGCCCAAGGAAAAAGAAATCAGAAAAGCCTTGGGCCTGAGAGATTAGGTCCTGGTTCAGGTCCCCTGTGAGGCCCCAGGCTTTCCCCTCTGTGGCTGCTGAGGCCTGATCCTGAAGCTTCGACTCACTTCTCCCTTGGGGTTGAGCTTGAACCAGCCAGTTTCTCTGACCTATGATCCTAAAAACCTTACTTGGGGGGCGCCTGGGTGGCTCAGTCAGTTAAGCGTCTGCCTTCGACTCAGGTCACGATCTCAGGGTCCTGGGATCGAGCTCCGCATCGGGCTCCCAATCCATGGGGAGCCTGCTTCTCCCTCTCCCTCTCTGCCGTTTCCCCTGCTTGTGATCTCTCTCTCTCTCTGTCAAATAAATAAATAAATAAAATCTTTAAAAAACCAAAACAAAACAACCTGACTTGGACACCCAGCATTCCCGCCCTACTGACAGAGTCACTGCCTTCCAACATTCCCAGAGTTCCACTGGGATCAATTATTTTTTTCCAGTTGGTCAGCATCTGGGAGATGACATTATCAGCAAGACAAGTTTAGAATTTATCAGAGGCTCTGCTTTTACTGGAAAGGGGCTTCTGGCAGAATTTCTAGACCTTTAAGTCACTCATTACTGCTATGTTTGGCCATGTTTATGCTTTTATACTTATTTCTAGATTTTTAAACAATAAATAAGTGCATTTATTTATTACAAAATATATATTTAATATATGTAAATATTATATATATATATACACTTACATATAAATAAATATGTGTCACTTTGTTCTAAGAACAAAATTTTTATTGTAATTAACAGCTTTTAAAGTATTATTTTAATGGAAAGTTCATGTCTTTTGCCCTTTTATCCAGAGTCTATTTATAGAGGAAAAAACACAAGCTCAGGTCCCTTATTTGGTGTTTTTGTGTTTCTTTTACTCTGGCCTGCCTAACAAAGATATTTCTGTTGTTGATACAGAATTTCTTTTCTTTTCTTTTTTTTTTTTTTTTTTAAGTTTCTTTCCTAAATGCCAGGGACTGCTTTGTATGATAGTTACCAAGTTCCTCCCTGGCTGTGATGAAAGCAGTATGGCTTACCAGACATCTCTGTCAGGGCACCTGGGTGGCTCAGTCGGTTGAGCATCCGACTCCTGGTTTGGGCTCAGGCCATGATCTCATGGGTCGTGGGGTCGAGACCCGGGTCCGGCTCTGTGCTCGGCTTGAGGTTCTCTTCCTCTGCCCCTCCCCCCACTCATGCTCTCGCACGCGTGTGTGTTCTCTCTCTCTCAAATAAATAAAGAAATCTTTTTTTTTTTTTTTAAGCCAGACATCTCTGTCAATGAATTGGGTGTTTCCATTGTACCGAGAACACATTACGCAACAATTGATAAGTATAGGAAATAAATACAGGAGGCAGGGAGGGATGTCACCTGCCAGAAGCCAAGTGTCCCTCAGGTCACCTGGTGAAATGGACATAAACGCCCTTGATAATTCTCAGAGGGAGACATGGGAAGGAAATGTCAGTCACTGCTGACTTGGAGAAGCAAGGACCAGAAATTAGTTCCTAGTCCTCATTCAACGATTTTCATTCTTTCTCTTCCTTCCTTCTTTCCTTCTTTCTCTCTCTCTCTTTCAAGATTTTATTTTTAAGTGATCTCTATCCCCAATACGGGGCTCGAACTCACCACCCCAAGACGAACAGCTGCCTGCGTCACTGACTGAACCAGCTAGGAGCCCCTGATTTTCTTTCTCCCTTCGTCTTGAAGGCCTTGTGCTTTTCCACTTTCTCCCCTGACTGCTTCATTTTCAGCTGCTCTTTTGGCACCCCGATCACCTTTCACATTTACGCACACGAGCTATGCTCAGGGGCTCCGAATATTTTCAAGCCACAGATCACTCGACTTGCTTTTGTTGACCGTGGACCACGAGTCCGGAGAGCCCTTTGCACAGCCCCGATTATGCAACGTCAGTGCGCGCTTGCTAAGTGGCCGGATCCAGGAAGCAGAGAGAGGACTCAGAAATCCCCTAGAAAGGGAGGGGAAGGCCCCAGCTTTCCACTCCCTTAACAATCGCAAGTATGAAGTCTGTTGGAGCCCATTTTAGATCTAAATCTCAGAACCCGCGCCCTGCGGGATGGCTGGCATCGTGTCGTAATTGTGTATATAGCCATCACAAAATTCCAAGAGGGAGGCACCACAGATTTAATTAATTCTAATAGATATTAAACATTTTTTTCTCTTTCACTAACATCTCAGAACCCTGATGTACCCGACAGCTGATGGCATTCTACGACCAGTGCTGGCGAGACAGAGCGAGTGAGGAGCTCTCTTTGCCTCTGTGGACCCAGTCTGGGTCATCGCTCTTACAATCGGCATTTCAACGGAGTTATGTGCATGGTTGGGACTGTGTGAGCCCGAAAATCATGGAAATAGAGCTGGAAATTTGCTGCTAGAGAAGGGATTGCACTTCTATATTTTCTTATAAAGCAACAACCAAGGGCTACATGGTCTTAAGGATGGAAGACTCCCCTCCAGATAGACGAAGCCGTGTTACATTTCGCCGCCGAGATGTGCACAAAGGCACCGCCCATCCCGTATCAGATAACGTGAAAGGAGGCAGGAGAAACTGCCTGATTTCTGACATCTGTGAAAGACGTTTCAGAGCCCTTGAGAGGCTGGTGTGACCGATTCACGCACAGTACAAGGCTGCTGTTTAGGGCAACGTGTCAAAGTTTAATTGGTAATATTGGTCTTTCTTAGTAGTAAATAATGCATGCCTCTAATCAAAAGCATCTTAGATTTGATCAAGTGTATTATCTCCATTTTGCAGATTGCAGAAGAAATTAAGTGATTTGGCCATTTTGCAGGGTAAGGAAATTAGAGAGCCAGGATTCAAATCCCAGCCAGTTGGAGTCTAGAGTCTAGATCTCACGGCTCTCATCACAAAACACAGCACCCCACCCCCCAACACTTAGCACGGTGCCCGGTAAAATAAATATTTGTCAATATAAACTAAACTGTTTGAATAAGTAAACGATTATTCTCAGTGAGAAAATAATCAAATATGTAGAGAATGTCTCTAAACACGGAAACATCATCGTTCTTGTGGGAGAAAAACTCAGAGCCTACTTGCTTCCAAAGCTCTGAGCCCAAGGATAACTGGGGAACTTTGGAGGAGGCCACTCTCCACCCCACCTCCTGTCCAGATCACTGAATGGGGAGCACCAGGGATGCAAACCAGCTGCCACAGGCTTGGGTCCACGGACAGCAGCGTGCTCTTGGACCCCTGGCTTGGAGTTTTTAGAGCTGCCCCCCAAGAAGCTAACTTCAACCCATCAACTTTATTATTTGACTTTGAGTCTTTAACGTTCATAATAACATTAATTTTTTTCTGATTATTAAAGTAACTCATGCAAAAAAAATTTTTTTTAATTGATTTACTTATTTTAGAGAGAGAGTGCAGGATGGAGGGGCAGAGGGAGAGGGAGAGAGAGAATCCCAAACAGACTCCACGCTGAGCACAGAGCCCCACGCAGGGCTTGAGCTCACGACCCTGAGATCACGACCTAGATGCAATCAAGAGTCGGTCATTTAACCAACTGTGCCATTCAGGCGCCTCTGCAAAAAATTTTGGAAACATTCCTGAGGCTGCATACATGCATCTTCAAGTTTTGAGCCTTTTCTTCGGATTTCAGTATATCTCATAAATACTTTTCCATATATTAAACATCTAAGATACAGTATTCCATCATGCAAATGTTGTCATTTTTTAAAAAAAATGTTGTCATTTTTAGCACTTAAACTTCTACAAAGTAGAAATGCCATTCAGACAAAGTTTACTGTATGTATAAGCCCTAAATAGACAATGGGATTTCATCAGGTGAAATATAAATATAGCTGGTTTTTTAAAATGAGCTGATGGAAAACAGTTTTCTGAGTGCTCCCTTGAGTCCCTCCCACCCTGTCCCTTCCCCAACCTCCCAAATCAAAGTCTTCTTTTTTATATTTAACTATCTGAAATATACTGCATTAGTTCCTCAGGGCTGATGTAGCAAAGTGCCACTAACTGGGGGCCTTAAAATGACAAAAATTGATTCTCTCACAGTTCTGGAGCCTAGAAGTCCAAATTCAAGGTGTCAAGAGGGCCATATTCGCCCTGAAGACTCTGGAGAAGGATCCTTCCCCACTGCTCCCAGCATCTGATGGTGGCCATCCATCCTTGGCCGCCATTACCTTGTAGAGACATGGCTGCCACGCCTGCCTCCACCTTCATGAGGCCGTCTTCCCAGTCCATCTCACCTTGTCCCCTGGCCTTCTCCCCTCCAGTCTCCTCTCTTCTCTAAGACACCAGTCACACTGGGTTCAGGGCCCACCCTTCTTCAGTATGGCTCCATATTTTCCCTTTTATTATTATTACTTTTTTTATTGTGGTTAAAATATACGTAATATAAAACTTACCATTTCAGCCAATTTTAAGTATACAATTCAGTAGCATTACGTACATTTGCATTGTTGTGTGGTCATTTCCACTATCCATTTCCAGGATGTTTTTATCATCCCAGACTGAAACTCTGTACCCATTCAAGAATAACTCATCAGGTCCCCTCCACTCCTGGTGATGTCTGTTCTACTTTCTGTCTCTATGATGTTGTCTATTCCTAGGTACTTCATATAAGTGGAGTCACACAATTTTTATCCTTTTGTATCTGACTCGCTTCACCACAATATGTCTTCAAGGTTTATCGATGTCATAGCGGGAGTCAGACTTTCAATCTTTTTTAAGGCTGAATAATATTTCGCTGTGTGTGTACACTGCATTTTGTTGATCCATTCATCTGATGACGGACATGTGGGTTGTTTCCATCCTTTGGTGATGGTGAACGACGCTGCTGTACACATCAGTGTGTAAGTATCTGTCTGAGTTCCTGGTTTCAATACTTCTGAATGTATAACTAGAATCAGAATTGCTGAGTCACACGGTGATTCTATGTTGAATTTTTGAGGAACTGTCTAACTGTTTGCCACTGTGGCTGTGCCATTTTGCATTCCCACCAGTGACGCACTAGGGTTCTCATTTCTCCACTTCCTCACCAGGCGCTGTCTTCCATTCTCTCCGTAATGGCCATCCCAATGGGAATGAGTATGACTTCAGCTTAACTAATTACATTTGCAAAGACCCTATTTCCAAATAAAGTCACATTCTGGGGTTCCAGGAAGGACAAGAATTTGAACGTAGGAGGGACTCTATTCAACCCTGTCCTGGGGTGACAAGGCTTTCCTATAGGCAGAGTGGGATTAAAGAGCCTGGTTCCCAGAAACCAAATTTACCAAAGATAGGCTCTTATGTATAACTTTGAATTTGAGTCAGTAACGATGGAGGTTAAATGAAGGAAATCGCTCATGTTTTCCTCATGTTTGTGGCTGAGTTGTGGTCCGTTATGGAAGAAACCAGTGTTGAACTAACTGAGCTGATTGATAAATGCGTATCTATTTTACATGCAGCCTATCGTGCGTTTAAAATAGTAAATGGCAAAACCATTCTAAAAAAAGTACGCAGGTGAAAGCCAAGAGAAGGCACTGGTGGGCTAATTATCTCTCTCGATATATCAAGTGTGTTTCCAGAGGTGAGAGGCAAATCTGAAGGTGTGGGGAGAAAAGGCTAATTATCCCAGCGAAGCCTTGTGCCCACATCCACTTCAGGAACACTGTGAGGGGGGTACAGAGCTTAGGGGCTGACTCTCGAGGATGCTGAGCAGTTTCAGATCTTCTTACCTCCCTGGGGTGTGTGCTCTGACAGGTTGCCTTACAGAGATTTCAGATGGCCTTGGTTGGGTTAATGTCACTGAGAGACGGAGAGAGAGTGTTTGAGAGGTTGCATGTAAAAGTATTTACGAGCTCTGGTTGAGCATATGACTGCTTCTAGCTCTTTCCCTATTGCTTGGTTATCTTTAACCAAAAAAAATTTTTTTAAAGATTTTATAATTATTTACTTGACAGAGAGAAAGAGAGCACAAGCAGGGGGAGCAGCAGAGGGAGAGGGAGTCTCCCCGCTAAGCAGGGAGCCCGATGCGGGGCTTGATCCCAGGACCCTGAGATCATGACCTGAGCCGAAGGCAGATGCTTAACCGACTGAGCCACCCAGGCACCCCTTCTTGTAAGTAAATTAAAAAAATATATATTAATATAATCAAAATCCATAGAGAAAATATACAATTGTCCCGTCATTTCATTTCCTGAAATATTTGACAGATGTATTTTGATGGGATTAATTAGTAATTAATTAATGGAACACTAATTAATTAAGGGCTGCGATTCTGGAGTGACGGGATGACTTCTGTCATGACCTCAGTCTCTAATCCAGCGTGCTTCTCTGACAAGTGGGGACCATCATGCCTACTTTCCTAACCCCAAATGGCATTTGAAGGATTACATCATATCTTCGGCCTTCTCTTCCGTTCCGCCTTCCCTGCCTGGGCCCGGCTCGCTCACCCTCAGTGGGTATCTGAAGGTGGATGTCTCTAGCCCAGGCACCTCTGTTGAGGCCAGACCCTAATATCCACCTGCCCACTGACCACCTGCCCTTGGCAGCCAATCCCTGGGCCCGCAGACTCACCATGGTCAGAATCGACTACCATCTTTCTTTCTGAGCCTTGGATTCTTTCCAGTTTCTCTGTCTCTGAACAGCAACAACATCCCACCCACCGGGCTGTTTCAAGGGCAAAGCTGGGAGTCGGTCACCCTTGTTGCTTCTTCCTCCCTTGCCCACGAGATACGGTCGGACCCTCACCAAACCCTTGCTAAGGATTCTTTCCTTGACCAACACTAGCCGGGCTCTTCTGAGCCCTTTCCTGACCAGGCCTCAACCTTGGCCTATGAAGACTCGAACGAACACTAACACGGTGGCCAACAACTCACAGCCACATGCCTCAGCTGACTCTAATCCCCCTTCCCACCAGACTTCGGGGCCGAGAGCTGACGGACCCAGCAGACACCTGAAGGCAGGCCCCTGACTCCGGGCCTCTGCGGAAGGGTAGGAGCCCAACTTCCGCGAGGCCCAGTGAGCAAACCAACCCTGCCTTCCTGCTCTTCCTGCTTTTTGTAACTTTTCACTTCCCTGACCCTTCTTGAACCTCTGTTCCCATCCCTCCTTCCTCCTTTCTCCCTTCGAAATGCCCAGTCACCTCTGCTCAGATGGCAGAGAAGCTCGGCGGTTCCACTGTCAGTGGTTACTGAGTAAGGCCTGTGTTCGCTGCTTTAACTGGTGTCCAGCTGTGTGTAGCTTTGACACCCTCCTGGTTCTACCACCAAAGCCTCTCTCAGTGCCGTTAGCGTCTCTCCATTCCTTCTCTTCAGTTCTGGCCGCCATCATCTCTCCCCCGGACGGCTGCCTCCCACAGAGGTCCCGGCCCCGAGCCTTGCCTCCCTGCAACCCACTTTCCTGCTCTCTACACACGACAAATTTGGGCACTGTGCCCTCCACGCCCTACTCAAAGCCCTCCGAAATGGTTTGTCCTTGCTCTCAGGAGGCCAGAAGCTCTCTAGAAGTCTGCAGGAAGGCGACCAAATTAGCAAACTCAGGAGAAGTTGGTTGGCAAGCAGAATCCTTTGCGACAGGCTGACCTGTCCTTTCCCCCTGCTATGGGGGGTGTGGGTGGGGGGACTGTGACTGTGCCCCTCCATCCCTGCCTGTCTCCCTGTCCGCCCAGGTAGGGCCGGCCTGGCCAGGCCCGCTCTCCCAGTCTTCCTTGGTGCAGACGCCGGGTCTCTGGAGGAAAGAGGTATCAGGAAGATATGGGACGCTTTTCTGTTTTCCTCTTATTTCTTTAAAAAAATTTTTTTTTTATTTAAAATCAATTTAGTTAACATATAGTGTATTATTAGTTTCAGGGGTAGAATTTAGTGATTCATCAGTCATATATAACACCCAGTGCTCATTGTATCACATACCCTCCTTTATGCCCATCCGCCAATGGGCCCATCCCCCTCTTCCTCCCCTCCAGCAACCCTCAGTTTGTTTCCCGTGATTAAAAGTCTCTTGCGGTTTGTCTCTGTCTCTGGTTTCGTCTTGCTTCATTTTTTCTCTCTCTTCCCCTCTGATCCTCTGCCTTGTTTTTTAAATTCCACATATCGGTGAGAGCATAATTGTCTTTCTCTGATTTATTTATTTTGCTTAGCATAATACCCTCTAGCTCCATTCATGCTGTTGCAAATGGCAAGATTTCATCTTTTGATGGCTGTGTAATAGTCCATTGTCTATATGCCACACCTTCTTTATCCATTCGACTGTCGACGGACATCTGGGACATCTTCCCATAGTTTGGCTATTGTGGACATTGCCGCTAGAAACATTGGGGTGCAGGTACCCCTTCGGAACACTGCATTTGTATCTTTGGGGTAAACACTTAGTAGTGCAATTTCATAGAAAATTGCTCTATTTTCAACTTTTTGAGGAACCTCCTCACTGTCTTCCTGAGTGGCTGCCCCAGCTTGCATTCCCACCAACGGTGTAGGAGGGTTCCCCTCTCCGCATCCTCGCCAACATCTGTCGTTTCCTGACTTGCACATGTCCTCCTCCCTGTCGCAAGGCGCTTTCACATTTTTCTTTCATTTAACCTTTACCTTATTTAACCTTGTGAGATCAGTTTTGTCTTTATTTCCATTTTATGGATGAGAAAACAGACTCGGAGCGCTTCAAGCACTTGCCCCCAGCTCCCTCGGCCGGCATAAAGAGGACCTAGGTTCACATCTTCCACATCCCAAACAATGTCTGTTGCCTCCACGCCCTCACTCCTCGGCTCCCATTTCTCTGACAAGCCCCGGGTTTCACCAGCTCTACTTCCTTCCGCGTTTTAAGCTGTGTGCAAAGCAAGTGCTTCTTCTGGTCTCCCATCTCATCTTTCCTTTCTCTTCTGCTCCTTCTGTGTCCCACGGAACTGATGGAGGGTTGATCGCTGAAGATTTATCTTCTTATTTGAAAACATACTTTCTTTGGGACCAAGTAGTTTATATAAATGGCTCAAAAACTAAGCATACACTAAGACAATGAACGTTGCATGTCTGTGACTCTCCATCATTTTGTCCCCCTCTTCTCTTCCCCACTAATAGTCCCTTTTATGTTCTTGCTTGTTTTTCCAGAGTTTCTTTGTGTGATAAAAGTACTGAGTTGTTATACTCAGTATGTTTATACTCCTTGCTTATACTCCTTACCTCTTCTATAGAGCACTGCAAAAGGCATATGCCATTCTTCACCTTGCTTTTTTTCCCTCAACGATAATATATGTTCTAGAAATTGTCCATCATCAGAGCATGGAAAGTTCCCTCCTTCTTTTTTATAGCTGCAGAGGAGTTCAATGAATGGATATATTCCACGATTTATTTAGCTTGTTCCCTAGTGATAGAATTTGGCTAGCTTCCATTCTTTGACTATTACAAAAAAATGCTGCAAGGAATAACCTTGAATATACCTCGTTTTGCACATATAGCATAAATATGCCTGAGTCAGAGAAAATACTTGAAAGATTGTGCCAAATCCTCTAATATACATTAATATGCATTCCCCCAGCAATAAATGAGAGTGCTTGGTCAATAGTTTGTGTTGTCGAACTTTGAGATTTTTGCCAATCTTATAGACAAATGGTAGTATATTACTGTAGCTGTAATATGCATTTTGCTTATGGGTAAAGGGGACTGTCTATTCATATTTCTAAAATTTTTTTAAAGATTTAAAGAGAGGGGTGCCTGGGTGGCTCAGTGGGTTAAAGCCTCTGCCTTTGGCTCAGGTCATGATCTCAGGGTCCTGGAATCGAGTCCCGCACCGGGCCCTCTGCTCGGCAGGGAGCCTGCTTCCCCCCCTCCCCCCCCCCGCCTGCCTCTCTGCCTACTTGTGATCTCTCTCTCTCTGTCAAATAAATAAATAAAATCTTTTAAAAAAAAAAAAAAGATTTAAAGAGAAAGAGCACAAGTGGGGGGAGGGGCAGTGGGAGTGGGAGAGAGAGAGAGCAGCAGATTCCCCGCTGACACAGGGCTCCATCTCCTGAGATCATGACCTGAGCTGAAATCAAGAATCCGATGCTTAACCAACTGAGCCACCCAGGTGCCCCTATTCATATTTTAAAAGTCATTTGTATTTCCTTTAAATGTTAACTGTTCATATTATTTGTTCTTTTAGGGAGTAGGTGTTTTGGCCTTGTTATTGATGCTTAAGCACTTTTTATATGTTAAGGACCATAGTGTTTTGTGATATGAATTATATGAATGTTTTTTCTATCTTTGACATTTGTCTTTTGAATTTGTTTATGATGCTTTTTGCTATGCAAAAAGTGTTTTTTTTTTTAATTAAAGTACACTTTTTTGGGGGGGTGTACAGGTCTACACATGTATGGAGTCATGGAATGACCACCACAATCAAGATACAGAACAGGGCCGTCACCCCCCAAAAATTCCCTGGTTCTATCTATTTGTAGTCATGCTCTCCCCGCCTCTAGAAACCACCGATAGGTTCTCTCTCACTATGGTTTTTTCTGGTCAAGAATATCTTATAAATGGAATCATATGGTATGTGACCTTTGAGACATAATGCCTTTGAGATTCAACCGAAGTGTGGCTGTAACATTAGCTTGTTCCTTTTTTTTTTTTTTTAGGATTTTATTTATTTATTTGAGAGAGAGAGAGAGAGCATGAGCTGGGGGAGCAGCAAAAGGAATGGGAGAAGCAGGCTCCCCGCTGAGCAGAGAGCCCGGCGTGGGGCTCGATCCCAGGACCCTGAGATCATGACCTGAGCTGAAGGCAGACGCTTAACCAACTGAACCCTCCAGGCGCCCCAGCTTGTTCCGTTCGACTGCTGAGTAGCAGTCCATTGTACAGAATGTACACAGTTGGTCTATCCATTTACCCACTGAAGATAGTTTCTAGTATGACTAGAGCTGTATAAACTTTCGTGTACAGGTTTTTGTGTGAACATATGGCAAACACGGTGGAGTGGGGTTTCTGGGCTATATGTTTGACTTCATAGGAAGCTGCAAATTATTTTCTAGAGTGGCTACATTATTCTGCATTCTCACTGGCAAAATTGCTTTCCACCATCCCCAGCAATTGGTATTGACAGTATTGTTTTTATCTCAGCCATTTTAATAGGTATAGAACAGTATCTCATTGTGGTTTTAGTTTGCATTTCCCTACTGGTGTTGATACTGAACACATTTTCGTGAGCTTATTTGCTGATGACCTCTTTTTGGCCTTTTGCCCATTTTAGAATTAGGTTGTTGTTTTCTTACTGTTCAGGTTAGAAAATTCTTTAGCTATTGCGCATGTAAGTCCTCTGTCGGATATATGATTTGAAACTGTTCTGTCTCATTGTGTCGCTCATCTTTTCATTCTCTTAGCAGTATCTTTGCAGATCAAAACTTGATGTGCCTTACACAGAATTATATAATCCTGATGAAGTCTAATTAATCATTTTTTCCTTTTAAGATGAGAGGGAAAAAGATTTAAAGAGGCATTGCTGTAGCCTATGTATTTCTTTTCATGATGTCTGAGAATTATAGTACAAGAACTTGAGCCATTTTGAAGTTGATTTTTTATTGATGGACTTTTTTCTTTAATCACATGCCACACTCTGAGGCTGGATTATGGGGGCGGAGGTCTTTAAGTGCCAGATTACTGAGGATACAAAAGGTATCCCTACTCAATTTTAACACGTGAGTCTGTTTCCTGATGGAACGTGAGATAAAATTGAAACGGCCTGACAAATTTAAGTGTCATTTCAAGAATGACCATTACATAGAAGATTCTCTTTAGACATCATGAGTGCTACTGAAAGCTATCACATGACACTATGATATCCTCAACACAATGGCTAAACTGGAAAAAGACAAAAATATACTGAGGATCAGTCAGGATATGAAACAGCCAGAATGTTCATACGCTGCTGCTAGGAGTGTAAGTTGGTACAATCCCTTTGAAAAATTGGTAATATCCATCAAATGTCTACCTCGGGACCTGCCAATTATAGTCTTAGGGTAGATGTCCAAGATAAATGCATATACATGTCTGACACAAGACCTGTACAAGAATATTCATAGCAGTACTACTGGAATTGTCCCACTACTGGAATTCCCTAACTCTCCATCATCAGTAGAATGGACAAAGAAATTTTGGTTTACTCACATTGTTGTATACAAAACTATATTCAGGGAGACTGAATCAACTTTAACCACATACGGTAGCATGGGTGAATCTCACCAACATAAAGTCAGGTGAAAGAAGCTAGACACAAAAGGACACATACTGTATGAGTTCATTTATATAAAGTCCAGAAATAAATACAATGAACCTATGGCACTAAGAATCAAGATGGCAGATACCCTTGAGGGGTCAAGCGTGGAGGGCATGAGAGGGCTAGCGGGATTCTGATAACGTTCCGTTTCTTGACAGAAGTGCTATTACATGGGTATATTCAATCTGTGAAAATCTACCGGTTGTATACATTCCCGTATGTATGTAATACAGTTTTAAAAGTTGACTGTGTTTTGGAGCACCTGGCTGGCTCAGTCAGGAGAGCATGTGACTCTCGCTATCATGGTCGTGAGTTCAAGCCCCACACTGGCCGTGGGGCCTACTTAAAAAAAAAAAATTCAGTGTGTTTTTATTTAATGGGCATGATAACTAACAGGGGGAATAAGACACAACTGGCCTCAAAATCCAGCTCTGCAATGCATTACCATTGATGTGCTATTGGATTCTGTTTGCTAATGTTTTATTTAAGATTTTTAGATTGTTATTCATAAGCGAAATTGGTCTATGGTTTTCTTTCTTGGTGCCGCCCTTATTAAGGACTGGGATCAAGAGAAGACTCGTTTCATAAAATCAGGTTGGAAGTTTACCTTCTTTTCTTATGCTCTGTACTGTGTTAAAATACCATTGGGACTACCCGATCTTTACAGGTGGACAGAAGATAGAATTCCCTTTTCGAATCTGGACCTGGGTTTGTTTTTTTTTAATATATTTTTTAAAGTTTATTTATTTAAGCAATCACTACATCTGACATGGGGCTTGAACTCACAACCCTGAGATCAAGAGCCACACACTCTGCCCACTGAGCCAGCCACACACACCTGGACCTGGGGCATTTTTGAGGACAGCTCTTTACTCCCTCTATTTCCTCACTGGTAATTAGTCTGTTTAGACAGGTTAATTTTGATAAGTGGTATTTTTCTGAAAATTATACATTAGATCACTAACTGTGTTAGCTTAGGCTAGTTACTTTATCACCAAAAGCCTCAGGTTCTTGGTTTGAAAAAAGGAGATAAGGATAGAACTTCCTTCATGTGTGAAAAATTTCTGACAGGTAAATAGTAAGTGCTTGGTAAATATGAGGCAGTTTGCTAACTGTAATATAGAAAAAGTATCTTTCGAAACACAATTGATCTGCTTTGGTATTATTAGAAGAATTGTTAGCACTTGAGTCCACTACCTTGTAGGTAATGTCTTTTCCCTGGAAAATAATCAGTTAGGACGTATTCTAAAAACTTTGCTTTTCTAATTTTCTTAGAGCTTTCAAAGCAACTTCACATCTACCATATTCATTTGTTTTACCTAAGAATTGACAGGAAGGCAGTGGTTTATAAATAAGCACTTAAATTTTTTTCTCAATATAAAACTCACAGATGCTCATTGAAGAAACTTTAGACGTTTGCAAAATAATTTTTTAAAAAGTGAAAAAACGTACGGGGCACCTGAGGGGCTCATTCAGTTAAGCATCTGACTTTTGATTTCAGCTCAGGTCATGATCTCAGAATCAGATTGAGCCTTGTTCTGGGGACAGAGCCTGCTTAAGCTTCTCTCTCTCCCAGGTATTTGCAAATGACATACAGATAAAAGGCTAGTATCCAAATATCTATAAAGAACTTATCAAGCTTAACACCCAAAGAACAAATAATCCGATCAAGAAATGGGCAGAAGACATGAACAGACATTTCTCCAAAAAAGACGTACGAATGGCCAACAGACAAATGAAAAAATGCTCAACATCACTCAGCATCAGGGAAATACAAATCAAACCCACAACAAGATACCACCTTGCACCGGTCAGAATGGCTAAAATTAGCAAGTCAGGAAATGACATTCGTTGGCGAGGATGTGGAGAAAGGGGAATCCTCCTACACTGTTGGTGGGAATGCAAGCTGGGGCAGCCACTCTGGAAAACAGCGTGGAGGTTCCTCAACAAGTTAAAAATAGAGCTACCCTACGACCTAGCAACTGCACCACTCGGTATTTACCCCAAAGATACAAATGTAGTGATCTGAAGGGGCACCTGCACCCCAATATTTATAGCAGCAATGTCCACAATAGCCAAACTATGGAAAGAGATCAGATGTCCATTGACAGATGAATGGATAAAGAAGGTGTGGTATATACATACATTAGACTATTACTTGGTCATCAAAAAGGATGAAATCTTGCCATTTGCAGCAACATGGATGGAGCTAGAGGGTATTATGCTAAGCAAAAAAAGTCAATCGGAAAAAGACAATTATCATATGATCTCACTCATATGTGGAATTTAAGAAACAAAACAGAGGATCATAGGGGAAGAGAGGAAAACAAGATGAAATCAGAGAGGGGGGCCAACCATAAGAGACTCTTCATCATAGGAAACAAACTGAGGGTTGCTGTAGGAGAGACGGGTCGGGGGATGGGGTAACTGGGTGATGGGCATTAAGTAGGGCGCATGATGTAATGAGCACTGGATACTATATAAGACCAATGAATCACTGACCTCTACCTCTGAACCAATAATACATTAAATGTTAATTAATTGAATTTAAATAAAAAAAGATTCTCTCCCTCTCCCTCTGCCCCTCCCCCCACTAGTGCTCGCTCTCTTTAAAAAAAAAAAGTGAAAAAGCTTGGAATCCTAACACCAAAAAACAAGCACTTACATATTGGTGCTTTCCCCCCCAAATCGTTTTTCCTGTGACTTTAAGAATCAAAGTTGTAACTGGACGTTGTATGCAAATTTGTGTCCTGGTTCTTAAACTGAATATAATAAAAATGACTTATCCTGTCCAGATCAGTCTCAGAATGGGGTGCCTTCCAACAAAAACACATACGTGACCCTAAAAAGCCTAGAGAAATAAGGTAGGACTTTATTTAATGTCTCTGAAGGAAATGGTGATGGGGGGAAAAAAATGGAAGCAGGTGCAATGAGAGCGTTAAGGAAAGAGCATCGTAAAACGGATTTTGGATATTTTGTTGTGTTTTCATAATTAACGTTTCTTTCATAGTCTCTACAGATGGTAAGATAACAATCCTTCTCTTGTTTGCCTTTCCTTAGCCTTCTGTGTTAACTGTCCCTCAAAATCCATTCTCTCCTCATTTGAGGAGATTACCTCCTCAAATAACGGGATTGCCAGTTTGGCTATGGCGGCTCTTCTAAAGACTACATTTCCCAGACTCCCTTGCATTTGATGTGGCAATGAAACCACATTCTAGTCAATAGGGTGTGTGTTAAATCGATGCCTGTAACTTCCAGATTGTGGCCCTAAAACAGGGTGCCTCCTTTTCTTCCCCTCGTCCTTCTTGACTAGAATATGGGAACTAGAACAGTCATCTTGGACTATGAGATGGAAGCCATGTTTAAGATGGCAGAGCTACAGAATAGAAGGAGCCTGGGGCTCTGGTTCTGGGAATCCTGTTCCAGATAACCCGCCTGGGTTTCTGTGCAAGAAAATTAGACTTCCATCTAGTTAAAGGAAAGTTTCTCTACTAGAGCAGCCAAACCTAAATCCTAACAACACACCTTCTGGCAAGTTTATACTCAGTTCTCATGGGCTTTATGCTCACTCTGTTCTTTGATCCACTGGCCCGGCGTCTTTGTGAATGTCTTATCATACAGGGGAGGCTGATGCCTGTTCCTGCTGCCCGTTCACACCCTCCACCTGAGCCTTTCTGCTCCCATCCCGACCCAGGTGCTGGGCATGGACAGCCTCTCCTTCCACCCTCGTGCCTCCCTAACTCTGTTAGGCAGAGGAGTCTACTAAACATTTTTATTGAAAATGATTAAAAACCTTCAAAAACCCAAAATTTCGATGGCTGAAAAGATCCCATTTTATAATTTTTTTTTTTAAAGATTTTATTTATTTATTCAACAGAGGGAGAGAGAGAGAGATCACAAGCAGGCAGAGGCAGGCAGAGAGAGAGGGGGAAGCAGGCTCCCCGCTGAGCAGAGAGCCCGATGCGGGGCTCGATTCCAGGACCTGAGATCATGACCTGAGCCGAAGGCAGAGGCTTTAACCCACTGAGCCACCCAGGCGCCCCCCATTTTATAATTTTTAAATCAACTGCGATCATTGGATACTGTTTAGCATTACGGAGAATAACAAGGCATGGTAGAAAGGAAATGGGGAGCAAGAGAGGCAGGTGTGACTCACCACCTGTGTGATTTGGGGCAAGGCACTTCTCCTCACTGGCCTTCCATTTTCTCATTTGTTTAGCAAACACGACAGTACCCATCTCTCTGATTTGTCGTGAAGATCAGAGACAACTACCTGAGTCAGCTGGCACGACAGCACTCAGAGCAGGTTGAACGTACGGTAGCTACAAAGGGGTGGTGGTGGTAGATTACTGCACAGAATGCTATTTCTGGGTCCCTGAATTTTTCTCAAATGATAATCCTGAAGTGGGGGATTACTGGTTTGAAAGATAGAACGTTTTTAGAGGGCACCTGGGTGGCTCAGTTGGTTAAGCATCTGCCTTCAGCTCAGGTCATGATCTCAGGGTCCTGGGATCGAGTCCCGCATCGGGCTCTCTGCTCAGCAGGGAGCCTGCTTCCCTCCCTCTCTCTGCCTTCTCTCTGTCTACTTGTGATCTCTCTCTCTCTGTCAAATAAATAAATAAAATCTTTAAAAAAAAAAAAGTTTTTTAGATTCTTAATACGTACTTGGTAGGACTTATTACTGGCATTTTTCAAATTAAGAAGCCAAGGCTCAGAGAAGTGAAGCAGTTAGAGTTTTAGCCCTCATGAATGGCAGAGACCAGATGAAGCCCATATTTTCTAACTTCTGGTCTTGGCAATTTCTACCAAATGTCATAGACCCAGAATCCTAATCCTTGCAGTGTGAGAAACTGAATTAAAACCCTTTGTGAAAATCAGCTGTACAATCTCATTAGACATTACACTATCATTGTTCATTCTGACCTGTCCTTCCCTTGGTCAACTTTTATGGACACACGATAAGGGAGAAGATGTGGTAAAAAGTTGTTAGTGTCGGTCAGAGAATCAGGAATTCCCCCCAGCCTCGTCATTTACTCCTCATATTATCTTGGCAGAACAGTCAATATATCTGGGTGACAATTAACTTATCCATAAAATGAGAACTCTGGATGATTCCGAAAGGTCACTTCTTGCTTAAAGTCCTATCATTAAGTCAAATGATGGGGACAAGTCTGGGTAATTAAGACCGAAATGGTCTTCCTAGATACCTTTTACTAAATATCATGCCACAACTGAATGGTTGCAAATGTATGTGCATTTGTGCACACTTCCTTTCAAAATATCTTCAGATACCAAAAGAACAACTCATGTATGCATATCCTATCAATGTTCATTAGAAGAGGATGTTGAGAATTTGAAGTTGGGTCTACTGAACATTCCACTTAGTTTAAGAAAAGCACGTATTGGTGTGGTTAAAGATTAGAAAAGAGGTGCCTGGGTGGCCTCAGTCAGTTAAGCATCCGACTCTTGGTTTCAGCTCAGGTCATGGTCTCAGGGTCGTGAGATAGAGCCCCACACTGAGCCGCACGTGGGGCTCCATGCTCAGTGCAAAGTCTGCTTGAGATTCTCTCCCCCTCTCCCTCTGCCTTCCTGCTTGTGCTTTCTATATCTCTAAAATAAATAAATAAATATTAAAAAAAAAAAGATGAGGGGAAGAATGAAAATATGAGAATCATCAGATTTGGGGGATGGCATAAGAGTAGAATTTTTCTTTCCATTACCCTCCATGTTGTTGATACAATGCCAACAACAACAACAATAATACTTCCTAAGATGCTGGCGGCAAATTCTGGCTTTTTTTGCGTTGAGGACTTTAAAAAACTAGTCTTCTTCTTTTTATTTTTTTATTTTTTATTTTTGAAATTCAGATGAGTTTGAGTCCAAGTGGATAAACATCGTAGATGTGGGAGTCTTCATGGTGGGCCTCTGAAATTGGCCAGAATCCACAAATGGGAAGATTTCTGCCCATCGTGAACACATCGCCGCCTAAATGAGTTTTTGAGATATAGCAGCAAGGGAGCGTCTGAGCCCTCTGTTTGAGGAGATACCTGCCTATCCCAACACTTCCCTCACTCCGGTCTCACTCTCTCTCTGCGACCACCTGTCTCGAGAGGCAGTCCGTGTCCGCCGCTCTCCGGGCCCCACCCCTGTGATTCTGAAAGCGCAGGGTAGCCCTCACATCTGTGGTTCTCGGCCAGGGGTGGCTCGCCCCTCCGCCCCCGCCCCCCAAGGGATAGTTACCAATGCCTGGAGACATTTGGGGTCGTCATAAACAATGCACAGGACAGCTCCCCACAGTAAAGAATGATCCAGCCCAAGGCGTCAGGGCTGAGGCTGAGAAACTGTGATTTAGGGACGGGAGATGTAAAGCTAGGACGTGGGCTTCTGGCCCTAGCCCCCCGGGGCCGGCTGCCATTTGCAAAGGGCCCAGGAAGTAAGCAAAGGGTCACGAGCCAGTCCCGTAGTTCCACCCCAGTGACCTCCTCAGCTCCTAGAAACCTAGTGCCTGAAGCTTGACCCAGACGAGGTCTGTCCACCTGTGGACGCGGGGAGTTGGACCTCGCCCCGAAAAAGTGCCTGTGACATACCTTCCTGCTTCTTCATGCCAGTCGCTCTTTCTGGGACACATGTTTCTCACCGCAATAAGCTTCCTGCCAAACCAGTTTCTCGAGCCGGACGGGCCCAGCCCTGACACTTCCAAATCTCTCTTCCTTGATCTCTGAGCAGGGGCACAGGGGGGCACGCAGGCCAGGCCTGGCCCGCTGTGAGGGGAAATCCGCCCAGACGAGACGCTATCAGAAACGCTCATAAAACAATCAAGCCATAATGAGGAAGTGTGGCTAACGCGAGCAGAAACCCCACCCAAGGGACGGCGAGGACACAGCAGTTCCCCGAGCTCCGTCCTGAGAGCTGGCTGGTTGCGCCGAGAAAGGAGAGGCGGAGAGGAAGCAGAGACCGTGGGATCAGAGAAGAACAGGGTTCACCGACAGGACGGAATAATGTCCATGCCTTGAGAACCAAGAAAGGGAACTAATTACCTGACCACGGCTTGGGGAAAATACTTCTTATACCATCCGGCCCCCCTCTTTTTTTTTTTTACTGTAAACTCTGTACTCAACATGGGGCTCAAAGTCACCCCCCTGAGATCAAGAGTCACGTGCTCTACTGACTGAGCCAGTCAGGCACCCCTGCCCTCTGGCTCCTTTTACTTTATTTTTGTATTTACTGTCAACTCTGACCTCAACGTGTTTTTTTGTTTTGTTTTGTTTTTGTTTTTGTTTTTGTTTTGAGGTCATGCTTTCCTGTTGACCAGAAAAAATGAAGACTTGACTGCTTTTATCACAAATTAATAGATGAGTATCTCGGTTTTATTGAGTCCTGCCCATTTACGCTCGGGAAAGGGTAAACTGCAGGACCCGTGGTGCTGAGGCTTCCGGAAACAGGACGGGAGACCTTTGGCCTCCTCCCATGAAGACAAGATGAGAGGCCATCTTGCTTCTGGGGGGAAGTCTTCCGTCTCAAGGTATTAAAAACGCCATGAGTGGTTCTCTGTGCAGATTGGCAGTGATGCCAAGGCCCTTGTCAGTCCCTAGCGGTCGACAGCATGGTGGAGGGAAGGTAGAAAATAAGGCCCCTGTCCCACCAGGTCATTTGGCTCTTCCTCTCCCATGGAAGAATTTTGCACTCCCATCAGTCCAGCTGAGTACATCATCTTACTAATGAGTAAGGAAAAGGGAGAGGCTTTTAAATCCAGAGGAGTGGGACAGATGAATGAGCCTGAGCCACTCAGTAGGCATGAAAGACTTTTCTAGCATAGAACTCAGCAGAATCTCGTGAGCAGTTGGCAAGGCCAGAGTGCTTAACCAAGCAGGGGCCAGGTGAGGCATTCTCTCGGAGGGCCGTGCGGGGGAAATGCCCCCCAACACTCTGAGCCCCGGGCTGTGCTCACCCTAGTCCCTCCCCTGGTGGTTTAGGCCTTTTTCCAGCTGCTCTGACATCCAGCTTCTGGAATTCCTGCAGAGAATGGTGAGCTTAGGACAGAACCCTGCAGCGAGGAGCTGTGTCAGACGTGTGGGATCACTGGTGGATTTTTCTTAACCTCACCCTTTTTGCTACTGCTATTTTGCCTTTACGGTGAGAAGGAAAGTAATTTACTTTTACAAGAAAAATAACATCAATAAAACAAAGACAAATCCCGCAGATAAAAATTTTAAAATATGAACTAAAAAGGAGGAATAAGGAATTGGATGGAGAAAGACGTGGACGCAGGGGCGTAAGTAGGCAGCCCCCATGAAGACAGGACCTGCTTGGGGCAGCTGTAGAAGGAGAGGAACTTTAGAGCCAGACTTACAAAACTTGGGTTGGATACCAGCTCTGCGCTACTGCCATGAACTTGGGGTAAGACGCCGAGCCTCGGGGCAAAACCCCGAATTTAATACCTGCTAACATCATGCCAGTCCCTGTTCTCAGTGCTTTACGTGGACGATCTCATCCAGTCATCACAGAAATGCGACAGACACAGTTATCATCCCAGTTTTCCAGAGGAGGAAAGTAAGAGACAGAGAGGTTAAGTAACTTGCCCAAAGACGCTCAGCCAGGAAGTGACAGCTGGGAAGTATGACCGTGCTTCGTGAAGCCTATAGCTCTACACGTCCGGAGGCAGCTGGGATCTTATCTTTTCTTTTCTTTTCTTCCTTCCTCCCCCCCCTCCTTCTTTTCTTTTTTTCCTAGTGGCAGAATAATTCCCTTTAATCAGAAGGAAACCTTTAGCTTCTTCTCTGCGCTATTGTCCGCTCCGTTCCCAAAGGGCTTTCTCTGAGATCAGCCCTGCCTAAGCCAGACTCCGAACTGGCTCTGCTGGCACAATACCAGCCCTACAGGGACAAGTGAGTGCTGTCCTAGGAACCCCAGTAGAAACCAGCATCCTCACGCGCATCTGCCCTGGGACTAGGGTGTTGCCTGCATTTGAGCCTCCCTGAAGGGGCTCCTCGGCCAGAACTTGGCTTTCAGCATCAGCACACCGGGGTGCCCGGCCCGGCCCCGCCCCCTGCCGGCTGTGGGATCTCGGGCGACTCATTTAACCCATTGGCTTCAACCTGCCCGCTCTGTGCTCTGCGGGCTGGGCTCCGAAATGACTGGGTTTTTTTAAAAGCCCTGCGGGCGATTCTGCGGTGCAGCCGGCATTGAGCCTCTCTCCAAAGTTTTCAATCCTTATATGTAACTTGGGAGTGGCCATTTATAATCCAAACATTTCTTGAGCCCCAGTTAGGCATTTTCTCATGTATTGATCCGAAAAAGCCCAGGAATCCAGCACCCCGAATCTCCTACTTCTTAGAGTTTGTGGTTAGTGGCAGAACTGAGACCCAGCCCCGAGTGTTCAGAGACCCACACAATTCTCTCCACGCCCGACGTCCATCAAAATGTATTTTTCACACACAGTTGTTCCTAGGATTAGCCAAGAAACTCTCAGCATAATGCCTGGTACATAAAAAGCTAATAAATGTAAAATACTTAATTATTAACTTGACACGGGGATTTAACCTTCATCTTCCCAGATGTCTTGGAGTGCTCACGCTATTTTTTAAGGACAAGGCAATGTGTCCCTCTTCAGGGATTACTGGGTGCATAAAATTCAAAATTGGGAACTTACCTCCAATCGTGGGTTTTCCGGGTCCACCTCGCTCAGCCACAGTCGGCCTCGGGTGGTCCTGTGGGGCCACTGCGGCGGCGTCCTTTTCCTGGAGCAGAACAGCACGGTGGCTTTCCAGCCGGGGTGGGGGCCTCGGGAAGTGGCGGTGACGCAAGGCAGCCTGGGCCGCATCCCCTTCGTCTCCGTGCGGCTCTCGTTTCCGGAAATCTTGGCCTGTTGTCCTTGGTCATCCGGGGATCTGGGATGACTTCCCGCCGCAGTCCAGAAATCCAGAGCTAAGGTCATGGCCTGGCAGCCCCGTGCGCCAGCTGAGGGCTGTGAACCCTCCAGGTGACCGTGTGGCTCACAAGGGGGCGGGTAAAGGGCAGCACAGGTCGGCAGAGCCTTCCTTGAAACCCCCTCCCCACCCCCGCCCACGTCACCCGTGGGCATCAGAATCACCTGCAGAGGGCTCGTGAAAGCACCCATTTCGGGCCTCACGCCCAGAGCGTGACTGAGTACAGCTGTGCGTTTTGCACTCGCTCTCAGACGCGGCTGCTGCTGATCCAGGAACCACGCTTTGAGAACCACTGGCTAGAGAGACAGCGGTCATGATTGCCTGGCTTTGTGAGGCCGCCCCTTGGAGATTCCAGCAGTGGCTCTGGGAGCTCGTCCTCCCCCTGGTCACACTGAGGCCGGAAGCCCCCGGGGAGGCATAGGAGGCAGTGATGTTGGGCAGACGCGGACCGGGAGTCCGGAACTCCAGTGCATTGGGTCGGGTGACACCCGAGGCTGGACGGGGACAGTCTGTAGCTAAGGAAGTCTTACACGCTACTGGTCACAGTGATAGCAAAGTCCAGGGAGAAGTGCAGGGCTCAAACATCGAGGAAGTCTTCAAAATAATGCCAGACGAGGCCCGGGGACTATGGAATTTGGGGTTGCGACTCTGATGAGTGGGGATACCACCACCAAAACTGGTCCTTGAGTGGAAGGGCTTGATATTCTTTTTTTTTTTTTTTAAGATTTTATTTATTTATTTGAGAAAGAGAGAAAGCGAGAGATCACAGAAGGAGAGGGAGAAGCAGACTCACCACTGAGCAGAGAGCCTGATGCGGGGCTCAATCCCAGGGCCCTGAGATCATGACTTGAGCCAAAGGCAGACGCTTAATGGACTGAGCCACCCAGGCGTCCCCAGAAGGACTTGATACTCTGCAGGCTTTACACTCTGGGTGCAAAGGCAGCAGAGGACCAAGCCCTGCCCTGTGCTCATAGGGGAGCGAGGAAAACTGAAGGCAGAGTCGGGAGACCATGGGTGAGCTCCGCTCCTGATGGGGGCGGGGGCAGAGGGGCTCCGAGTCCCATGAAATAACTCTGGCCGAGCCATGGGCAAGTATCCATGTGAGGGACACATGCCTGTTGCCAGGCGAAGCCTAGAAAGAATTTTTTGCATGATGCTTAGTGATGCAAGAGATTTATCTCGAGAAACCGTTTTGGTAGAAAAGCCCGATGTCGACAGCTTTTGCACAGTGTAGACAGCACTCAGCCCTCTCTTGGGTTGATCTAGAACTGGCCGGTGCTTTGTATCTGCTGGGTCTGTCCCAACCCTGGAAGCACCCCGTTCATTCACTTCAGAAATTGCACTGTATTCTTCCGCAAAAAGACTAAGAGCAAGCAAGATGGCAAAGCCAAGGTCAAGAGTGGTTAACTCCCCGCAGTACAGAGTGAAGCGCTGGCTGAGCCCCGAGCCTCCCCAAGATCTTGCATTAATCATTCGGGCTCTCGCTGACGTTTCCAGACCAAGTGAGGACACACCCGCCTTAAACGAAGAAAGAATATGACCTAGCCTGAGAGTTACCGGTTTTTCTTAAGAAAAAAACTGTCCACTGCCTCATTACAGTCAGAAAACCATTTTGGATTAACTGCCCTTCTTGGTAAGTTGTTCTTATCGGAACATCTTCGGATCCTTGGACTGCCGTGGGCTCCGAAGGTGCTAGTAGGCAGTTCAGAGGGGCTCAGCCCTTGCCCGAGGGTTTGGCAGAGAACCCCAGGAGCTGAAGGCTTAGCATCCTCCCGTGCAAAGCGCGCGATAGTGTCTCTCCCCCGTGTTTCCTTCCTGATGCAGTTTTAATCGCAACGCAAACCCGTATTGGCTCAACTAAGGTTCGGTGATAGATCGGGAGCTTAAGATGCGGGAGCACAAGAATGGAACGGGAAGTAGAAGAATCCCAGGGGGGTGACAGACAGCTGCAAATGAGCCAGGCTGAGAAAGCCTCCCGGCCGGAACAGCTGCAGCATTGTACTTGTACTAAAAAGGGGCTTGGAACAGAATGAGAGAGAGACGGCGAGTTTGATCATCACGCTCTACACGGCTCCTCCTCGGAGGGACCTTTGAAGGCATTTCTCCCGAGTCAAGAAGGGTCCGCAAAGTGGCGTTCAGTGCCTTCGCCGGGGTGAGGGTTCACGGGGGTGTCCTTTCGAGAACGTTCTTAGACCCAGCAGACATCGCTGTTGTCACCAGCCGACTGGGACGGCCCTCAATCCATTTTTGGCTACATTTTGAGGACAAGACGAAATCGAAACGTCGCTGGTACGTGGTGGCTTCAGCCACAGAGATGCTCGCTGGCATTTGCTTCGTGGATCTTTCTTTTCATCCAGGGCCTTCATTCTGCAAGGCCCCTGGGACTTCTGTGAATAGTAACAAAAACAAACAAAAGACAAACCATGCTGGAGTTAGGATGTCTAGGCCAATCTGACCTCTGGGAGGTACAGACATGTGGGGGCCCGGTCTGGTAGGTGCCTTTCTAACCCCTCCCCCGGACATCCCCCACGGCTCAGTTAACGCTCTCTCAAAATGTGGGAGAATCACTTTTAAGGAAATAGGAGTCTCTTCCCGAAGGCTTTAGCGTGAAGGATGAAGGCGAGGGCCTTCCTCTCCGCCTCTGAATATTTTCATGGAAAGCTATTCCATTTGGCGAAGGAAGAGCTGGAGAAAGGGCCTGCAGCCCCGCGCCTCGGGTCTGAGTCACCCCTGGGAAGCTGACTCAGTCTTGGTCTGCGGTTGGCCGGGGGAGAAGAGGCGGCCTGCGTTTTGCATCTGGCTGTCCCTCTCACCAGGCCTCGGAACCCCCATGGGCTTGCCAAGCCCAGGGTCCTGCCGATTCTGTGAGGGTCGTCCATCATGGTTTCCTCCTGCTTCCATGTGACCCCTGGTGGGACGGCTGTTTGCTTTCCAAAGGAGACAGGCCAGAGGGTCACTTTCCACGAAGCTCCAGAATGAGACCCCCAGGTCTGAGGCCGGAGGAGCTGGAGTATCCCCGTGGGGGAGGTGCTTCCAGAACACGGCGGAAACCACCCCAGGCTCCTGTCGGATCTTCTCCTCGGGGGAGGGCGGGCTGGCGGCAGGCCTGTCCGGTAAGGCAATGTCGGGATTCTGGAAGGACGAGCCGGCGCGCGGCATGACGTCTTCAATAAGCCTCTGTCTGTGGCGAGCACTCGCTTCTCTCCATCCTAAAAATCATCTCTGGCCCCCTGGACGTGCCGTACAGAGTCACCTTGGCAGGAGGGGAGGACGTTGCCCTGTCCCTCCCCGCCCACCCATCCGCCAGCCTGGACGGCATCTTCTCTCTCCCGAGACAAGAGAAGTTGGTCTCACGTCTGTGGAAGAAATGAAGACCCACCAAACGAGAACAGCAGACCACTCGTGTCCAGAGCCGACCGGAGCGAGGGAGCTGGACCCAGCGCTTGGGCCTGGCAGAGACGGGGACGCAGGCGGAGGATGGGAGAGCTTCACAGAGCTCAGGGGAAGGGTCCGGGGGTGCCCCGATGGGAGGCTGCTGGCCTGGGGAGGCTGGAGGCGGGCTAACTAGAATCGGGGGGTCCTAGGTGATGGATTAGGGTGCATGTTTGGTTTTCTCTGAGTGGTGCTAAATTGGAAGCTGGCCCAAAAGAGAAGCTCGCAGCTCTTTGTCCAGTCCTGGCCATTTTTGCCCATCTGCTCCAGTGGTCGCTGTCTAGCTCCCTGGACTGGTTCCCAGAGGCAGTGGCCCGACCGCCTTCAGGACTGACTTGCCCCGCGGGCTGGCTTCCGAGCTGCCCATCAAGGTCCCGAGATGCCTCTTCCTGCCGATGCACCTGCTTCTATGCCCAGCCTTAAAGTAACCTCTTCCTTAATCAACCTTTCTTCAGCCCTCACCTTCTCCTTCTCAAACTCCACCTCCAAGTGCAAGGTCTTGGGAGACATCTGCAAAAGGCAAACTGATTAAGGTGTGAGTATGCCTGCAGAGCCTTCCCAGACGACTCTGCATCTCTATAGAAGATGCTGGTTAAAACTCACGCAGCTCCAATTCATGCGTGTTCTGGGGTGTGGTTCAGGGAAGGTGCCTGGCAGTCCTGGGAGGGGAGTTTCTTGAGGCAGGTAATTATGTCCTGTGGGGGGGAGGGACTCCTTAATGGCTGAGAGGACAGCCACACCCCCCGGCAGGCCACAAACCCAGGATCTGAGGCCACCCTGGGGTGACACAGTTCAGAAGACTGTCGCCACGCTGGACTGTGCCGTGGCCTCCCAGGTTGAAGATGGAATGGGTGGGGTCTGGACCACCTTTGTCGGATCAATAGGATTTCGTGTCTTCCTACTTGTCTTTGATGTGAAAATCGTGTCCCTGGTGGTGGACGAAGTGTGGGGAATATAATTAAAAACCAAATTGACTCCTAACCCCCAAAACCCCGCCACAAAGGGAGAAGAGAAAGCAAACAGGTGTATTACTGACCCACATTAAACCAGAACGTGAGGAGAGTCACGGGCCAGCAGCTGCAGGAGTTGCAAAGACAGAGAGCTAAGTGGATAAGTGGTTCCCATTAGGCAGCTTTCACAGGCTGGGGTCGGGTGAGACGCAGGAGCATCTCCCCCTGGGGAAACGGGGCGTTACCTTCCTTGATAATCACACACAAAGAGATGACCCCCAGGTCTTTGAGGACACACTCCTGAGTTGTCAGACTGCCCAGTGGCTTCTGTGGCCCATAAAAAAGATTTATGAGCATTTGAGAAGGATCGAAAAAGGAATTCTGGAAGAAAAAGGAAAAGGTGGGTGAGTCTTTTCCCCCTTCCTTTCAACTGGGAGAATTAAACTTCTTATTTTGCATTTATATTTGCCCTTACAAAAGCCACCCCAGGGGTCAGTAGCCATCCAGCCTGTGGGATGGCGCCGGGATGCGGGAGCAGCTCCCCCATTGGATGAGTTTCTCTCTTCCCTGGGCCTCCGGCAGCCACAGGGAGGGAACTGCGCTCTGCGTTCCTGGCTGGAGACGCCCTCCCAGGCAAAGGGGTGGGGGGATCTATAAGGGCTTCTGTCCTCCTCTCCTTCCTCCCACGCAGCCCAACCCCCTCCCTGCCCCCACCCTCTTAAGAGTCTCACATTTTTATCTCCGATCTTGACGCACAAGATAAGGTTTCTATAATGGAAAATAAGAGCAAGAACGAGTCAGGTGGTGAGTCAGAGCCCTTCAGCCAGCAATTTAAGAAGCCTGCTCTAAGGGCTGACGCGGGGGCTGGGGCCGTCTTGGAAAGCCGAGCATCACAAGCCTTCTGAATGCACCACACACATTCCTCCCCCCTCCCTCCGAGGAAGGCTCTGGAAAGGCCGCCCCAGTCCTGCTGTCACTTCCAGGGCTCTGTGGTGGAGTGGGCGTCCCACGGTTTCTGAAACATTCTCTCCGAGGCCCGGGCACCTACGGTGGGTTTTCTAGCAAAGCTGTCAGAGGTTGAAAAAGATCTGTTAAATCACAAGGTGAGACCCTCTGACTCCAGACAGGTCGTGACCGAATGTCGTCGGGGCAGATAACCACGGGTCTTCAGTGCTGACCTTGCTGCAGTCTCCCGCTCATTCCCGTTCCTTCGTCGGCTCGTTCTCCTCTTCAACAGAAACGGACTGACGGCCGGCTTTGCGTCGGGCATCGCTCCCATGGTGTGTGGACACGCGACAGGTTCTGCCTCGGCGGGTCCCTACAAACGCGTCAAGCCGTGGCGTCTGAGCCGTCTGTCCCCCTCGAGAGGGGGGCCCTGGCAGTGTCACCCGGCGTGTGGTCTGAATCCTGGTGTTCCTCGCCTCGCTACCCAAAACCCCAGGTTCGGCTGCTGTTCCTGGAAAAGCCGATACTCAAGCATCGAGTTCTGATTGGAAAGGAATCCGAGCTTCCTCCACGAGGCCGGCCACCTGGGGGAGAAGGCAGCGTCTGGTCCAAAAACCAGCTCGGAGGTTTCTGCCCGGCCCGATGAGCGGTATAGGAATTTTAGGGCCGTCGCCCCGTAGAAGGGAGGCACCGCGGTCTGTAACATCGACTACGTGCAGAGCCAGTGGCGCCAGCTGCAGATGTTACCAGATGTCCAGAGGGAGTGTCCTATGGGGGGGCCGGGGGGTTGGGGCAAGAGGGCTTGGCTCTGAGTCTTTCTAGGAAACAATGCACGATCTATAGATAGGCAAAGAAAGGTTTAGCTCATTCGTCACTCAGGCTAAAGGCGCTTCCTAAAACTTGAAGACTGCTAAGTTAGGCAGCGATTCAACCTTCCCAAAAAGTGTTCAGCAAAAAAACAAGGAAAGCTTTCTTGAAAAATACCTGGTAGCAGATAAAGCTGCCAGGACACTTAGCTGTGGTCTCGGCTTTGGGCCAAAATCCGTGATCCAGCTGTGCCGTCAGGTGCGCCCGTGCAAGGTCAAGGAGCCAACGTCTTCGGCCTTTCGGGCACGCCCGACCGGAGCTTCTAGGTTATCATTAACTCTGATCAGCATGGCGATGCCGGGAATATAAGGAATGCTGTCCACAGTTACGGTTACTTACTTTCAATATGAGTAAACATCGATGCGTAATAAAAAAAAACCTCAGGAAGCGGGTTTCAAAGCGTGGGTCTTCGCTTTCAGGATTGCTTCAGTGAACTTGCATTATAACCACTGCTCAATCTTTAAGTTCGAGGGGCGCCCGGGTGGCTCAGTCGGTTAAGCGTCTGCCTTCGGCTCAGGCCATGATCCCAGGGTCCTGGGATCGAGCCCCGCATCTGCCTCCTTGCTCAGCGGGGAGTCTGCTTCTCCCTCTGCCAGCCGCTCCCCCTGCTTCTGCTCTCTCTCGCTCTCTAACAAATAAGATCTTAAAAAAATAAAATAAGAAAAGTAAAAAAATCTTTAAGTTAAAGAAGTTAAGGAGTTAAAGAACAGCTAGAGCTTCACCTTTGTCAGTTGCCACTGGAGGGGAAGGGAAGCTCCAAACGTGGTGACTGTCGAGGCCACTTTTAGGCAACCAACGTGGACAGTGGACTTCTGAGTAAGATAGGAAGAGCCACGGGAAGCCCCAGCGCTCTGCCTGAATACGAACAGGTCCATTCGACGACCTACTTCAAAATATCCGTAAACCCTGGCTGGTGAATGGGTCGCTTACACCTAGATGCAGGTACCAAAAATGGAAAACTCCATAGGGTCCCCTACCTCCTCACCTCCCCCCTTAACTGCAGACGCCCCCCACCGCCTCGTGGCAGACAGCCTCTCCCTTGCTGTCCTGCCCATCGCTCCCTTAGTCAACAGCCTTCTATCTCCTCTGTCCCACCTTGGGTGAATTCTTTCATCACCCTTGCCCCTGGCCTCCACCCGCTTGGGTCACCCCACATACGGTAGCCCCCCAATCTGATCGGGAGACCCCACAGTGACAACATTCGCAACATCGGTCCTTGCCCCCGGCAAAGCTAAGCCAAAAAAATCTCACCTCCCCACTGAGTTCAGTTGACCATGAGTGACTAATATCATAAAGTGGGTTAGTGATACAAGAGAAATTATTGTCTCTATAGTGAAATGTTAAATTTAAAAACCGACTTCTAAGTTTTTTCATGATACCATTGCAGTAATAATTAAATAACTTTGGCAATATTTCAGATTTATTCTTGTAGCCCGTGAGTTCAGATTTTGCTGAGTTTAGTCTTTGCTATTTGGCCTCCACGTCAACTGGATACCAATTTTAACAGTCAGTCGTTCCCATCCAGCCAAGATAAACATTCGAGGCCCCTGTGGTCACAGAGGACACACTTACGCTGAGTCTACACGGTTCCAAATGACTGGTCGATGGGGAAGCCGGTGGGGGGTGGGTGGTGCATGAGGACAGCGAAGGCGAAGATCAAGGGTAACCAAACAGCAGGAGTCGTGAGCGCAAGAGCTTGTGTGCGATAACATGAATCTTGCTCCTGACCCTACACTGACCCCCGACTTCCTTCTCAAAGAAGGGGTGTCTGCATCTTTTTTGAGACCAGTGTTCTGTTTGGTATGAGTATTTTAGCACCTGAACCCCATCTTGTCCCCACTCTGGCTCTGAGTTCTTGTGTCCCCAGACCTTGGTTTCTCCAGGAATGGGATCTTGCCTTGTCCCCTAAGTCTTGAAGGGCCCCAAAGCCTGCTCTTGAAACCCCAAGCTTATAGCCGTGTCCCTACTGCCCATTGCCAGGTTCCATCTCCCAAAGCCTACCCGTGACCCCGCTGCACGCCCCTTCCTGCGCTGAGCACCACCTGTCCCCACAGACTGGTTCTGCCCCTGCCCCACATGAGCCGAAGCCCCATAACAGGGGCAAAGCTGTCATACTACTAAGTAGAGAAATGTGCTTGATCGGAGCTTTCGGACACAATAAACTGGAATTTAAGAAGTCTTTGGAATAAATAGGAAAAGGAAGAAAAACATATCAGAGGTATAGACATTTAAAAAAATAGCTCTGGTACCAATCCACATAATACCTAGCCTCGGTATTATAAATAATACTCATTTTATTTACATAATAAATATTAGTATTTATTAATATAAATGACACTAATTTCACGAGTTAATGGGGAGTGCGGACTGCAGCCGGAATCATACTGGATCATGGGGGAGGGTAAGTGGATAGCTTACAGCTTCGGTATCTTACTTCACCCTGATTCTACGTCTAGAACAGTGGAGTAGTTGTCCCAAAAAATGTGCCATAGAATCAAATAAATTGGAAATTCTTCCATGTCTGTCTTTCCAAAGCATATTTGTTACTATTTGGTTTAAACATTTTCAATGCTTAGGGTGCCTGGGTGGCTCGGAAGACTGAGCGTCCAACTCTTGATTTTGGCTCAGGTCGTGATCTTAGGGTCGTGAGATCGAGCCCCACATCGGGCTCCATGCTCAGCTGGGAGTCTGCTTGAGATTCTCTCTCTCCCTCTGCCCCTCCCACCATGCTCTCTCTCTCTCAAATAAATAAATTAAATCTTAAAAAAACATTTCCAATGCTTGTTTTCTTTTTTAAATTTTAACTTTTTATTCTAAAGAAAAACCTCAGACGTCAGAAAAGTTATAAGACCACAATAAAGTACAATAAACTCCCTATACCCTTCACCTGAGTTCACTGATCTTAGTCATTTTTATGCCTTGCTTTCTTCCTCTCATTCCCTCCTCTCTTTCCCTCCCCCTTCTTCCTCCCTCCCTCTCTCTCACTCATAGGATCTCTAAGAGCAAAGACATTCTTTTACCTAACTATGGTACTCTTAGTCCAAGTCAGGGGATTTCATAATAATTTGATTCTATTATCTAACCATTTCTCCAGTAATATCCTTTATAAGCAATTTTTTTCTGGCCCTCTATCTAATCCATGATTGTACACCGTATTTAGTTGTTACATCTTTCTTTACTTTCCTTTATTCAAGACCACTTCCTCAGGCTTCTCCTCCTTTTCCTTCTTCTTTTTGGTCTTCCATGACATTGACATTTGGTTTTGAAGATTACGGGTCAGTTGCTTTGCGTGATGTTCCTCCATTCGTCCATTTTAGATTTGAATGTTTCCTCGTGCTCACAATAAGCTCTCCTGTCGATTAGAATCAGCTGGTTCATTTTTGGCAGGGTTTCCATATTAATAATGCCAGCTCGTTCTCAGTGCATTGCATCAGGGGGCCATGATGTTGGCTCATCCTGTTACTGAGATCACTCAGATGAGGTAGTACCCTCCAGGTAGCTCCACCACAAAGGTCCCCTTTCCCCCCTTTGCAATTAATAAGTTAATTGTGGGGGTATATTTGAGATATGTAAATAGCCTGTAATCCACTGTATTTGTCAGGGTTCTCTGGAGAAATAAAATATGGTGGAAACTTTATGTATGGAAAGAGAGGGAGGAAAGATTAATTTTAAGAAGTTGGCTCATGCAGTCGTGGAGGCTGTCAAGTCCAAAATCCTCAGGGCAAGCTGGCAAGCTGGAGACAGAATTCCCAATTCCTTGGAGAACTTCAGACTTTTTTCTTATGGCCTTCAACTGGCTAGATGAGGCTCACCCACATTATGGAGGACGATCTGCTTTACTCAAAGTCCACTGATTTGAATGTTAGTTACCTTCACGGTGTCATTTAGACTGGCCTAGCCAAGTTGACACATACAATTAATCATCACACTCCTCAAACTTTTATCCAGTGGTTTGAGCATCTATTGATAATTTTAGCTTTAATCAATCATTACAATAATTCAAAAGGTAATGTTCTATAATTCCTTCTGCATTAACTAGCCCTTAAAACACCCAGAAAATCATAAAGCTAAGTTCTTCCACTGTTTCCCAGAGGTAGGGTGTATAATTATTATTTTGATGTAATAGTCTACCATCAATGCCACATAGTTTCATTTTTTAAGTATTTAAATCTTTGCTTTATCTGGAACTTATTCTGAGTACATTGTGACATATGGAGCCAACTTAATTTTTTCCCAGATAATGACCTTATTTTCTTATCACCATTTGTTAAACGTCCATATTTTCTCCCAATGATTTGCTATGACACCTTTATCAAATTCTAAATGCCCGTATAATTTGGGTCCATTTTGATGTTTATATTCTATTCCATTTGCTTATTTGTCTTTTCATGGCCATGATCCCTGCTTTAATTAAAAAGCTTATGTAATATGTTGTGCTCTCTGTTGGGAGACAATTGTCTCTGGGTTTCTTGCATTTCTGCACCTCTTCTGAGCTGAAGTTGCCTTTGTTCCGAGCTATCTTTTGAGGATATGTGTATAACAAACAACTGTGGAAGACAGAGATCTTGTCTCCTGGAAGCAAAGGGCAGGCATGCGTCCATCCATCATAAAAGATCTGGGCTACCTAAGTTCAGGGTTTCTCTCCTGTCATGCAATCCACATGGTCCACTTTGTGTCACCTGTGGGAATTAGGGCTCAGGAACCCACCCAGGAAAACGTTGATAATACTGCCACTCTGCTTTAGCCAGGAGTCTGGTGTCTTCTGCCATATCATGAAACTGTGGGAGGCTAACTTGTTAGCTTACAGGTAGGGTAAAATCTTTGACTCTTTCCAGTTGTTGACATCACTTTGTAGGGGAGTCCTTCCTCAGTGCTCCTCTTGGTTAGTTTTCTTGGCACTCTCGCATGTTTATTTGTCCAGGCAACCTCTAGAATTAATCTAGTTCTCAAAGTCAATCAATCAAACAAAAACATATTTTATGTGGAGCGTGTTAATTTCACAAATCAATTTCAAGAGAGTCTACAGCTTCATTGGTGAGTGTTTCCCCTTTCTATGTTCTCATGGGCAATCTTATAATCCAGGTCTTCATCAATTTACACTTGAACTATGGGACTTCCTAAAATCACATCTTGGACTTTGCTTTAAATAAATAAAAACAAACAAACAGACCCTTTTAAACCTTAGGATGAAAAGCATAGTGGCCAAAACATGGTCTGTCATTAAAATAGAACACACCCCAAAGGGTTTTCCTGAAGGTTAAATGAATTTATGCATGTGAGTCAAGCACGGTAAGAACTCGGTACATGGCAGTGATTGTTATTATTTCTTTTTTGCAGCAGTGATCTTTCATCTCATATGGTCAGAAAAATTCCAGTTCTAACCATTTTCATATGTGCAAATCTGTATGGTGCAGAAGCTCAAGATAATTTTTATAATATGGAAATATGATTTATTAGGTATCTAGCTGACATGGATACATTAATTTGACTAATATGCTAATGATCATCTATAAATAAAATCCTCTCCCTAAATGTATTTTTTAATTGAAAACATTTTACATATCTTATGGAGGCCACTACTTCATCATTTTTACAATTTAATGAGGTTGAAAGCCCTGCTCATTCAGGAAGAGATAGTAATGGATGGTTTTGTTCTGTATCAGAACCATTATGATAATTCTGAGTCCTCTGTCCTTGGAAATGTTTGGGTCATAGACTTAAACTGATAGGAGGCACAACAATCCCGTTTTTAACTGGAATTTGGTTATTTGCTTTATTCGGAGGTATATTTTTCAATTCTCATTAGTTCACTTAGATATTAAAAGTCCTGCCTTTTGTGCCGTAATAAAGTGCCTGAATGATTTCCATGATGACATGGCAGCCTAAATATGAAACGTAAAGGAGTACTGAGTTGTTAAGAACAAGCTACTGGAGGCATAATAACATTTTCCTGGGAGAGGAACAAAACCCCAGGCCAGGACGGGTGGAGATTGAGGCACGGTCTCCCAGTGCCAAAGCACCGCCATCCCATTCTAATGGCTCCTTAAGCCCCATTCCAACTGGGGAAACCAAGAAGCAAGTTACCATCAGCTGGTTAGCAGGGTTGAGAAAACCCAATGAGCACATTTCTCTGGAAGAAATATGGCTCGTGAGGAGTTATGAGGACAAGCGGGAGAAAGGCACTAACATCAAAGTCAGCCCTGATGAGAGCTCTGGTTTCAATCCTCTTTGCCCCAGTATCCCTCCCCCCAGTCTTTTGATAGTTTAGAGAACCAGACCTGTTGTATTCTGAAGAATTCTGCATAAGTAAACACATGGAAATGTGGCTAACATCCCTTATTGTCACGCTCACTGGCTCTCTTAGATACTTTACCTTTGAAAAAAGCTTCAAGTGTATGGAATGGTTCTCTAGAAACATTCTAGCTGAAACCACATTTCCTGTTTTCTCCAGGGATATTTTCCACAGGCCCTTCCAGGTCCAGTCTCCACCCATGTCCTCTCTGCTCTTTGTCTTGGGATGCTGGTCTATAGGAACAGTATCAACGTCTCCCTTGCTCTGGCTTCTGGTTGGATTCAGCCAAGGAAAAGCAGGAGGAGAAGGAAGTCCAGAATTCCCCCTTCCAGATTGCCTTGGTTGGCTGCATCCCCTACAGCCGACGTGCTCTTCTGCCCTTCAGGAATGGCTCCCTCCTTTTGCCCCTCAAGTCTGGCCTTGGTGAGGTCTTTACTAGACCCACGTGCTTAATCGTGCTTTGTTCGTTCCACCAGCTTTACCCACACCTGCAATGTTCCTAGAGACCCTTCTTGTTTCCCTCTTTGAGTGCGCCATCTGTTTTTTGCCGGGGCCTGTGCTAGGTTCCTGGGGCCGCTGTGACACATAAGTGGCTTAAAACAACAGAAATTTGTTCTCTTATAACCTGGAGTTTTGGACTCTAAAATCAAGGTGTTGGCTGCCGACAGGGTCCTTGGCTTACAGGTGCATCGCTCCAATCTCTGCTCCCTCTTCACAGGGCTGGCACGTCTGTGTCTCTGTCTCTACTTCTAAGGACACCAGTCTTATCGGAGCAAGGGCCCACCCTACTCCAGTGTGACTTCATCTTAATTTAACGACATCTGCAAAGACCCTATTTCCAAATAAGATCCCATCCACAGGTATAAGGGGTTAGGATTTCAACATGGTTTTGGAGGGTACAGCTCAACCCACTATAGGGCCCAATTGATATGGTGCCTCAAGTGGGCTTTTCTCTCCCTCCAGGGTCCCATGCCCCTCAGTCTCCTCCACTAGGCCTCCTTCTGGGCTCACTTTCTTCAAGTTGCTCTCCTACTTGATTTTCCAATTACCTCAAACACTATCCCCCCCCAAAACTCTTCTTTCTGTCCTGGTCCCATTGCCACCCATCCAATTTTTTTTTTTTTAAGATTTTATTTTTTATTTTTCAAGTGGAGCCCCACATGGGGCTTGAACTCATGACCTTGAGATTAAGGCTTGAGCTGAGATCAAGAGTCAGACGCTTAACCAACTGAGCCACCCAGGTGCCCCAAGATTTTTTTTTTAAGTAATCTCTATACCCACAGTGGGGCTTGAACTCACAACCCCAAGATCAAGAGTCACATGCTCTACTGACTGAGCCAGCCGGGGGCCCCAGCCACGGCTCCAGTTTTAAGGCATTCATTTCCTTTGCCCTGTTCCGGTCTCCTGACTGACCTCCTCCCAGACCAGCGCCAACTCTGCATGGCATCCCCTGTTAACATGTGACATGTGTCCACACAGTCATGAAGGAAAGGAATTTGGGCGTAAAGTCTCCTTCTTTTGTCCCCCTCTCCCTCCCTCTCACGCGCGCACACTCACATTGACCATGACCAAGGAAGGTCTGCTACGGGCATTGCCTTCCTATAACCGTAAGAGGAACCGGTTTCAGAACAAGACAAGAATAATGCGGAAGGGAAACTGAAAGAAAATGAAAAGACTTGGTCACAGATGACATCACAGAACAGCTGGGTCCCTGAGCCCCGAAGGCTGGCCTGCCTCCGACTTCCAACCACGGAAGCCCAACCGAGTCCTCGTTACCTAAGTGGTTTAGGTTGGGGTTTCTGTGACTTGCAGCCAAAGGCAAGTGCACCACCCGGGTTTTGTTTCCTTTTGTTTTGTTTCTTGTTTCCAACTGGCTAAGCAGATGGAAAATAATTAAACACAAAACAAAGCAGAAAACTGCTTTCTTGGATGCAAGATGGCCAGATCAGAACTTGACGCCATCTGGTTCTCCGTGTCAGGACGTCGACGACGGGAGACACTTCCACTCTTCCCAGATCCCTGGGGGCTCAGCCTCGTCAGGTCTGTCCTGAGCGGACACCGCCAACAGGCTCGTGGCTGGATGTCGGTGGCAGGAGCTCTCGTGGCAAGCTGACCTGCGAGGGTCTGGCAGACGGCTCTGAGCTTGGGGAAAACAGATCAGGGGACCACACCTGGGGCAGCAGGCAGCTGTCCCAAGCACTGTGACCAGACTGTTGGAAAGAAGAGAGACAGAAAGCATATTCATTAAAAAGAAGGCTGCGATTAGGACTTCTGGATAGAGATGAGGACTGAATACAAATATTTACATCTACTCCCTCCTTAAACTCACTAAATGACAGTAAAGATGGTGAAATATATATGTTTAAATGTAGAAACTCACAAGAATTAGAGAGAAGATAATATTGACAATTTTGGAAGCTGAACAGCAGATAGATGAATGGTAACTCAGCCGACTTTGGAAAGCTGGATCCCAAGCCAGTAGTAGGGAAGCGACGGAATGACTCGAATCGCGTGCATACATTTACACACGTTTACACGCTCACGCACACACCTCAGGCACCGGCAGCACCAGGAGCTTAGGACGGAGGCGTGGAGGTGGGGCAGCAGGTAGGAATTGGGTCATCAAGCCCTCCCCCCTGCACAGCTGGGTGCTTCGGCCCCACCATCTCGGTGGTGGCTCCCTCTCTGGAGAGGGTAAAACCAAGGGTCACAGGCTCAGGAGACAGCTGGCACAGCTGGGGGTAAGGTGCCGGCGGACAAACAACAGGTGGGCATAAAGGAAGGTTTCGCCGATGGCTGTAAGCGCCTCCCCCTCGCCCCCCCTCCGGCTTCTATGCTCTGGTCCGGATCCGCTAAAGGGAAACCCATCTAACAATGCTGCCTTCTGGGTTTCTGCACTGAAATGCTTCCCCCAGATTTCCCTCGCTGTAGACCACGGTCTTGTGCACAGAGCTTCCCACCAGCTCTTTAGACCCCTCCTCTTAAACCTGAGCACATGGCCAAGAATCCTAAGATATTTGAGGAAATGGGCCATTTGAGAAACAGACTAAGAAGCAAACGACTCAGCTAAGAACAGCTTAGAGGGAATAGCGACAACACAGGGGACGAGGACTTCCAAATACCCGTAGCAGTGGTCTGGAGGTCAGAAGAGAAGAGCCGCCAGCCTGAAATATAAGCTGGATGTGACCATAAGTAATGAGTCAGGTAATTAGAAAGACCCTTTGGATTAAAGACATGAGGGCAGAAATTAAAAAAAAAAAAAAA
>CM052883.1:10472769-10492171 GCA_028534135.1 Potos flavus | reverse complement strand
GGGACCTGATTTTTCTCCTGACCCGGAAACGAGAGCTTGATGCCTTCCAGAAGAAAGTCACTGTTAGTCGGATCAGCGTGAGCAGAGAGAAAGGAGATGTGGCGTAAGTTAAAAAGAAAGCCTTAGGGCACCTGGGTGGCTCAGTCGTTAAGCAGCTGCCTTCAGCTCAGGTCGTGATCCCAGGGCCCGGGGATCGAGCCCCACATTGGGCTCCCTGCTCAGCGGGAAGCCTGCTTCTCCCTCTCCCACTCCCCCTGCTTGTGTTCCCTCTCTCGCTGTGTCTCTGTCAAATAAATAAATAAAATCTTAAAAAAAAAAAAAAAAAAGCCTTGTGGGCCTCAGCGAAGGAAGGAGGGCTTGATCCTAAGGGTAGGAAAGGTCTCCAGCAAGGTTTGAGACTCACACTGTGTTTCTCACTCTGGGTTTTGAGCCTCCCCTTCATTCCGTCCACAGTGCGATGATGAGTTTGAGCACGAAGCATCTTGGAAGTCCGCCGCGGGCCCTTTCTCCCGATGGATCACATGAGCAAGATCCAATGTTCGGAGCTGTGAGAAAGTTTGCGAACTGCTGCTTGTTTCTGTAGGAGTGACAAAGTAGAACTACTCTGGGTCTGATACCCGAGAGAAATACCTATAGGAAGAACCAGGCGTGAAGCATTTAAAACATTTTACAAGAATTTTTGTTCGAGGGGCACCAGGGCGGCTCAGTCGGTTAAGTGTCCGACTCTTAATTTTGGCTCAGGTCGTGATCTCGGGGATGAGGGATCGAGCCCTGTGTTGGGCTCTGTGGTCAGCATGGAGCCTGCTTGAGATTCTCTCTCTCTCCACACCACCCCCCAAAATAAATAAATGGTTTTTAAAAAAGGAATTTTTGTTCGAGCAGAAAAAATGGTTGTATTGAGAAAAACACTTCAAGGTGGGACATAAATATGCACATACAAAACTCCTAGTAATAAAAGAGAAGTATAGGTATCTATTTCCCCAGGAAAAAATAGGACCAGGAAGAAACAAACCTTGATATTTCATGTTCCTGGAATTTATTGTATGTGGACATTGCTTTTGTTCATACTTTTTTCAACTTCTGATGCCATTTTATTGAGTGTACACAACTTTTAGAATCGGGACACAGGTCAAGGATTTCTTACCCTACCCCCAAAACTCACAGACACTTATTTTTAAGAACAGGAATGTATTTCATCCTCGAAACTCCAAAAAATCATTACTGGCCATTAACTGAGTGGTCTTTTGAGTCACACAAAATTTAAAAAGAGGTAGGGAATGGAAAAAAATAGGACAAAATAACAAAAGGTAAAAGTTATCCATTAATACTAGCTGGTGCTTATTATTACATGCCATTGTAAAGCATGTAAATTCACTTTTCACTCGGCTCCTGCCTCACTTTAACAGTGTTTCCAAAGACAGTTAGAATGCAAGCAATATGCAACTTTGTCGTCCTTCCAGAAAATGACTAGTTAGTCCAAAATAACTTCATTTATGTGGTAGAAAAGGAGTTACAGGCAGGGTATGGATTCATCGTTGTAGAAATGAGTGTGTGTGTGTGCGTGTGTGTGTGTGTGTGTGTGTGTGTGTACATGCTTTAAATATAACTTTTCTTAAAAGAAAAAGACTTCTTCCTGAGGTTTAGGTTCCTAGCTGGCTGCTTGGAAAGGAGCTTTCTTGGTTCACAATTCCGAAGTCTTCCCTGTCACAGTGTCCTGCCACCAGGGGACAGAAGTCAGGGCACGTTCTGGACCCCAGTCCGTCCTCCACTTGCCTTCTGACATTCACATCTGTGTCTGTGAGACGGGAGCTTTCGTGGAATATGCATTCATCTTCTCCACGTTCTTTTTCTCATCCTCATTATCAAACTGAGCTTCAATCTCCACCGGATTGACGTAAGTATAGAATCGGGCCATGATGGCAAATATGATGCAGACAACCAGGAGCAATGCGGCGAATAGAATGTACTCAGCCCACTTGGGAGGAATTGGAGTTAGAGCAAGAAAAAAACAAAAACAGTGCAGGTTATGGTACTGTGTGCCTTGGGAGTACAATTTCTTGCTATGTCTAGGTAGGAGGTGCTCTGCAATTGAACCGTGATGGAAAATTGGTAGGTGACTACCATAGATACAGACTGGCCGGCTTTTCTTGAATGCCCAACTATACGGATAACATTTTCGGAACCACACTGGAGGGTAGAAACCAAGACTCTGGGAAGATGAGAGAAAATTTCTCGAAAACCTGTGTTAAGGGACAGAGCTGGCCTCTAGAAGGATGGGGACCAACAGAACGGCACACGGTACTCTTGAGCAAAAAATAATGTGCTGAATTGTTCTAAGTTAAGACCCCCACATTATCCTTCGGCAGAATCTTGAGGTTACAAACACGCAGCATAGGCGTGTGCTCTGATGGGACTTGGAGGGGGAAGCAAACAAATAGATACGGTAAGGGAGACTCCCTTATAAGACATATGCTGGGGACACCTGGGTGGCTCAGTCGTTAAGCATCTGCCTTCAGATGAGGTCATGATCTCGAGCGTCCTGAGATCGAGCCCCGCATCGGGCTCCTGCTCAGTGGGGAGCCTGCCTCTCCCTCTGCCCTCCCCCCTGCTTGTGTGCACTCTCTCTCTAATAAATAAATAAAGTCTTAAAAAAAAAAGAACATATGCTGAAATGCTAAAGGAGAGGGTTTCAGTTTCAGAAAAACTCTCATTTTATGTTAACTGGAAAAATTATAACCGCTCTAACTTTAGGTGTCATGAAACTTTCTGGAAAACATGTCTGTCTTGGGGCCATTATGCAGCATTCACTGAAGCTAGGAAAGATCTTTCCTTTGATAGTAAACCACGTTAGGGTATGGATATGTTAAGGCAAATCTGGGTAATTTGGTTGTCACTTTCCAACTGTACAATACCAAGTAGAAATAGAAAGAATCGACACACATTTGGCCAAAAACCCATTTGGTCATCACCCTCCCCGGCTGGTTTTATTCGGCCGTTAGCTTAGATGACCATGTGTATATAGAGGTGGTGAGGGACAGTCGCCATGACGACCAGAGACACACCAGAGACACACACGACCTCGTACCTGTTCGCTGAACCGGCCCGCTCCCGCCACAATAAGCACAATGATGTTGCCGACAGCCACTGTCAGCAGCCACCCGGCTTGAAGCACCGACTTCATGTTGGAGGGGGCCTGGGGAAACAACACAGTCAGCTCCTCTCTAGATGGCACCGCCGAGCTGCAGAACACAACTTACCGATGCATTCAGTTGGGCAGTCCGCCCCAAAAACACACGTCGAAAGTCAGGTGGGTTCGCATATAAGAAGGCTTATCACTTGGATAACGAGATCCCCCAAGCACTCATGTACGAACATACAAGACTTCCTTGTTTCCCACTCTCCACATCCTCGCAAAGTTGTTGTCCTGAGTTAAATGGGCAAATCTATAGATGAATCAATTCTATGTCTACAGAAGAGTTTCCAAGCAAAGCCATCCATCCCATTCTCTTTCCCCTGAATGGAGGCTACTCTTTGGGCTAGGAGCTTGCTCTGCTGTGAGCTTCCCTGCCACTCAGGAAACCCCTCTTGTCACCTATGATATAGTCATTTTATTCGATTGGGAGGTCATCATAGAAAGGGATTGTCCAAATCATATTTACGATCTTTACTGCAAAACTTAAAGGTGCTAGGCATTGTAGGGCCACGACGACCTTAACTGTATTTTGATGAGATCGTTGAGAAACTAGGTTCTAATCAGCAGAATTTACCTCGTGAGTCTCATCTTCAAAGTTGAAAGCAATACCTTTTAACTTTTAAAAAGTTAGGCTTTAATCAGCATGTTTTCCGGTAGCTATACGGAGAGATCTCACCTGAGCCTTAATGATTATGAGGACACAGCCCCGAAATGAGCACCATAACAAACAGCTGACATCATTTAGTTGTTTCAGAACATAGAATCTGCTGCCTATCGTGACCCTGGATGCAATCATTAATACAGCTTTTCCCCCTTAGGACTCTAAATCTCTAGTATATGATGTGCAAATGCAGGGTCATATGATACATGAGCCCAAGAAGCTAAACAGAGTCATATTATTACCCGATAAAAACATGACTTGCAGATCTCAAAAACCTTGTTTTGTGGAAGATACCATAATGCTTTCTAGAACCTTCTCCCCCTAGAATCTTTTAAACTATAAATATATCGCTTATTGAAGTTAGGTCTCAATGGGGGTGCAGGGGAGGGGTGGTAGAAACAATGACCAAGAGACCTGAGAATACGAGAACTCCAGTCCCGTGATAGAGAAAACCACCTCGCCGCAGGTGATGAGGAAATACTGCGGGATCTGCAGAGCCATGTTAACTGTGTTGGGCGAAATATCTTCAAACACATGCACTTCGGGGCAGCCGGTATCCTAAACCAATAAGGCAGAAGTGAGAAGAAATTAAAATGGAGAATTGCTTCTTGGATAAAAATTGCTCCAACAGGCAAATGGAGCTTAGACTTCTAGGACCACGTCATATGATTTGTCAGGTAAGTACACTCTTTATTTTTATTATTTTATTATTATTTTTTAAGATTTTATTTATTTAGTTGACAGAGAGGAGAGAGATCACAAGTAGGCAGAGAGGCAGGCAGAGAGAGAGGGGGAAGCAGGCTCCCTGCTGAGCAGAGAGCCCGACGCGGGGCTCGATCCCAGGACCCTGAGATCATGACCTGAGCCAAAGGCAGAGGCTTTAACCCACTGAGCCACCCAGGCGCCCCGTAAGTACACTTTTTAAATGGCACTATGCAACAGTGCATTTTATCCTCACGGTGAAATGGCCTTGGCGGGGTTTGAAAATCTGTTCACTCGTGTTTTCCTCTTAAATCAGAGAGTAGATCGGAAGTCAGGTTTGTTTAAAACATTGCCATCTCTTTGAACTCAAAGTTCGTAAGTTCATGTAAATAGTCTACAAAGAGGCATCGGATGCTGGTCAACGTGGACTTTTAGTCAGACTCAGTTGTCTGTTTATTTTTATTCTAAAAATAAGAGCCAACTTAAGTCAAAGGTAAGTTAAAGAATTAGTGGCAAACTGAATGAATTCGAAGCCCATTTACATGCTAATGTTCCTCCAGTTCAGTCATGACCAGGTCCTAAACGTTTGAGTAGAACTTCTGATTCAGCAGAATGACTTACGGACCTTCCTTCCGATTACATAGGTGAATGCACTACCAAATTCAAGGTTGGATGATTGGAAATCATTTTCACATTGTTGCGGAATCTGTTGGGTTGAGCTTATTGTAAAGTGTTTTCTATGGAAAGAAAGAATGATGTAGGTTAACTTTCCTGGTATTAACGGCTTCAATGTACTGTTTAAGGAAAAGTACTTGAAATCCTTGAACGTGGGAGCACAGTGTCCAGGATAGGTACTTACACGCCCGAAGGAAAAAACTGATACTCGCTGGCGTTGTGACTGGTGACATTCACATAAACTTTCTCGCCCATTGTGATGTTGAAGCTCTCATCAAAACCATTTATAAATCTGAAACAGAAAACCATTGGTCTTGTGACTGGACTATGGGATACCTTATTTAGGTCACAGCATGTGCACCTGAACTTGGGCTGTGCTCTCTTTTGGAAGGGGTTTAAGATGTGTATGGAAGATTTCTAGACTTATAAAGGCAGAAGGAAGCCACCCTCGGTTTGTCCTTGTTCCCCACTCATGAGAACACACCCAAAAGAACTGACCACAGTCTTCTGCTTGGAGCTGCTCTAAGTGCCTGGTGACTAGGAGCTGTCGCAATGGTATGTTGGGATATTAGCCTGGATGGAAGGAGGAGCTGGTCCCCCCTTCAAGAAGGCAACGCTTTGTGTTCCTTGCTCAGAAGCTTTAGAGCTAAAGGACCAAAGTAGAAGTTGCTTAGTACCCTGACAGTTTCCATCCGGGGTTCTTGCTGGGGCTGGAGGATGGAAGGCCACTTTCTGTCCTTTACCTCTAGGACCCTGAGCACGGAGGGGCCCCAAAGAGTGGGGAGGAAGAAAAGGGTCGGTCCGGCAACCAGAGACGCTTTCCGGGAGCTCGCCTTGGAGAGGGACGACTGTGCCCGCGAGATCTGGAGTGCTGGTGACGGGCGCTCTGCCAGACTACACACGGGGGTGTAGCACCCGCAGGCCTTGCTGCTAGGTCTCCAGGCTTCGAGGGGCTGCAAAGTCTCCTGTACCTACGCTTCACATGGAGCCAGTCGAGTAGCTTGCCTTCAGAGGCCCATAGAGATGGAGACAGTGTGGACAGCAGATTAGACCCCTTCCTTCAATGTTCCAGGCCACAGAAGACCCCAACGCTCTTGTGGTCCACCGGCCAGAAGGGTGCTGCCCCGAACATGACTAGTGGATTTTTTCCTACAGACAGCTGAGTGAAAGCTTCCGGCAGATTATCCAATTTAAAGGATGGGCAGTAATAAGATCGTATACCCAAGTACTGCAGACAATTTAACCTGTACATTCCTAAACTACGTGGCCACATTGCATCAGCTTTGTGGCAACAAGCAATATTGGTCAAATCCTAGGTACTGGGAGCACATTTCTCTGAATTAAGCTCAGGCCCTAAAGTCCCCGGGCGTTTGACCTGGTGTACTTTGACAGGTGCTTAACCTAGAGAACGGGCTCCCGACCCGGGCCAGCAGGAGCCTCACAGCTGGGTGGACGGCTCCGAGTGAAATGGCTGGCTCATAGGGTGACTCTCTGTTTAACATTTTGAGGAACAGTTTTTCAAATTGTCTGCATCATTTATCGTTCTACATTCCCACCAGCAGTGTAAAAGGCTTCCGATTTGCCCACATCCCCACCACGCTTGTTATTGCCTGTTCTTTTGGTTGCTTTTGTTTTGGTTTTTGGTTAGAGCCTAGTGAGTGTGAGGTGGTATCTCATTGTGGTTTTGATTCTCATTTTCCCAATAATTAATGATGTTGCGCATCTTTCCTAGGCTTTTTGACTACTGTTGTATTTTCTTTGGAGAAATGTCTCCTTTTTTTTTTTTTTTAAAGATTTCATTCATTTACTTGACAGAGAGAGAGAGGAGAGGGAGCACAAGAAGGGGGAGCAGGAGAGGAAGAAGCAGACCCCCCGCTGAGCAGGGAGCCCGATGCGGGACTCGATCCCAGGACCCTGGCATCATGACCTGAGACGAAGGCAGGCGCTTCACTGACTGAGCCACCCAGGCGCCTGAGAAATGTCTCTTTAAATACTTCGCCCATTTAAAAAAATTGGGTTATTTGTCCTTTTCCTCTTGAGCTGTAAGAGTTCTTTACGTATTCAGAATCTCTTATCAGTTATATGATTTGCAAACATTTTCTCTCATTCTGTGAGTTCTTTTTGCTGTCACGATGATATGACTTGTAGCACCAAAGCTCTCCATGTGATGAGGCCCAAGTGACTATTTTTTTTCTTTTGTTGCTTGTCCTTTTGGCTTCACATCCAAGAAACTGCTGTCTAACCCAAGGTCAAAAAGATTGACTCCTACTTTTCTTTTATAAATTTTATTGTTTTAGTTATATTTAGGTTTATGATCCACTGTGTTTATTTTAATAAACCCACAACTGGGACGCCTGGGTGGCTCAGTTGGTTAGGCGACTGCCTTCGGCTCAGGTCATGGTCCCAGGGTCCTGGGATCGAGTCCCACATTGGGCTCCTTACTTGGCAGGGAGCCTGCTTCTCTCTCTGCCTCTGCCTGCTTGTGCTCTCTCTCTCTCTCTGACAAATAAATAAATAAAATCTTTAAAAAAAATAATAAACCCACAACTATCTTTAAATGAAGATTTCTCTTTAATCTACTTATGACCATACTCCCTTCTTGAAGGATCTTTTTCAGTATGACAGTCATGGAAACCAAGGCTTGAAATGAACCGAACTTACAACCAAGCCTATGCCTAGATTTTTCTAAATCTGAAATTGAGCTTTTTAGAAACTAATGAAGCATCTATGATCACATCATCTACATTAATGATTTTTGTACCACTAATGAATAAAAATACTTGTAAGATTTTTTTATTTTTCTCATTCTCTTAATATATTTTTAAATAATTTATAATGCTCATATTAATTTGGTGTAATAATTATATATACAGTTGTTAACAGATACCATGTTCATGCATTATGGGTATATGCTTAAATATTTTTATTGAAAGTGATAAAAGCTTTATAAAGATTTTTTTTTTTTAATTTATTTGAGAGAGAGAGTGAGAGAGAGCATGTGAGGGGGAAAAGGTCCGAGGGAGAAGCAGACTCCCCACAGAGCTGGGAGCCCGATGCGGGACTCGAGCCCGGGGCTCCGGGATTATGACCTGAGCTGAAGGCAATTGATCAACCAACTAAGCTCCCCAGACCCCCTGTGATAAAAGCTTTAAAGGCCACCTCTCTAGAGGAACTTTGCATATGTGGACAAAAAAAAATCATATATGAATGGGAATTGGGGCACTGTTTGGAAAAATGGAAATAACCTAAATTTCCTTGAAGAAAAGAATGGATAAATTGTGGTACATACATCAATGGAATATTATATAGTGGTTTACGTGAGTGGATAAGGGATACATATAGTAATATGGATAAATATTAAAAGGATATTTTATACTATATTTTAAAATACATAATATTGTAGAACATACACAGGACCATAATATATTGTTTTAAAACATGCTCAAGAACATCGTTTGTAAATATATACACATATAGCAATATGAAATGTTAAAAAATTCATGAGAAAGATCAATATCAAATTCTCAACCAATTTTGACCCCAGTGTTGTCACTTTTATTTATTTATTTATTTTGAGAGAGAGAGAGAGAGCAAGCACATACGACTGGAGGGAGGGGCAAAAGGAGAGTGGGGAGAGAGAAACTTTAGTAGGCTCCATGCTCAGCATGGAGCCCAATGCAGGCCTTGATCTTCCGTCTCTGAGATCATGACCTGAGCTGAAATCAAGAGTCCGATACTTCACCAACTGAGCCACCCAGATGCCCCTGTCACTTTACTTAAAGGACCCTGTTGAAGGTAGTCCATGGAAGTCTTGCAACTTAGTGATACCACATAACTAAGACGATTCCATTTTGTTTAAAATTCTGTGTACTCTTTCTTTAATTCATATATTACTCTGAAATCCAACATCCTGACTTTCTCAAAGTTGTTCTATTTATCAGTTAGTTTCTGACAATGGTTTCTCAGAACCATTGCCTCTTGGCAATCTCAGGATTGCCTCTTGGACATTGCTGAAATAATAAATCTTTTGATCCATTAAAGATTCGATGATGCCAATTAAAAGAAAAAAGTTTCCGGCTTATCTTTTACGACATGGGTGGGTTGGTGGGGTAAAATATTTCTGATTTGATGTGTCCTTCTTTCCAAGATCTCAACAAAGACAATTTAAAGAAGAATGAAGCTTTAGCATAGCACCAGAACAAGAAAGGATACCACAATTTAGACTGTTCAAAGTTTCCAAAGTTAGGAGACATTCCTGAAGAAATCCAAACGATAGTTCTGAGCCACGAAGGACATCCCAGAGGTACTTCCAGCTCAAAGACTCAGATACGAAGATTAGGAAAGGGCCAGATGACCATCATCAGAGGATTTCCTTCCAGATCTGCTAGGACAGTTGTATGTATATGCATGTGTGCAGGACAGAAGAACAATCCAGAAGACACAAAGAAGATGTTATGGGCTGAATTGTGTCTCCACCTCTCCCCTAATTCATATGTTGAAGTCCTAAACCTCAGGACCTCAGAATGTAACTGTATTTGGAGGTAGGGTCTTTATTCTTTTTTTAAAGATTTTACTTATTTATTCGAGGGAGAGAGAGCATGTGTGCATGAGTGCATGAGTCAGGGGAGGGGCAGAAGGAGAGGGAAAAGCAGACTCTGCGCTGAGCACAGAGCCTGATGTGGGGCTCGATCCCAGGACCCCAAGATCATGACCTGAGCTGAAGGCAGATGCTTAACTGACTGAGCCACTGAGGGACCCCTGGAGGTAGGGCCTTTAAAGAGGTAAAATGAAGTCATGAGGGATCCAAGATCACTGGTGCTCTTATAAGAAGAGACTATCAGGACACAGACACATGGAAGAAAGACCATATGAAGACAGAGAAGGTGACTCTTTCTAAGCCAAGGGGAGAGGCCTCAGAGAAAAATAATCTAGCCAATGCTTTAATGTTGGACTTCTAGCCTCCAAAACTATGAGGAAATAATTTTCTGTCGTTTAAGCCTTCCAGCCTGTGGTATTTTGTGAGGGCAGCCTTAACAAACTCATACAGAAAAGAACAAAGAAAATGAGAAGGAACCAAAAATCAAAAGAACCTAGTGCTGGCTACTATTCACATGTAGTTTTACTGCAGAGATATGTGAGAACATCAAGGAGAAAGAAGATCCCCAAAGCTTGGTGACAGGAAAATTAAATCAACTACAGAGAGTGACAGATGCTGCGTGTGTGTGTGTGTGTGTGTGTGTGTGTGTGTGTGTTTGTGTGAGCACAACTAGGTGCTGGATGCCAATAGAGACAAGCCCCCAGAGTTCTGGGAAGAAAATGGCGACCAACCTATGACTAAGCATGAGAACTGAAAAGCATTTTCGGGCAAGCAAGGACTTGCAAATTGCCTTACAGCTTTTCTTGGTCAGATATTTGAGCACGAGTCTGCAGCCGAATAAGAAAGATGACCCAGAATTCAAGAAAAGAAAGGCGCTAACCTGGACAGACGATGAAAATCCTATGAGGACAGCGGCATCACAGGACTACAGAGCAAATGCCCTCGTTACATCAAAGAGCATGCTGAAGAGTTGGTTCTCAAAGAGGAAGGTGAATTCCCTGGGTCCATTCTCTGGATCACCCAGGAGGTAAAGGCTGATGCTTTTTTCAACAAGAGGCCAAGTGAATCACAGGAAAACCCAAAAGCTATTCAAGAAAACTTTGGTTTAAAGATGTGGTACCACCGAACAATTCAGGGTATGTAATAGGATTTTCCAATTAACCTTGACATTCAGAACATTTCCATTTGAGGACATATTTTCAAGGATATAAAGTTATATTTCCTTCCCTTTCAGGCTTTTAGTACACTGTAACTAATATTTTGATAGTCAACTTGTACATCCTGTTTATTAATCATTTTTAGAATTGATATAGCACATGGGGTACACACAAGATAAACATTACAAATGTTAACAATGTGAAACAAGCCAGAGGTAAAGAGAGATGAAAGTTAATTTCATTTCTTCACCATTTCCATTAGTAAGGTAATATTTATCCTTCTAATCATACACTTTCCCTCCACTAGTTCATGTTTTAGTGGTAACTGGTAAAAGCTGAAATCTGAAATTGTTAATGAGTGGTCACAGGGAAACAGAGATTGGTGGTAAGACTTGAGGCAAACAGGAGCCCTATCCTCATTTCTCCCCCAATTTTTTCAGATTTTCTAATCTTAAAAAGTGTATTTTCAGGGGCGCCTGAGTGGCTCAGTCGGTTAAGTGTCTGCCTTCAGCTCAAGTCCAGATCCCAGAGTCCCAAGATCCTGGGATCGAGCCCCGCTTTGAGTTCCCTGTTCAGCGGGGAGTCTACTTCTTCCTCTGACCCTCCTCCCTCTCGTGCTCTCTCTCTCAAATAAATAAAATCTTTGTTAAAAGGTGTATTTACAGTAAATAGGCTTTTTGGCGTACAGTTCTATGAATTTTAACACGTCTGGATTCAGAGAAACACCATCACGGCCAAGATATGGACCAGTTCCATTGGCCCCCGCATTTCCCTCGTGCAGATCCATAGCCAAACCTCTCCTCCACTCCTAACCCAAGGCAACCACTGATCGGTTCCCACATCCTTATCTTTTTTTTTTGGGGGGGGGGCCATTTCCAGAATGCCAATACAGTTACACAGTAGGTATGTAACTTTTTCAGACAGGGTTCTTTCATGGTACAATACATTTGAAATTCATTTCTATTATTGCATGTATCAATAATTCCTTTTTCCTAAGTAATATTCTGTTGTATGGATGTAGTGCAGTCTATAGTCTATCATCTGTTTATCCATCACCCACTGAAGGTCTTTGGGTGACTTCCAATCTTTGGCAATTATGAATAGAGTTTCTATGAACATTTATGTTTAGGTTCTTATGTGAATATAAGTTTGCATTTCTCTAGGATAAATACCTGAGAGTGGGAAGGCTGGGTTGTATGGTAAGTATACACTTGGCTTTAGAAGAAACTGCCTCACTGTTTTTCAGAGTGGCTGCACCATTTTGCACTCCTGCTAGGCAAAGCATGGGAGTTCTGGTTGCTCTGTCTCCTCACCAGCATTTGATATTGTCGGTTTAAAAAAAAATTATTATATCCACCTAATAGGTATGTCTTGCAACTCACTGCGGTTTTAATTTATATTTTTTAATGGCCAATGATGTTGAGCATATTTTCATGTGCTTATTTGCCATCTGCATATCTTCTTTGGTGAAATGTCAAAATCTTTTGCTATTTTTAAACTGGGTTTTCTTATTATTGTGTTTTGAGAGTACTTTATATATTCTGGATAGAGATACTTAGTCAGATATGTGATTTATAAATACTTTCTACCAGTAGGTACCTTACCTTTTCATTCTCTTAACAGTGAGATTTACAGAACAAATTGTTTTTAGTTCGGATGAAATAGAATTCACCTATGTCTATATATCTGTATATATGTATTAAAATGAAATATTACTTAGCCATTAAAAAGAAGGCAACCTTGCCATTGTGACAACATAGATGAACCTAGAAACATTAAGTGAAAATAAGCCTGACAAAGACAAATGCTGCATGGTATCACATATATACGGAATCTAAAAGACAGTTGAATCATAGAGAAAAGGAGTAGAATGGTGGTTGCCGGGGACTGGGGGGCGGGGGTCGGGACAGGGAGATGTTTTGTGAAAGGTACAAACTTAGTTCCACGATGAGTAAGTTCTGAGGTTCTAATGTATAACATGGTGACTGTAAGTCATACTGAATTGTACACTTCAAATGTGCTAAGTGGTTAGATCTTAAGCATTATTATTATTATTAGGTCTTAAGCATTCTTATCACACACACACACAAAAGGTCACTGTAAGGTGATTGTGTTAACTTGACTGTGATAAATATTTCACAATGTATACATATATCGAATCATATTGTACACTTAAAATATATTTGATTTTATTTGTCATTTATATCTCAATAAAACTGGAAAAAAAACCATAGGAAAACAATGATATGATTTTGATAGTAATTGCACTAACCCTATGGGTCAATCTGGGGAGAAATGACATTGTCACTGTTTTAAGCATTCTAATCAATGAAGCCAGCATATCTCTTCATTTATTTCACTCATCATTAATTTCTTTTATAAGCCTCTTTGTAGCTTTAGTTCTCAAATCTTACATATGTTTTTATTAGATTTGTACCTAGTATTTTATCTTATTTTGGAGCTATTATATAGTTTTAAATTTTCAGTTTCCATTCATTGCTAGCATATAGAAATATGATTCTTGTTGTCGATCTTATAGTTTGTAACATTTCTACACTCATACCTAAACTCACTTATTGAGTCTATGAACTTTTTTGGTTGAGTCTTTGGGACATTCTGTGCAGGTCCTTATGTCATCTGTAAGTAGGAATAGTTTTTTATTTCTTTCTTTCCAATCGAGATGCTTTACTTGTTTTTCTAGTCTCATTGCACTGGTGTCCAGAAGGATGTCGAAAAGGAGTGGAGGGTGTGGACAATCTTATGGGAAGAGCATTGATTATTAATTATAACCATTAATTATAACGGTAGCTTGGGTTTTTTAGGTGTCCTTTTTCAGAGTAAGGAAGCTCCCTTCAATTACTAGTTTGCTGAGGGTTTTTTTTTAAATCATGAATGGACACTGAATTTCATCAAATGCTTTTCCTGCATCCATTGATATGATGCTATGGATTTGTCTCTTTCATTTATTAAGATGATCGATGATATTGATTGATTTTTTAAAAAATATCGAACCGCCTTACATTCTTGGGATAAATTCCTATACTCTCATTTTACAGCCCTGTTGCAGTTGGACTTTACTATGGGAATGCATTACTTCCATAAGAAGCTGATAAGACTTGAGTTTTAAAGAAAAATACATACCTGATTCCATTTTCTCCTTTTTCTGGCTTCTGGTTAAGGCCGTCCTTTACCTGAGAAAGAAAGCATTTTTTAATCTAAACCATTAGAATAAATTTAGATTGCCATTTCAGCCTTCGAGAAGAAGAGTGATGTCGACATTTATCCCAGGAGCTAAGGGCATGTGATAACATTTGCAGGAGTCCATCTTTCAGCCCCAGTTCTCTTGAGGTTAAATGAGCCTCTACAATTTTTGATTTTTGATGCTTGCTTTCTAGTGGTTCCACAGAACACTACTGTCCAAGAATTGAGAACAAATCACTTAAGAGCTCCCTAATAAAACACACGACCAGGAAGCCTTAATTCCATATTGCAGTTTTCTAGAAGGTCACCTAAATTCACCTCCCAGAACACCTACCCCTCCTCTACCTTCATAGTTTCGTAATATGCTGAATGGCCTATCTAGATGCTGATATTTTGTCATGAAATATTTCATATGTATTTTTATTGCTTTTGCCTGATATTTTCACTATATTCTTTTCAGAGACTGTTTCGATTTTCCAATTACCCTGTGTGACTTTTTTTAACCAATATAATTAAAGATATATTTAAAATTTTATCTCAAAAGTTGCTAAGAATGCACTTATGTACTCTGTGAGACTTGTGTATACTCATACACCCCCTACCATGCCCCAAAATTCTTTTTTGGGGGGGCGGTGTGGGGACAGGCAGAGGGAGAATCTTAAGCAGTCTCCACACCCAGCACGGAGCCCGATGCGGGGCTCGATCTCACAACCCTGAGATCACGATCTGAGCTGGAATCAAGAGTCAGACGCTTTAATTGACTGAGCCACCCAGGCATCCCCCCCAAAAGTTCTTTTTAAAATTTTTAACTAATATGAACCCTTCCCATCCACCAAAGTTTTATTCAAAGTCAAATGACGTGAATCCTCGAAGAAGGAAGAACTTGAAGATGAACTCACACAACACGACATGGAATAAAACAAAGTCACACCCCTGAAAGGCTGTGTCTCCAACAGCACACACAGTAAAGAATCAGCTGTAGGTGTCCAACGACTTACCACTCGGTAATAATTGGGGGCCCACACTAGAAGGGTGTGGCGATGGCCCTGCTCAAAGTCGTAAGTCACTGGAGTGACTGGTGATCCAGGAGAAGAAATATTTATACTTGTCAGTTTGTCTACATCAAAAGTCATAAAGTCCTTTGTCTGTAATGGGAGAGAAGGAGTCACAGTTAATACTATAGAGTCTGGTTCTGCATTGTGTAACTGAACATTATCACGGCGTGTTATTTGATATCCTCAGTTCACATTCACACACATCAAAAAATGCCTTGTGGGAGCCGGCATTGGTCTGTCTCAGTCCTCCCCCGCCGAGAGACTCCGTCATGAAGTTGTCTAGTGTCATGCAAGAATTAGACTTTTCGCACAGCATTTTACTTTTTGTTTCTTTTTCTGAAAATACATGTTCTGGAAATCATTTCTACCATGGGGCAGAGAATAGCATCAGGGTTAAGGAATAACCCTTGGAGAAAACCAGTCCTGGGCTGATGGGCACCAGAAGTCAAATTCTCTTTTTTCTTCAAGATCGTCAGTTTGGTAAGCTCTAAGGGAGGGGCTCTCAATCGTGGCTGAACAGGAATGAGACCGGTTAAATCAAAATCTCTGGGGTATCGGAATTTTCAGAGCTCCCCAGGTGATTCTAATGCAGAGTCCAGGTTGAGAACCTCTAATTCAGACCAGTGACCATCGAGATGAGGGCTTTCCAGCCTGGGCTGTGCTGACATTTGGGACCAGGTAAGTCTTGGTTGTGGGACTGTGTGTCGGCCTCCCTGGCTTCCTCCCTCCGAAATGCCAATAGCAGGCTTTCAGTTGTGACAATGAAAACTGTCTCCAGAAATTGACAGATGTCCCCGAGGCAGCCAAATGGTAGAGATCCACGGACACAGCCTTGCTATTTAAAGTGTGGTTCCACGCACCCATCGTGGCAACCCTTCCCTGAGAGGAAGCATGTTAAAAACGCAACATTTTACAAATTCCCCAGGCGATTCACATGCCCATTAAAGTTGGAGGCACACTGGTCCAGAGCAAAGCCCAAAGGAGACCGAGATACTAAGGCATTTCACTTTCACGCTTGTTGTAGGAATTACATAAGGATCGAGAAGATCAGTTTCTGCCAAGCGTATTATAACTCAGGTCAGAAGAGAAAAAGGAAAGTTACATTTCCTTCCACTTACTTGAGTCATTTGGAGAAGTGTCTCCTCCCTTCCAGGTAAGTACACAGTCATGTTACCGTTTCCTATATTCAACACTTTAACTTGGACTTCATTTTGCCTGGGGAAGACTGGGAGAGTTTTCTGAACAAAATAAGAGAAAACTGGCAGTGATACCTTCCACGCAGATTGAAGATAAGCTTGGCCCGGTCACCAGCAGCCCCGCCCTCCAGCTGTGGAAAGCTGTCCTGGCTGAGAGACCAGACAGCCCCACGAGGCCTCCCGTCACTCGTCTCACGGCACCCAGAGGAAGATGTCTATACAGAACAGGGAAGTGATCACAGAGAGGCTGCTGTTGGTCCTAACACCTCCAGGCCGAAGGATGCCAGGTTATGAAGCCTCCTTTCTGAGGGGGTCAGAGCAAACACAAACCGAATGAATGGGAATCTTGCTGCAGCACGTGAGATCTGCTCTCCTGGGAGGCCAGTGTCGTTCCCTCTCATTCTGGGAGCCTCGGCCATGCCCTGACGGTGCCCTAAACATCCTTTCACAACTGATCTATGCCTCCTGCCTCCACACGTTCATTCAGGGGTCCTGCCTGTTCCCGACAGCGCTCTCTCTCCAATCCCAGGGTCCCTAAAGCAGCCTATCCTATCCTATCCTATTCTATTCTAGAAGTCTATCCTAGTCCCACAATTCATTTTGCACAAAGCTAGCCGTGTTCAGGAGCAAGTGAGTACGCCCACAAGAGCAGCAGCCCTATACACGGTAGCCAATACGTGAAAACAACCCAAAGGCCCATTGATGGACAGATCAACAAAATTCAGTCCATCCAACAGTAGACTATGATTCCACTGTAAAAAAAGAAGGAGATTCTGACACCTGCTACGACATGGATAAATCTCGAGGACATTAGGCTCAGTGAAATCAGCCAGTCAAAATGGACCAGTACTGTACGAATCTACTTACATGAAGCACCAACAGCAGACAAACTCATACAGACAGAAGGTAGAATGGCGAGTGCCAGGGGCTGGAGGGGCGGCGGGGAGGGGAAGTGGGGAGTTGTTTTTCAGTGGGCACAGAGTTTTTGTTTTGCAAGATGAAAAGTGTTCTGGACATGAGTCGTACAGTAACGTGAATGCATTTAACACGACTGAAGTGTACACATAGCAATGGGTAAGATGGTAAATTTTTGTTACATATATTTTATCACACTTAAAAATTTAAAAAGAAAAATTAGAGAGAGAAGGAAGGAGGGAGAGAGACAGGAATAGAGAGACAGAGAGACACACACACAGAGAGACAGAGGGGAGGAGACAGAGACGGAGAACAGAGGAGGGGAGAGGCAGGAGGAGAAGGTTTACCTCCTGTCTCACACCCTACCCAACGCCTGTTTCTAGCCTGCTCTCATGCTGAGGGCACCGGGAATCTGGTTTAGTGCCACCATGGGGCCGGCAGACTGAGGGCCGGAGTGGGAACTAACAATACTAGAAACATCAGAATACAAAAGGCATCTTCCCGAAGACAGTTGAAACATTTACAAAGCGTTGCCTGTTTGAGAGGGATGAACCTCTCACCAGACTTCCTAGGAGTTCAGATTGTGAAAGAAGTTCTATCAACTCCAACTTCCATTACAAAAACCGTGTCCACAGAAACTCCTTGTGTAACTAACCGCCATCCCCCTTGCCCCCCGCTAAAGCACACCCATCCGACCTCCTCCTGGTTGGCCCGTCACAGTGCTGAGCACCCACGGTGCACACTGCATGGAGGGACCGTTTTGCCCCTGCGGCATCCCACATGGTCCCTAGCTCCAGGACCGTCTGTCGGCAGAGCCCCTGGCCTCCCTGCGGTCCCGGAGAAAGATGCCTTCTGAACGCCCCACCCGACCTGCAGGAAAGGGCCCTGGGGAATCAGAGGGCAACTTACATCAATTTCCACCTGCACGATTGCCGCCACTACAAAAGCCATGGAAGCCAGGAACATTCCAACTGTCATCTTCTTCAAGGAGCTGGGAGACGAGGGAAAGAGTGACTCTCTGCCAGCCTCATACCAGCGAGCTAACAATCACACTCCTTTCCCACCATCTGCCCAAACAAAACTAGCTTCCCGACGAAACACCAAATGAAAATGCCTCTTGCTCTCTTATTTATGATCAAGACTAAGAGGGGTAAAGGTAATGCAGCTTCTTATTTGCATTTTTACATTTAATTTCTAGAAACTATAGCTCAGGGGATACTTGGGATGATCGGTAACATGCCTATTGTCTACATATATGAAAAGCTTTAATTAGAAGCTTTTCCAGCTGCCATTAATAGAACCGTTAGTTTCAGGGCAAATTTCCAGAAACATCAGCACACAGGCCTCTAACTCAAATACAATTCTTTAAAAACCGCATCGTACAGGTGGTGTGGGGGGAGGGGACATATTCTTTCCTCACCCCACCCCCAACCTGCCGGTCACGTACGTGAAATTGAAGCCACATTTTGCAATCAGAGGATAGACCACGGCATCCACGATGGGGACCATGATGACGATCAAGATGGCATTCACGGTCTGCGGGTGATGGAAATGAACCATTAGCTGTGGTCTCAAAGGTGACATTGAACTCAGAAGGCAACTTAAGTATTTTCTTCCTACCTGCATCTGATCCGGCTGAATTTCAATAATTCCCTAAAAAGAGGAGGGAAAAGTCTTACTGAGAGGCTCCCATAGACGATCAGCTGGGAGGGATGAAGAACGTCACGACAGGGAAGGGGAAAGGGGGCAAAAGGACTGGAGCAAAGGAACAGTGACCAGGGGAGGTAGAGAAGCTTGATACCCCAAACTTACCATTTTCCCACTCATAGCTGTTGCTTGCAGGGTCCACCGGGAGCCCTGAAAAACGAATACGTTCGCTGCATCATTTGGGCATGTGAGTTTTAAACATTTTACAAATCAAGGTTGAGTCTTTTCCAGATCAGGAACGAAGTCTGGAGTGTTATGAGATTTAAGTGTTTTTCCAACATCAAGTTTATCTTCCAGCTCCACTGAACACTGGGTAAAACCAAACCACTTGTGTTTCTGCTGT
>CM052883.1:10448701-10472269 GCA_028534135.1 Potos flavus | reverse complement strand
GCCAAGCGTTTGTTGGATGAACGAGTATTCGAAGGGCCCCGTCGATTCCGTCATGGAGTCCCACGCTTGGATCTGGGCTCGAGCCTCCTTCCGCCCGCGGGGCCGCTCCCCAGGCACATCCTCCCTGCCTCCCTGTCTTCCCGATCCCCCCCACGGTTTGGCCGGCGGGGAGCGCTGGTGGGAGAGCAGAGGGGTCAGGGTGTTCCTTTCCCTGCCTCCCCCAAGCATCACCTCAGACGGCGGCACCCTCAAGGGACAGTCGCGGCTCCTCTGAAGTAGGCCCTCCTCACACAACCCTCTTTCCAGGTTCTGGTCACAGTTTTGAACCACTTCGTGTGGTGGTCACTGAGACCACTACTCTGGGCACCTGCACTGACATCCATGGCTCCCTGCACCCCTCCCCCAGCCTTTTCTAAACTGCGTGTGTGTGTGTGTGTGTGCGCGCGCGCGCGTGTGTGTGTGACTAATCACTCCGATCCCGAGTGTGCCTTCTGTGTCCTGCTGGGACCATGCCTGCTGCAGCCCTCAGGCCAGCTTTCGTCGCCGGACCGGGGACTGCCGCCGGCCAGCGGAATGAAAGAGCCCGTCGGGAACGCACGCCTCTGGAGAACTGCCCACAGACAAGGCCCGCTGCATCGCGGCGGAGCCCCGTCTTCCAGAGGAAACAGCAGAGGCGCTGCCTGCTTTCGCTTCCGATAACGTGGTCTCGCGACTGTCTCCCGACAGACCCGATGAAGCAAGCCGAGCACCCCCTGCCCCGGGTTCAGACCCGGCCTTGCCACCGGCCTTGCCAGAAAAGCAGGAGTGAGGGCCGAAGACCCAAACCCAACAGAGACAGCCTGGAGCTTCCCTGCAATTGTTCCTTCCACGCGGTTTCTCAGGGTTGGGGTTTGCCAGGGAAGATTTCATCCGGCCAGGGTAGCACCTGTCATTTTTTCCCAAGATTTATTTATTTTAGAGAGAGAGAGAGAGAGAAAGAGTGAGAGATGGTGAGGGGAGGGGCAGAAGGAGAGAATCCTCGAGCTGACTCCCCGCGGAGCGTGGAGCCCGACGCAGGGCTCGATCCCGCGACCCAGAGATCATGACGTGAGCCAAAACCAAGAGCTGGATGCTTAATCGACTGAACCACCCAGGCGCCCCACACCTATCATTTTTTGGAAAAATACCGTTTACCATTATTATTTGGCGAACCATGGGCTTTTGTCTATTTCAGACATCAATAGTTACAGAAAAGAGAGCTTCGATCTTGTTTCAACAACCATCACACTCAGAACTACGGAATGGAAAATGAAATCCCTAAGCTCACCCAGGTGAACATCTGGGATTTCGTACCCAGCCAGCCCCCAGGAAGCTTGTTATTATCTGAAAGGGGCACATTCCAAAGAGCAACTTTGATTATCACGGGTCAGAGGTTGCTAACCTCTTCTGCTGCGGAATTCAGAGTTCTTGGTGGATGTATATTGCAGTCAGCATTTCTTATCTCACATCTGGGTCAACAAGATCGCTCTCTGAGAAAGCTCAAGGGGCGTGTACGTGGAGCCTTATATGTCCGTATCCTGACAGTACATCTAATCAGCCAATTCGAGTGGTCCGTGGTTCTAGCATCATCCATGGGTCACTTGGATGTGACTCTGATCAGAGTCAATAAAGCAGCTTAGAATCAGGCGTGCCAGTACTGGGCACGGAGTCAACAATAGTCAACTCCTATTGTTATTCTAGGCCTAGCAGTGCTGTTGTCTTTCTTTTGGCTAAAGAATTTAATAAAATAAGTGCACATTAGACATTTCTGTGGTTACTGGCTTGGAGGGAGAGCAGGCAAATCCAAGAAAGACACTCTATTAATAATTTCCCACTACTTAATGAAATCTCTTCATTAAGGTATTTCCTACTATCTAACGAAGCACGTTCCGTATTTTGAACCATTTAGGGATGGAAAGTCTAACTGTAATGGCTCATGACCTAGAAATTAAGAATTCTCTCAGCATCGTGATGGGTGTGAAGAGTGCATTTCTAGGACTTGGGCTTGGGAAGTTGGAAAGAATGAAGAATCTGCTGCTGTCTGAGCAGCTCTTACCTTCAGGCAGAGAGGAAACTCCGCCCCACCATCACCAAGAGGGAAATTGAGGGAGCGAGCTATGTATTGCATTTAGGAATGAAACTCCTGCATGGTGTGGCCAGCAGCAAAAGTGGTCCAAGATGTCCGTGTCCTGACACCTGGAATTTGTGATGTGTCACCTTCCACGGCCAGGGGACTCTGCAGATGTGATTAAGTTAAAGACGGTGAGATGGGGAGTTCATCCTGGATTATCTGGTGGCCCCAGTGTCATCACATGGGTCCTTAAAAGAGTCAAAGGAGGAGATGTGAAGAAGAAAGCAGAGGTTGGAGTGATGGTGATTTCTAGAAGGCCAACATGATCCAAGGAATGTGGCAGCCTCTAAAGCTGGAAAAGACAAGGAACCAGATTCTCCCCGATAGCTTCCAGAAGGAACACAGCCCTGCCCACACCTAGATCTTAGCTCAGTGAGTCCCATGCAGACTGCTGACCTCCAGAACTGCGAGATAATAAATCCGTGTCATTTTTAAGTCGCTCAGTTTGTAGAAGTGTGCGGCATCGGCGATAGGAAATAAATAAGGATTTGCCGCAAGCTCTGTACACGTAGGTCTTTATCGCGCACTCACTCACTATTCATATAGAACTAAGACTCAAATCTCCAGCAACTTTCGTTTGCCCGCAAAGTGCTCTTTTTTTAAATAATTCTTTCCCTTAGCTACATTTTCTGCCTGGGGGTTCGGGAGTCCAGTCCCATGCCTGTTAAATGGGATCTGGTGGGATCTTTCCTTGCTCTAACTTCTGCAGGTTACTCTCCGCGAGCTGCCCGTAGAGTGACCATGCCGCCCTCCAGGTCCGCTGCAAGGAAGGAGGCGGCCTGAAAATGGTTTCATAAACCAGGAGGAAAACGAGTTAAGCTGATCAAGCCTGGATTCTTTTAGGTGGGAGGGCATGGGTCGTGGGGAGTAGGAGGAGAGCCTCCGCTTAGGGATACCGTTCCTAATCGTGTGGCTTTAAGGATTCAAAGCGGTTAACCTCTGGCCCGCCATTCTTTCATTGAGAGATGCTGATGCCGTCTTTGCAAGTTGGTTGGTAAGATCAGATCTGCGGCCGTGCAATGAACTTTGCCCTTCGCTGCATCCTGGGAAGACAGCTACGTAGTGCAGACGGATGTGCAGCAGGGGCTGATTTAAGATGAAAATATGGGCAAGAACTTGCAATGGGGGACCCCTGGCAGGGCTGAGAGGGGTCCTCAAAGAAAGAGACAGTCCCCTCCAGGGTCGCTCACACGGACCAAAAGAAGAAGGTCCTTATAACACCGTCCTGGGAAACGAAGCCACGGGGATTAGCAGGTTGTGGATAGGGGAAAGCCAGTCTTCTTAAACACAAGCCACAGGGGCAAGCACCGATTTTCAATTAAGCTGCTTTTTCAAATGGGCGGTACTACAGTGTGCTGCATGCCTGCGGCTGTAGGGGTTTGGGGATGGCATTTCATTCCCCGCTGCAGTGGTTCTCAAAGCGTGGTCCCTGGCCTGGTGGCAGCATCTCTTGAAAACCCATCAGAAATGTGCACGCTCAGGTCCCTCCCAGATCCACCCATTCAGAAACTCCCCGGGCAAGGCCCTGCCGTCTGCATGTGATCAAGCCTGCGGGGGGCTGACGCTCTCCAGTCCGGAAGCCCCTCGTTGCTCCAGAGCAATGCTGGGGAGCAGGCAAGGAAGGGGTCCGGTGTGAAGGTGTGTACCCTAAGTGGTGGCTCGGGGCCAGGTGATCAGCTCCTCTGATGTGATTCTGGCTCTGCGACAAGCAGATGCCTTGTCCCAACCTTCCCCGTCTCCCATCCAACCTAGCGGACCTGAGCTTCCCCAGATGAGCGATTCAGGATGGCTCTCGCACCCGCCTGGCTCTCTGCTGTAAGGTCAGACCCGCCGCCCAGCACAGCACAACGAGCCCTCCGGGGTCCGACTTGCAGCTTCCTCCACCCTGCCGGTCAGGCTGCACGACTTCCGTTCTCTCTCCGCACCAGGCTCCTCCAGAGCCTCCCGCCGCCATTAGGGCGGTTAGCACCTCGCCCCTCCCCTTGGCTTCCCAGATACTCTCTCCTCCTTTTAGATTTCTCTCTTTTCTTAAACAAAGATTTTATTTATTCATTTATCTGAGAGAGAGAGAGAGAGTGCAAGTTACGAGCAAGAGGGAGGGGAAGAGGGAGAGGGAGAAGCAGAGCAGGGAGCCTGATGCGGGACTCGATCCCAGGACCTGAGCCAAAGGCAGCCGCTTAACCGACTGAGCCACCCAGGTGCCTCCTTTTAGATTTCTTTAGTCTTTATAACTGCCTTGACAGAGCGCCGTTGTTCTGACTTGTGAACAATGTCACAGAGCCCCACACACCACAGGCTCCCTCCCCACCTTTTCGGTGGGGAAATCGAGTGCACACCACGTCAAAAAGAGCCCAGCGGGGTGTGCACCCAGCGTCACTGCGGTGGACCTGAGGCGAGGTGACCGGAGGCATGGGGGGTGGGGGTGGGCAGGAGGGGGCTGAGTGCCTTGTGTGGCACACTTGGCTTGATTGTTTTTTTTTCCAAAAATCAATCGACTTTGATTAAGAAGTGAGAAGCCCTCTTTTCTGAAATGGGCTAGTCCCGGACCGTGGTCAGGTTAGCTTTAGGATAAGTGTCGTGCCTGTCATCCAGGCCCTTGTTTCTGGAGTGGTCGGTCCTGAGGCTGTTTCTCACCCGACTTGATCATTATTTTTCTTACTTGGCTCTGTCGCCGCATTTCCTGCCCTGAGGGCCCCTGCTGGTCCATCTGGCGTTTGTGTGCCTGTGAGAGGACTGTGATCATTCTCCCCGGAGGCGGCCCCGGGACGCAGGGCTGGACTGGCGGACCTTGGCTTGGGTCCGACAAGAGAAAGTGTTCCCTGGTGGAGCACGGGCCACATTCCAGCCCCACGGGCCCTCACGCAGGGTACCGCCTGCACGTCCATGGCCAGGGCCCTGCCCACCCTTCTGGTTTTTTCTTTCTTTCTTCTTTCTTTCTTCTTTTCTTTCTTTCTTCTTTCTTTCTTTCTTTCTTTCTTTCTTTCTTTCTTTCTTTCTTTCTTTCTTTCTTTTTTTTTACTAGAAATAGACTCTTTTCCACAAATACGGTCTTCCCCACTAAGGGACAATCTATCTTTCCTTTGATCCATCAGCAAACGGCTACTCCACCAGGACACAGTGATGTCTGGTTTCTAGAATGCCGGTTCAACCATGCTACCCCTCGCGAAAACCAAATGAGTTCTCGGTCCTTCGAGAACTAGGAACATTAACTAAACCCAAATTACATGAAGCTACCTTAGCAACACAGGGAAACCAGGGCTAACGGGAGCATAAAGGTCTCTTTAGGTGACGTTGGCACCGTGCCACCACAGGGCGCGGCTCAGTCTGGGGGCGCTGGCGACCCAGTATCCGTACAGGCCACACGGTCTGGGCGTGAGCCCAGCTGGTGAGAAGGCAGACACGGAGTCGAGAATCGCTTAGCTGTGTCTGGCTCGCAACTCTGTCGCCCCCTTGTTGCAGGAGCGGGGCTGCTGGGAGCTGGCTCCCCCGGCTGGTCGGCCTCGAATCTTTGCCGATGGAGTGGCCAGGCTCACCCTTGTGTCGTCCTGTGTGTGGGTGACCGCCATGCCTCCACCACCTCGTCCCTCAGCCTGGGGGTCCCGCGGTCGGGACGGAGGGAGGCAGCCCTGGGTCTGTGCGTTAGCTAGCCGGGGCTGCCATAACAACGAGCTACAAACGGCGTGGCTTCACAGAACCGAGACGAGTCCTCCCGGGAGTCTGTTCCGACCTCTCCCCAGCTTCTGGGGGTTACTGACCTTCTTAGACGTTCTCTGGCTCGTGATAGCTCTACCCGGATCTCTGTTTCCATCCTCACACCATCTTCTCCCTGCGTGTGTGCCTGCACCCAAATGTCCCCTTGGTGGAAGGACGTCGGTCGTATTGGATTGGGGGCCCCCCTGTTACTCCAGGACCCTGTCTGAACTGAGTACATCGGTGAAGGCCCTGTCTCCGAATAAGGTCACATTCTGAGGTGCCAGGAGTTAGGACTTTGGCCTATGAATTTGGAGGGGGGCACACACAGTTAAACCCATAAGAGAGAGCATTTGGGGCCCCCCCATTGCTGTAGTTTACAGGTACCCTCCTATCTTTTAAAAAGATTTCCACATGGGACTGTCTAAAATCACAGTCTTCAGAGGCCCATAGCGGCCGCCTCGGATGGTTTTATATATAACCCGTGACTTTTAGCCTCTGGTTTCCAGAATTACAAACGTGCATCACTGAGGGCCTGTTCCCATCCTCCTTCCGAAAGAAATGATCCCTCCAGGGCCCAGAAGCCTCCTGCCTTTGGATGTGCTCAGAGATTGTTTACTTCTCAATTGCAGGGAAAGTTCCACCAGGCCCGAGGGTGCCACAGGTTAATATGTAGTAAGCTGTTAAGGAAAACAGAAAGGGCCCAGGGCCAGGCCTAAGTTCTGCCTCAGGTGTGGGCAGGGTGGGTCACTCAGGTGAGAGAATTTTCTCAGTGTCAGGAAGGCGACCTTTGCTCCCTTAGTGATGTCCTTTATCTACACCTGCAGGTTCTTTTCTTCTAGAAGCTTAGAGCTAGGCTTGCTTTAAGGGCTCTCCTGCCAAGAGTCAGTAAATGGATCTAGTTGCAAGCTAGCGATAAGACAGTCCTACCTGCCCCCCAGCGGGCTCTAGAGGAAGCAAGAGGGGGGAGCATGGGCAACAGGTACCAGAAATAGGTCCATAGCATCAGCCCTGAAATCCTGTGTGTCGTCACAGGTGAGAACAATGCCAAAGGCACGCAAGTGTCACCAAATCAGAAGGAACCACCCTCCTGCTCTTCTTGGGGGTACGTTTTGGAGGACATTCAGTTAGAGGCCCTAAATTTTATTATTTATTTACTTATTTGAGATCTTAAATTTTAGACACAAGGTTTTTTTTTTTTTTTTTTTGCTCTTAGATGTTAGATCATGACTGGAAAAAATGCTTATGATCACAGAAGTGTGAAGTTAGGCAACAAAGTGATCTACAGAACATTCCCCCCCCCTCCCAGTTGATATTTAGGCTTTACATGGCTTCATCCCTATCATGAGAATATCTCTAAGAAATTTCTGGAATTCTGTTCATTTATCAGAGAGAGAGATGAGTGAGGGGAGAGGCAGAGGGAGAGAGAGAAGCAGATGCCCTGCTGAGTGTGGAGCCCGAAGTGGGGCTTGATCTCGCAACCTTGAGATCATGACCTGAGCTGAAATCAAGAGTCAGACGCTGAACTGACTGAGCCCTCCTCATGCCCCAATAGATGGCTGTTTAGAACTGACCAGTGCTATGCCCCAAATCCACCTGTCTTGCTGGGGAAGATACTAGTCCCTACATGTAGCACCTCAGCTAAAGATGGAGACCACAGGGGCGTCCTCTTTACATACAAAGAATACTTCCTGCCTCAAGTCATATATAAGTGACATACATCTTTCAGAAGAATACTTTTTATTACCGCATGTACTGGGTTGAAGTGTCCCCCAAAACTCATGTCCTTCCTTGAATCTCAGATTGTGACCTTCTTTGAAAGTGGGATCCTTGTAATGAGTTGGGATGTAATGAGTTGGGATGAGGTCATGTTGGGAAAGGGTGGGTCCCTAACCCCACATGCCTGGTGTTCTTATGAGAAGGCAGGTGTGTGAAGACAGAGCTGCACAGAGGGGAGATAATGTGAAGACATGTGGGGAGAAAATGGCCACATGATGATGAAGACAGAGACTGGAGTGACCCATCTCTAAGCCAAAGAACACCAAGGACTGCCAACAACACCAAAGCTAAGTGAAAGGCACGGAGCAGATTTTCTACAGCCTTGAGAGAGCGCATGACCCTGCAGACACCTTGAATTTGGACTTCCAGCCTCCAGAACTGTGAGACTACATTTCTGCCAGTTTATTATTATTTTTAAAGATTCTATTTATTTATTTGACAGAGAGATAGAGAGTGCACAAGTAGGCAGAGCGGCAGGCAGGAGAAGCAGGCTCTCCGCTGAGCAGGGAGCCAGATGCGGCGTTCGATCCCAGGACTCTGGGATCATGACCTGAGCCGAAGGCAGACGTTTAACTGACTGAGCCACCCAGGCGCCCCATTTCTGCTGTTTTAAACAATCCAGTTTGCGATACTTTTGTTACAGCAGCCACAGGAAACTCATACACCACGTGAGCTGATATGTTTGATGAACTGGGAAAAAAGGTTTGCTCTTCCAAGAACATCTCAAATGTACTTTCTGATATGTCTGGAGCTTACAATAAAATCTTGCCTCTAGAGGCAGACTATAGAAGTTCCAAATGCTTGGTCTGTGAGCTTTCAATGGGTCTTATTATGTGAGTACATTTTGTGAATTTTCCAGTCTTAAGTCTGATTCTTGAACCAAATTTTCCTTGGGGTATGTGCTCAGTTTCGCATGTCCCTACACAACAACCGGATGGGTCTACACCCTCTCCAATGACGGGCTCCTTTCAGGAGCCCCGTGGGAGGCCCTGGCTGGTATCCAGGCTCAGAAGAACTAGGTCTTCCTCCTTCTCCAGAAAGTTTGTGGAAGATGCTATCCCTTCCCTTTGGGGCCACTTTCTAGCTGCTGAGACTGTCTTTTAACTCTGCACCGCCTGCAGACGGTAGCTGCCCTTGCTCTGAGGCTCGGCGGTGAGCAGAGGCATGGCGGTGAGCAAAGGCACAGCGTGCCCAGTCTGACCCGGCCCCCTTCACAGCAACCCCGTGAGATGACCCCACCATCCAGGTGATACATTCCTGGGCTCTGAAACCAAGAGACAAAGTTACAAAACAGAGGTTCCCAGATTCTTTATGTTGCAACCCGAGGATTCTGAGTCAGTGGTTCTCATTCGTTTGCAGATAATACCGGTCTTATTCTTTCGCTATCATCACAGAAGAATGTGGAATGTTCCTCGGACCCCACCCTTGTTTTTATATCCTTCATCAGCTCACCTGGGACACCCACCCACCCACGTTCTCTCCTGCCAGGGATAGGATCGAGATGCCGTTGTGTCAGAGAGCTGCCACAGCCCGGAGAGGTGTGAGTGGTGAGAGGGTGGCTGCTGAATGACCCGTCCCCCCACGCACAGCCCTTGTCCCACCCTGGTTCCTGCTGGGCACAGCTGTACCCTGGATAAACTAGCCAGCTAAGGAATCCTTCACAGGCTCCCTGTTCTTCAGTAACTCAAAGGGCAGCAGGAAAAGTATTCATCAAAAAATCCAAATAAATCAAGCCTGGAATAATTCTACCCTGGACATTCTGTAGAGGTGTGCAGGACCAGGTAAAAATTCAGCATGAAGACAGCGCACCCTCCAGCTTTGACGAGACACCAGTAGCTGCCACTTTCACTGACTAGTAGAGCCAATGGTACTTTATTTACCTCCACTATCCCTCAGTGTGGAAAAATTTGTTTATGGGCTTGTGTTCCTGCCCCCTGAGGCTATGAGTTTCTTCGAGATGGATGGTAAATAAATACCTGCATCAATCAGTGATGCAGATTTACAACCCCCCCCCCCCCCGGTCCAGCCATAGCTGGACCACATGGATTCATCCCTCCTGCTCTTTCCTACCCTACAATCTTAGCCTGCACAAGCTAATCTTCAAATTCTAGCTACTAATTTACTGCAAAGCTGATCATCACAGACAAGTCAGGGGCCAGGCTGCACTAGATCTTATTGCCATGATCTCGCCTGGGGGGCACAGCAGCAATATCTGGGCATGGATGAGAGCTGAGAAAAACAGAGCCTGTCAATGAGAACCGTTTAGAGCAGTGGTTTCCACGTGGGGTCTTAAGACCAGCAGCAGCAGGACCTGGGAACTTGCAGAGATGCTGATCCTTGAGCGCTGCCCCAGACCCACGGAAGCAGAGACTCCAGGGGTAGGGTCCGGCATTGCGCTGGAATTCGCTTCACTCTGGTGATCCTGATGTACACTAAAGACTGAAGACCACTGACCTACAGACATGTCAGCCTGAAAGAACCCCGGGTCAGAAGTTCTCTCTTCCTGCTGTCTGAGGGGCCCATGATTCCCCCAAGGGTCCAACACCCAGGGCCCCCTTCGGGAGCAACTCCAGCTTCTAGCTGGACACTTACAGCCCATAGCAAGTTGCCAGCCTCCCTGAGACTTCAGCACCGTTCTTTGGTTTACCGAAGACCTTCTAGAAAGAATCAAGAAAGTGGAAGAACTTTTAAGTGACCAGGTTTGCGGCACGTTTAAAACCAGTCCACTGGGGTGCCTGGGTGGCTCAGTGGGTTAAAGTCTCTGCCTTCGGCTCAGGTCATGCTCTCAGGGTCCTAGGATCGGGCACCGCATCGGGCTTTCTGCTCAGCGGGGAGCCTGCTTCCCCCCCACGCCCCCGCCTGCCTCTTTGCTACTTGTGATCTCTGTCTGTCAAGTAAATAAATAAAATATTTTTTAAAAAAAGGAAAACAGTCCCTCATTTTACGCTCAGGCAGGAAGCTGACTGGTAAAGCTCATCAGAATCCCACAAGGCCAGCGGGAGGCTGAGAGGTGGTGGGACAGGAATATAATCAACTATCCTTCATTAAGTGAATGAATTCCTCAAAACAGCCTGGAGGATCTGGCAGGAGCTTGCTTCATAGAATGCAAAGTCTCTTCATATTTCATTTTCTCAAAGTCAAATATGGGAAGTAATTTGTAAAAGCAGCAACCTTAGCGCAGACCCTTGCTCAGCTCTGGGTAAGGGAGGGAAACGGGGTGAAGGGAGAAAGAGTGGATATTGGAAGTCTTCAGCAAAAGCATCCCTAACCCTACAAAAGCCTCACCTGAGACGTTCTCTGCCAGCCGGAAACCTAACTCCACAAGACGGCTCTCAGGAAGGCGGCCTCCTCTCCATCCCTGACTCTAATCATTACACCCAGACTTTAAAGCAAGAGTAGGTGAACAATGGTTCAGGGGCCAAATCCAGCTCACCACCTGCCTTCTATGGCTCACGAGCTAAGAATGGTTTCCATGTTTTTAAATGACTGAAGACAATTTTTAAAAACGATCTCACGACACACAAAGATTACATAAAATGCCAATGTCCGTGCCCATAAATAAAGTTTTATTGGAACACGGCTCTGCCCGTGTGTTTATATATTTCGCACTTCAAGGGCAGAATCGAGTGTTGCCACCAAGACTAGGCTACCTCCTAAAGCTGAAAACATTTACTATCTGGCCCTTTGCAGGAGAAACTTGCCAACCCCTCTTTAAAGCAAAGGGTCTGTAGTCCGTGATTCTAACTGGAGACTGCGGCCAGGCTTAGCTCTGCATTGAGATGCCCAAAGCAACTTTTCACCCAGTTTATTCTTGTGGATTCTTTCCGCTGTGTTACCGAGTCTAATAAATGGTATAATTCTGTCACTGCAGCCCTCACTTTCCTACTCCATCCCAACTTCTGCTCCCCATTCCTGGGGTCAGAGAACCTGGCGTGAAAATTAGTTCCAGTTTCACATGGGACAAAATCCGCTGGAAGCAAACGTGCCTCTAAGACCCATTGCTGGGCTTCTTTTCCCCGCTGACGGGTTCACCAAGCGTCCCACGTGTTCCCTCTTCAGTCAGGAAGGGATCCGAAGCAATTCTGGCACAATCTCAGTGCCAAAGATCTGTTCTCAAGAACAGATCTTTTATTAAAAAAATATTTTATTAAAAATTTTATTTTATTAAAAATAAATTATTTTATTAAAAAAATTATTAAATTGCATGGAGCACTAGGTGTGGTGCATAAACAAGGAATCTTGGAATACTGAAAAAATAAAATAAAATTTAAAAAAATAAAAAGTTACACAGTCCAAAAAAAATAATTATTATTAAAAGGGCCTGGGGTGGATTAAAAAATCCTTTTAAAAGTCATTTGTTCTACTTACTACCTAAAACTTAGATATTGAAACCATAGGACTTGAATAAACATAAAACTGGTGTGTGGGTATATTGCTACTCACATGCTATGCCGATCTCAGTCGGAAAAAAAAAGCCACCACTGAAGGACCGATTTGCAAAGTGGGAAGAATCAGTTCATTTAGGACTACACTTCAGAAGCTAACTGTGCCGCTTCACCAGTAACGCGGCTGCCCACAGCTAACCTGATTGGAAATATTTTAGGAAGGCCCAAACTTAGCACAGAGGCTTCTCAGGTATTTGGTATCTAAAAATCAAATAACTACGCAGAGCACCTCCCAGAGAAGTCACACATAGTGACAAGCAAATGACGGCTGAGGTAAGGAGCCAGAACTCGGGCCCAGGAGCTCGTCTGCCGGGGAAGCACACTGTGCTGACAGCCGCTCCGTCTCCAAGGGAGGCCGTAGCATCTTTCTGGAAAAGGCACAGTGGCCACCGCGAGAAGCCCCGGCTGTGAACCGTGACGCATCGCCTACAGCGAGAGATTCGAGCTTGTCACAGTGGTGCGCACCTGGTTCCACACTCGTGCACACCCTGACACACCACGGAGGTTGTTACCGATACTTCTACCGGCGGAGGAGGTCGAAGCCCGAGGAGTGTATTTTACCGACGCAAAAATCATAGAGGTGGTACGTGGTAGATGGGAACTGAACTGCGAGCAGGTCAAAGCCAGACCCGGTTCTCTCGGCCATGGGGCCACCTTGTAGCCGCCTGGGCTCATGCAGGGCATGACTCTGGGGAGTCCCTTGCACTGCTTTCCCATCTTTAAGGGAGAAGAGGGCTGGGCGGATGGGCTCCGCTCTCTGCTTCTGCATCCACGCCCGCGCTCTGAAGCAGGCAGGATTCAGTTCTCTTCCTCGAGGTGCTGCTGACACTCCACGCCTGTGGAGGACCAGCGACTCTCCCTGAGGGCCTTCTCCTGAAGCTTGAGGACAGTGGCAGGACGGTAAGAAGAGCCAGAGAGGGCCCCCAATTCCCGGGGGCCAGGCAGGACTCCCACCGGGGCTGCGGGGTCGCCTCGCCGGCCGCCGGCAGGGGAGGTGCCAAGGGAGCCACTAAGCGCCGCCGGCTGGATGGAGGTTCTGGGGTCCTGCCATCACGTGCGCGACCCCGTCCAGTTTCACGCCGGTTCCCAGCCCACAGGCTGGGAACATGAGGACCGAGGATTCCCAACAGGAGGCCAGGTCAAGGTGACGGCATTGGTTCCTGCCACCTCTGAGTCTGGGCGCCGGGGGTTCTCCGCCTCCGCGCAGAGACCGAGATCCGGCCGGCGACTTCCCCGGAGCCCGAGGGACCCGCTTCTGGACCGCTGGTCGCTTCCCGCCCCAGCGGCGTGCGCACATCCGCGGCTCCAGGCCACCCGGCTCCGCGCGCGCACGGCCGCCGGCCGCCGGCGACAGCGGGGACCAGCGTCGCAGCCCGGTCGAGCCCCGCGGCGCCCCCTCTGCAGCGGCCCCAGCGCGCAGCCTCCGCGTCCCGCGTCCCCCTCTGCTCCCCGGCGACCCCGCGCCAGCCGGGCTGCGCGACCTACCCATGGTGGCGACTCCGAGGGTTCAGGCGAGGACTGGCGAGCGGAGTCCAGGAGAGAGGACTTTTTTTTTTAAGGTGTTGCTCTTATAACTTTGTTTCCGGGCCCTGCCCAGCCACCTGTGCAGCTGGAGGTGTGCAGGCGGGGCGGCCGGGCTCCACCCTCGGAGGCGGGGGCCCAGCAGGGAGCAGAGGTGAGCGCCCCTTGAGCCCCAGCGGGGGGCCAGCCGTCCGGGGCCAGCCCCGGGGCTCCCGTGTCCTGCCCCAGGCCCTTGGGGGCGGGCACAGAGCCGGTGACAGGAGCAGCGGCCGGGGACCCCGGCTAGAGACGCCCCAGCGTGGGCGCCCACTTGGCCTCCGAGAGGGCTTGTTAAAATGCAGGTTCCCCGGCCTCCCTCTGGATTGGCTGGCTCGGTAGGTCAGGGTGGGGCCCGAGAATCTGCATTTCTAACCAGTTCTAAGGCGATGCCGCTGCTGCTCCAGGGACCCCAAGTGGGAAACCACTGCGCTGGGAAAACACCACTTCTGTGTGAGGAAGCAAAACTGGGTGGAACCCGGGTCCGTTGCATGTGTGCACGCGCGTGCGTGTGGGGCTTTACCTGGGATGTGAACCCGCCAGAGAGTTTCTGGGAGGCTCTTCCTCACCTTCCTTTAAGAATAACGAGAACAGGGGTGCCTGGGTGGCTCAGTGGGTTAAAGCCTCTGCCTTCAGCTCAGGTCATGATCTCAGGGTCCTGGGGTCAAGCCCTGCATCAGGCTCTCTGCTCAGCAGGGAGCCTGCTTCCTCCTCTCTCTCTGCCTGCCTCTCTGCCTACTTGTGATCTCTCTGTCAAATAAATAAATAAATAAAGTCTAAAAAAAAAAAGATTAAAAAAAAAAGAACAACGAGAACAAAAATAATAATAGAGCCATGATCTCCTGATCATTTCTCTGTGTCCTTGTCTGACTGGAGGGGAAAGCGGGGTCATGCTTTGCAAATACTGAGCGGGAACACGACAATGGAAAATGAAGGGAGTTTCTATTTTTTAAAATCATGGCAAAGTACACGCAAAACGTACATTGTCACTGCCAAGTGCACAGTGAATGGCATGGGGTGCCTTCCCATCGCCGTGCAGCCGCCACCACCACTCGTCCCCGGGACCTTGTCATTTGCTCCAAACACAAACTCTGTGCCCATGGAACTCTTCCTCTCCGTCCTCCCTCCCCTGGCCCCTGGCCCCCACCATTCTACTTCCCTCTCCACGAATTTCAGGGCTCTAAGTACCTCGGATAGGTGCAATCACGGAGCGCTTCTTTCTCTTGTTCTAATGTCTGCAGGATCCATCCACGTTGGGGCAGATGTCAGACCGTCCTTCCCCTCGAAGGCCGAGCGATATTCGGTTGTGTGTGTGTGCACCGCATCTTTTTTCACTCATTCCTCTGTCTCTGGGGTTCTTTGGATCTTAGCAATGCCCCCCCTCCCGACGCTGGCTGGAAGACTGGTGTGCGTGGAGAAGCCCCCTAGCCAGGCAGTGCTTCCCCAGAGGCGGCTGGACACCACTCTTCTCGGGCTTTCTTCCCGGGGCTGGAGGAGGAGAAGCCTCTTCAGGTGATGGCTTAATGACTACACACGGGGCCAGCAGCCGGTGATGTTCCCTGGGGCCCCTGGGGGCCGCAGGTAAAGTGACTGCATCAAGGAGAGCGATGCAGCCTGGACTGAGGGGAGGGCGCTCCCTCCCCGGGAGTCAGAAGCCTGTTCCTAGTTGTTAGCCTCTCACCAGAGAAGCCACGGGTGGAAATGCGAAGCTGTGACAGTTGGTTTTGACCACAGTTTTCTTTGCAGAGTCGTATTTCCATTGAGCTCATGAAGCCTGGAATCCTGAGCCACTGGAAAGCCACTCTTGGTCTAGGCTAGTGGTTCTCAAAGTGGGGTCCCCGCACCAGCAGCGTCTGGATCACCTGGGACTTGTGACAAATGCAAATTCTCGGGCCCCATCCCCGATCTACTGAATCAGGAACTCTGGGCGTGGGGTGCAGGTGACTTTGTAGAAGCTGTGAGGCAAGTACTTTTTCTTCCACCTGTGACTCGAATCCTTCATTCAGCCGTTGTTCATCACCACGAAGGACAAACTGCCGCGGTAGCCACAGGACCGGGCAAACAGCCCTGCGCCCACGGGGCCCGCGAGCTTTATCTTCTCCGCCTGGCGTGAAGGGGCAAGTTACTCAAGATGGAGGGGCATGAACGAAGGACAAACGCTGAGGGGGCGCAAGAGACAAGCTCTACCGATCCTGAGTAGATCAGCAGATCCCAGCATCCACTAGAATTTCTGGGATGGGCTGGACTCGGAGGCCAGGTGTTTCTCACCTGACACTCGCTGACATTTGTGTATTTAAGGGAATAACTGCCTTGGGAGCCTCCGTGACCTCCGCCCTGTCTCAAGAGAGAGGAATAGCGCACAAGCCTCTCTGTACCTCTCCCTTCCCCTCAGCCCTCCATGGGCTGGTTTCCCAAGGCTGCCGTAACACATTGCCATGCGTTTGATAAATAACAGATTTATTCTCTCACAGTTCTGGAGGCAAAGGGTTCTGAAATCAAGGTGTTGACAGTGTGCTCCCTCCGAAGGCTCTCAGGGAGGATCTGTCCTCGCCTCTTCCAGCTTCTGGTGGCTCCAGATGTTCCTTGGGTCAAGGAGGTATCGCTCCAGTTTCTACCTCTGGCTTCATGTGAGTCTTTGCTCCTCTTTCCTTATTAGGGCACTTGTCACTGGACTCAGGGCCCACCCTCAAGCAAGCTGATCTCATCTCAAGATTCTTTATTCCATCTGCAAAGATCTTTTTTCCAAATAGGGTCCATTCATAGCTTCCAGGTGGACGTATGTTTGGGGAGAAGGGAGCACCATTGAACCCACGACATTCCCCAAAAGGCTCCAAGTGTAGACTTAGCATATGCAGCACTGGCAAACTGGTCCCGGAGAAACAGAACTGTGGTTCGGCCTCAGAGGACAGGCCTTATGAAAACTTCGGGGGAGAAGTGAATGTTAGTGGTAACGATGAGTCAGCACAAGATGGCGGCAGGGACGGTCGTCCGCACCTAGACCCTTCCTTATTTTCTAGTTACCAAAGCACTTAACTAGTACAAAGTTCTGTAGTACTCTATTCTAGTAAGAACGCTGCCTTCAAAAGGCAGTTTGTGAACTTTATGGAGTAACAAAGTGTCATTTTCTCCAGCTCTGTCCCCCAGATTGCTTGGCTGTAAAGACCTTTTAATTAATTCTGTCTCAGAGGAAAATTGAGTAGAAGTTTTCTTACCTATCAAGCATCTAGAACCGAGGTGGAGATGCTGATGGTTAAGAGGCAGACTCTAAAAAAAAAAAAAACACACACAAGAAAAGTGGGTCCCCTGGCCATCCATATGAGAAGAGAGATTCTGAGGAAGAGGAAGAGGCAGGGGAAGGAGGAATCTGAAGTATGAACATGGACGAAGAGCCATTTGGACCACAGGTGCCTGGAGAAGAGAACGAGCAACCGTTCTTTGGCCATTTCATATAAATGGAATCATACGACATGCGGTCCTTTGTGTCTGGCTTCTTTCACTCAGCATCACGTCCTCAAGATTCGTCCATGTTGTAGCGTGTGCTGAAGGTACGCCATTATATGGATAGACCACATTTTGTTTATCCACTCATTCCTTGATGGGCATTTGGGTTCTTTTTTCTCTTTTTCTTTCCTTTCTTCCTCCATGCTTGCTTGCTTGCTTCCTTCCTTCCTTTCTTATTTTACATTTGGATTCTTCTTTGTTTGTTTTTTTACATTTGGGTTCTTCAGACTTTTTTGCAATTATGAATTTTTGGCCACTATGAAAATGTGTGTATGGATTTTTGTGTGGTTATACATTCTCATTTCTTTTTGGTACATAACCTCAGAGTGGAATTGGTGGGTCATATGGTAACTCTATATTCAACCATGTAAGGAATTAAGGAATTGCCAGACTGTTTTGCAAAACAACTGCACCATTTTACAACCCACCACCAGTGTATTAGGGTTCAAATCTCTCCACATCCCCACCAACATTGGTGATTATCTGTCTTTTGGACTGTAGCCATCACAGTGGGTATGAAAGGATGTTGCTTATTTTTAATATTTTAAAATGTCTTTACATATATTTTCATGTATTTACATAAACTTTTAAACATATTTAATATATTTTAATGTTAACGAAAGCACTTGAAAGATTTCTTCAACCTGTTTTCTTTAGAGCAAAGCGGGCTCCTCCATTTCCCCAAATTGTAGTGCAAGTGTGGACATCTGTGTTGACAGTTACCGGGTTATATCCTTACCTGGGGGTAGCATGGGGGTGGGGATTGGTTAGGGAATGTGAAGAAGAGGGAGAAAGTGGTCATGGGGGTGGAGAAGACATCGTTCAGATTTACAGATGATGAAGGATAAAGCATGAACAGATCATTATATTTGAACAAAAGGTCCATTTTCAGATAATCTATGAAATGTTGATTCTCTGAGAACAACCTGTTCTTTTTATTTTCCTCCCACAAATGCTTCCTGTTCCTTCGCTGTTGCAGTCTTCATATTCTCTCTCTCCCTCAACAACTACTCTCAGGAAGGAACCTGGTAACTTACCCACACAACGAAATAAATGCCTGATAAGGCTTAGTGTTAATTTTTCTTGGAATAGCTGCCTTTGAACAGAGTGGGGGGAAAGCCACCTATTTAAACCAAACAAAGGAAACTCTAACTGTGAAATCAAGAGAAGGGAAGAAGTTTTTAGAAGCAAGAGTTCCTTCCCAGAATGTAGATGATACCACAATAGCCACCTCATATGCACAAGACTTGCTGGTCCCATGACATTGGGTGGAGCGGCCAAGGTGTGGCTCAAGTCCTAGTTTCTCCTTGACTTCCTCTTTCATCCTCACTACACAGCCTGCTTTACCAGCTGCTGAGTGGAAAGTTATAGCACAGAGGAACATGGGCATAGCCTGGCAAGAGAGGATGTACAATCCCAAACTGGTACACTCAGGTAGCCCAGCAAAGAGAGAAAATGTGGAGACTTACCTAGGAATGTTGAATAGTCTCTGTCGCGACCCAAGGAGTACACAACTGTCTTCCTTCAAATGAGAAGGAAACCAACAACAACAACAACAAAAAAATCAAATTATTTTTGATATAAAAACATATCACTTTTTGGGGGGGTGGAATAAAGGCCATCAAATGATTCTTCACCTCCATACGTGATGAGACCAAATGACATAATTAAATAACATATTTGTCATTCTCAAATAGTTTATCTTCCTTAGGCACTTAGAAAAGAATGGAAAAGCATTCCATGTGCCCAGCAGTAGATGCTAGAAGCTTTTCATTATCTGGAATGTCACTATTTCAGAAAGGGTTCAAAAGATGTGTTCTGGAAAAATTTCTTCCACTTAATTAATATAAAATCCCTGGGACATATCAAAATAAAAAAGGAAGCAGAGATGCTTTCAATTCTTCATGTACTCTCTTCACTTTTTTTAAAAAAAGAAACTCATTAGTAGTTGCTTTCAGAAATTATCCCAAACTGCCAAGCATAAGAATTGTAATGTCTCATGCATTATTGGTTTATGTGCCAATAATATTACAACTTATTTATTGTCTGATATCAGAAATATGGACACAAGTGCCCCATTTATCGTCTTCAGGCTTAATTATACAAAACCAGAATTTGTCAAAGTGCACCTCTTTAGTGATCTGCTTTAGTCAATACTACACATTTAAAATACTACAGAGGCGGTGGAATCTGGGAATTCCTTGTGAGTAAATACATACTTTTGACATGTGGTTTACTCATATATAATTATTCAATTTTCTTTTCTAGCATTAATAAAAACATATAATCCCTCCAAATGCCACGGATGGCACAGATTTTTAAAATTTGGGTATTTCTGTAATACAACACTTAATTTATCTTTCAAACTTTATATCACTCAAATCTATATAACTAGCCAAAAAAGAGAGGACGGATTATTTTTTCTGAGGCAGTGTATTAGTTTCTTATTGCTGCTGTGACAAATTACCACAAACTTAGTGACTTAAAACAACACAAATTTAGGGGCACCTGGGTGGCTCAGTTGGTTCAGTGACCGACTCTTGATTTCAGCTCAGGTCGTGATCTCAGGGTTGTGAGATCCAGCCCCGTGTCAGGCTCTGCGCTCGGTGGGGAGTCTGCTTGAAAAAACCCCCACAAATTTATTATAGTTCTGGAGGTCAGAAATCCAAAAAAGGTCATCATATGGGGCTAAACTCCAGGTGCTGGCAAAGCCGACTTCTTTCTGAGGCTCTAGAGTTGAATCTGTCTCCTTGCCCTTCCCAGCTTCTAGGGGTTACCTGCATTCCTTGTTTTGGGGCCCCTCCTCTATCCTCAAAGCCAGCAGCATGGTACCTTCAACTCTTTTTCTCTTTCACCTCTGCTTCTCTCATTATATGTCCTTCTCTGACTCTGACCCTCCTGCCTTCTTTTATAAAGACCCTTGTGATTACATTGGACCAACCTGGATAATCTAGGATAATCTCCCCATCTCAAGATTCTTAACTTAATCACACCTGCAAAGTCCTTTCTGCCATTCAAGATAACATATTCACTGAGATTCTGGGGATTTGGACATGGACATCTTTGTGCTGGTGGAGGGCATTTTGCTGTCCACAAGGAGTAGTAAGAAGGTTACAATATCACCTTATACCATGGTGATTGAGAAGCCCAGATTATTTCTTACTATTAGTTAAAGGGGGTAACACATTTAACTGAAACCTGTTAGCATGAGCTAATATTTTCTTAGAGGGAATCAGGATGGCAAACAAGATAAAGAAACATATTTGGATAGCATCAAATCAATTCTCCACATTCATAATTAATGCATGAAACAAACAAAAGAAAAAGCAAGGGAATATATAAAAAATCCTGAGCATTGACTGCCCTGTATTAAAGTCCTAAATGTATATGTCTTCAAATGGGGAGGACAAAGCACTTCATTAACCTTCTTTGTGTGGTTAGAAAGAGTATGAAATCTCACTAGGAAAGAAGTAAGGGGGAAACTGGAGAATATTTAAATATTATGATATAGATATTTATAAATTAGATTCTTTTTTATTTAGAGTCAATACCTAGCCACCCAACAAACTACTTGGGAATGTTAAGAGATTAACAGCCAATAGGGATGAGCAATCAAAGGAGATTGCATCTAATCTTGAAACATCTCCCCAAGATATTTATTACAAAGGGAAAAATAGTAACTTCATAGTGGAGAAACCCAACAGATACCACCTTGATCAAGAGATCAAGGTCAAGATCACCAAGAATAAGGCACGTCAACATTATGTACCCTGGATACAATGCACTGAGAAGGGCGCAACATCACTTCTGTAGATTTCTTGCTGAATATACCCAACTTTATCACGAGAAAACATCAAACAAACCCAAACTGAGCAAAATGCTACACAATAACTCACCTGAATACTTAGAAAATGTGAAGTTTGTGGAAAACAAGGAAGATGGAGGCACCGTCACACACTGGAGGAGATTGAAGACATATGACAACTAAATGTAGTGTGGGCTCCTGAAAAAGAAAAAAAGGGTGTTAGTGGAAAAAAATCAGTGAAAACCAAATTAGGTCAACAAAAGGTCTGTAAATAATTCTCTCATATAGAAAGAATAATTTTATAATGGATATAAAAGTATACAAGCTTATATGGAATAATTTGTGTGCCAGCAACATAAAATTTAACTTGGCATTTGTAAATGATTTCAATAGATAAAATGTATATCCAAATGGTTCATCTGTGTGACTGAAATTTATATTACAAATGTGTATAAAATTTAATAGCAAATAATTGGTGAGACTGTGATCTCACTGCTTGCTTTGCCATGTAGGATAGATAACCCCCAAGATATGTGGGTTTGTTAGCAGTGTACTTCAAGATATGAAACCAGCACCCACAGTTGCTATAGACTCAAGTACAATAATTAAAATATTGCAGGAGATACTTGACAAAATCTATGTCCAACCTCTTTTGGTAATATTATTTGTTAGTTTTAATGAAAAATTACGTTTTTAAAAAAGATTTTACTTATTTATTTGACAGAGAGAGCCAGCGAGAGAGGGAACCCAAGCAGGGGGAGTGGGAGAGGGAGAAGTAGGTTCCCCGCGAAGCAGGGAGCCTGATGTGGGGCTCGAACCCAGGACCCCAGGATCATGACCTGAGCCGAAGGCAGATGCTTAATGACTGAGCCACCAAGGTGCCCCCAAAAATTAAGTTTTAGAAATAAAAAAAAGCAAAACCCACCCAACGGTACAGAACAGCTTACAAAGAGAAGACAAAGTCTGCTGCTCCTAACTCCAATCTAGTTCCCAGACTTTACTCCATTGTCTTAAAAAAAATACATAACAAAAAATTTACCATCGTAATCATTTTTAAGTGTACAATACAATAGTGTTAACTACACTATTGTGTCACAGACCTTCAGAACTTTTTCATCTTGTAAAACTGAAATGCTACACTCATTGAATGACTCTCCTTTTCCCCCTCCCCAGCCCCTGGCAACCCTCGTTCTATTCTGCTTCCTGTTTCTATGGGTCTGATTATGCTAAGAACTTCAAACAAGTAGATTCATACATTATTTGTTTTTTTGTGACTTGCTTATTTTACTTAGCATCACATCCTCAAGTTTCATCCATGTTTTAGCCTATGTCAGGACTCGATTCTTCTTAAGGCTGAATAATATTCTGTTGCATGGATATACCACATTTTCTTTCCCATTCATCCGTCAATGGACATTCAGGTTGCTTCCACCTCTTAGCTATTGCGAATAATGCTGTAATGAACATAGGTGTGCAAACACATGGTTTTCGATTCCTTCTGAAACTATACCCAGAAGTGGCAATGCTGGATTATATGGTAATTCTATTTTTAACTTTTTGAAGACCCTCCATGCTGTTTTCCATGTATCCTAGACTTTTGTTTAATAACAGTTTTACTGAGATGTAATTTACATACCGTACCATTCTAAACTGTGCACTTCGCTGGTTTTTAGCATATTCAGAGTTATGTGACCATTACCATAATCAATCTTAGAACACTTTCATCAGCCCCAAAAGAAATCATGTACATGTGAGCAGTCATTCTTTGATTCTCCTATCCTCCCCTCAGCCCTGGGCAACTACCAGACCGCTTTCTGCCGCTATGAATTTGCTTATTCTGGACATTCCATCTAAACAGAATCATACAAGGTGTGGGCCTTTGTAACTGGCTTCTTTCACGGTCGTCATATGTAGTCATTTATGTTTTTGGTTTTTTTGGAAATTAACCTCCATAATTCTAAATAAAATGATTATATGTCTATTTCATGATGTATTAACTCTATATTCATAGACTCCCTAGCATGAAAAATGAGAATTTAGCTCACTTATAATACCCCTTTTATCATAGCTCTCTCCCCCTCCTCTTCTCAATTTCAGAGAGCTTTAAAAACTTTCTTTTAGTTCTTTAATTGGTAACCTCAACATCTTTAAGTAAATCTGTAATTATTTATTTGTCTTAGATGGTATTTCCTTACTTATAGGATAGGCTATTAGGCCTTTGTACTCCTTTCTCTCTCTCTCTCTTTTTTTTTTAGATTTTACTTATTTATTTGAGAGAGAGAGCTTGAGCGGGGGGGGGGCGGGGGGGGGAGGAGGAGTAGGGGGGAGAGAGAAGCAGACGCCCCTCTAAGCATGGAGCCCCACACGGGGCCTCCATCCCAGGACCCTGAGATCATGACCTGAGCCCAAACCAAGAGTCAGTTGGATGCTTAACTGACTCAGCCACCTAGGAGCACCTCCTTCCTTTTTCTTTAAATTAATTAATTAATTATTTTTATTATGTTCAGTTAGCCACTGTACAGTACATCATTAGTTTTTGATGTAGTGCTCAATGATTCATTAGTTACGTATAACACCCAGTGCTCATCACAGCACGTGTCCTCCTTAATACCCATCACCCTGTTACCCCCTCCCCCAGCCCC
>CM052883.1:10428547-10448201 GCA_028534135.1 Potos flavus | reverse complement strand
CTTTCCTCTGAATGGAGAGGCTGGTGGTGGCACTTCTGATGTGTTTAAAGAGTAGTGGTACACTGGGCCGGGGTGGGGGATGGGGGTGGGGGTTGCTCATCCTGACTCAAGAGAGCCAAATGTGCGCATCTCTTCTCAATCCCACCTTCATGCTTCGGGTGGATGGCCTGATGTCGGCCAAGGTGGGAGTCTTTACACCAAGGAAATTGGCCAATGCCACTGATCAGGGCTGTCTCCCTCCAAGAGAGCCAATTGTTTAATATTTGCCAACACATCACTGGTAAGGAGGGTCGATAGATGGGTTTTACTTTAGGAGTACGTGGATGGGGTTTAATCTGCATCTTCCCAATGACCAATAATATTGTATGCTTTTCTATGTGTCTAATAGCCATTTGTATATTTTCTTCGGGGAAATGTCTATTCCAACCTCTGCCCACTTTTAAATTGGATGTTGGTCTTGTTGTTGAGTTGTAAAGATACTTTATATATTCTGAATACAAGTCCTTTATTAGAAATATGATTTGCAAATCTCTCTCCCCAGTATGTTGTTTTGTCTTTTAATTCTTTTTTTTTTTTTTTAAGAATTTATTTATTTATCTGTCAGAGAGAGAATGAGATCACAAGTAGGCAGAGAGGCAGGCAGAGGCAGAGGGAGAAGCAGGCTCCCCGCTGAGCAAGGAGCCTGATGTGGGACTCGATCCCAGGACCCTGGGATCATGACCTGAGCCGAAGGCAGCCGCTTAACCAACTGAGCCACCCAGGCGTCTCTTAATGGTGTCTTTTGATATGTGAAAGTTTTAAGTTTCGATAAAATTAATTTATCAATTTTTTTATGGATCATACTTTTGTTGTCATAGCTATTCATAGTTATTCTTATCTTTTCCCAAGATCACAAAATTTGTTATCATGTTTTCTTCTAAAAGTTTTATGTAGTTCTTATATTTAAGACCATGATCCATATTTTAGTTAATTTTAGTGTATGGTGTGAGGTAAAGATCAAAGTTTATTTTTTGCATGTGGATATTCAGTTGTCCCATCATCATATGTTGAAAAGATTATTCTTTCCCCCACTGAACTGCCTTGGAGCCTTTGTCAAAAAATGGTTTCTCGTAAGTATAAGAGGTTATTTCTGGACTTTCTCTTTGGTCCCATTGATCTATATTTCTGTTCTTAATGCTAATGCCACACTCTCTTGATTACTGTAGCTTTACAATAAATTTTGAAATCTGGTAGTGCAAGTCCTCCAACTTTGTTCTTCATTGCTAAGATTATTTTGGCTAACCTAGGCCTTCAATATTTACATATAAATTTTAGGGTCAGCTAAAAGAGAGAGAGCAGAGGGTTGGGGAAGGGAACTAACTGGCAAGCATATCATTATAAATACTAGTAACATATTTTTTATGTATCAGATTATCTTAAGACCGTATGGTTTTCTGTATTCTTTTCTGTTTTATGTTTTAAGTGATATAACATTGATTATCCATATTAAATTCTGTAACTGGTTTCTGGTCCAAGAGGCAACATAAGAAGACCCTGAACTCACCCTTCCACTGACATATTATTCCTGAAGAAGAACTGACGGCCGACATATTCAATTCTACAAGTATCCGTAAAAACCTACTAAACTCGGTATTGTTCTCTAATATCTGCTCAGATTATACTGTATAAATTTATTTCTTGAAAAAGGAAAACACAGGGTGAATGCTATGAGCCTAACAAGCCTACGAAGCAGTCACAATTGCAGGATGAATCAGCTTCCCTAAGGTGCAAATCTCTGTACCAGGCAGGGAGAAAGAGGCATATGCTCGGAAGGAAACCAGTTGAGCAGAAGTAAGATTGTAAATGGGTAATGTGATAGGAAGTGTTATTTCATTACAAGGTTCATGATACACGTTTTTTTCTACTGCTTATATAAGTCACAAAATTCTGTGTACATAATCACAAAATTATATATGAAACACCTTTATGAAAATGGGTTCTTTATAAAGATGATGTCTTTCCAAAAGACCAATGTATTTCAGTGAATGATTTGAAGCTTTTCTTTGTGATGACAAGCTATCCAGGATAGCTTTGTCAACATGAAACTGTTTCAGTTCTCAGAAACTGAATGAGACAACATGAAACTGTTTCAGTTCTCATGTTCTGCTACATGTGGTCCATGGGCTTTGTGGACAGAAAGGGAGGAGACAAGGCCATTGTGAACTGGAGTTTTCAGTCTCCTTCAGGTCTTTAAATTTCCTTTAACTTTTCTACCTGTGAGAAAATTCTGTGAAAGTCTGAATTTTCTACCTTGAAGAGCAAGGTTTTGTTTTCTTTGTTTTTCTCTGTTTTTTTTTGAAGGAGTAAGTTAATGATTGCAAACTTGGTGACTCAAAACAATAGAAAAGTAATCTCTCTCAGATCTGGAGACCAGAAGTCTGAGGTCAAAGCGTCAGCAGATTCCTCCCTCCTGGAAGTTCAAGGGGAGGATCCTCCCTTTTCTCTTCTAGCTCTGGTGGCCGCCAGGGTTCCTTGGCTTGTGAGCACAGCACTCCAGTCCCTGCCTCTGTCTTCACAGAGCCTTCTCTTTTTCTACAGGTCCTCACTCTCCTTCTGCCTCCCTTGTACAAGGACACATGGATTAGGTCCATCTTAATCACATCTGCCAAGACCTTGCTTCCATACAATTAGCATTTACAAACTTCAGAGATTAGGACCTACCTTTGGAGAAGCCATTATTCTACCTACCACACCTACATATCCTTTTTTTTTTTTTTTTTTTTTTTAACTCTTCTTGGTCAGCCTCTAATTTCCACACTTTCTTGGGGGCAAAGTCATCGGTAGAACACACAGCAACTGAGCTGTCACCTCAGCGAAGGTGACAGGGGTTGCCACATTTGGCATGATAGAGATGGTCTCAGACTCCATCAGTGGCAAGGAAACCTCACTCTAGGTGCATGATCGTGTGACCGCAGGCTTGAGCTGAACTGATGAGGACTGGGGGGCTGATGTTTCTCTGAAGTTGGAGAATCGACTGAAATTTCCGGACCTCAAAATATTTACACAGCAGTTGTGTCAGAGAGCTGTTCCTCAGAAAATGTATTTGCACATCTGTGCGTGTGTATAGGTGTGTGCCTATTATACTCAGGCTGACCACATAATCTGCCGGGCTTGGTGCAAAATAAAAAGACAGTGCCCCTTGTTCAAAAAGCAGGACTAAAGTGCTATGGAAGGTCCTGAGCCATACAGCCTTTTCCTTCTTCTACAAAGTCTCTCTCTTTCTCTCTCTCTCTCTCTTTTTTTAAGATCTTTTATTTATTTATTTGACAGAGAGAGAGAGAGATCGCAAGTAGGCAGAGAGGCAGGCAGAGAGAGAGGGAGGGAAGCAGGCTCCCCGCTGAGCAGAGAGCCCGATGCAGGGCTCGATCCCAGGACCCTGAGATCATGACCTGAGCCGAAGGCAGAGGCTTTAACCCACTGAGCCACCCAGGCGCCCCCACACAGCGTCTCTCTTGACTCATCATACTGTTCGTTGGCTATTTAATGTGATTTTGAGTAAAGAAAAAAAAGTAATTATTAGTCTGAATTTTATTGTTCGTCTTTATATTACGTGACGTCAGCAAATGTAAGCACATTTAACTCATAGGCCTAGCCATCGAAATTACATAATTTGTAAAAAAAAAAAAAAAAAAAAAGAAATTACATAATTTGTATTTCATGGCTTGTAAATGTGTATCTGTTTTGTTCTCACCAGAGCAGTGGAAACAGTGGGTGACGCTAACGCGACTGTTTTCACTTCACTTCTTGACATGCACATTCTGCCAACACTCAGCTTTGGCTCCCCGGCGAGGAAGGCGGTCTGGAAGGATGAGGAACTGTGGGGAGCTCGAGCTGCAGTGTAGGGAATGAGCACATGTCTAAGGAAGGATGTGGCAGGTTCTTAGAACACCATCGCCTTCTTTCGGCGTTGAAAGTACCTTCTGCTTGGGCTGGGAAGGGTGGCCTCTTGGGACTCTCCGCAGCCCTGCTTACCTAGTTCACGGACATAACTCCTTACCTTGTGCTCACCGTGGGCCTCACTGGACTCCCATACATCGTGGGACGGCTGTGATTCTGTGCTCTTGGGGCCTCCTGAACGCTCTGAGCCGACAGGCAGCAAGGAATGGTGGTGGAGGGTGCGTATACGTGTAGCTCCACGCGCGTGCACGTGCTCCAGCATCCCAGTGAACTTCACTTAGAAAACACAAGTGCCAAGATAAAATTATGCAGACTCTCAAGATGGTGACAGCAGAGCATTCAGTGAAGCACAGGGCCCTTCTGAGCTCAGGGCCCTCGGTGACTGCACAGGTCATGCAGTTCTCAAGCCAGCTCTGGTTTTATTTGCTCTCATGAAGCCAGTGTTTAGGGCCGATGGTTCAATTTAAGTTCTTTCATGCTCTCCCAGTCCCCACCTCCACGAACACCACTGTGAGTAACACACTGAAAATCCTTCAAGCTCTGGAGTCGAACACACCTGATTTGGCATCTCAGTTTTTGTTGTTGTTTTCGTTTAAGATTTATTTATTATTTGAGAGAGAGAGAGAGAGAGAGTAAGAGAGAGAGTGGGGTGGGGGAGCTGGCAGAGGGAGAGAGAACCTGAAGCAGATTCCCTCCCCACTGAGTGTGGAGCCCAACCTGATGCTCAATCCCAGGACCCTGAGATCAAGACCCGAGCCAAAATCAAGAGTCGGACGCTTAGCCCCCTGAGCCCCCCAGGTGCCCCAGCATCTCAGTTTTGCTGCTTATTTTGTGTGTTGGTGGGCAGCCCCAAGTAAGAAGATGAAGATAATGACACTTAGGTCATGGTGGCATTGTGGGCATGAAAGCATAATATATAAAATGTCTAGTCCTCTAGGAGTCCCGCGGAATAAGGGAGGGTTCAAAAAATGGGAGCCATTTCTATTACGAAGAGAGAGAATGGTTTGCATAAGCATGCTGATGATTTGCTCCCTCTGTTTAAGAGACGGGACGAGCAGCCCCGCAAACGGAGGTCTGGTTCCCGCTTCCTTGAGCAACAGCTGCATGAACTTGGTGAGTCACGTATGATTCCTTATCTGTATGACTGAGATATTACCTAGCTCATCAAGTGACAGAGAAGTTTCATTGAGATAGTATATATGGAAGCACCGAGGTCATCGAATGTCAGTCGCTACTCAGTAGACTGCCCCATTTTCCCAGTGGTCACAGGTGGGGATCATCAAAAAGAAGCTTCCTTACTCCCCACAACCTTGCCCTCGGTCCCTGATGAGTTTTATCGGTTGTGTCCTTCTAGCTTCCCGAGGCTCAAAACGCATACATTCTGATCTGTCACTTTTTCCTCGCATGGGTGTTAGTCTCGATTTCATTTTCCAATATATTCAGGGCTCACCACTGGTTCTACTGTATTGGCCCAGGTGTCTTTTGGTGAATACATGCCATTCATTTATAGTTCTCGAAAGGTTCATGGGAACGATGTTCCCCCCAAATATGCCCCCCGAGTATTCCCCAAATATTCCATATTCCATAGTTCCCAAATATGGAAAGATAATTGTGTCACTTCAGTGGGGACAATATAAAACCATTCAGCACACTTTCCCTTCAATTCAAGAGTCTGTAACTAGACAAGAAAAACAGCTTCCATTAACTTAATGTGTTCCTGATCTTTGAAAACAAGGTTTTCTGGAACAAACATTAGAATAGTATATTACTTTAGGGATTCTACTCCCTGAATATCCTACACACAAGCAACAAGGCCAACACAGTGGGCCAGGAACTCGAAGAATATGTTTTACTCTTGGCTTTATTGAACTGGTATGTCCAGAGAAAAACAGCAGTTCTCTGCACGGAAGTTTTCTTATCTGTAAAACAGACCAAATAATTTCTCATCGTTTGGGAGATTGTGTCCTAAGATCCCAGTGTGTTACTGTTAGTGAGAACAGAGTGGGTCTGCCAAGATTAGATATGCATTAACTCTCCCTACACCAGCCTGTTAGCGAGGCGTGTTTGCCCTCCACAGTAAGTGCATTGGGAAATTCTCTTTTGAATCACAGCAACTGTTTCTCTAAACCTAGTAACCGAGAAGAGCTAACATCCTTCCTGAAGATAAGAAAGTCACTCCCACATTATCACCAAAATCAAGTGGGCAATTGTTTTTTAGATAGCTTTTTTTTTCTGAATGTAAAAGTAATATATTTCACTACAATTCTTTTTGAAAGTTCTCAAAAGTACACAGAAAAAAAAATCTAGAGGTAGCTAGTGTTAATATTTTATTGCACTTCTTTGCAGACTTTTTCTTTACACGTAAGTTAATAAACTTATCAACACTGAATAATAGCATACATGTTTTATAACCTATTTTCACTCAGCCTTATGAACATTTTTCTTTTTTTTTTTTAAAGATTTTATTTATTTATTTGACAGAGAGAGATCACAAGTAGGCAGAGGGGCAGGCAGAGAGAGAGGGGGAAGCAGGCTCCCTGCTGAGCAGAGAGCCCGATGTGGGGCTTGATCCCAGGACCCTGAGATTATGACCTGAGCCGAAGGTAGAGGCTTTACTCCACTGAGCCACCCAGGATCCCCCCTTATGAACATTTTTCCATGTCACTAAGTCATCTTAAAATGATTTTAACGTCTGCAAATATTTCGCTGTGAATAGCTACGATAAGTTATTCCCTTTGGGGGGGCTTGTCTTGTTTTTTTTTTTCTTTTTGTTTGGGGCTATTTTAACAACATGACACTAAAAAAATGTCTTGGTTTTTTGTTTGGGGCTATTTCAACAACATGACACTAAACATTCTAGTACAGAAATATTTGTGCGTCTCTCCAATGATTTCTCCAGGATAGAACTTGGACTTTCTTGGTCAAAGGGTATGAAAGCAACTTTAGGCTCTTTATACACATTGCCAAGTTCCCTTCCGGAAACACTTTCTCTTCCCAGCAGTGTAAGAAAGTAATGAGCCAAATGTATTGAATACGAAAAAAAAAAATCTCATAAACGTAAGGAGAATACTCGATGTCATTACTATCTTAGAGGATCTGTTCCCAAGATTACTATGAGCCCCTAATGACAAGAACAGCCCACCCTAGCGTTTTGTAGGCTGCTGGCCATGGGCCAACCGCATGCAGGCACACATCCACTTACCCGAGGAGGAACCCCTCCGGAGCCAGGTAGGGCACTGCTGCCATCTGCCTACTTCCTTCTTTTCCCCTTCCCATCCTCTGACATCTGATCTTGCGCCAATTTACTGCTCTCTACTTGCACTGAAGACGCAGCCCATACAGTATTTTATAATGATTTGTGCAAAGCACGTGCCCTCAGATCCGGCTCTCGGGCTGGTAGCAGGATGGTTGGTGAACTAGTGATTGGTCATTGTTTGCCGTAATGATATATGAGTCAGATTGAGAAAGGGAGGCCATGGACGGGAGGGCCTCAGGAGGAATCCGTGTGGACCCTTCAGGCCCAGGAGCATGTTGTTACATAAGAGAGGGGTGGACAGACCACATAGTGGGCTGGAAGGGGAGCAAGGAAGCCAGGCCTGGTTACTTGGTATCTCTAACCCTCAGTGTTTTCTATCCATGCACAGAGAAAATTATCGTTCCGGGTTATCGTACAGAGGAGAGGTAGTTTCTGTTCCGTGTGTGGCACACAAGGAGGGCTGTATAGCTACTTTTCTCTCTGATCTATATTCATAACTGTATCTATAGATGTTTCTGGGGTATAGCTTATAACTGGACATCTGCATACATTACAAAGCAATCACCACAAGTCTAATGACCATCCATCACCATACCGTTGACCCTCTTCCTCCATTTTGCCCACCCCTCACCTCCTTCCCTTCTGGTAACTGTCAGTCTGTTCTATCTATGAACTTGTTTTATTTTGTTTGTTCACTCGTTCTGGATTTTTTTTTTTTTTAGATTCCACATATGAGTGAGATCACACAATATTTGTCTTTCTCTGTCTGACATATTATTCTTCACATAATGCCCTCAAGGTCAATCCACGTTGTCACAAATGGTCAGGAGTTCATTCTTTTTTATGGCTGAATAATATTCCATTGTATATATACCACATCTTCTTTATCTGTTCATCTATTGATGGACACTTAGGTTGTTTCTATATCTTGGTTACTGTAGATAATGTTGCAATGAACATGAGCGTGCATACATCTTTTGGAACGTATTTTTGTCTTCTTTGGGTGAATACCCAGAAGTGGAATAGCTGGGTCATATGGTAGTTCTATTCTGAATTTTTTGAGGATTTTCCATACTGTGTTCCATGGTGGGTACACCAATCTATAATCCCACCAACAATGCATGACAGAAAAGAACAGAAAAATATATGCCATGGAAAATGAAAAAATAGATAAGAAAGCTGGAGTAGCTATATAAATAGCGACAAAGTAAAATATTACTAGAGACAGAAAGGGACACTTTGTTACAATAAAAGGATCGATAGATTAGAAACATATAATAATTATAAATGTATACACATGTAATAACAGAGTTCCAAAATATATGAAGGAAAAACTAATAAAATAGAATAAAATAGGCAATTCAACAAATATTGCTGAAAACCTCAATATCCCACTCTTAATCATTTATAGAAGAAAGTTAGTACAGATATAGAAGATTGGAACAACACTATCAACCAGCTGGACCTAGTTGATATCTAAACAACACTCCACCTAATAAAAGCAGAATACTTAAGAGCACATGGAAACACAATGTACTAAACTCCATGGGATGCAGCTAAAGCATTTCTTGGAGAGAAATGTATAGCTGTGAATTTCTGTATTAAAAAAGTGAAAATATATCAAATCAAAAACTTAAACGTCTACCTTAAGAAACTAGAAATAGAAGAGCAAACTGAATCCAAAGCAAGGAGAAGGAAGGAATTAATAAAGACTATAGTGGGGGAGGGCACCTGGGTGGCTCAGTTGGTTAAGTGACTGCTTTTGGCTCAGGTCATGATCCTGGAGTCCCGGATCGAGGCCCACATTGGGCTCCCTACTCAGCAGGGAGTCTGTTTCTCCCTCTGACCAGCCCCCCCTCCCCCATGCTCTTTCTCTCTCATTCTCTCTCTGTCCCTAAAAAAAAAAAAAAAAAGACTAGAGTGGGGGGAAAATGAAAGAGAATAGAAAAACAACAGAGAAAATCAATGAAACCAAAAGTTGGTTCTTTGAAAAGAGCAACAAAATGGACAAATTTTTAGCTGATGGAGGGAGAGAGGGAGAGAGGGAGAAAGAGAAATTCAAAGCACTAACATCAAGAATAAAAGAGAGAGCACCACTACTGACCTTGCAGAAATTAATAGGATTACAAGAAAATCATACGAGAATCTAAATTAGTAATCAATAACCTAAATGAAAGGGACAAATTCCTAGAAAGACACAAACTACTGAAACTGATTCAGGAAGAAATACAAAGTCAGAACAGACCTATAACAAATAAAGAGATGGAACTAGTAATCAAAAACTTCCTCCTGAAGGAAAGCCTAGGCCCAGGGGATCTCATGAGTGCATTCTGCCTAACATTTAAGGAGGAAAAAGATCCCATACCTTTACGAACTCTTGGGAAAAAAAACAGAAAAGAAGGAAGCATTTCCCAACTCATTCTATGAGGCCAGCATTTCCCAAACACCAAAACTAGATAGACATCACAGAAAAAGGCCAATATTCCTTATGGAAATGGAAATGGAAGCAATTTCTCCACAAAGTACTAACAAATGGAATCTTACAAAATATGAAAAAGTCTATACATCATGACTAAGTGGGATTTATCCCAAGAATGCAAGATTTAACATACCAAAAATCAATGGCACACCTCATATTCATAAAGGACAAAACCACATTATCATTTCAAGAGACACAGAAAAAGCATTCAACAAAATCCAACACCTTCTCAGGCTAAAAACATGAAATAAACTAGGGAAGGGAACTTCTTCAACTTGATCAAGGCCGCTTCCCATAAAATCAGAAACAAGGCCTGCTCTTGCTACTTCTATTCAACATTGTATCCAGCAACTCCACTACTAGATAAACCACAAGAGAAATGAAAACACAAAAACTTGTATACGAGTATTTATAACAGCATTATTGATAATAGTCAACAAGTGAAACAACTCCAAGGTCCATCACCTGATAAATGAAGAAACAAAATGTGGTCTATCCATACGATGGAATATTATTCAGCCACCAAAAGGAACAAAGTACTGATCTGTGCTACGACATGGATGAGACTTAAAAGCATTATGCTAAGTGAATGAAGTCAGACACAGAAGACCATGTATTGTATGAATCCATTCTAGAAACGTCCAGAAGAGTCACATCCACAGAGATAGAAAGCAGATGAATAGCTGCTAGGAGCAGGGGATGGAGGAGTGGGGAGTTACCCTTAAGGGCTACAGGGTTTCTTTTTGAAGTCACAGAAATGTTCTGGAGTTATGCGGTGGTGATAGTGTACAATGAAGAATTCCCATGGGGCCATGTCTCTGTCCTCTTCTTGGCCTAGCAGATGGCGACCAGGACAGAAAATGTCATACCCCAAACAGACACGGATAAAGGCAGATTCATACTTAGGGAAGCAATGTTTCTAAACGTGCACCGGTCTAAACAGTCTTTGAAAATTTCTTAGGGAGGAAATGTGTCTTCCCAATGTCTTCGTGCGCGGTCATGTTTCTAAGAGTCCACTGTGGCCCGGGTGCTGTGGCAGGTGGTTTCACAGACACCCCTACATGAGCTGCCCTGGGGGGGGGGGGCGGGAGGCAGCATCTCCACCCCCCAGGTGCACACAGAGGACAGCAACTGTTAGAACAGCCAGTCGACCCCTCAAAAGACCACACTGTCCTCTCCCACTCCACCTTTACTGAGGCAAAATTTACACACATGTGTATATATGTGTATATACGTATGTGAATATGATCACATTCGATAGGCTAGCTTTTAGGAAATTCTGGCCTAGGCTTCTAGAATAAGCATGCCAAAGAAACGTGCACTGCACAAACGTCTGTTTTAATCATTCCTTAGCACAGAGGAATTGAGTACTTACTTCTCGAATAAACGGCTGATCTTCAGAGGGTAAATGCAATGCTTGAAGCCTGAAATTTTCGAGTACTCTTAATTAAGAGAATTGAACTAGAGTCCTCTTGCTTTAAGCAAGACTCACCTGGTTCAGGAGCCCAGTGAATATTCTGCAATTTGTAGGCTTCAATTCCATTTTGCTGACCTCCGAAACTTCTGTCCTGATACTTACAGATTTGTTCCATTTGCTGTAGCATTTTGCTGGCTCGGTTCAAGACCTTCTAATATTTGAGCAACATAAAATATTTCAAATGGAAAACTTAGGCTTTAGATTTCAACTTATTTTTTTAAAGACTTTAAGCAATCTCTACCCAATGTGGGGCTCGAGCCCACAAGCCTGAGATCAAGAGTCACACATTCCACCAACTGAGCCAGCCAGGCGCCCCTAGATGTCAATTTCAAGCACAAAGCAGGAGTATTTCTTCACCTGATAGTAAGTTTACAGGGTGAGTGATCTCTAGAAACCTAAAAGGCACAGGGAGGGATCAGTTAGTGTGAAAATAACAAGCACTCTGGAATAGAAAGTATTCTACTTTTTGAATGACCACAGTATCTCTTTGGCTATTTATTAAAACAACTAAGCCATTCCATGAAATGACTCAGGAAAGATGATTTAAATATGACGATGAATCCAGCTTCTCTAAGGTCCCACCTCGTTCGGCTACTCGGAGCTGGTCATGTCTCCTTCTTCCCCACCCACTGCCCTAACAAAACCTTCTGGGTCTTCTCCCTGGCCACAGGATAAATTCCAAACTCCAGTGTAGCCCATAAGATCCTTCACTCTCCAGGGCCAGCTTTGTGTCCAGCACCAGTCCTTGTCACCTCAGATTCCACAGGAGAAGTTTCCCCACACACAACCATGTTTGGATCCTTATAGCTGCACGGGCTGCTCCCTCTGCCTGAACTACCCTCCCCTACTTTGAAATGTCTGTCTTTGTTAAGCTGGCCCAACTGTCCGTGGTGCTGTGGACACAGCTCTGGTTCAGACACTGACAGCGTGGTATTGCCACGAGAGGGTCCCCAAAACACAGCACAGGGTGTGGCATGCAGCAGGTGGCCAGGATGTGTTAGCCTAACAAGAGGACGTGGGTTAATTTCTGATGTAATCATGCGGTCAACCTGTGACTGCTCCCGTGTAGATGGTTTCGTCTCAGGATGACCCTGGTAGTTTGCTTCTCCTGGTTTCCTTCATTGCTTTGTGAGAGGCTGATAAAAAGGAAGACATACCAGAAGGGACTAGATTGGCTTCAGGAGTGCTTCCTCTGGCGTTGATCAGAGCATCATGCTTCCCCAAATTACCCAAAATGGAGCAAACTTGTCCCTTTGGTTACCACACACTAGCCCTAAGGCGCGCGTCTCATAGCTGCCCCGGCCACCGTGTCACCGGAATAGAATGACTTAAAGTGAAAGGAGCTCATATCCAGAGTCACAGATTCAATGTCTCAGATGCCCGTACTCCTGCTGAAGTTTTTACTGGGCTCCCAGTAAGGAGGCTGCGGGAGCCCCTGGGAAGATGGACAGTTAAGGAAGAGGTATTCTTGGGAGTGGGGAGATTCAGACTCTTGGCCATTAGCCTCAGGAGCCAGGTGCTGGGAAGCAGGTGTGGGTGTGGATTCGGTGATTGAGGTGTCCCCCCCGGAAGGAAGCAGCCCTGCAGGGACTGGGGCTGGACCACCGGCTGATGCTCCTCATACACCTGCTGCCCTTGACCTTCTGATGCACATGGTCCCCTGGAAGCTTGTGGCTGAGACGTCATGGTTCAGGGGCCCTAAGGAGACACTCACACCCTTCCGTGGTTTCAGGACCATTTGTGTTTTCCTTCAGCAGTTGTTTGACTCAACCTAGCCCTTCTCTTGCCCCTAGTTTATGTTCTCCTCGCTCTTCCACTTTCGACCTTACAATCTCCTGAAATTACTTACAGGACCATGTGAAACATAAAGCAGTTGGTTAAACACATTGGAGGCTTAATCTGAAGACGAGAAGGCCTGTCTCTTCTTGCCTTATCTCTCAGGCCGCACACGAGCCACTGTTTGCTGCCCGGCCTGGCTCGGGGAACACTGGCACAGGGGACTTGGAGTTTGGTCCTGACTCTGCCAGCAATCACTGTACCCTTTGAGCCTCCCTTCCTGTCCTGCTGCTCATGGCGAGGTGGGGAAGGATAACCAGATAAGCACGAGGCCCTGGGGGTGGGGACCTCACCAGCACCCCGGCTTAGTCGGGTAACTGTTGGCTTGCCACAAGGCCAGCCCTGCATGTTCTGCTCCCCCAAAAGGTGGCGGGCAGTGGCATTTGCACCCTGAAAGGGACACTGGTGGGTGACATGACTGCAGTGGGGGTGACAGGGATGGGACGCTGGTTCTTCACGACAGGGATGAGTGTGAGCCGGCTGGATGGGACAAGCACCAGAGCCTTCCCCTAGAGGCAAGAGGGTTAAAATTCATCTAAATCAGCAGAATGCATCCCTTTCTTTACAAGGGGACTTTGCTCCCGTTATCTGCGGGTCCTGGGAGTGTGTGAGGGCTTTAAACGGGATTGGATGAGCAGCTGATGAGTCAGTGCACCTCGGGACAATGGCAGAAGTCCAATGCTAACTCAAGAGACCGCGTTTCAGCCCTTGCCTGGGATGAGGAGCCAGTGGGATGGAAAGCCACCGACAGAACAAGCAAAGAGATCCATCTGCAAAAGGCCACTGCACAATGGGATGCCCATGGATTTGAAAATGCACTATTAGCTTTTGTTGCTCTGAAAAAAAAACAAGAGGCTATGTCAGCAGTCGGATAAATGACTGTGCTTCACAAGCGACAGAAACAACGGTTGGGTTAGAAAGTTACATATACAACCACTATCGGGAAACCTCCAGAGAGAGGGCTAAAAGAGGGTAGCTCGCTGCCATTATCTAAGGAAGTGGAGGAGAGGTGCGTGTGTGTGTGTGTGTGTGTGTGTGTGTGTGTGTGTGTGTGTGTGTATGAGATACTGAGAAAAACAGAAGCATAATCCAAAAACACTTAAAACTGATTTTTTTTTTTAAGAAATAGGAAAGAGGGGTGCCTGGGTGGCTCAGTTGGTTAAGCGTCTGCCTTCGGCTCAGGTTATGATCCCAGGTCCTGGGATCGAATCCTGCATCCGGCTCCCTGCTTAATAGGGAGCTTGCTTCTCCCTCTGCTCCTCCCCCTGCTGGTGCTGTCTCTCGTTCTTTCTCAAATACATAAATAAAATCTTAAAAAAAGAAAAAAGAAATAGGGAAGAGTAGAAGGTACAAGCATAGAAGCTAAACTTCTTCAAATGCACCTTTTTTCTTATATATTTGATCCTAGAAACATCTGAACTGAAGAACTAAAAATAAAGTCGTTTTAGGCTCACAGCAAAATGGAGGGGAAAGTACAGAGAGTTTGCACAGACTTCCTCCCCACCCCCACGCAGGCGCAGCCTCCCTGACTGTGGGCACCCTGCCCCAGAGCAGGACACTTGTCACACTCTGTGAACCAACACTGACATGTCATTATCATCCAAAGTCCAGAGGTGACGTTAGGGTTCAGTCTTGGTGATGTATGTTCTACAGGCTCTAAGGTAGAATGACGTATACCGGCCATGACAGTATCATCCAGAATGTCTCACTGCCCCCAAAATTCTCTGTGCTCCCCCTCTTCATCCCTCCACCTCTCAGCCCCATGGCAACCAATGATCTTTTTATTATCCGCATAGATTTGCCTTTTTCAGAATGCCATGGATTAGAATGACACCATACGCTGACTTTTCAGGCTTCTTCGCTTCTCACTACGCGTTTGAGTTCCTTCCATGCCTTTTTGTGCTATGTGACTCTTTTACCAAGTTGTAAACAAAATTAAATTTGAAATGAACAATCTCTACAAATCGAAAATAAAATGATACAGGAATTATTCAGTCCCTTTTTTTTTGCAATAGTGTTGGTATTGTTATTCAGAGGTTGTCAGATATATAATAATGTGGAATAAAGCAAATAGGTAATTAGTGATACTCTAATTCTACCATTTTTTAAAAGTAAACTGTACCCCCAACATGGGGCTTGAAATCATGACCCCAAGATCAAGAGTTCCAGGCTCTACTGACTGAGCCAGCCAGGTGCCCCTGATTCTCCCATTCTTGATGTTCTGCAAACCAGGACTGTCAGTGTGGAAGAAAGGGGATAGAAATGGAACAGAAGAGGGTAAACGAGTACCTACAGTTGCCAATATGAGTTGAAAGCAGCATTAGGAGCTCCTGGGGTAGGAAGTATTTCATAGATATGTACCTCCTAGCTCTTCCACAGTAAAAGACTAAAACCAATGACCGACCCAGAGCAAGGATCATCTCTAGTGTCCGGACTGTGCTTTGGAAATTTCTTTTCTTTTCTTTTCTTTTTTTGGTTGGTAAATTTCTAACCAAAAAAAACCCCGAGGTGTTCCTGGAGAATGGGCTGATTCTGGGATGTCCCAGATGCGTCTGGGACATCTGATGATGTCACACAGCAAGGAAGGTATTAAAGACTTGGGAGTCACGATAACAGGACTCAGGAGCAGCCTGGAGAACCCCCCACTGGCCAAGATGGGCCCGTCTGAACAGCAAAAAGGATAATTATTGCAATGTGAGACATCAGATATGTTTAACACTGGGCATTCATAACAGCCTCTGAAAAGAAAAATACACTAGCCATTGTAGGAGGATGCAAGTGAACAAAGTCATTATTTTGAAAGCCGGTAATCAAAGGAAGACAGTTTAGTATTTCACCCTCTTTTTCTACACGAACTGTACTGAGTGCCGCCCAAATGGCAGATGAAGGGAAGTTTCTCTTAGAAGAACCCCAATTAGTCAATGAAGACAGAACATCACTATTTTGCAACCTTGAACCAATGAATGGAACTGAGATCATAATAGCCCCACGAGACATTGCCTGCCTCTGGATAGCGCAATACACAACCCCCCCATGAAACAGTCTAGAAAAAAAAATCCAAATGTAAGTGTGATCAAGTCTCTAGATGTCATGACCCATAGACAGGCAGCACGGAGGACAGAAGAACATGTTACAGGAGACTTCGGGCTATATTCTGCAAAATCCAGCAGGAAACGCCACAGGACAAATGGCCCACTTGCACCAGCAACCAGTTTTCAGGGAACTAAAAGGTGGGGTGGAAACCTATCGCTTTCTGAAAAAGGCTCAAAAGAAGCATCTGCTTCTTAAACTGTGGGTCATGATGAAGGAAACCAGTTTCTGTAAGGATGACATGAATGAGACAATTGGAAATAACAGTTGGATATGACGTAATGTCATATTTGATGAGATTAAGGGATACTTGTTAATGCTAGAGTATACTAAGAGCATCTTTATCTTTCGGAGATACGTCCTGCAGTGTGGAGATGCGATGAATCAGGGTCTGGGATGTGCTTCTAAATGACACAGGAGGGGATGGGCTCCCGGCCGGCTCAGTCGGTGGAGCACACGACTGCCGATCTCAGGGTCCTGAGTTCAAGCCCCACGTTGGGCATAGAGCCTACTTAATGAAAAAACAAATGACACAGGCAGGGAAGTGGATGAGAAGGGAAGAGTTGAGTTGACTGTTGACCACTGAGTTGAGTTGACTGTTACTGACGCTGGGGGGCCGGGTTCGTGGCGGGGGTGGGGAGCATTGTACTATTTCGTCTCCTTTGTCTATGCTTGAAATTCTCCATAATAGAAAAGTAACACATAAACGGACGCAAGTCAAGCGTAGGAAAACCAGAGGCTCAGAAGGAAAAGATGCCTTTGCCTTTCTGCCCAAGTTGTCTCAGCTCCCTCCCTGTACCAGCCGCCTGACGAGCAGTGTGGGCTGGGAGCCTGACGAGCAGTGTGGCCCAGGAGCCTAGAGCATGGCTTGGGAAGGCTCCGCTTTGGCTGGACAGAAGGAGGGGGATGAGTGTGGACTCCGGGGCCAAGCGCAGAGCTTCAAACTCCGGCTCTGCCCTTGCCTAGCAATGCGTCCCTGCACTGACCAGGCCTCCCCGCCTGCTCTCTGCCCCCTCATCTGTGAAGGGGGGCTGGCGAGAGCCCCAGAGCGGCGGCCGCGTAAGCACTAGATACCCCTTAGCTTCCCCCTTTGTGTGTCCTCTGACAATTTCGTTGGTCCCAGCTCGGTGTTAGGCTGGTTGAACGAACGGCTGCCAACCGAGAAGCCCAGAGCACTACGTAGGTGCTGCCTTGGCTTTGTGGGGTGTGGGCCGCGCCCCAGAGGAGGCTCCAGCTAACCACACCCTCACTACGGAAGGCTGGCCCACAAAGGGGGCTGCGGCAGAGCCAGGGCCATGGCCATCCAAGGCCGATGTCACTCCAAGGGCAAAGGTGCAGAACCCTGCGAGGTCACCTGAAGAGCTCACCGGGCACAGTGGGGACAAAGAGGAACTCCATAGGTTTCCAGGGTGTGTCAGGGCAGTGCAGGGACAGGATGGAAAGGGACCTTTCCCAAGGGTCTACTATGGGCATCACTGGATTCCTACAAGAACCTCTGAGGTTGGCGGGCCAGAGAGCGGGGGTCGGTCGCCTGCCCAAAGTTACGTCGGTAGGAGTGGAAGAGCTACTATTTGAACTCACAGACTTGCATGGCTCCAAAGCCCTCTCGAGAGCTGATTAGCTTTTAAGAGACTCTCTCCAGCCCTGGGAAAGCGAAAATATAGCACTGTGTATAAAGCCCCATTTCCCGACACATACCTCGCTTTTAAAGCGCAGTGCCATCCACTGGGCCGAGGAAGACTTCTGGTCAGGAGCACTCTGACTTGGCCCGTGTTGAGTTTCAGATTCGAATCCATTTCCGGGCGGAGCGGTCGAGCAGACGGGTGAACAGAGAGCCTGGAGACGGGAGACATGAATGTGGAAGTCATCACGTCTGTGACGGAAGTCTTCACATGGCGAGCACAGAGGAGATCGGCCAAGATCACCAAGGGGCGAGCGAAGGCAAACCGAAGAAGTAATGTGCTGAGCCCTAGGGCACTCCAAAACGAAGCTGGGGAGCAGCAAAGGCACCCGAGGAGGAGGGAGCGTGAGGCAACACAGGGATGTGTCCTGGAAGCCCAGCGAAGGTGGTGAGTCAAGGGGTGGCCATTGTCTCCAAAGCTGCTGGTGCTCAGGCAAGGTGGGGACTGAGGATGGGGGACTGGGCAACATGGAAGGTACGGGAAGACTTGACTAGAGCAGCTTTGGTGGCGCTATAGTAACCTGTGCCTCGAGCTCAAAGCACCCCTCCATGGCAGCTCTGACTTGGCGGAAGGGCATAGTGGTTAGGAGCATCTCCGAGGAGCTTTGCAAAAGGGCTCATTTCTGCTCGAGGAGAGTAGACCCAAGGTCCCGGGAGCATGGTCAGACGTGGGGTACCTCCTCGAGAAGGCCCTCAGGACAAGACAGGCCTGGATGCTTGGTGCTTTCTCTAGGTCTAAGGGCCTCTTCCCGCCACACCCATTGCTCCTTTCCTAGATAGGTACAGCCTCGGTGGTGCTGTGGAAGGTGAAGGGACCGGTGACCTGCACTACGGCCATCCCCACCCTCCACCAGGCGGAGGGAGAGGCTTCCTGTGAGCGCCACGGCCTCTGAGAGGCCCAGGCAGTGACCCCAGGGGAGGGCACGGTGACTGGGACAGGCAGCTGCATGAGAACTCGGGAAGAACGGGTGTCCAGTCCCTCTCTTTCCAGCAGTAACTGATGGAAGGTGGCTCTCAACAGAGACTAGGGGAGGGAGGCTCCATGACCCGGGGCCAAAACAGGCAGGCTCCGCCCCCCACAGTCGGCTACTCAGCCCTCACAAGTGTCTCCTGGACTCAGTTCTCCAATGACGTCTCTTGCTCCCTGCCCTCAGTCCTCCTCCCTCGGTGAGTTAGAATCACATGTGAGGAGCAAAATGATAGGTCAACCTGTTTCTCAGAGACTGGCTGATCAGATTGTCTTGGCGTGGGATTTTCAAATGATGTGTGTTAATTTGTATGCATTTGGAATTTCAACCAGTAACAGAAGGGGCAAATCCAGATGGTATACAGATGGTAACCAGACTTACTGTGGTGATCCTTTCACGATATATACAGATATCGAATCATTGTATTGTGCACCTGACACAAATACAATGTTCTATGTCAATTATACCTCAGTAATATAAAAAAGGGGCAAGAAAGTTCAGAATGGTGCAGTGGATTTTTAAAAAATTTTATTTTTTCAGTGTTCCAAGATTCATTGTTCATGCACCACACCCAGTGCTCCATGCAATACGTGCCCTCCTCAATACCCACCACCAGGCTCAACAAATCCCCCGCCCCCCTCCCCTCCAAAACCCTGTTTCTCAGAGTCCAGTCTCTCATGTTCCATCTCCACCTCTGATTTCCCCCAATTCACCCTTCCTTTCCTTCTCCCAATGTCCTCCATGTTTTTCCTTAGGCTCCACACGTAAATGAAACCATATGATAACTGACTCTCTCTGCTTGACTTATTTCACTCAGCATAATCTCTTCCAGTCCCGTCCATGTTGATACAAAAGTTGGGTATTCTTCCTTTCCGATGGAGGCATAATATTCCATTGTATATATGGACCATATCTTCTTTATCCATTCATC
>CM052883.1:10227074-10428047 GCA_028534135.1 Potos flavus | reverse complement strand
TTTTTTTTTTTTTAATGGACTGGGATAGTGATGAGAAGCCCTTTCTCAAAGCCCACTCTTCCTTCGGAGACATTTCACCAAGGAAACAGGAATGCTGGGCAAGGAAATGGAGAGTGGCTTGGGAACTAGGTTTCCCATGAGGCTGGGGTTGCTGACAATTTGCAGGACAGACCCATTTTGGAGTGGGAATTGGTCACACCTGGTGCTCATGATGAGCTGTCCACGCCTCAGCCCCGTGGGACAGCTGTTGCCTTGAGGCTCCCCAGGTGGGAAGAAGCAAAGCCGGTACCAGGAGCAGGCTGCTCACTTTTCCTTTAAAGGAAACGAGCTCCAAGTCTGGGAGGGTTGACAAGCTGGTAATTCCAGAGGCTCCTACATGGTGCTTATCCGGTGTGAAAACTTCTAAGATAAAGGCAAGCCAAAATTCATGGGTCAGGAAACACTGAGACAGTCAAAAGACATAGAGAAAATACTGGAATGAAGTCTGTTGAAATGTTGGTGGCAGTCATCTGGAAGGGTTGGGACAGGGAGGACAATAGAGATTTTAATTCTCATTTATGTTTTTCACTATTTTATACATTTCTACTAGGAGCTACTGGATTTATCTAGAAGATGAGATTAGGAAGAGGCCACAGGGATAAAGGAATCTGCTCTAAGCTCAATGAATCTAGAAAGTGTAAAATGTTTAGAAATGCAGGGAATTCGAGTTTAGAACCTGGGTGGATTCTGTTCATGTTTGGAATCTGCACACTGAAATTAAACAAGCATTTTAGATATTGTATGTTTACTTTAAAAGAGTACAATAAGCAGAACAGTAGCGTCTTATACTTTATAGTGTTCTTTTTTCCTATTTTTGAAAGTGTTCTACTTTTTCTCTTGGTTATTAGGATCCTCAGAGCTAAATTTTGGGCTTAGTCCAGATCCCATAGTATAATATATAATCATTTCCTCCCTCCATTTCTTAGCTTCAATTACTTTACACTAGCTTAGATGATTCTATTTAATCTGTCTTTATAACAAGCCCACTCCAATCCTTTTGGGGAGTGGATGGGGGGTATAATAATAATGAATGATCTTGGGATGCCTGAGGGTGCTCAGTCGGTTAAGCATCTGCCTTTGGCTCAGGTCATGATCCCAGGGTCCTGGGATCGAGTCCCACCTCAGGTTTCCTGCTTAGTGGGGACCCTGCTTCTCCCTCTGCCCCTCCCCCATGCGTGTGTGTGCACGCTCTCTCTGTCTGAAATAAATGAAATCTTTTAAAAAATAATGAATGTTCTTATTTGAGAGAAAGCCTCTGTGACATCACAAAGAACAGGAGTTTTTCTCATTTACAGATGATGGGGCTGATTCTCAGAGACAGTGGTGTAATTCCATGCTTAATCCCCTTGAACTAGAACCTAACTTTTCAGATTCCAGATTCAGTGCTTCCTCCACTGCCGAGTTAAGTAGTAGGGCTTGAGGATGACTCTTCGTGACCACTTGTCAGGGATGGTGACAGGAAAAGCCTACCGCCTCCCATGGCTGCTCACTCCCCATCTGGAAAGGGTGGAAGGTAGGTGGCCGGGGACATGGCCACATCACTGCTGATCCACTCCTGGGAAGCCTGTTGTTAAGAACCAGTCACACAAGACTGCCAAAGCCAACGGGGACAATTAGTATTTCTCAATCTTGGTTTCAAAGCAAGGGCTAGTTCCTCCAAAGACGCGCTGTCCTCATTTGTCCTGGTTTGGTGACATTTTTGTTCAAACTTGTTTTCCTGAGGGTCCCGCATCTTTCCACATGGCTGGGGAGGGCCTCTGCTCTCTCCCCTCATTGCTGGGCACCTTGCTGGGTTAGTCTCCTTGGACTTGCAGAGGCTGAAGCGACAGAAACTTATTTCCTGGAGGCAGGAAACCAGAGATCAAGATGTCAGCAGGGGTGGATTCTTCTGAGGCCTCCCTCTTTGGCTTGTAGATGGCTGTCTTCTTCCCTTGTCTGTGCACTGTCTTCCCTCCGTGCATGTCTGTGTCCGAAACTCTTCTTATAAGGATGCCCATAATATTGGATCAGGGCTCACCCTAATGACCTTATTTTGACTTCATCACCTCTGTAAAGACTTTATCTCCAAATAAGGTCCTATTCTGAAGTATTGGAGGTGAGGACTTTAACTTATGAATTTGGGGGGGGGCGCCATTTAGCCCCCGTGCTTACCCTCCATCTCCTGGTTTGGGCAACGGCCTCTGCAGAGGGTGGCCCCGGGCATCCCCACCTTTCCTGGGCCAGCAGCTGCCCCTGCTCCCGGGTCAGACCCATCTCAACTAGAATCCCAGCGCCACCACTTACCATGTGACCTTTGACAGTTTTCCTCCCACTTCTCTGAGGTTGGATTTTGTCCTATGAAACCACCTCCTACCTAATTGGGTTGTTAGGAAGAATAACAATGTCTGGAGAGTGCTGCCCTGTGGGAGGAGCTGAATAGAGGAGGCTGGGGCTGACGACTGAGCGAATCACCAGTTTATGCAACGAGGTTCAGGCCTGTCCCACCCCTGAGCTAGCTGATGGGTCAGTCTCCTCGAGAACAAAGTCTGCCTATGACCATCTATGGGCCTCCTCATGGAGTGATGCATCCTCCCCCACTGGGTGTCTTTCAGAGCTCAGCTCCGCGTTTAAGGTCCAAAGAAAGAAAGAAGTTCTTTCTCAACCTCTCCGGCTCCTGGTGACTTTGCTGTCCCAATGGTGGGTTTAGGTCTTGATTCGGGGTGATGTTGCTTTAATTTTTTTTTTTTTTAAGATTTTATTTATTTATTTGACAGAGAGAGATCACAAGTAGGCAGAGAGGCAGGCAGAGAGAGAGGGAAGCCGGCTCCCCGCCGAGCAGAGAGCCTGATGCGGGGTCGATCCCAGGACCCTGAGATCATGACCTGAGCCGAAGGCGGAAGCTTTAACCCACTGAGCCACCCAGGCACCCCCATGTTGCTTTAATTTTTAAGGTTTAACAATTGAGCCTCTTTTTTTACTTTTTGCCACGGTTCCCTTTACAAATCATAGGTGTGATGGATGATTTTATGTGTTAACTTGACTGGCCCACGGGGTGCCCAGATATTTGGCTAAATATTATCCTGGGTGTGTTCGTGAGGGTGTTTTTGAATAAGATTAACATTCAAATTGGGGCACCTGGGTGGCTCAGTTGGTTAAGCGTGTGACTCTTGGTTTCAGCTCTTGTCAGGATCTCAGGGTCATGAGATCGAACCCTATTTCAGGCGCCCTGCTCAGTGGGGAGGCTACTTGGGATTCTCTCTTTCCCTCTCCCTCTGCCCTACGTCTGCTCATGTTCTCTCTCTCTCTTAAGTAAATAATAAAATCTTTAAAAAAAAACATTTATTTTTTTGCTTCATCTATTTTTTCTTTTTAAAATTTGAATTAATATCCTCCCAAATTCACAAAAATGAGTTTTCAAAATATAAACATAAGAAAAAAGTATTCCACATTTGTTCATTTCTATAATGATATGTAACTTTTTTCATGTATTCAGACCACATTATTTTATTTAAATTCAATTAGCCAACATATAGTATATCATTAGTTTCAGAGGTAGTGCTTAATACTTCATCAGTAGCATATAACACCCAGTGCTCATCACGTCATGTGCCCTCCTTAATGTCACCTAATTACCCCATCCTTCAATACCTCCCCTTACTAAAGCATTTAAATCAATAGACTCAGTAAAGCAGGTTGCTTTCCCTAATGTGGGTGGGCCTCATCTAATCAGTGGAAGACCCGACTAGTACAAAATGCCAACCCTCCCCTGAATAAGAGAGAATTCTTCCTGCCTGATAGCCTTTTGAACTGGGACATCAGCTTTTTCCTGCCTTTGGACTCAAAATGAAACATTGGTTCTTTCTGGGTCTCGAGCCTACTGACCTTTAGAGTAAGACTGCACCATCAGCTCTCCCGGATCTCCTGCTTGCCAACTCACTTTGTTGATCTTGGGACTTGCCAGCTTCCATAACTGTGCGAGCCAGTTCCTTAAAATAAATCTTTATATATATTTATATGTCTATACCTCTATCTGTATGTATGTTTATCTGTATGTACAGAATACACACACATACACACACATGCACACACACACACTCTTAGTTCTGTTTCTCCAGAGAACCCTAACACACTAGGTAAATTCCCAGTGATGACCACTAGCATACCTGTGGGTGCCGCCACCCCATCCCAACAAGTGGGTCCACATTCCAGCAAATTCTAATTGACACCGACTTCAAGGAACTATTGTAACCATTGTTCTTACTGCCTCCAAACACGAGGAAGGTGTTTCTTCTCAGCCGGGATGGTCCCCCCTCTAATGGGCATATCACTTCCACCCGGGGCAGGGGTGATGTGGCTTCACCTCCGGACTGTGCCCCTGCAGAGGGAGGTAGAGAGAGTGAAACATGAATTTGCTCAACTACACGCAGACAAGGACCAGCCAGCTCCAGACTCTGGTGCCAAGCCTCGTGCTCAATGTCTGTGCCACATGACAAGCCTCAGACCCTTGCTGTACATCAGACCCGTCTGTGCCAAGTTGCCTCATCCATCAAGAGCATGGGCTTGGCTGACCTGGGAGGGGCTCCCCCTCTCCAGTCACTGTGTGTCCTGCTCTCCACATCCGGCCAAGGGCAGCAGCGGATGGCTGCCCGGGTGAAGGAGGTGACCCCAAGCCTATCAGAGCCATTCCTCTAGCTGGACCAGAGAGCAAGCCGGACAGAGGACAGACCTCGTGTGGTCTAAAGGATCAGTCCCCAGAGTGCGCTCTGTGGGACACTGGTCCTGGGGGTGCCTCAATTCATTTGGGGAAATGCTCCTCAGTCGAGACCTGTCTTGGAAGCAAAGTCCATAAAAGAGGCCCTGAGAAGCACTGTAATAAGAATCTGCTTAACTCTAAGAGGGACATTTACTGAGGGCTTTCCAGGAGCCAGCTGGTAGTGAGTGCTGAACTCATGGATCCTCAGGACTACCCAACGTGTTGGCAACTATTACCGCCCCATTTTACAGATGAGGAAAATTGAGGCAAACGAAACTTGCTCAAGTCCGAACAGTTGAATTTAGACATAATTCACTTCATGGATCATGGCTTTGCTATCAAGTCCAGGCTCCCCACTGGTGCCCCCGGGCACTCCAAGGGTGGGACTATCGCTAGGCCAGCCCAGAAGAAAGTTCTGGTTCCTTTCAGGCCTTCACTGACACCAACCTCAGGGGTGTTGAGCCTGGCTCCCTGTTCAGCCACTGCTGGTGGAGTGTGGGTGGGGCTGCAGTTGTAGGGCCCTTATTGCTTGAAAAGTTTGTCTTGGTAGGGGCGCCTGGGTGGCTCAGTCAGTTAAGCATCTGACTCTTGATTTTCGCTCCGGTCATGATCTCAGGGTCCTCAGATCAAGCCCTGCATCAGGCTCCACACTCAGTGCAGAGTCAGCTTGAGACTCTGTCCCTCTTCCTCTGCCCCTCCCCCCACTCCTGCACACACACGCTGTCTCTAAATAAGTAAAATCTTTAAAAACATTTGTCTTGGTAGGCTGCCCTTTCCTTCTTCCTTCGGCTAGACAGAGCAGGCTTCTGTTGTTCTTTTTTTTCTTTTTAAATTGTGGTTAATTGTGCATAATACGTAAGTTACGATTTTAACCGTTTTAAATCCTACAGTTCTTTGGCATAAGTCCGTTCACATTGTTGTGTGGCCATCACCATCATTCGTCTCCGCGACATCTTCATCTTACCCAACTGAAACTTGGTACCAGCAACACCACTCCCCTTCCTCCTTCCGCCAGCTCCTGGCAACTCCCAGTCTACTTTCCGTCTCTATGAATTTGACCCTTCTAGACACCTCATGTAAGTGGGATCCTACAGTATTTGTCCTTTTGTGTCTGGCTTATTTCACTGAGCACAATGTCCTCAAGGTTCGTCCATGCTGTAGCATGTGTCAGAATGTCCCTCTGTTTTAAGGGTGAATAGTGTTCTGCTGTATGTGTATATCACATATTGTTTATTCATCCTCCTATCAGTGGATACTTAAGTTGCTTCCCACCTGTTGTGAACACTGGGGCTCTGGCCATGGATGGATAAACATCTGTACAAGTCCCTACTTTCGATTCTTGTGGGCATATCTCAAAAAGTGGAATTGCGGGATTTATATGGTAAGTCTACGTTTAATTTTTGAGGAACCGCCGTACTGTTTTCCACAATAGCTGCACAATTTCACATTCCCACCAGCAATGAAAACAGGTTCCAATTTCTTCACATCTCCAACAATTTTTTTTTTTTGGTATATTATCTGTGATAATGGGTGCAAGATGATGTTGGTCTTTTTTTTTTTTTTTAAATTGTTTCTGCCTGTAGGTATTTCCATGTTGCTGTTTTCTTTGGCTCCAAGTATGAGATGTAGGAGGCAAAACAAAACTGGGGAACTTAACACTGTATCATTCTTTCGGTCCTGAGGTCCCAAGCTGGTCTGTTGCTTTCTTCACTGTACCTTTCAGAGTCTTATGGTCTTTTTTTAAAAATGTATTTAACATCTAAGGTTTTTAGTTGTATTTAGAGGAAGGAATAGGAAAAGTCTATGTACTTTATATAGTAGATATACCATGTTAAGAGAACCCTGAATCTCTTTAATACACAGGTCTTCTCTCCAACTTTTTCTTAAAATTTACTGAAGAAACCAGTTTGTTTGTCCTAAAAGCTTTCCACAGAATTGGATTTTACTGACTACATTTCCTTTGGTATGATTTAACATGTTCCTCTGTGCCCAGTATTTTCTGGGGAGTTGGTGGTTAGACTTAGAGACTTCATCAGATTCAGGGAGAGTTTTTGGCAAGACTCCATCACAGGTGGGGTGTGCACTTCTATCACAAGGCACGTGATACCTTTTGTGTCTTTTTGGTGACATTACCCCTTCAGTAGTTACCAGTTTTCCTTTTTAAAAATTTTCTAGTATCATCATGAGTTCATGAATTTAATTATATATTTCCAATCCATTGCTGTTATTATTCTTGTTGATGTCCACCACAGGTGTAGCTACTAGCTTGAAAGAGCTTCTTTACATTCTTTTGACAGAGCCCCAGGTGTTTCTGTCAGTCCCTTGGATGTCTGGTATGAAAAGATGCTCCAGATTCATCTTGGACTATTTTTGCCCTAAATCTGGAACCAGCCATGCTTTGAGGAGCTCTGGATCCTTCTGGTCAGAAAGGTATTTAGAGGCCACAATTTGGGGACTGAGGGGTGCTCACCAACTACTGGCTTGGTCACTGTTTTTAGGCCTTTTCTGTAAACCAAGCTAGGAAATAGTATATAATAAGTGTGCATTTAAGATAAATATATCATGAATTCAAGTTGGTATTTTCACATGAAATGCAGAATGGAAGAGTTTTAATTTAACCTCTTTGGTCTTAAAGATGCAACTTTTTTCCTCTTACGCCAAAAACTTGGTTCCCTATGATATCACTTTCTCCAGTAATAAACATACAAGAGTCTCAGAATAACAGTACAATATCACCAAAACAATACACCACTTCCACAAACAGAACAATAGCTGAAAATGATTTTTGTCTATTAGCCAGTCATTCATTTATTTGTTGCCACTATTTTTTTTTGACTGGTTTATTTTAAAAAATTTTTTTTTATTATGTTCAATTAGCCAACATATAGTATTATCATTAGTTTTGATGTAGTTGCCACTATTTTTATCCTTTGGATATTTATCCTTTGGATATTTCCCACCAGGAATGCACAGTGAAATTCCTGTATCTGAAAATCATTTGAAATAATTCCTTTGTGTTTATGCCACAAATTTGATATACAGTTATGTTCATTCATTTCGTTTTGCTTTTAATTTTTAAGAATTAAAAGATTATTTTTTATTAATTAAAAAATTATTTTAATAATTTAATAATTATAAATATTCACATATTTCTAAAGCCATATCTATAAAGCAAATTATACTTGGACAGGTCTATCTCCTATCTCCTTCAAACCTATCTCCTATATATCACTCTCTATCTTCCCCTACAGGTAATAATTAAAAGCTTTTTTTTTTTTTTTTGGTTTGTCTTTCCATCTTAAAGAACAGAAACAAAATCTACTCATGCATAGATCCTTCCCTTCTTAAATAATGGGTAGCATATAATTTACTTTTCCCTGTCTTGTGGTTTTTATTCTGAAAATCATTCCATAGCAGCATACAGAGATATTCTTAATTCCTTTTTATAGCTACATAGTATCTATTGTGTGAATGTACTGTAATTTATGCAAGTGATCCCCTGTTGATGGAAATTAAATGCTTTTATCAGTGGAATTTCTATACTGAGTAACTCTGTCACATTGTTAAGCAAGTCCCTATGGAGGGACCTTTCAAGTTATGTCTCCATTACAGCCTTCTCCATACAAGGGGCTGGCTCTATCTGTGTATAGTTCCTAGAGCTGTTAGTTCCCAGCAAGCAAATATTCCTGATAAGGTACTAACTAGAGTTTTGTTTTAATTGTATTTATTCATTTGGCGGGGTAGGGGGAGAGAAAGTGTGGACGAGCTAGGTAGGGGTGGGGCAGAAGGAGAGGGAAAAGCAGGCTCCCTGCTGAGGGCTCGATCCCAGCACCTAGAGATCATGACCTGAGCCAAGGCAGACGCTTAACAGACTGAGCCACCCAGGAGTCCCCAAACTACAGTTTTAATTCCAAAGTTATTTGAAAAATTTTTCCTGAGGGAGAATAAGGAGTTATTGTTTACCAGGGACAGAGTTTCTGTTTAGGATGATGAAATTCTGTGGACGGATGGTGGTGATGGCTACGCAACACTGTACTTAATGCCACTGAACTGTACACTTAAAAATAATTAAAATCGTAAATTTTATGTGTATATTTCACCTCGATAAAAAAAGATCGATGGGAAACACTAAAAAAGTTTACTAAAAATAGCAATAAAGATTTTTGAATGTCAAAAAAATGACCCCAGTAAACTGCTACTTTACTGTGTAACTTTATACCAAAATAAAACTTATACATAAACTAAATGAGATTTTTAACTGGTACAAATGTGCTTTGTCGCAGGGTCAGGAGCAGATGGGGAGGTGGCTCCTTTCTCCACTGTTGCAAGACATGAGGGCCGGTCACCTTCCAAGCTGAGTCATATCTGACATGGCATCAGTACAAATTACTCTCCAACTTTAATGATGAGACAGCAAGTTAGCACTTTCCAGACTTATATTTATCTTACTAGACGGTGATTTGAATTTTATGGTTTCTAAATGAGGCATTTATGACCAGGAAATCCAGCTCAGTGACAAAGGAGGCAAACTGTTATATCCATTCCTGCTTATGTTAGAGTCAAGCTTTATGACGCTGCACTGGGGAGGTCAGAGACTCGGGCGAACCGACGCAGAGAATTTTCTTAAGTCCTAAATCTGGATCCACTAATTGGTGGGCTGTTGACTCCGGGGAGTTGCCATCACGCTTCCCCCTGTCTTCTGCATGACCTTGTTTCCACCTGTAAAACACGGCCTTTTCACTGACTGAGAAGGTTTCTAAGACACCAAAAGATCCTTGGCATCTGGGAGTTCAAGACAGGCATCACCTTTTCTTTCCTCAACTTGTTATGTAAGAAGCAGCCTTAAAAACCCTTCGAGTAGGAAAAGCAGCTATTTTATTTCTTGTGGAAAGACTCCTCTTCCTTTCATCACCGCAAGTACATGGGGCTGGGCGACAGTGAACTCACCTGCCGGTCGCCGGGCACCCCAGAGGCAGGCCCTGCAATGAGAGCTGTCACTTGACTTGGTTTTCTTTGGGACAACGTGGGTCGCGGAGCGGGTCTGCACACACGGCTGCCAACGCATTGCTGGGATTGATGACCACCTTGTCTCTGAGCATTCATCTCAAAAGCAAGCAAGGAAGCTGATAAAGAGGGAACTCTTGACACAGCTGACCAGGAAAAGCAGAGGCAACAGGGTGTCTGTGCATATTTAGCAACGACTAGAAGAATTCGGAGCCAGACCATGATGCAACAGTGCATTTAGGCAAATCCTCTGGCAGATCTGATGCCTAGACCTGCCTCTGGAAATCTGCATCATGGAAACACACACACAGGGGCAGACAAAATGGTGTAATCATTGCCCAGGTACCCAACGTCAGCTGCAACAATTACCGACACTTGTCAATCTTGTTTCATCTACCCACCCTCTTTCTTTCCTCACAAGTATTTTAAAGCAAATTTCATAAACCACGTTATTTCACCCCCAAGGACTCCAATATCCTGCCCCTCCTGGGACTGTCAAACAATAAATACCCAATATTCACTACCGGAAAATGAGCAATGTTATTTTTAATACAGATGTGGTACAGAATGTTTAATTACAGCAGGGCAGAGATTCTAGTTAAATAAAATTAAAAACCTTTATTTTTCCAAATATAAAATTACTAAATTAATGTCTCAAAAGAAAATATAACATGGTGAAAGCTTTAAAATTACACCACTATTCACCACAGGATTTATGATTTACCAATTACACACTCCACCATTTTGGCAAAAGGATGAAATTTTTTAAAACAGTTTATAAACTTAACATAGCAAAGACTGTGTACATCTCCATATTGCACTTTTTTATGTACAAGGATAAAACAGGAAGGTCAAGTTTGTTGCATATACTAAGAGCGGCACAAGTCTGTCACAACTGAACTGAATGCAGAAGCTGATGTGAGGAGGATTAAAAATGTAGAAATGTCATACATGTATGTACAGAATGTAGAGACTGTATGGACAAACTATGTACATAACTATATACTGTACTACTTTTAAATTTTTAGCATAGTTTTGTTTATTAATAGAGGCCTTTGGTTCTAAACTGCTTGACTAGTTTTAAGCTCACACAGTTTCTTAAGCTTCCATATTTTTTTAAATGCAAGTAGATGAGTATAAAAGCACTAGCCCTCCTGGCCCACTGGTACAAAAGTTACAATGGTCAGTTCCCTTAGGTCATCAAAAACTAGTCACAAAAATAGTTCTCGTATTCAACCTGAACGTGCCACAGGGAAAAAAAAATATTTTCAAGATTTTCCAGCTTTGCCTACAGGTGGAGGTTACTCCAGCCTCAATTTCAGCACTACTGTCCCTGCTAAGGACATTCCAGAACACTTATTTTCTCTAGGCCATTTATTTTAATACTACTCTGTAAGGAAGAATAAAATTTCACTCCAGCTTAAGAGAGTCCACCACACACCTCTGTTAAGACAGAATGAAAACTTTGAATATTGCCAGTAAGATTTAAAAAAATATGTGTACGCCCTTATGACTCCTCTAGAAAATCTGCTACGAAATAACACAGTTCTTCGTTTCCTTTCTCTCCCGTTCCCCTTCACGTCTCCTTGTGCTCGGTCTTCCCCATGTCTTGCACGAGCCCAGTGATTAGCTTTGGAGATCATCCTGAGTTTGCAAATGACAAAGCAAGTCCCCACAGGTGGCCCATCAGGCAAAATCACACAATTGAAGACGAGCTGGTCATCCCATGAACCATGGTGCTTGTTGGAGTCCCACTGATGGCATTGAAGATATGAAGGGAATTCGGTAAAACGCTCGTCTTCTCCTCCAGCGGGCAAATCTTGAGGCACAGAAACACAATATTACCTAGGTGTCATGCTCCTAATGACATTTCTCAATGACAACGTTGATTCCTTCCCTGATGGTCACTATTCCCCTGAATGATGGCAGTTTGCGGAGGCACTGAGTCAGCTCAACTAGCAAATGGCCTTTTTCAGATCAGGATTACATGGAGAAAGTCAAGCACCACAGGTTTTGTTTCCTTTACAAATCAGTGAATGGAGCTTTCTAGACTCACCAGATTATAAGTGGTGAAGCCTATCTTACACATACTTGGCAGGGACATGACCTAGTCCTGTCCCTTGGAAAGGTCTTTTAAAAAATGAATCCTGAGCCTCTGTTTCTCTACCGGCTCCTTGTCTCAGGGCCCAGGATTTCCATCCTGGGAAGGAGCGAGCAGCTGCCCATCTGACCCCGAACAAGTCTCTCTTCAGGTTTGGTGATGCAGGGGAGAATTCTAAGGGCAAGACTTGACCTACTGCCAGGTGGCAACTGAGAAGAACATACACATTCGGAGGCTCCCCTGGAAAAGCCCAGAGCAAGTCTACTCTAGGTCACAACCCTTTTTTGCTTGAGGGTTCAAAAGAGTTTACTCTTCCCAGTTGTTGAGATAATGCAAAGTTCAAGTGCAGTTTCTTAGAGCAAAGCCCTGTGTTAAATGTCCAAATAACATGGGAGTTTACTTCAACATTATCAGTCCATATGTTTTTCCTACTTTCATCTCTTCTGGTGCCAAATGCTGACACCAACTGATCAAACTCTCTGTTACACAGGAATCTACAAGCTTTGTGGAAGAGACCTCAAGCTTTCTCCAAAAACTTGTTTCCACGAGACCATCTCTTTCTGCTTAATTATTCACACATTTCTTTCTTTCATCATTTCCATTTTTTTCTACTTTCCTAAAGGTCCAGAAGAGGGTGCCTCCTTTTGCACACCTACTGTCCTTATGCCAACATCTACAGTTGTTCAAACACAGTCCTAACTTTATGTGAGGCAGTCTATCGAGGTTCAGAAAAATAAAATTGAAAAATGACATTACCATCCCATCTGATTGTGTCAGCATGGAGGAGGGAAAAAAGCACACAAGTGAGAGCTTAGACATTTAAATCAGTTTTCCGTGACAGAAATTTCCTAACTAGACCATCACATGATATGTTAACTGACACAAGTGGGCCTGGCTTCCATTTGCAAGACTGAAAGACCATTATGTAGGGAACGGACAAAAGTCTTTACATATGATGGAGGTGCTAACGTTGATTAAGACTGGCACCATGACTCAGAGGTCATCGCTGTGGTTGATGGAGAACGGACCCCTGAGAAGGCAATACTGTGGCAGCTGCTCTCTGATATTCGGTCGGCCGCCCAGCCAGCTGTCCCCTTTGACTACGGAGCCCACATACCTAATCCTACTGGAAGGAACCCCTACAGGAAGGTGCTAGTAGCATGTAACTGAGAAAGATGCCCATCACGACGGGGAACAGCCATGAAGAATCCACTGGGGCACCCAGGTCAGCTGTAAATCGCCAAAAACTGAACAACTCTATTTTTTTTTAAGTGGCAAAAGTCATTTAATGCAACAGAAAATTCCTTAAACCGGGCTGGTAAATCCTGGTCTTTTGAAGGATTGGGTGAATGAAAAAATTTCTAGGAACACTATGGGTATTTCTTATGCGAGTTTTGTTTTGTTTTGAACTAGATTAGTGTGGGGAGGGGCAGAGCTTCGAACCACGGCCACCTCTGAGAGCGACAAAAGGGAGGGGGCGCTGCCCTCCTTTGGTCATATTGGCTGGTATCAGGTGGGCGAGTTGTTAGCCGTTCCCCAAGTAACCTGTGTTCAGAAAGCAGCAGCAGGTAGCATGCTACATTATTCTTCCGATACCAAATTCTAGAAGGTTTAGGCTATCGCAGGGTGTATCTGAGACCCTGACTAATGTGTACTTGCTCAAAATGAGAATCCCAGCACGGCACCTACCTGCTCATGCATGATTTCAGAAAGCTCTTTCGCCATCTCCCTATAGTTGGCCTTCATTTCTTCCTGGTACTCTAACTGGTCCTCTTTGATCAGACGCTCATTTACTGCTAAGGCTTGACCACAAGCTTCCACAAATTGCCTAAAATGGTGTGAGAGAGGGAAATAAAGATATGTTGAGGACACAGAGTGAGTCTAACTGGTAACATCTTTTTCTTGAATGAGCACAGAAACGACTGATATTTGACGAGAGAAAGACACTTCCAGTGTGCTTTACCTGAAAACTTCTTTAAGTAACTTCACTTTGTTGTCTGGGTATCTTTTTGTGTTTGTGTCATCTAAGAAAGCTCGGGCATATGCTAGTGGGCCCGCATTGACCTAGATAAAGAACAAAGATTTTAAATTATGTTATAATAAAAATGACCATTATCACTGATTTGGTTTCATTTGGCAGGTTCTAAAAATGCCATTTCAGTTAGTCATGACCCGTGTCCTCCAGGGACGGACAGCCCCAAAGAGGAAACCATGGACAAAGCTTATGTTGTTCTATGTCACTTTATTTTATCAACTCAGACATCATTAGGGCACTTGATGGCTCATTTTATGAAGGAAGAAGCAAAGTTTGGAAAACGGAACCATCTGTTCAAGGTTGAACATCCGATAAGTAAAATACCTAAGATCAGAGGCCAAGTCTTCCAACTGGTATTTGTGCTACTCTACACTGAACTAAGGTCCATCTGGTGAGTTTAGTGAAAAACTGAAGAATATAGTATATTGGCCAGTTTTTAAAAACCAACCGTTCGCCTCCTTGAACTGTGTAGACAGCCATGAGCAAATGACTTGCTACCTTCAAATGAAGTAACCATGTGAAGTGTGCTGGAACACTGAAGAGTACGGGCCTTTAGCCACAGGGGGAGTGAACCAGAACCCTGCATCTCACGATCAGCCCAGAAGAGTTCTCTGAAGTTGGGGAGGTCAGGATACATGGGAATGTGGAGAGCAGGAAGGTTAGACCCACTGGGTGGGAAGGAGAAAGTCCCAGGCCTCTGAGACAGTGTGAGAAACAACCTGACCACGTGATTATTGCATCGTTTTTCCTGGGAGGTGTGGTGGGCTCGGAAGGTAAGTTCAGTAGGGAGGGCTGTCTGTCTGCTCTGTCACTGTTGGCGAAGGAGCTGGGCTGCGGTTCTGACCCACGGTGGACAGGACTTGTGCACAATGGCAGGAGAACCATAGGCGGGGAGACAGAGGGCCACAGTGGTGGGAAGTGGGCCCTCCGAGACAGGAACAACTAGCTAACTTTTGATGGCGACTGCAGGTGTCATCACACTGGTGTTGTGTGGGGAACTACATTAATGACCTGGGCATGACCCAAATGACCAATTATCCAAAATGACACAATCTACTCAATTTTAAGGATATGAAAAGAGAAAAGTTGGTAAGACTTCATAAGGTCTAACCAAGTGAGATCTTGGGAGTATAGAGTCGCACAAGCCACCTGATGGCTCTGTCTTATATAAGAGCAACCCCAGTGAGGCTCTTGGTGAAAGAATTACAGAAATAAAATGGTAAAGTTAATTTCCTCCAGCTGCAACTTTGTTGTTATCTTGGTGGTCACACATGTATAAAAATCTCATCATGGAATGATGATCATCGCTTTTTAAGATGACTGGGTATTTATATATATATTTTAAGAATTATTTATATGACAGAGAGCATGTATATACGCATGTGCAGGGTGGGAGGGAAGAGGAGGGAGAGAGAAATTCAAACAGACTCCCCATGGAGTGCAGAGCCTGAGGTGGGCTCTATCTCAAGACCCTGAGATCAGACCTGAGCCGAAACCAAGAGTCAGATGCTCCATCAACTGCCCCACCCAGGCACCCCGACGATTGGGTATTTATAAAACTCTAAGGCTACTGTCAAATGGCAGGGCACATTTTGCCCTTTAGAAAGCTCAACCTGTCCAGCCACACCCTATACTGGCGCCCACACCCCTCTGCTGGTGTTCTGATAGGGGCTGGATGTTCCCAGGCTATGTTACTGAGCAGTTTTGTTTTTTAACTGCAGAAAATTGTGGCCTCTGACCCCACTATGTAATTACTCATATTGCTGGACTATTTATCATATTCACTTGGTAACTTATTTTGGTACTTAAGTCTTTCAGGTCATGGGGGAAGAGGTTCAAACACCTGTAATTATTTCTGTGGTGAAGGACATTTCTTAGAAAACGTTAGGTAACAACCCAGTGTGGATTTGATAAAAAGATGACAAGAACTCATTCCAAAAAATGAACCAAAAAACCCCTAAAACTTAGATATTACAATCTAAATGCATCCTTTTTAAAGAGAAAGGATTAGATATAAGGATATGTGTGTGTGTGTGTTTGTGTAAAATTTATGCTAGAATTATTTATATATACTGAAAAATCAATAAATCAAGAAGCATACTAATCACTGGAAGGAGATAATTTAACATTTACCAATTTCCTAGGATATTATATAAGTAAGATACCCTTTAAAAACTAGTTATTTTTAAGTATGATATACAAACCAAAAGGTACATACGAGTATATAGCTTGTTGAATTTTCACAACTGAACATATATGTATAATCGGTACTTAGATCAAAAATGATCTTTTCCATAAATGGTGCACATTACTGGATAGCTATATGGAAAAAAAAGTATCATGAGCCTTATCTGTTACCACCCACAAAAATCCATTCTAGATGGACTGCAGATCTATATTGAAATGCCAAACAAAGGAAGGAAACATAGAACATTTTTGAGACAGATTTAAGAACCAAGTTCTTACAGAGGACACAAAATGCTACAAAAAATGCTACACAAAATGCTACACAAAAATGCTACCAATTAAGGAAAAATTAATTAATTGAGCTATATTAAAATAAAGAATTTCTGTAAATCAGAAATTAAGAGAGTGAAACTTAAGATACTTTTTCAGATTATAAATTTCATAGAAACCAGAAAACAACAGTTTTATAAGGAAACCTACAGCTTCTTTATATTTAGAAGAGTCTTAATGCTTCTGGTTAGGCTCCTAGAATTCCCCAAACTTAAAAAAACAGAAAAAAATGAAGAAACAGGTTCATATGGAGAGCGTTTTCCTGCCCCTAGCGGACAGCTCATGGACACTCTCTCTACAAGCAGGGTCGGGTGGGGGCCCTCAGTCTACCGCCCCCCTCTGGTATCAGGAGAAACTGCACAGATCCTGGAAGGCAAGTGGGATTGCCAGGTAAGCTGAGGAGCTACACTCAACCTGGCTGGACTTGAAATTTACCAAGGTCCAGATGAGCCTGGGCACCTGCTGCCCCTGGTTTGCTCTGCCCAGCACTCGGCTCACCTGGACGCTCACGCTGCCTTGCAGTTTGAGCTGCAGTTTGATCATATCCACTTCGGCTGAGGAGCACAGCTGCCGGAGCTCGGCCACCTTCTTGCTCATCTCGTCGATGGCCACTTCGATGGGGTTCAGATCGGTGTGGTGCTGGTACATGACGGGGATCCGCTTCTTCACATAAGGGAAGCAGTGTATTGCTGTGGAGGAACGGGTTCCAGAATCATTCCGCAGCCCGCACAATTTTTACAGTTACTGAGGCAGAAGTACTTAGCAGTCTCGTGTTAGAGATAAGGAACACAAAGCTTGCCCAAGGCACAGGCTGGTATTTTGTGGAACCAGAGTACTGTCTTCCTTTATCACCGCATATGTTTAATGATAGGCTGTATCATGTGAAGTCAAGAGAGTTGGGTCCTTGTTAACCTTTAATGTGAGAAGTATGTGTTTGATGAAATCACTTTATCATTCCCTGCTCAATTTTCTTAACCATAAATGCTTTCCCTTCCTTGGAAGTTGTGAGATCTGAAAGAACTAGTAGGTAAAAGATGGCTTGGAAGATATAAAGAACAGTACACTGTTCTGAGATGTCACGGAACAGATTTTAAGTCCAGAAAATCGCTCCATAAACATACCCTTGAGAAAATTCATTTCTCTACAGAACTTTGAATCACATACTTGAGTTTGCACAAAGCAGAGAAATCCACGAAAAATAACAAGTGAGAATGTATTTCCCAGCAAAGAATTTTAGGAGCCAGAAATTCACAAACTACTGATGTCACACTAATAATAAAGATATTCTGGGGGCGCCTGGGTGGCTCAGTGGGTTAAAGCCTCTGCCTTCGGCTCAGGTCATGGTCTCAGGGTCCTGGGATCAAGCCCCGCGTCGGGTTCTCTGCTCGGCGGGGAGCCTGCTTCCCCCTCTCTCTCTGCCTGCCTCTCTGCCTACTTGTGATCTCTCTCCTTTCTGTCAAATAAATAAATAAAATCTTTAAAAAAAAAAAAAAAGATATTCTGAAACATAAATGAATAAAAAACAGAGATAAAAATATTTACTTTTTCTTATACTTTCTTTTCTACAAAAAGCCAATCGGTATTGTTTTCATTCATTATAACAAGATACCTGAACATATCAACACCAAAGAGTTTAAAAACGAGAAAAACAGCCGGTTCTAATTTGGGTCTGTTTCAATTTCTAACTTGTTGCTTTACATGATATATAAATATCTATAATATCTTTATTTAATATATATATTTATGAGTAGACATGAATATATATGCTTAACAGCTTAGTTTATTTTTTAACAAGCAAAAGTAAGATGGGAGTGTTATGTTTGGATCACTGCTCTTCAGCAAGTGGCTGGGGAGAGTTTACTTAGGATAAAATGAGAAAACAGGGCCAGGCGCCATGGAGCACACAGTTCAGACGGACCCGTCTGGGGTCTAGAAAAGCAGGAGGTGTTCAGTCTGCCGCGGCCTCCAACTGTCACACCCGTACAGGCCTGTTCCAGTCCCTAAAGGCTTGTGTTTTTTAAACCAATCTAAGGCCAAAGGTCTTGTCTCCTATTTCTTTTGCATTCCTTGTAGATACGGTTTTGAATGGCAGCACTGTGATTGCTAAACCCTCCTTGAACCTAACACTTCTTTGATAGGGTGACGAGAACTGGGCGTTGCTGCTTTCTGCCAGGGAGCACGGGGACGAGGACAGAAAGCGCTTTATAGATGCGTGCAGCTGCAGTGGATTTGTCCCAAGTCCCATGGAAGTGGTGCATGAGGCTAACGGCCCTGTCAAAACACATGTGATTAGTGTCATCACAGAATTTCTAGGGCTGTGTTGTGACAGCAGTACTGTTTCAGAGAGAAAAACGAATTCCAAGGATGTTTGTGAGGTGCCCGTGGACTATACGGATTTCACTCAGCGTGAAAGTCCCGAGTCTTGCGATGGTAACTGGAGATGTAGAGGAGCAAGGCAGAGTATGATAACACAGAAAACTCAGAGCCTGTGCCTGAGCCCACCAGGCCCATGTAGCTGGGTCTCCGCCTGCCTTCCTTGCTGGCCCCATCTTTCCCACTCTCCCTCAGTCACTCAGCTCCAGCCACGCTGGCCTGCTGGTCGTCCCCTGAATGTGCTGGGTACAAGCACCCTCACCATTGGCCTTGGCCCTGACAGCTCCGTGTCCCTCCAGACGTTTGCATGGTCTACCCCCTCACCTCCTTCAAGTCTGAGGAGTCACCTCCTCAGTGAGGCCTCCCCAGTTTACCCCATTTAAACTGCCACCCTCCCCAGTCAACCTCACATGTCTGATCTCCTTTTGCTTTGCTCAAGGACACACATTTCCTTCCAATGCAGGTATGTTTCCCATTACGTTTACTGCTTATCGTCCGTCTCCTTCTGCTGTTAGGTAAACTGTGGAGATCTCTGTTTTGTTACTCTGCCAGGCTGAAACACTGCCAGCGCTCCACACATTTCATTGAATTAATGACTGTGTTGCTGCCCAAGTGGCTAGATGAAAAAGCAAAGTGGCCTGGAAGGTGGAAAATTAGATGACTGAGTGAGCCATTGTGTTACTAAAAAAATGGCCAGCCCTTGTGCTGGGCAGCCCTTCCAGAAGGAGGATGAGGAAGAGGTGGCCGAGAGGGGTGGGTGCCCGTACAGTCGGGTGAGACTAAACAGAACGTGAAGAGCAGGAGAATACCTCTGCCCCTACTGGGAGTCTTGGCAGGATTTGGAAGACTCTGGAATACTGAGGGACTGGGAAGAATCTCCACAGCAGGAGTTCTACAGGAGGGGGTCAAGTTGGGAGGCAGGCTCAGAAATTTACAGCAAAGGAGCCTGCAGGGTGATTACTAGGTTTTCCAAATGATCCCGCAATTGCAGCAGACTGACTGACCAATCCAGGGAAGTGAGCCTTTGCTGGGTTCAGAGGGCAGGGAGGGCCAGGACTTCCCCAGAACTTGGACGCTCAAAGGTCTGGTTTGAAGTAAAGCAATGGAATTGAGAACCTACAAACCTAAAGGATTAATAACATAAGAGAAACTCTCACGTTCAAAGTCTTCAGAATATCCTGGTGTGTGTATCTTCAACTGAAGGTTGATATAGAGCTTACGTGCTTTTAAAGGTTTTATTTATCTCTTTATTTAGAGAGAAAGAGAGCTCGAGCAAGCTGGGGGAGAGGCAGAGGGAGACGGAGAATCCCAAGCTGACACCCGCTGGGCGTGGAGCCCCAGATAGGGCTTGATCTCACGATCCTGAGATCATGACCTGAGCCAAAATCAAGAGTTGGACGCTCAACTGAGCATCCAGGCGCCCCCAGCTTATGTGTTTTTAGTACCGTTTTTTCCAACCCATTCTTTACATCTTTACATTCTTTACATCTGCCCAATAACCATGCTTGTGATCTTTTGAGATCTTTCAGGGTAAAAACTATACTTTTTTTTGGTGTTTTATTGTACTATCATCCCCTCTGGCAGCTTCAAAAGGCAAGGGGCTCAAGGGTGGCTGAGATCCAGCACAACCTAGCAAAACAGAGTACATTCTTTCCTTCCTGGGTATAATTTACAAAGTTCTTTAACGCAGGATGGATAGTGTAACCCTCATTTTACAGATGAGGAAACTAAGCACAGGGAGCGGGTAGGTGATGTGCCCAAGATCACACGGCTGAGCACTGACCCGGTTCTGCAGGACCCAGGCCCAGGCTCGATTCCGCCCACACGTTCTCATCCTCACGGCCGAGCCAGCAACCTGGGGGGCTCCTTCACCGCTCTCTGCAGTGCTGAGACTCTTGGTCTCCTCCGTTCTGTCAGGCGGGGAGCTGGGCTCTTTTGTTCAGCGAACCAAAGAGATTTCTGGGCCCAAACGGTAAACTGTAACCCTGAAGGGAATCTGGCCAGGAAACACCCTATGGTAAGAACTGTTTATAGATCAGTAACACTACCCGAGCGGACTCCTCCGAATAAAAAATCCTCAGCCTGACTCATTAGTGAACTTGGCGTATTTGAAGCAGCAGGGCTCTGACCAAAGAGGCACCAGAGTGCCCCGGGGGCCTTGTTCGACCCGGGGCCCCCACCCAGAGTTTCCGAGTCAGTGGGGGTGAGTGGGGCCCGAGAATCCGCGTTTCCCTGAAGTTCCCCGTAATCCTGATGCTGCAGGGCCGGGACCAGTGTGATAAGCACTGATTTAGTCACGACGGCTAGAGAGATAAACACCGGAAGCTAGCAAAGTGGCTCCACCTAGAAACGGAGTTGTCCTGTCTAATAAGAAGAATCTGCGACCGCGTCCATTAGAAAAACAACTCACTTCCATCCGGGGAGGCGCTCCCGCGGTTGAGGACCACGCGGTTTGTGTTTTACGGGTTCTCTGTCCTCTAAAAGCAGGAGGAGGCGCTCTTTAAGAATATAGGCTTTTTATTTTTTTTTAACTCCTATCTCAGTTCCTTCCTAGGAAGGGTAGACAATTCCCTGATACGCTGTTCTGAGATATTTGACCATGAGTCATAGTCTTTCTTTGGTAATAGCTTTACTGAGATACAAAATCACCCACTGAAAGTGTCCAACAAATCGGTGGAGAGAGCAGAGGCCCATGTGAAAGGTGGCATCTCAACATCTTAACGGTGCTCCTTGCCCTTGTCATTCCCGGGTCCCGTCTTAGTGACCCGGTAGACCTCCCGGCAACATCGACTTCAGGACTGGCAACAGGCGCCTTCTTGGTTGAGCTGAATGACCACTCTTTGAAACCCTGGATGACACACCTGGCTTTCTGAGCAGGCCTCCTCACTGATTTTTTTGTTTTTTAAAGTCAAGAATGTGTTCTCTTTTAGGTTATCCCAGTCATCCTGCTGACCCTAACCCAAGAGTGGGTGGGTCAAGCTCCCCCAAAGAAGGTAAAAATGACTTCCAAGATGATTCGACACTGTCAGGAACTGGGAAATGATGCAAAACACATTTTCTGAGAATGGGTTCTCGATGGCTACGCAGTGTCCAAGAATCTATTAAAACTCAGTCACAGCCCAGTGGATAGCCCCCGAAGGCAGTGAGCTTCCTGGTGGTGGAGGTATTCAAGCTGAGGTTGGCCAGCCACTCTCAGAAATGAGATGGAAGGGCTCCAGCCTCATATCCCATTTATTCACTCAGCCTACAATCCCCGAGCAGGTTTGTGCTGGGACCTGTGTGGTAAAGATACATAAGGGGTCCCTTCCTGTGAGGGAGACACGGAACTGTGTGCAGGGGCTCTTGGGGCCCTGGGCCTAGAGAGGGGTCCACATGGGTTTCACAAGGAGTCTGTAAATCACCTCAAATTGTGTGCATATTCACTCTGAGGAGATAAGGGTCCATTATTTTCATCAGATTCTAAAAAGGGTCCGTGACTTGACTCTGGATATGAACTTCCGGTTTAGTGGAAGAAGGAAATGCTAACAGATAAACAGAAAAATGTCAGGGGTGTTCCAAAGTAAGCATTAGATAAATATTAAACTGAAATGGACATGTGGGGAAAGTTAACGAAGCTCAAAGGGCCCTTCATTCTAGAAGCTTCTGGATCCCTTGTAAAGAGCTCTTGGTGTTCAGGCTAACGTTTGGATGTGATTCTTCAGGGAAGAAGCTGGGGAAACCGTACCTGTCAGAATGGTGCGTCGTTTGCACTGCTCCTCCACCCCGCCCTGCCTCTTCCCGGTCTGAGTGAAGGGCATCTCGAACATGAAGCGGCGAATGTTATGGGACCTCTCAAACTCCGTCTTCCTTTCTTGCAATTCTTTCTCATCAAAGAATGGAATCACATGAGTCACCTGGATGTATGCATACTTGGAATCCAGATCCTTAGGGTTGACCTTTAAGTGAATAAACAAAACGGGAGATTGGTACTACTTGAAGGACTCTTTCCAAGCACCCCTAAGCTTGTCTTTCCACTTTTTATTAATAAAAGATTTGGAAGGTACCTGGGTGACTCAGTCAGTGAAATGTCCAACTCTTGATTCTGGCTCAGGTCATGATCTCAGGGTTGCAGGATTGAGCCCTCCCACCCCACCCTCTCCCCCCATCCCTTGGTTGGGCTCCACTCCACACTACTCAGCAGGGAGTCTGCTTGTCCCTCTCCCTCTGCCCCTTCCTGCACTCACAGGTGCACGTGCATGCTCTCTCTCAAATAAATACATAAATAAAATCTTTTAAAATAAAGAAATAAAAGGTTCGGAAAAATTTAGAAAAGTTGAAATAGTACAATAGACAGCCATATACCCACTACTTAGAATAATTGCTATGCTTTGTTTCAAATACACACATGCGCACACATATATGGATGGATACTTAAACATATACATATAGACATTTTTTTTAGTTGAACCATTTCAAAGTAAGTGGTATTCATCATGCCACTTTAGCCAGCATCTCCTAAACATGAGGACATTCTCCTCCATGACCATAATATATTATACTTAATAAAATTAACTTAATCCCATAATATCACTCAGTACATAGTCCATTAAAGTTTCTCAAATGTGGCTATTTGTGTTTGAACCAGAATCTAGTCAATGATCATATTTAATCTAGAATTCTCCACCTTTTTTTCATGACATTAAATTTTTTTTAAAGACATCATGCTAGTTTTCTTGCTGAATGACTTCCCTGCGTGGATTTTTCTGCTGGGTCCCAAACTGTATTTTTACGTATTTGGCTTAGAGGTGAAAGTGTTTATTTTAGTAATAATGTTTAACACCCAGAACCTCAAATTCTAATTAATCTGTAGAGAGCTTAGATGTAAACAGATGTGGATGAACTAATTTAACACAGGTACAGACTAATCTAAGACTCATCTAACTGTAAGTTTAGCTCCTGATTGACTCTGCCCATAAATGCTTTTAGAACTGCATTGCTAACATCTGGGACGCACCAGAACGCGAAACACAGGCATTTCCCATACAAGCACAACAGCTACTTTATTAGGGAGACAAATCAATTTTGCACATATGAATTGTATTTAAGCTTGCAGAGCAATAAAAGGGCGTCTGACAGAAATGACTGCAGAGAATTTGGCGACAATTCTGGAACTGGGGCCAACAAATGAATGAGGCCAAGAAGGTTTTGCTGGTCTCAAGTTACCAGGCACCACTGTCCTCTCAACAGGGATGTATGTGAAGAAAAATGAGAAATAGATGCGATCGTGCCTAAAACTTTGGAATTTAAGAAAATACAAAAAGTCATGAGTTATTCTATTTTAGAAACAGCCATCTGGTCAATCACTATAACTATACTCAAACCTAAGAAACGTAACTCTCTTTAGCAGAAACAATTTAAAAGCAGTGGAAATGCACGTGCTTGCCTACTTTTTCAGGGGTATCTCCCTAGTCTTCATTTCCAAAGTTGTAAGTACATATCGATATTGGCAGGAGGAGCAGAGAATTGGTGTCTGGGGGCAGAAGAATGCACGAGAGCCCTGAGATGAGATTACAATGTTAAAGCCACAACTTGACCTGGACAAAGGTTTCAGTTTCAGGGAAAAAAAGGCAATCGGACGTGAGTAATTTGGTCTAAGGAAAAAAGAGGTCTTCATAAGGTCGTGTTGAGGTTTCTGGTTAAAAACAGACCAATGATGTGTGTTTATCCCTTTTCCTTTGTGTAATCTGTTAAAATGCAGTACAGAAATAACCTGTGAGGACCAAGGAAAGAGGAGAGAAGACAGCAGTGGATGAGAGCATTTACTGAATTTCTAAAAGGCACTTGCACGGAGGTGTGCTACCCAACTTGGCAGAGACACTGTGTTCCCATGCAGGTGGGACAAAGAGGAGTTCTGAGGAAAACAGCACCCAGTAACGATAGAAGTTCCAATCTAAGTTCCCACAGAGAGGGGTAACCAGTAAGTCAGAGCACCTTCAGAAGCCTGCTGCTACGGACTGAACATCTATCCTCCCACCAAATTCTCAGCGTGAAATCTTAACCTCCAACGTCATGAAGGTGAAACCCCCATAAATGGGATTCATGCCCTAATAACAGGGGCCCCACAGAGCTTCCTCTCCCCTTCCAGCATGTGAGGACACAGTGAGAGGAGATGGTCGTCTGTGAACCAGGAAGAAGGACCTCACCAGGCACAGAATCTGCTGGTGCCTTGTCTTAGGACTTTCCAACCACCGCAATTATGAGAAACTTCTGTTGTTTATACAGTGCCCAGTCTCTGGTGTTTATTACAGCTGCCCAAATGGACTGATGTCCCTAGAGGACCAGCAATAGGATTCCGGTGACTGGGAGAGGTGTAAGGTGGAAACCAGGGCGAGTGGCCAAAGTCCAGGTTCCCTTCCCTCGTGCCCGCCCCACAAGACAGAAGAGGTTGCTTCTTGGAGAAACTGGTCTGGAAAAAGTCTAAGTGGGTTTACCAGTCTCAGCAGAAAGCAGGGGCAAAGGTACAGAGCAGAACACAGGGCGAGCAGGTCAAAGCTTGCAGACCAAACGTGGGACCTTCAACCCTTGCTCAGGACCTGCATCTAGAATCCAGAATTACCTGCTTCCTTGTCCACTCTCTACCAGTTGGGCGGGAAACTGGAAGACTTTTCCCTGGAGAAAAAAAGGGCCTCAAGGAAACAGATTTCAGAGACTAGGGATTCCAAAGCAGGGCTCAGGATGGAAAATGAACGAAAGATTCTCCAAAAGGGTGAATTTAGAAGGATGTAGAGTTTATCACTGCTGGAAACTGAGCAGGAAGACATTTTTGTTTGCTTAATATTTAATATTTATTTATTTACATTATTTTTATTTTATTTCTTTTATTTTTAAATTTTTTTCTATAATTACTTTATTTTATTTTTTCAGTGCTCCAAGATTCATTGTTCATGCACCACACCCAGTGCTCCATGCAATACGTGCCCTCCTCAATACCCACCACCAGGCTCACCCAACCCCCACCCCCTCCCCTCCAAAACCATCAGTTTGTTGCTCAGAGTCCACAGACTCTCATGTTTCATCTCCCCCTCCGATTTCTCCGAATTCACCCTTCCTTTCCTTCTCCCAATGTCCTCCATGTTTTTCCTTATGCTCCACATGTAAGTGAAGCCATATTTCTTTTAAAGATTTATTTATTTGAGAGAGAGAGAGAGTATGTATGTGTGTGCATGAGCCGGGAGTGGGGACAGAGGGAGAAAATCTTTACACCAACTCCCCACTGAGCGCAAAGCCCCACACAGGGCTTGATCTCAGGACCCATGAGATCATGACCTGAACCAAAACCAGGAGTCAGATGTCTAACCAACTGAGCTACCCAGGTGCCCCAATTTTTATTGTTTTTAAATTGAAGTATAACTGACACACAATATTACCTTAGTTTCAGGTGTACAACATGGCGATTCAGCATCTCTATATGCTAAGCCGTGCTCCCCACAAAGGCAGCGACCATCTGTCACCACGCGACACTATTACAGTAGCACTAACTGTATTCCTGCGCCCTCTAACTGGGAGCCTGCGTCTCCTCCTTCCCATCAGCCATTTCGACCATCCCTCTCCCCTCTTCCCTCCTGGCAACCACTGGTTTGTTCTCTGTATTTATAGGTCTAATTCTGCTTTTTGTTTGTTTATTCATTCGTTTGGCTTTTTATTTAGCAGGAGGACATTCTTAAGGCAAAAAACAGGAGCTCTATCTCGGCCTGAATTTCAGGAAGCAAAGGGATACCCAACTTCCTGGAGGAATCCCGAAGACAATGGAACATATAAATATACAGGAGAAACATATAGTTTCAGAAAAGGTCTTCCTAAGAGCAATACAGCAGAGGGCAGCCTCTCTAAACAGAAAGCAGATCTCGTTCCTACAAACGTGCTGGCTAGTTAGTTCCTTCCTTGGTCTGTCCATCAGCCTGCCCATCTGTGCATCACCATACTGAAAGTGGTATATCCCTTCAGATGTTACTTTGTAGAAGAATATCTTTTGTTTTTAAAGATTTTATTTATTTATTTGTCAGAGAGAGAGAGAGAGAGCATGCGAGCACTAGCGGGGGAGCAGTAAGCAGAGGGAGAAGCAGACTCCCCACTGAGCAAAGAGCCTGATGCGGGACTCGATCCCAGCACCCTAGGATCATAATCAGAGCCAAAGGCAGATAGATGCTTAACCGACTGAGCCATCCTGTAAAAAATAATCTTTTAAAAATGATGAAATCTTTACTTAATGAAGGACGTCGGAAAGCACAGAAAGGTGTCAAGAAGAAAAAAATTACACTTGCTACTCAAGGCCAACCGTTCTTAATTTTTCCTGTTTCTTCCCCCCATACACGTTTATGAATATATATGACCAGTCACACATAATCAATCAATACAGTATTATATTGCTATAAAATATTTCCAAACATGGTCATACCTTGCCAGAATCCTGTATCATTTTGACATTTTCAGAACCAAATTTATCTGAGTAAAGTTTAAGGAGTCTCTGGGAAATTTCTGACAGAGGCGTGAGTTTGGGTTCTTTGTAAATATACTCTTTTCCATCTTCGTCTTCAAAGAATCCCTGTGACATAAAGCACAATTAGAGTTATTTCCAACTAGAAGCCCCGGGTTTACCACCCAGGAAGGATTCTTGTGTTATATGGGTTAAAAAAAAGGGGTGGGGTGGGGGGAGGAGGATTCTAAAATAAAATCCTACTTCAACAGGCTTTCTGAAGAGGAAAGGAAAATGATAATAATGTGAAATTGGGGTGCAAAGATAAAGGAAAACACAAAACTGCAAACTCATTCAAAAATGCTGTCATTAAGTGTTGAGTGAAATGGAGGATTGGGGACTCAAGACTGTTCTCTCGGGATCTAATGATGGGATTCAAGCCTGTTTCACATTCCCAAGAAGCAGAGCTCTCTAAGAAATGATTCGGCAGCCTGCTCCGGGCGGGCCTCGGAAATGCACATAATACTCTCCCCTCACTGGCCTCCCCCGTTTACAGAGGACTTTACGGCATAACCGAAACATTCCAGTCTGGAGCAGGTTCCGCAAAAGTTAGCTAAAATTTGTGTGAATTCTGTTTTGCTTTATTTATGAGAAAAACATGAAAGGGCTGGAGCATAATAATCAGAAAATAGTTTCACTATCACCAGTTAGCATGTGGTTTAGCACCAATCATGTCTGAATACAAAAAGGCTTAGAATTGCACGGGAAGTGAAAAAGGTTGAAAATTTTAAAGTCCAGATTGGGGTTAATACTTGAAATAAATGAAAAAAAAAGTTTTTCATCTAAAATAAAAGAGAAAATGGTGCAAAATACACAGTATATGAAAAAAATGCAGGCTAACATGAGACAACACCCACATCAAACTAGGAGTTTAGATGCAGTCATTTCACTACATTACTTGCTTTTTAAGCATTTACTATAATTACCTCCACATCTGTTTCACTGTCTGTAAACTGGTATTGCTATAAAGTTATAAAAGACAATAACAGGATAAATTGAAGGTTATATAATGCTCATAGAAAACCACACACCCTAAATAAACGGATTATAATTTAATGTCATTTAATCATGTTAGAGACTTGGAGGTTAAACTTTCAGTTAAATTTAAATGAACCCTTTTCTACAGGGTTTCTGAACTATGATAAGGGTAAATATACTTGTGGAGATATTATACTACAAAAGATAGAGATGCATGGGGAACAAAGGAAACCAGAAAATTCTTAATCTTGGTTTTAAAACATGCAGTATAGATGTGTAAGGAAACAGGTGATTTATTTCTGTGAATGGAATAAAATGTTAATTTTTTTTTGTTGGAGTTTGTAATACTGGACAGATATACATACAGACTGGAAAAAGAAACTTGCAAACCACACTCAGGTACCAAAGGTATTGCTAAAAATGTCTTATGGAGGGAGAACTTACCGCTGCCTTAAGAAAGTATAAAGAAAAGACAGGAAGAAAGAAAAAAAGCAGAAAGTTTACTGCCAAGGAAGATAAGAATCATACTAAATATGACAAATTCATCAAATTAGCATTTATAGAAAATAGAAAATTTATAAAATACAACTTTGTAGAATTAAAAAGCAAAACAAAAACAAAAACAAGGACCTAGGAGGGCTACAGAACGGAAAGGAGGCTCACCTGTCCAAAGAAGGCCACTCGGAAGTACGTCCCCAGGAGCCTGCGGCCCGAGTGCATGACCTCAGTCACTTTGCTGTAGGCCCGGTGTAGTGTGTCATACAGATGGGCCAGCCTCTGAAAAGCAGAACGAAACCCATTTCCTCCCACTTGCAACTAGTAGAATCAGTTTTAAAACTATTAAATGAGATCACGGAGGTAAAAATTCCTTGGACTTGAGTAAAAGAAACAAAACGCAAAAAAAAAAAAAAAAAAATCAAGAATGTCTCAACTGCACAATTGGTAATGACCATTTTTCAATTATAATATTTTCTACCCAAAGAGCTATTTTGCATATTGAGGATCCATCAAATCTGCACGTTGCAGGAAGCAACTTCTGTTTTCAAGTTAACATGAAATGTCAGAGATGGTAAAGTTCTACAATAACGTTTTTAATCTTTCCTTTTCCTACTTTCTTTGATAAGCTTCAAGAAGCTGGACAACCTCCCCAGCCCAGGAAGGGTGGCAGGGACGACAGCTTCCCATGTGGACGGAGCAAGGAAGAGCTCTGAGGAAGAAGGAACCAGGTGATTGTAAACTGTTCTTGGCAACCTTTCAAAACTGGAGTGCCACAATTGCCAATCCTTGTTTTTTGAGATTTGGGGTCCGTATGGAGGTGGGGCCCGTGTGGGCCATGTATAAAGGCTCTGCAGGTGGTGACCTCCAGCATCACACAGAAGGTCAGAGACCACAGGTCACCTCTGACCAAGGCCTGCTTGCCCTCTTTGCATGTAAGAAGGGTGGGGGACATGTGTCACCCCACTGTCCTCTGAAACAGGAAAAAACAAACCACTCTGATACCTCGAAATCTCTCCGTTTCTCGTAAATGGGGATGATGAGTTTATAGATGTCAGCGATGAGCTCATAGCGTTCGGCCTTCCAGAGTCCATCTGCACACTGTTCTAGAAGCTCCATGAGCACATCCTGATCAAGAAAGAAGGCCACCGGCCAGAGAAGAGTGTTACAGGAAACACGACATTGTATTCTTTGCAGAATGCTTTATCTGGATGGCTAGGAGGAAAATTTCAAGATACATTATTTCTAAACACTAACTTCCACACTTGTAATAAATAGCTCGTACTATGTTCTTTTTTAATGAGCCACTTTTCAATCATTTATAAGCATAAATGAAGGGTCACATTATATGCCTGTGTAATAGTTATATACCATGGGAAAAAATGGACACTGACAGCTTCACACAGGCTCTCAATCTGTGTTTGGTTCCTTTTTTTTTTTTTTTTTTAAGATTTTATTTATTTATCACAAGTCAGCAGAGAAGCAGGCAGAGAGAGAGGCAGAAGCAGGCTCCCCGCTGAGCAGAGAGCCCGATGCGGGGCTCAATCCCAGGACCCTGAGATCATGACCTGAGCCGAAGGCAGAGGCTTAACCCACTGAGCCACCCAGGCGCCCCTGGTTCCCTTTTTATAATTATAATTTAGAAATTTTTTTTTCTTCCCTGGGGCACCTGGGTGGTTGGGGTCTGACTCTTGATTTTGGCTTGGATCATGATATCCGGGTTGTGGGGTCGAGCCCTCCGTTAGGCTCCACGCTCGATAGGGAGCCTGCTTGAGATTCTCTCTCTCTCCCTCTCCCCTCCTCCCTGCTCTCTCTCTCTCTAAATAAATAAATCTTTAAAAAACAGAAATTTTTTTTTCCTTTCTGAGAAACAATGACAATGCTGAGACACGAAATTACTAAGTGTGACTTCAACCCAAGTTAAGCCTCTCGAACAATTTAGTGATGGCACATGGCAGACATGATGCCAGCCTCACCATCCTCCTTTCCTTGGAATTTTCTATCTACTGAACTTTGGGTAGTCACCCCGCCTCTATTAAAGTCCTTGGACTTTGGGAGGAGCTAACACTTCCCATGACTCTGGGGTTAGGGAATGTGGTTCAGGTGTAAACTAATCAGCATAAACCTACTTCCTGGCCACAGTCATCATTTCGTTGTCTGTGGAATGTGACCTAAACGGGCCAATCAGGGTGAATTTTAGGACCCTGTCCTGGAATGCTGGGAAGGAAGTGTTCTCATCGGCCCAGAAACGACAGGCAAGAAGGAGCCTGACTGAGGCTGACAACCATCTCAGAGCCAGTCAGGGGCCCACTTGCCTTAGTAACAGAGTGGAGAGCTCCCCCTCCTTCCCAGCAACTGTATCATGGATAACTCTGTTAAACATTCACACTGATTGCTGTCTATCTTTCTGGAATTTCCTAATAGAAGCCAATTTACTCAACCGTTATTGTTTAAGCCCATTTGAGTGGGGTTTCATCAATGCCATTGAGCAAATTTTCGTGTGCTTCTTTGTCATCTCTATAGCTTTGGCTCGCTTTTCTACTGGGTTGCTTATTGAGTTTTGAGAGTTCTTTACATATTTTGCATAAAAGTCCGTTACCAGACACATGATTTGTAATTTTCTCCCAATCTGTGATTTGTGTCTGGATTTTCTTTTTTCTTTTTCTTTCTTTTTTTTTTAAGATTTTATTTATTTATTTGACAGAGAGAGATCACAAGCAGGCAGAGAGAGAAGAGGAAGTAGGCTCCCCGCTGAGCAGAGAGCCTGATGTAGGGCTCGATCCCTGGACCCTGAGATCATGACCTGAGCCGAAGGTAAAGGCTTTAACCCACTGAGCCACCCAGGCGCCCCGTGTCTGGATTTTCTTAACAGGGTCTTTTGAAGAGCAGAAGGTTTTAATTCTGATGAAGTTTAATTTATCAAGCTTTTATTTTCTGGGTTGCGCTTTACATATTAAAAAAATCTTTAATACAAGTCATAAAGATTTCCTCCTTATGTTTTCTTTCAGGAGTTTTATAGTTTTGCATTTAAGTCTATGATCCATGGAGTATTTTCTGAATATAGTGTAAATTTCTGAATATGGGTCAATTTTTTTTACATGAATGTCCAATTGTTCCAATACCATTTGATGAAGACTATCCTTTCACCACTGAACTGCCTTTGAATCCTTGTCAAAAATCAGCTGAACCTATGATTAATCATAGGAGGGTTCCTAGGGAGGCGGGGGGAGATGGGGTAATGGGGTGATGGATGTTAAGGAGGGTACGTGATGCAATGAGCACTGGGTATTATATAAGACTGATGATCACTGAATCACTGAACTCTACCTCTGAAACTAATAATACACTATGTGTTAATTAATTGAATTTAAATTTAAAAAAAAAGAAAAAGAAAAAAAGACAAGGAAAGTGTTAAAAAATGATCTCCTCTAGGTATCAAATATACTATGTGCTCTACTAAAGCAAAGAAAATAAATTATATTATCTGAATGACTGGGGGAAAAAATCGACTGAACCATATATATGTGGATCTATTTCTGGCTTCTCTATTTTGTTCCATTGATAGAGATGTCTAACCTTGTGCCAATACCACCGTGTCTGGATTACTACTCCACTACTCCAGCCTTATAGAAGGGTGTCTCCACAGTGACACTAATAATATTTAGAACCACAAAACTCTTTGTTCTGGGGTCTGTCCTGTGCACTATAGAATGTTTAGCAGCATCCTTTCCCCCTTTCCCCACTGTGACATTAAAGACCATTTCCAGACATTACTGAAAGTTCCCTGGGAGATGGCAAAAATTGTCCCAATTGAGAATCAATGCTTTATAATAACCTTAAAAGTCAGATAGCGTGACTCTTCGAACTTTTTCAAAACTGTTTTGGCTAGTCTAGTTCCTTTGCTTTTCAATATAAATTTTAGAATTCATTTTGTCAATTTCTACCAAAACGCCACATGAGAGTATGATCAGAACCGCTCTGAATCTGTAAATCAGTTTTAATAATAGAGTGAATTATATTAATTGGTTTCCTAATATTGAACCAACAGTGCATTCCCAGGGTAAACCTTACTTGGTCATGGTTTATTTTTCTTATTTATATTTTGCTAGATTAAATCCGCTAATATATCTTTTAAGGCCAGTTGCCTTTAAACATGTTTGTATCCTCTATTATACTGTAAATGAAGGACAGGACCTTTGTTTTTCATTCCTAACCTAATGTTTCATTACAGGCCTAATGCTTACAGTTTATAGATCCAAAGAAAATAAACATACATACATATATATTTTTTAAGTAGGCTACACACCCAGCATGGAGCCCAATGCGGGGCTTGAACTCATAACCCTGAGATCAAGACCTGAGGTGAGATCAAGAGTCGGATGCTTAACCGACGGAGCCACCCAGGCGCCCCAAATGTAAACATTTCTAAAGCAGTTGTGAATCAATTTACCAGAAAATACTGTCTGACTTAAAAAAAAGCGATCTTTAAAGCAAGGCATTTAACTCTTCTATTATGTTTACAACATACAAATTATAAAAACGTCATCAGTGTGACTAAACTCTGAGCCAAAGGTTATAAAGAGGTAAACCAGTTGTCTCATACTTTTATTGCAGGTCTTTTAAGCGTAAACACTAAACATTACATAGTAACTACCATAACAGCTGTAGACAAAGAAGAAACCAGAAAAGGATCTAATACCATCTCTTCTCCTTGTGCATTTGTATTATAAAGATGTACATCTTTCTTAGTTTTGTCTCAAATCTTTTCCAATGAGAGAATCTGCCTAGGCTAAGCATGACAAATGTTTATGATTATTCTCCCTCTCCTCTAATTATGAAAAGCTAGATAAAACCTGTATAATGTCAGTATCAATATACTTACCTTTCCATATCAGTAAAACTGGGGATATAATAAAGGTCTAACCTAATTTGGTGGTCGTGAGGATTAAATAAAATTTTACCCATCAAAATGCTCTGAAAACTATAAATGCTGTGTGGTTAAATTCACAGGCCAATTAAGCAAATCTCTACTATTTCAATCTTCGCTTTCTACTTTGTAGTGATATTTAGAAAATGGTATCTTACTTTCACCGGGCTATGTAATATCCCACAGTGCACACACCTATTTGGTAGTTAGGAATTTCTTGGAGGATTGGACTAGTCTGCATTTTTCTTAGTACTATAACAATATTATTCATAGCTGCCCTTTGCTATTGGAAAGTGAGTCAACAGCCTTGCATTGCTTGTACACCTTAGGTCAAAGACGTTGCTACTGGGTAGTTTTTGAGCATCTTCCTTCTCAGTGTTGCTGAGGGACTATTAGTAGAGGTGGAAGAATTCTGGAAGGCTCAAATCCCCATCAGGGACGAGAATATTGTACACCGAAGACATTCTTCTGATAATGGAAGTCAAATGGAACTTTACCCATTTTAAAACTATCCTTAGATTTAATTTACAGACTATTCATTTGGCCCCTTTTCTCAATATTGGGCTTTGTTCAAAGAGAATGTAAACTTTCTGTAAAAAATTATAATTGGTTCCACTAGTATAGGATAATCCACATTATAGGTGTGAATACACAATGATGATACCCTGTTTGTGGATGGGCCCAAAGAGACCTACTGATTCTTAATTCCATGTTGTAGTAGTTGCAGCACAATAAGCATTTGGAGTCGTTTTGATGTAATCTCACAGAAAACAGAAAATTCTTCTTAAAGAATTATAAAAGTTATAACTAGGAGTAGTCACTACCACATTGTCAACCTGATTCCTTCAATCATTCATTCACACATTTTACCAAGCATCTACTATGTGCAAGACACTGTGCTTGACACTGGGGTTATAAAACAAATTTATATAAATAAAATTAAGTTTCTGTAATTTATAAAAATGCTTCTACAGGTTTTTCTATAAATGTGGAAGGCAGATTTTAGATGGTTTATTAGGCTATGTCACATAAATGAAATTTGTTTTGAGGAGGAGGCCTTCAAAGACACACAGAGGTTATCCTTCAGAGCAGCTAGACCTGATGTACTAGAGAGTTATGACCACTAACTGGAAGATGTGAGGTACATGTCAAGATTCCAAGGACGAGGAAAACAATTATTTCAAATACTTGCCCAAACTTCAAGTCACAAGGGTAGATGCTCTGAATTGAGAGCAGTAGGGGTTTGTTTATTTATTTAGCAGTAGTCAGTGTGTCTCTGGGTGAATCCTGGGGAGGCGGATGATCAGTGAATAAAGCACTTCCTGCTCTCAAAGAGTCCAGTATCAAGATTGATCCATAAAGAGATTACAAAAAATGCTGGTAAATGCTGATAAAGAAACATGCAGGCAATCAGGGATGCAGACAGGAATGGCATCCATCTAGTGATGTAGGAAAGGAGAGACACAGGGTGTTCTAGAAAGTGGTGACTGCATCTTAAAAATGATCAGGAGTTAGTAAGGCAAAGGTGAAAGGTGGCAGTAGGAAGGAAGAGAGAGGAGAAATTCCAGGGAGAGGGAACAACGTGGGCAAAAGATACGGGAGTGGAGGGCAGCATTGTGGGTGAGGAATTTACAAATAGACTGAGGGTTATTCAGAATATAAAATCTGAATCAGGGAATGGCAAGAGATGAGACTGCGGGGTGGTGGTATGGAAAGGATTTAAACAGACTAACTAGTTATACTCAAAGTTTTCTATGTCAAAAATAAATTAATTAAATGTAGATAATTTTGAGATACGAAAATACATATAGGCATATGTCAAAGACCACAATGATGAAGTATTCTATAAGGAAGATGTTACTTGATTTTGAAATGATCTTCTATCTATTCATGTAAGGTATCTTTATAGCAATCTTTCAGGTATATTTTAAATGGCCCTAGATTTAGGCACTTAATAAATATATATTAAATAGACTTTATGGGCCAAATGCCCCAAATTGGGAGTCTAGGATTTGAATACTATTCTTACTCTTGTTCAGTCAAACCTGAAACACATGGAAAGTTTAATAACAATGAAATCTGAATTCAAGTAGCATATCAATACCACAGGCAACTGAAATAATTACGGAAAAATCTGTCATATTTGGTTCAGAAAGATGGACTTTGACCAGGGAAACTCCTCCAGAATGGTTGGAAAATGAGAACATTTGATAAAGCCAATAGAGCTTAGTAAATAATTGAAATAAGTATCGCAATTTGATGGCAATCAGGAATTGGGAAATAACACATCATCAACTTTTATATGCTACTCGACATTATTTTATCTTTTTCTCTGATTCAGGAGGCAGACTTATAGTTTATCACTCTGATATCAGTTATTAATATAGATAAATGATAATATATACTACAAAAAGCAATGTCTGTATAGATTTTACTCAAAAACATACTAAAGGGCGCCTGGGTGGCTCAGTCAGTTACGTGTCCGACTCTTAGTTTCGACTCAGGTCATGGTCCCATCTATCACAGGATGGAGCCCCGCATTGGGCTCTGTGCTCAGCAGGGAGTCTGCTTGAAGATTCTCTCCCTCTGCCCTCCCCTCCACCTCTCAAATACACAAATCTCTGGGGAAAAAAAAAATACTCAAACTAAAAATAGCTTCTATAAGAAATGATAAGCACGTCCATAAAAGTACAGCATGGATTACTGAACACCAAAGTTTAATTTAATAAGGTAAATTATTCAGGTTAATGTCAACTCTCTATATACCTAGACATTTAGAGCTGGTGCATCAAGTAATAGTTCTTTGAACAGAAATAACCAGTAAAAGAAAAAGAAAGAAAGAAAGAAAGAACCAGTAATCAAAGAGAGTTCCGCTTGAGAGACCATATGTCAACACAAAATAATAGAGTCATAGGAACTATGATGTCATAGTAACTAAACCCTGGGACGTATGCAAATGATATTCTCGGCAGAAATTCCATGTATTAATTTACCTAGAATTTCCAGCAGTCACCGCACCTGAAAACCAGAGCTAATCCAGACAATGGTCAGATAGTGATGACCTTGAACGGTGGTTATATAGAAAGCTTGATGGTTTTATCACCTTGCTAAAAATTTAAATGCCAAGATATATTTTCTAAATTGCCAATATATGCCAAGAACTATAAGTAATTACTGGTTGGGGGGGAAAAAAAAACAACCCTCAATGAACTTCATGCATCTGGAAAGCTCACATTTTATGTTACTAGATTGATCTTAAAAAGATCTCAGTGCACCAAGCTCATGAGCCACTGAGACAACTGTTTAAAATGTCAGCAGCCAGTTCCATTTTTTAAGTGTGCCCCAGCCATGTGACTGAGGTCACTGAGCACCTGTTTGTGGAAATAGCACACTTATGTTGTATATGGGGATGTGTGTGCACAAAAATGCCCATAGGAGCCTATGTATGTGCAGGGGATGTAAACATTTTTATTTATATGCCAATTTTTCCATCTACCACTGATTAATTTAATCTAACCTTATTTATGAAGCTAGGTGTTCTCCCTGTTCTCTGCCATTTAGAAATAACATAAACTCAGATACCTGGGGGGCTCAGTTGGTTAAGTGACTGCCTTCAGCTCAGGTCATGATCTCAGAGTCCTGAGATCGAGTCCTGCATCCGGGTCCTTGCTCAGTAGGGAGCCTGCTTCTCCTTCTGCCTGCCATTCCCCCTGCTTGTGCTCACTCTCTCTCTCTGACAAATAAATAAAATCTTTAAAAAAAAAAAATAACATGAATGTGTGACCAGGCTTGGGCAATGGTATACTTTATGGCTTAACTCACATGTCCACTGTAATATTGTTTCTCAAGAGAGAGTCAAGAATCTTTTGCAGCAAAATAATCACTCGAGATGCTTGCTAAAATACAGATTCCCAGGCACCACACTCAACCAACCGCATCTGGGGACTGGCAGAGCGGGAAGACTGGAAATCTCTATCCGTAACAGGAATCTAATTTCTTTTTTTTTTCTTTTTTATATTTTATTTATTTATTTGACAGAGAGAGAGGGATCACAAGTACGCAGAGAGGCAGGCGGAGAGAGAGGGGGAAGCAGGCTCCCTGCTGAGCAGAGAGCCCGATGTGAGGCTCGATCCCAGGACCCTGAGATCATGACCTGAGCCGAAGGCAGAGGCTTTCACTCACTGAGCCACCCAGGCGCCCCAGGAATCTAATTTCTAACTAAGCATATGAAAATTTGAGAACTACTGAACCAGGTGACACTTTCTGAGGCAGGCACATCACTTATATATTCCCAAGCTAGCACACGGCACAGAGCTAGTTTAGGGAATGAATCAATATATGTAAAGATAGAAATTTCCAGGTCACGAAGTCAGACAACTTCCAATTCAGACTATAAGGGACCATGGTTTTGGTGTTTCTCCTCAATGCGAAGAAAGCATTGGATGCAGCATAGTGTGCCAGGGCAGAGACCATATCGTGCCCACATTTCTATCTCCAGCACATAGCTCAGTGCCGAGGAAGCTCAGTAAATATTTGCAAAATGAAGCGGGCTAATATGTCCTGGTATGAGCCAAGGATAGACCAGTTAGACCAGTTCTATGGGCAAAGTTCACTAGTCACTATTGCAATGACCTGCATGAGTACAAAAGTGCCTCCATGGATATTGATTTTGGGGTTTACAAAGAAATTTTAGCAAATGGAAATAGTGAGGATGAACTGTATTTTCTATTTCCCCTTCCAGAGTCCCTCTTGGCCCATCCTTCCTAGCTCTGTGTGCTGGGAGGCTCATGCACCAGGACTGCGGGCCTGCAGGCTGGGCTCCCTGTCCTCTGACTCCTAGCTGAGTTCAGCCAATGGAAGGCCCAGCAGGAGCCTGGAGGGAAGGTGGAGAGTGAGGATGGGGTGGCTATGCACATGCCCCTTCCTGCTGGGGTACAGGGCCGAGCTGTCCTCTACACTCTGTCAGGTGGCCCCCCTGGGCAGTTTCTCTCTCTCCCCTCCCCTAGCCCACAGGGTGAGAGGTGGTAGCCCAGCTCTTGCTAACCTCGAGGGTACTGCAATATTACTTGTCGGTTTCCCTATACCCTGTCCAAACTTTTTAAAATAGTCCCTTTATTAGCCTTTCTTCTATGTCCCGAGTGTGCTGCCTATTTCTACATGGGATCCTGAGTGAGGGATCTCAAAACTTCATGGGCTGTATGGAGTTTTGACACCACAGGGGACTCAGAATTCTTCAATCTGCACAGGCTCCAACTTGTGTAACAGACTGTAAACAGGAATGGGATGTTTCTTTTTATCTAATCAAAAGCAGCTGGGAGGGAGTCTGCTCTTTAGATCAGAGTCAGGGAAGATGAACCGCGATCAATAAAAACCCATCTGAGGTCCGCTGCTAGGAGAAGTGTGTGTTCTTATGTAGCTCCACGAAAATCATGTTAGGAGAGCATGAGGCATTTAAGTACATCTAATAATGCAAATTAAAAGGGCAATGATTTTTATTTAAGCTATGTATTATACATCTAGTCCCATCAGCTTTCCCCAAAACTCCTTCTGGGAGAGAGATGTTCAACTCCCCTTTTTCTTGAAACACCCTGATAGCCAAAGCAAAGATGTAGGTGGCAATTTCTGTTTTCCTGACTTTTGGAACATATTCTTCTTTCAACTCCCAGCTAGTTTCAATCTTGCCATGCAGGGGTTGCTTAGGACTTTATAACCCCACTGTGTCATATCCTAATCGTTACAGGTCATCGCATACTATGGACCTTGTTAAACATTTACCAACTTTATGCTTCAAGGACAGGGTGGAAAATCCATATTCTGGAAATTACCCATAAAGTCACCCTTCTTACATGTTTAGTTACCACTCAGGCTGGGTGCCATTCACAAATTTCCTCAATAAAGCCTGAGCTTAATTTCCTAGGCTGATTCCCTAGGCTGCAATGATTACTCCAGCCTATTACTTAATTAGATGAGCAAACCTGAGCGTCATTTGTCATCCCCGCAGGACAGGTTACTGAGACTGTTTACTTTCAAATCTTTAGTTGTTCCTGGCATCACTGCTTTCCTTATCAAATTCTAAACAAAATGCTGTACTCCAGAGGTCCGTCTAGGCACTGGGTTGGACAAGAGTGGTTTCTGCAAGGAGACAATACATTTGAGCCTCTTCTCAGAGAAAAAGCCAGTCACACTTGCCTTGAAGGAGGACTTCAAGGCCAAGAGTGTGCAAGCCTTACTGTCTCAGTGACAGGTTTCACACATCAGAGCAAAAATTAAAAATTACCATCTACCCAGGCGTTTCAAGGTAGAGAGACAGCCACTTGATAATTAACTGGTCTTTTTTTCCTCCCCCTTTGGGACTCCTAGAAATCTTTATCTATCATGGTTAAAATTATTTTAATATTTAAATGTGAAGTGCACTCAATATATTATCCTTCTTTCTCATGTTCGCTTTTTAATTTAGGGGGTCATTTGAGACTAGACAATTTATGACAGTGGTTTTTAAACTAGGGTGGTTTAAGACCCCCTTTAAAATGATTGAGAATTCCTTAAAAACTACTGAGAACTTTTATGTATATGGGTGTTATCTCTCAATATTTATAATATTCAGAATGGCAATTGGAAAATGCTACAAGATTTACTAATTTTTTATTATCATCATTTTTAAAGATTTTATTTAATTACTTGACAGATAGCGAGAGAGGGAACACAAGCAGGGGGAGTGGGAGAGAGGGAAGCAGGCTTCCCAGTGGAGCAGGGAGCCCAACATGGGGCTCAATCCCAGGACCCTGGGATCATGACCTGAGCTGAAGGCAGCCTCCCAATGACTGAGCCACCCAGGTGCCCAAGATTTACTAATTTAATCAAGATAATAATAAACCTATTACGTGTTAATGAAAAAATAACATTTTTTAATGAAAAAAACATTTTCAAAAAAAAAAAATCAGGGAAAAGAGTAGCATTGTTTTATGTTCTTGCAACTCTCTTTAATGTCTGACATCAGAGGAGAAACCTGTATTCTTGTATCTGCTTCTGCTTTCAATCTGTTCAACATGCTGTTTTGGATGATGTATACAGAGAAAGTCCAGGCTTGCACAGACATCCGGTTGGGAAAGGAGGGACCTCAAAGACTTCCCGAAAGGGTCTCGGCGACCCCCAGGCTTCCTGGACCACACTTTGAACCGATTCGGGGACTGGTTAATGTCATGGAGGATGTGCGTTCGTGGCCCTACTTACCAGCAAGAACGTAATCGAAAGTCACGATATTAATTGTAGGACAATTAAACAATAAATTGTAGGACAATAAAAACAAGTACAACAGAGGAAGAAGGTATTTACTTCTCTCTCTGTTCTTTCTCTCCACAAGAAGAAACGGCCAATTTTATTTTTCTTTATTTAAAAGACAGGCAGGATCGACAAGCTTCCCCTGACTGTTCCATCCCGCCCTGAGCTGAGCGGAGGCAGTGCACACGGAAGCCCTTCTGACGAACAGTGACCAAAGAGGAAATTCAGGGAACAGAGCCAGAAAGCTGGCATTTGGTCCAACTCCTAGCTTTATTTTAAAATGTTCTGGTTCCAGATAAGTGGCTGCAAGGTGATGCTGTTTTGGCAAGAAAGTGGCAGGAATTGTCGCAATGATCTAACGCTGACCCTCCTGATCTCTGCTGGGGGTGGGACAGGGCGCTTCCCTTCGCCGAGGTGGGGGGAGAAGAATCTGGGCTAAGGCATGCAAGTGGAGGCAGCCAAGTGGGCTGCTCTGAGCCCGACCCGGTCTGGCCTCTCATGGCCTTGTGTGTCTACGAACACAGGAGAGAGGTCAGCGTGGGGGACACTGATTTAAAAGTCTGAGGGGCCGGTTAGTTCACTTGGTTAGAGTGTGATGCTGGAAGATTAAAATAGCAATAAAACCCACGAGCTGGAGAAATTAATGGCTGGAAGAATGAGAAACCTTATGGTCAAGATGCTGGACCTTTTCCCACACATGTTTGAGCTCTTAGCCTCACTTCCCTCCTAACTAGCGCCTCAAACTCTCTTTCCAGAGCGAAGGAGGAATTCCTAGAAAGGAGGATGGCAGAGCTTCCGCGGCTGTTTCGACCGCCTGGAGCATGAGTTTAGTCAGAGCGACGTGGGCAGCGTAAGCTGCTGAGAGAAAACCATTGTGTGATAGGTGGGCAGAGCACAGCCGCCTCCGGGGTTCTCGAGACTGGAGACCCCCGCTCCCCCAGGCGAGGCGCTCACCTCGTTGAAGTGGACATCCTGCATGCCGACGTCTTCCATCATGGAGGCCTCCTCGTCTATGTTTGGGGTAATCACCCTGAACGCTGTGCATCCTTGTCGAAACATGCCTAGAAGGGACACAGCAGGGGAGAGGGACTGTCAGTAAACCATGAGTGGGCGGCCCTCGAGGGTTCTTCCTGCCCGCCATGCTTCTGTGTTTGAAGGAGACAACAGACTCTGAAGTCTCTCCTGTCTCAGGCCACCATTCTCACAGGGAGCCACTGCGTGCTTTTCTTCATTTGCTTCCTCATACCTAGCCTTCTCCTCCCTCGATTCTTTCCCCATCCTTTTAATTTGTCCCCCACCTTTATTAAAGTGTATGCAATCTTTAAATAAACTGTAAATAAACCAAAACAGGTACTGGATCCAAATTAGTAGTTTTAAAATAATACCAATAATTTGAGTGGGTACAGTGACCCATGCTCAGATACCAAGAAAAATAAAGCCAAAGCCAATCAAAGAGAAACACAAAAAGAACTGTTTCCTTCAAGTCGTCACCTTCCCCACTGTGGCTGAGGGCAACCCAGAACTCAGATGAGAACTTGCTCTTCTCCTTCATGAAGCAGTCTACCGAGAGGTAACTCAACAGCCGCAGTCATGAGCTGAGAGGCTGTTTGAGCTGGTTCCGTATCTGCTGCCTGAGGGGTAAGGACGGGCCTCCTGACCCCACAACCGAAGACCAGGAGCGCGGGCAGCATGAATACTGCAGGGGTCTAAGCACTCTGACTCTTCAGGGGAAATGGTATAAGGTTGGAGCCGGGATAAATAACCAGGATAAGGATAAACCCCAGGGTGCCTGGGTGGCTCAGTCAGTTAAGTGTCTGCCTTTGGCTCAGGTCATGATCCCTCGGTCCTGGGATCAAGTCCCACGTCGGGTTCCCTGCTCCATGGGGAGTCTGCTTCTCCCTCTGCCTGCCACTTACCCTGCTTGTGCTCTCTCTGACAAATAAATAAATGAAATCTAAAAAAAAAAAAAAGGATAAACCTCTTAAGCAATAACGGCCCATTTGGGGGCTTCATTCATCTTGCAGTCACTAGGGGAAAAGTCATATGTCAGTCGGACAATGTCAGCTGGGCAAAAATGATCAAGTACAGAAGGACTTGAAACATCTTGCTACTCTATTCTGAGACCACCGCTTATAATAAAACAAAACAAAACAAAAACAAAACAGAACTCAAAACTTGAATTGAGACCTTCCATATTTTGGGAAAAAGAAGAACACAGAGTATTTTGAAATCACATCTTGAAAGAGTAGATTTGTGAAGGCAGAGAGTTTTCTAGCTACATGATGGTCAAGGTTTCCAAGCCCTGAGACAAAAGACTTGCCCATGACAAGTATTAATCTGGAAGCCTGAGGATACGTTAACATACAAAAAAGCAAAATTAGAGAAGCCAACCGCCCAGGTTTCTGGCTAGAGAGTACATTTAAAATATACACCTCAGCTCCAGTGGGGTAACTACAAGGGTGGCCCAAGTTCTTCCCCTCCGTGCACAGGGACAGACCGCCATGGAACTGGAGAGGAAAAGAAGGAAGCAAAGGAGAGCCAAGTCTATCCATGCAGAGTTGCAAGGGAAAGTCCCCACATGGCTAAGTGTCAGGTCAAGGGCAGCTGGGGCCCTGGGGGCCCACCCTCAGGCTCACCTCCCCGGCGCCTCCTCTGACAGGTGCTGTGGCTGGAGGGGAAGAGGGGCAGCTCCGGACGGAGGGCTATGTCTGCTTCTAAACATGAGGAAATGTATTACCTGATAAAAGGTCTCAACAGGAAATCATGCTGGTAGCAAGAGAATATGGAAACCCTCTTTAATTTCTTTTTCTTTTGGGCTCTGATGTATGATAAGCCTCGATTCCCTTCAATTCCATCCCAAACAGTCAGCTGTACCAGAAATACAGAAATTCCCTGGCTGTGGCATCTGACTTTATACGATTTCTCACTTTGTAAATGTACTTCTTGTAAGACAGATCTGGTACCGCTGTGCTCCAAGACACGGGCACTCAGGAGCAGCTTTTCTAAAAACCTCGGTGCTCTTGGTTTCAAAATGGAAATGAGCAACTGGTATTTAACCAAAAGAACCCATGAAAGAATTCATGGCCTGCTCAACCAGGAACAAACATATAATGCACAAAAGAGCAGCACTCACACACTCCCGCCCTCTCTTTCCTTGGGGAGGCAAGGTTTCTGGCCAGCGAGGCTGCCTACCACATAATAAAGCCAACTGGGCTGTGGTTCTAAAAAAACAAAAAAGTCTGATAATCTCCTGTTAAAACTGTCATTTGATTGATAAAACTGTTCCAGGGGAACTAAGGGAAAATAAATCTTCGATCTGCTCAACACTGGTCATTCAAGGACACCCAGATGCAAAGCTCATTAACTAGTTTTTGCAAGATAGAGCCATTAGTTAAAGTTATACAATAACATGCCGTCTAGTTTTATTTTTGATATTGGCGCCTCTGCTCTGCCCACCAAGCCGAGCCAACGTCTTACCAGTGAATAAAATAATGAACACAGTGCACGCACACACATACACACACACACACACACACACACACACAAATCCAACCCCTCCCCCCAATCTTTCTGAATGGCTCTCACTCGTCTTTACTGCTTTGTACAGTTTTATATTCATTTCACAAAACACAGGACTCCTTCCTCACCTTTCCGTGTGAGATACTCTGCCACCAGGGCTGTGACGTGGACATAACACATGGCTGCCTAAAATAAAAGACACATGCTTCAGAATCACCACGTAGAGAGTGCCTCGGAGTGCTCCCCGACAGACCTCCAGGGACTGCTCGGAGTTGTATTAGATCTCAAGGAAACCAGGGTTCCCGATAGCTACCATCTTACCTTTTGGAAAAACCAGACCAATTCACATTAACAGAAATGTTGAAGTAAATTGTAAATGGAGACAAATGGTAATAAGTTTGCTAAGGTTCATTTCTGTTTAGAATTACTAAATTTCAATATAAAGGATAAAAAAGCATTTTTTTTCTTACTATAGTGAAGATTTCCACATTATTTCTCTTAAGGTACAAAAAGGACCATTTGAAGAAAAGGCATGTGTCTTCCTAGATTCTGAGAGAATTGTTCAAATTTCAGCAGCTAATAGTTTTCTCTCAACTTAAAAAAAGATGTAGCAACTGATTCGCAACATAGAACTCTAAACCAAAATTATAACTTAATGTTAATTAGATAATATTCTAAACACTTTAAAATTGAGGTGCCTGGGTGGCTCAGTGGGTTAAGCCTCTGCCTTCGGCTCAGGTCATGATCTCAGGGTCCTGGGATCGAGCCCCGCCTCAGGATCTCTGCTCAGCAGGGAGCCTGCTTCCCCCACCCCCCTCGCCTGCATCTCTGCCTACTTGTGATCTCTCTCTGTCAAATAAATAAATAAAAATCTTTAAAAAAACCCAGAACTTTAAAATGAAAGACAAAATAAAAATATTTTTTTTTTTTTTTTTAACAAAGTTGCCACAGTGTTGTAAAAAATAGTTGTTGGAAATGAACCTGATTCTGATGCCTGAGCCCCTGGTTCTTTGTCAGAATGATAGAAAAATTACTACTAGTAGTAATATGGAATTCACTTTTATGATGCTAATATGTAGTTCAAATTAAACATGGTCAAACAGAATGGACTTCTTAAATAATCAATACGTAAAAATGGTTACCTAAAATTTTCAGATGTACAATATAACTGTACTAATTTAGGCAATTACGGAAGCTTAAAAGTAAAAAATCATGCTTCTTTGGTAATACTGTTGACCATACCTAAATGCTTTAGGCCCAAACTGTAAACACAATTTTCAGAGGAACACAGAGCCTGCCATACAGCCCACTGCTTTCCTTGATGTCTCCCCCTTTTACGGATGATGTCGTGAGGCACAGAGGGGTGAAAAATGGGCTCGATGTCACAGCCTGATTAAGTGTTGGATTCGGTCTGTGTTTGGGGCCCATAGACCCAGCTCCCCGACCCCATCCTGGCTCCTTATGGGAACATGCTCTGTACACGGGCAGCGCTCCGAGGCCTGCAACATTCACAGATGACAACAGACTACCTCCAAAAGGGAAAAGCAATGTCCTATCATTACTTTAATAACAGGAACATTCAATTTCATCATCAAAGAGCTGAATTTCAGAACTAGAGATGAGTTTTGATGCAGAAACTGAGAGCACTTGAATTAGCAGGTGTTTCTGTGACTGTGGACGCTTTCTAAGAGCTTTCAGACAATCCTTTCCTGTGACAGAAACATTCCCCTATGGTGTTGTAAACTGTTGAGATGCTTAGAAGACGTGAAATAACCCCAAGCCTAACACTGCTGAAGTATCCCTTCTTTTGATTAGTAGGAAATTTTTCTTAAAATTGGCTTCTTTTAGTGAAGGAGACATAATTAGTTTTCCCAAAAATCCAGCTCAAGAGGCTTGCTGGCCTACCTCAGACAGATCCCCATTCTTGACGTGGATCCTGGCCATGCTGTCCAGCCATGTCTTCCGGAGCTCGGGAGTGCTGGCGTAGGACTTGGCCAGACTGTACTGGAGGTCCACCAGCATCTCAGGGTCATTCTCATGCTCCTTCATCTGCGCGGTGGCCATCAGAACCGTGCGTATCCTTTTGGTCAAGTCCTTCACGTCCGAGGAGAAGGTAGTGTGCTAAAACAAGGATGGAAGAAGGATGCGTGGCTTTCAGCTCTGCTCTGCCTGCCCGCGTCCATACTAGATGATGAGGCAGTCTTGGGGGTCACCCACCTTGATGAGCCTGTCACTGTTGGCACAGTTGTTGATGATGGACAGGGACTGCTGGAATCTGGTTCCCCCGATCCCAACAACATCTGCTATCAGCTGGCTGACGGAAATAATGACCTTAGGGACACACAAATGTGAACAAATCATTTCACCTTCAAATGACTCCCCAGACTTGGCTCCTGCCTTCAGTTAGGATATGCATGAGGACAGGGCAAAGATTTGAGCACAGATCGTTCCAGTGTGGAGAACAATGTCTGAGTCATCTTTTTCCCCTTCCAAGAATCATTTCAGGTGATTTTGCTATCCTTGAGTATTTTGTTTGCATAGCGAAATGCTCATCAGGAGAGTGTAGAGGCATGAGAATCAGATAAAGCCTGTCACTTTGGTAGTCACTTACTTTCTCTAATAAACAGGGAGACCTTATCACTTACCTCCTTGGTTACTGGTTTGAATGTACACGCACTAAATATTCAATAAGTGGACGGTCCTTTGCATTTTTTATTAAAACATATACATATTAACTACGCAATGGCAGGGGGGAATCTGTCTTTATTGCGGTTTGGGTTGTGCTCTGCGTTTACCCAGTCACTCAAGCTAAAACATGGATTCCATCTTTCTTCTCTCCTTTTCCTTCACCATCCCCAGGTACCATCAATCACTAAGCACCGTCAACTCATTCTCTCTCCTAACCTCACCATACCTGGTCCAAGACCATCTTCTCTGGCCTGGATTTGACCATGGTTTCCCCAAAGTCTCTCCAGCTAAGGCCTTGACTCCCTTGATCCATTCTCAATCTAGTCCAGGTGATCCCCCCAGATATGCAATGACGTCTTCTCAGTTGTTCTGACCCATATTCTCTACTTCACTGTAAGGACTTTCTCCAGTTCTCTGACAGGCCTTTCCCCTTGTGCATCCATCGCCTAGAACATGCTCAGCCTCTAGACCTGCTATCCCCTATTCATCTTTTGCATCTTCTAGAAGCTTCCCTGCCCCAGCCAGATGGCCCTCCCCTTCTCGGTGCACTGGAGTTCCTCTATTATAGCACTGGGAACGGTGTATGGAGAAGAGCTCTGGGGTCTATCTTCCAGCAGACTACACACTCCATGAGGGCCAGGAGAGGGTTGTGCTTTGTTCATGGTTGTATCCCTGAATCCTAGCACATAGATTGCAAACAATAACTATTTGTTTAAAAGAGGAATACATACAGAGATGGAGAGGGCACTCCTACATGAGTTTACAGAAAAAGAGAGCCTATAAAAGTACATAAGACTTTTCCATATCTTGCATGATTCTCAGGGCAGAGCATTTGGGACATTTTAACTCTGGAGAGATGGCAGGTGTGTCAGTAGATGGAAGACCGAAAGGAACCATATTGGGAGCCTCTGGATGGCTTGGTCGGTTAAATGTCTGCTTTCTGCTCAGGTCGTGATCTCTAGGTCCTGGGATCGGGCCCTGTGTTGAGCTCTCTGCTCAGTGGGGAGTCTGCTTCTCTCTCTCCCTCTCCCTCTGTGCTCTCTCTCACTTTCTCTCTCTCAAATAAATAAATAGAAAAAAAAAAAAAAAAGAATCACTTTGGACTTTCTGTGTTTTACCTAAGATGTTTGCAGTGAGGCACCCTCACTCACACAGATTCTAATAGATGATGATTCAACGGAATTTCAGTCAGTCCAATATTGACTCAATATTTAAATGTCAACTTATCAACAGAAATGCACTTTGGGCCCAAATCTTACAATGTGGAGAATGAAATAAACCAGACCAGTAAATGTGATTTTCCAGTTTCCCATCGCAAGGCCAGATCTTGCCCCACTTACGCTGAGGTAAACTGGTAAATGTGACGAAGCCTTCCCGCTAACACAGAATCCCACAGAACACACCAGTGCTGGTGAGCGAACCTGCACGCACCTGCAGATGTGTGCGGACGAAGGACTTCTTTCCGGTGTAATCAAAGTTGTTCCTCATAAGGAAGTACAGCAGCTGGGAGGCCTCAGTTCTGATGGAGCTCAGCTTCGAGTTGCAGCACTTGAGGACCTCGTAGCACAGGGCGGCACACATGTCAGCTCTCCCTTCGTAGAACGTCGAGGGGAACTAGGTGAACACCAGAGAGCAAGGGCAGCTGGAGATCAGTGCTCCCTCCAACTCCAGGGGCCAAGCACACAAGGATGGTCATCAGCGAGGGCCTCCCCCGAGGAAGCAGCTTACCTTATAGATGAATGACCTTAAGGCAGTGAAGACATTTTTTAAAGCTGTTTCAGACTGATGTTTTTGAAGAAAACACAGGTAGACGTCAAAAACCTTTTTCATGAGAGGATTATGTCCGTGGTCAGCCAGGAGCTGGTTCTGAAAACACACAAGGACAGCTTGGTTGGTGAGACACACCAGACACCCCTACTAGGTTGCCTACAACTTTCAGACTCGAAGGTTAAATGTCCCAGGTACTAAGACAACTTATAATTTAAACAAACTCTGCCATGAATCTCCAGGAAAGCACAGAATCCTCGTGTAGTACAAATAAGCCTATAACTAAATTTCTGCTTTGCAGAGTTTGCTTTTTCTTTTTTTCTAAAGAGTTTATTTATTTTATTTATTTAAGAGAGAGAAAAAAGCAAGCATGAGCAAGAGGAGGGGCAGAGGGGGAAGGAGGGACAAGCTGAGCATGGAGCCCAACTCGGGGCTTGATCCCACGACGCACAGATCATGACCTGAGTCAAAATCAGGAGTTGGATGCTTAACTGACTGAGCCACCCCGGTGCCCCTTGCTTTCTCCTACTAAGGGAGGGACTAATCATAAAACTGCCTAGCAAACCATAACATGGCTTGAAGGACAAGTGTTCCTCAGTACTGATTTGGCTTCTATTTATTTACTTATTTTTACTGTATACCAGCAACCAGTACAGAGGTAATCTTTGTGACATCTTTTTTTTTTTCTTTGTGATATCTTAATTCCAACAAAGAAGTTCCCTCACAGGTGTCAGCTGATTACTGAGCTGGAAAAAATACTGAAGTGAGGTATATGAAGTGAGGTCCTCCAAAAGTAAATTTGTGGGGTGCCTGGGTGGCTCAGTCGGTTAAGTGTCTGCCTTCAGCTCAGGTCATGGTCCCAGGGTCCTGGGATAGAGCCCTGCGTGGGGCTCCCTGCTCGGCAGGAAGTCTGCTTCTCCCTCTGCCCCTCCCCTGCTCCTGCTCTCTCTCTATCAAATAAACAAATGAAATGCTTAAAAAAATAAAATTAAGTTTGTTTTTTCCAGGCTTCTCAGGCACTCTGTTAAGCAATGAATAACCAGACAAGCTTGGTAAGGTGGGAAACACAGAGCCTTTGATCAGGCACCATTTACCACATGCACAGATCTGCACAGGTAAACTGAGTCTTATTTTCTCGTCTGTAAAATGGCAACCCTGGACCTGACCTTGCACAGCTACTGCGAAGACGCGAGTCAAGTACAGAAAGCATCTGACACGTACTTGGGTCTGGCTCAGTAAGTGGTGGCTAGCAGGACTTTCACGCCATGGGTTTTACTCGACAAAGCAAAACAAGAGGGCCCACGGTTTGTACTTCTCGCCATTCCGCAAGACTTTTTCACACGCGCAGTAAATTCATGCTAACTGAATGCCTGGGAACCTGGCTGGCTAACCCTCTCACAGACTGCCTAACACACAGGTGGACAGACGTGTCGCCGAGCTAGAGGCCAGCACGCAGCTGTTGTGTCTAAACGTGCATCGACACTAAAGGGCAACATCTTCAAGGACGCACAGGGGTGTGTGTGTTCGGACGAGCGCACACCTCTGCGTTCTGCACAAGGAGGCAAAGATGATTATAATAGAAAAGTGTCAGGAGGCCAGTATCCCAAACCAATGTTACCAGTGTGCCAAGTGACTGGAGACCGCTTATGGCCAAGTAATTCTGCTACATAGCAAAGTATGGCTATAGTATTCGTTTAAGATTTACCTCCTCTTACTTTTGGAGAAAAATTTTACTCAAGGAGTAGGTTTTGTTTTCTTAGGTCCAGTGATTCACAGATGTATTCACAGCTGGTAGGACACCTGGAATTCACGGGGATCTTTATAACATGAAACACCGAGGCACGGTATTGAATTCCGTCATGTGAAAGAGAGCCATTTAATGAGCAGGAAATGGGACTTAACTAACGGAATATGATATAATTCTCAACCATGAGCAGCTGTTCACCAACTGGGGGGAAAAAAAGGTTGTTTCCAGTGTTTTGGGAACTCTTACATGGTTTGTTGTCTATGAACATTACTTTTCCCAGGGGCCACGGTTCTCCCTAACTACAGCTGGATTAGGGTTTGCACAGATCTGGGTGTGAGCTTTCCTTCTCTCAGCACTACCTGCCGCCAACGTCCAGAGGAGACGGTCTGTACAAAAAATCGCCAGGAGTCTTGCTGTTGGAATTGGCCTGTCTCCAAGTTTTTACCCCAGGAGTTAAATTTTCCTTCCTTATTCTCTCTGGTCAAGGTTTTGCTTCCTATTTTCCGGATTTAGTCTTCTTGGGTTCAGATCCCAAAACCCGCTTGCAAGAATGCAGTTAAAAGTCACTCACACTAAGATTTAAGTAACCCCTCATTTCAAGGGGGAAAAGGACCTCTTACCCCACACCCACCCCTGTGTACCAGCTACCGCCTGTAACCTTCCAATCAATGTTCTTCTCTCCCACTCTCTGCTCTCTCTTTTTCACTTATTAGGAAGTTATATACACCAAACATAAAAAAATTCTGAACATTCAGAAAGGTCCACGGCGGGAGAGGGAGGAAGCAAAAACAAAACCACCCTTCAGTTCTCCACTCAGAAATCACCACAGGGAACACCAGAGTGGATCTCTTTTCTACTTTTTTATCCCTGTAGACTTGTAGTGAGGATAGAAAATTTCATTCAGGAAAGTAAATGAGACATTAACACAATATGAAAGGCACGGCTTCTCTCTAGCAACAAGGTGGAGAATAGGTTAGAAATAAATCTCAGGAAGTGCCTGATGTGGACGCAGGTTTGATTGTTATAACACGTCCTCCTAAGAGAAATGAGCCTTTCAGAGAATGAAGATGCAACATCAGTAGTTTTTAAAGATCCAGGAATAGGATAAAAACGAACTTAAACCCTGGGCACCAAAATGAGATGCTAGAACTGTGCTATTTAAGACAAATCTACCTTTCCTGGGCAGATGGCATTTAGCTTTATTTAGACATCGCTTTAAGAATCACCTTAGAGAAGGGCTGTTTCAGTTGCAAATGCTTACGAATCACTAAGGTGACCTAATTTCATGTGTCTTTGCAGACCAGGCTCATGGTTGTGTAAACCAGACCGCAAACTCCCTAGAAGAACCCAATTATCCAAGTGTTTCTCACCGTCACGTACTGATTCTCACCAGGCAGCTCAAATCAAGAAAAGGCACAAGGTGGAATTGCTAAAAATGCATTCTCAGGTTAAATTTGTAAACACATTAAAAAAGATTATCAACTACGTAAAGGCCAGAGTTGACTTGGGATTGTGTTAATCACAGACATTGTAAAACAGCCAGAGAAGAACCGTATTTTTCTGCACGTAACTACCTCGGTTGACAAAACACACCCTTTCATGTATGAAAAAAAGCATCCAGCACGGGACCAGCATCTGCTAAGTGCTTGGTAATACTCTCCTCTTTTTCTCTGTATGGGACCATTCAACTACCTTGATGTCCCTCACCTTATCTCTTCTCTCTCTGTCCCTCCCCTGCCACCGCCTCCCCACCACGTCTGCCTTAGCGGATGGAGAACAAGGGCTTTCACAGGCCAGGTGTGCAGTGGTCCTGGGCAAATTTTCTGCCCTGTCTCAGCCTCAATCTCATCTGTAAAATGGGGGTACAAGAAGGTCCACTAGGCCAGGCTGTTGTGACGATTAATGCTGAGGCATGGAAGACACTCAATAAATAGCATTAAGAATGTGGTCTTTTGGGGCGCCTGGGTGGCGCAGTTGTTAGGCGTCTGCCTTCAGCTCAAGTCATGATCCCAGGGTCCTGGGATGGAGCCCCATGTCGGGCTCCCTACTCGGCGGGAAGCCTGCTTCTCCCTCTCCCACTCTCCCTGCTTGTGTTCCCTCTCTCGCTGTGTCCTTCTTTGTCAAATAAATAAAATCTTTAAAAAAAAAAAAGGAATTTTTTTTTGGCTACCTTTGGCAACTTATTAGATGTTGTCAATTCAGACGATGGGGATCTGTGGAAGATGATTTTTCTCGAATTATGTCAGCTAACTCAGTGTATTAATCTAAGTTTTCTGATATGCTCCAAATGATGCCTTGTAAATGATGCCTGAGTAAATTATTTGCAGAGGAAGATCCCAGTGGCTGCTATGCCAGGGGGCCTCATGAACCTGTAATCTAGGCCAGGTAAGCCTGCCTCGGGGCGTGACATCCATCGTTACTGCTCTAACCTGCCCATCTTCCCACTTTCTCATGGGGTCACTGGGCTTTACATGTTTTTGCACACAGGCATATAGACTTTTCCAGAGATCATCTCAGCACTCAAGTCCCACCTTCCCCCTGAGTCTCAGGAATTAGACCCTTTATTATAGGACCAGGAAGGCATGAACACAGGGTAGACGTCTTTGGGTACTTCATATCAGTCCATCATACAGCAGGCATAATCGCCATGTTCTAGAGAAGGGAATCAGGGTTTCCGGATGTCACACAGACCCACCCGAGGCTTAGAATCTGGCTCCTGGAGGAGCTGGGATGTAAAGTCTCATCTACATCCGCAAAGCGGCAAAGGTCATCTTTAAACCTCTAATAGCCCACACCACCTGTGGTGTGTGTGCCCTCACGCCCGGCTAGTGAGCCAGGCTCCAGCTGCCGCGCAGCACCAGGGTCTCCGGGGCACGGGCATGGTGGAGGCAGAGGGTAGAAGAAAGTGTCCCAAGTACTGTTCTGAACTTACAGATTCTCAGTCGGCAGTGCTAAAGGTATACACGGCAAACAGTCACATTCAAAATGTCATTGCCAATTGCACCACATTTTTTAACTAAAAACACCCAAAAGAAAATGGGAAGAGGTTCCAGACATGGTTCTGGTTCTCCAGCCATGGCGTTCAGGTCTCACCCCCAGACTTTCTGAGTTAGCCAGTCTGGGTCAGGGCCTGAGAATGTGCACTTCTAACGAGCTCCCCGGGTCTGTAGCCGCTGCTGGCCAGGGGACCGCGCTCCGAGAGCCACGAGGGTGGAGGCTCCCTGGACTAGGACACGGCTGCCCCCACGCCCATCCGATTAGGGTCTGTATTTCCTCGTCTCTCCACTGTTCCTAGTAATGACATTTCATGGGGACGTGAGCGGCGTGGGTACTAAGAAGAATAAAGGTAGGCTATGTAATCGAGTGACATGATATCAGGGTAACTATTTTTATCCTAATAAAGAAATGTGCCTTATGAGAAGCCGAGATAAGTAAAGCAGAAAATGACTTTGGTTATCTTTTCCAAATATCCTTGGAAACAAACACACTGCTTCAATATTCATAGTGTATCAACACTAATTCAATTTCCTTCTCCCGTGCTAGAAATGGAAGCAATCAATTAGCAAGACTGGGAAGTGTTAGGTTCCTAAAAACAAGCGAATGGCTTATGAGACCATTTCCACCTACTTGAATATTACTTGCTGAAGCCTAAAAATAAGACTGAAACAATCTATTATTTTCTGTCCTTGAAATGCTTCTATCACTGAAGTTACTAACAGATCTTTTTAAAATTGTAAGAGGTGAATGTGTTTGTAATTATTGCTCTTCTACATATAAATAGCTAATTTTAACTGCTGCTACATTTGGATATTCTCCAAGACAGTTGGGGCAGAAATGTCTGATGAGGTTCCCATATTTATCATCCTCGAGGGCACCGCAAACTGTGTTCCCCAGGTGGATGCTTTCTTCTGGCCAAGAGGCAACCACCTCTAGGGACTGTTTCCGTCATTTGCAAGCGTGCAGCACATCCTGACCAGTTGAACTGTATTTTATTTCAAGGAATTCAAGTCATTAACCATGCAACGGTTTCATGAAGGGATTTTGAGGATGTGTGGTTTCTTTACAGGGGCAAAACAGTTGCTGAAATAAAAAATACAACACAGGAAGGTCTTGCTGGTTCAACTAAACAAGCAGAAAGACTTTAAAAGGAAAAGCTCCGACCGGGCCCAGCTGTTCAATACGAACCTTAAATGCCAGTGTAAACAGCGACAGTGTGTCCAGGGCCGTGAGGCACACCTCGGTAGCGATATTGGCTTCCAGCAGCGACTGGTGAAGAACGTCTGCGTCCGAGTGGCCGTAGCCTGCGTGGATGACAACACAAGGTTACTGTCCAGTGACTGCAGACAGAGAGGCTGGCGGCACAGTGTAGTCGCAGTCAACTTTTGATTATTTACGGAAGGCTTCCTCTGGGGCCTTGTTTCCCTTTTTCAATGGTGGGGGGGCGGGGGTAGGTAATTGATAATGTGTCCGTTCAATTAGAACTCCTTTTCAGTTCAGTTTTCGAGCAGCAAACATTTATTGTGTGCTGGCTATGTGCCAGCCCTAATTCTATGAACTTGCAGTGTTCTAGCTCATTTAATCCCGCAGCAGCCCTGTGAAGGAGGTACATTCTTAAACCTTTTTTGCAGAGAAGGAAAATGAGGCACAGAAAGGCTAAACAGCTTGTCTTAGGTCCCACAGTTAGTAAACAGCAGAGCCAGGAAGGCACCTGGACGGGAGCCAATCAGTTGAGCCACTGGGCTGAGCTCTTAGGATAGGAGGGGCAGTGAAGGAGGCAGAGATTTCCGCAGCTTCCCGCAGAGACAGAGGCAGCGGCTCAGCACAGGGGTTAAGAAAATGAGCCGGGGTCAGGCTGCAGGCCCCTGAATGCAGCTCGGCCACTTGCTAGTTGTGTGACCTTGGGCAAGTAATTTGACCTCTTTATGCCTCAGTTCCCTGATCTGTAGAACGGGGATAATAATAGTATCCACCTCAAAGGGTTGTGGTGAGCATTCAATTTGTTAAGATCTGGGAAGTTCTTAGAATAGCGCCTGGCACAGGGTGGATGGCCATGTAAGTGGTGAATCGATAACATAAAGATCTATACGATCAGCCAGAATGATGAACGATAATCAAGAGTTGACTGCACTGCTAGCAGTATTCTACTTGCTTTATCAGAAAGCACGAAAGCCAGTACATGTCTGAAAGAAACGTTTAAGAAAAGGAAAGGACTTGAAGAGTCATAATCTAAATACAAACTGTTATCTTCTATACGTGGCTGTAAAAATCAATTTAGTACTGACATAAATGTAGCTTGACATACAATTTGAGATATTAAATTATGAAATGATATGCATTAGCAGAAATACATATAGGGATGCAGAGATGTTACAGTACTGATCTAGAGGACAAAGAAAGATGGCAATATAATAAAACATCATACAATGTCCTACTCCAAGGAGCAAAAACAAAGCAACACTTACTATGTAGGTAATTTTCTTTATACTCCAGAGAGCAGGACATTTTCGATATAGATCAGGAAAATGAAGTAGAGAAAACCTAGAGAATTTTCTTGAGGCCAGTGATGGGGGGAAAAAAAAAACCCAGAAACTACACTCCAAATTCCTTATCCAGGTCGCCGTATCAGAGTACGTATTACTAGGATAAAATAAAGTGACTAGCGTGATGTTATTCTTACTTTGATAAACGTCAGAGGTACAGAGTGATTTTTAAAAGACTACGAAAGAGGTGTTCCAAGCTGCCGAGTTGCTCTTAAAATAGGCTAAAACACTATGGTGTGCTTTCATCCAGCGTTGCCCTGCAAGGGCAGTTCTGAAGCTTTGTGTCTGCGGACTGCGTGATTTTCACACCGCACCAGAGTCCATGTGCCTTTAGAGGGGGGCTCCGTAAGACCCCGGCGCCATGCTGGTTCTTTCTGTGTTTGCTTTTCTGGTAAGAGGTCTCCCCGAGTCAGAAGGATGGATGCACTTTGGTACTAATGTCACTGCACTGCCGTTGTAAGCCAGGGCATTGCCTCATTCGGCAAGGTTTGTTTGGTAAGATCAGAGACGGTGAAAGAGGAAAACAGATTGTTAATTATGGCTAAAGTGATCACAAACTGGGGCGAGGGTAGGAGGTGGGGTGGAATACAACACCTTTTATTAGACCAACCAAAATTATCGCAGGTCAAAAAGACCCTTTGAGGGCTGCTGAAGTTTTATGGTCTGGGGGAAATCATATAAGGAACTTGTTTTGGTGACCATTTTAATATGTTTCTTGGCAAAGAACCAACGGTTTCTTTGTCTAGGTAACTTCTTGGCTAAGTGTATGCAGGCGTCATCGTTACAGACGCAGCTGCCTACACACTGAAGAATTCCCACACCATTTACTTTCGGCAGAAGGTCTGGTCCCATTCAGGACTGGAATTTGGCAATGTGTTGCTTTTAAAACACACAATCAATGGCCATGCTAATGAAGTTTTTATGTAATTATGTGTACACGTATGGAAACATGACAGTGACAAAATTTCCCTAAGCTCTTACACCACCCATGAGTCTTGACATTGTAGATCTCATCTCCTTAAGGATCACAGTCAGATTCATACAGAAATCTGTCTGCCTGTGTCTGAATCATCTAAGAATAAAAGAAATGATCCTTTTAAGCCACAACTGGTTATAATTTTGCTTCTCCTTAAACTCCTATCTCAAAAAATCAGCAATATACCCAAGCCGGTGTCATTAAAAAGTCCCTAAAAATAAAGGGCAGCATGGAGAGGTTGTCTAAGTGGTGGAGAAGCATGGACAGTTCACCAAGGGATACTCCCATGGAAACCGCTTGTCTCAACGCCTGGAACTAAGTTGTGCGCGAAGGAAGGCTTTAGTCATTGGTCACCATGTTACAGGCCAACCCAGGAAAATGAAACTGACTTGGTACATCCAAAAAGGGGTCTTAGGAGAAAAAGCAATTTCTTAAAGTATTGGTCAGCAACTTTTTGAAGCTGATTAAGCAGATTTTCACCGGGGCAAGTAAGGAATGCTGTGTTAACTCTACCGATTTCCCCTACGGAATAGTGGTGGCTTGAGCCACAGGGCACTGACTGACTACCTTCGGCCAGGCTTATCGGAGAGAGGAGAAGGACTTCCTTGATGTGCTACCTTTGGCATACACATCATGGATTGCTTTAGCGTCCTTGGGATTCACTGCTCACATTGACACAATTTTCATTCTGTTATCACTCTGATAAATGATTTATTCTAAAATCCCCAAATCTTTTAAACACACAGAGGCCAAGGATGAGATTTTTCTCCCCTCTAATGTCATCTGCTATGTTAGACTTAATGAACCTTACTCTGTTTAATAAACTCCTGCTACTAGAACAGCTTGACTGAATAACGCTGACCACATCTGTAAACGGTCTCTCCCTTCTCACTGCCGCGCCATCAGAGATGATGTGGTGGGAGGGACAGAAACACTTGCCTTTTCCAAATGTCAGAGGACATTTGGGCTTGAAGTCAGATACATACTCTAACACGAGGCACTTTCTTTTCAACAGGTGACTTTACCTTTATTTTTATTGTTAATTTTTTTCCTCTGGCCCACATAATATGAATCCAGAAAAATAACACATTTTATGAGAAAAAAGTAAATACTACTGAATGATATGGAATCTTCTTGCTAAAAGAAGTCCCCAAATGTGGAAGACTTAGTCCCCTAGATACATTAACTCACGGTCTGCAGCTTTTACTAACTGCATATACTTTTGCAAACTAACAGACAGATGAGATCAACCTCTACATTATCTATTTGTTCATCTCTATTCCACTTTATCGCTAGAAATATCTTCTTCACAAATGAGCAAAGAGTAGACGGTAGAATAAGGAATAACATCCCAAGACAAAAATGATGTGATCTGCTCTCTGTCCTTTGATTCACACAAAAAACCAAATAGGCTCGAAAATGATTTGTGGAATGAGGCTATAATCTCAGAGTTTCTACCTGAGGAAATGGTGATGCCATCTGCTTTCTCTTCTCTGAAGGATACCTCAACCTAATGTTCAGCTGTGTCTGAAAATAGTACCTGGTATGGGATACACATCCCAGACTGTGAAAACACTTGGTTTAAGCATACATTGTAATTTAAAGTCCTTTTTAAGGATATTAAGAATGTAAACATGCCCTGATGTTAAATAGGCATTCTGCCAGACTTTCTCAGTCCTGAAACCCCATCAACTGCAAGAAGTACCAATGACTGACCGCCATATTGGATGTCATATGCAAGACAAACATGTGAGAGATAGGTCCGTTATAACTCTGAGTTATAGCTTGATATCAGAAATGCTAGAAAACACGCGAAAATATATTTCTAAATCAAGGAAACCTGCCTCAGAATTAAAAAAAAGTGACTTCATAAAAAAACATCTTATCTACTGTCCTGAGTATATACTTTTAAAGCAACCAAGTCGATTTTTTACCTATTTAAAAGATATATTATCATGTTTAAAATCTTCTGCAAAATGTTAATCTTACTTCAAAGGATATATGTGTTCTCTGCATTTTTCCTGTTAATTCAGTATTATATACAGTAAGGGAATCTCATGATCACTGATATTCATTGTCTTGCTTGCACTTCATAGATATCAAAGAATTTCAGAGTTAGATGTGGTCTTATAAACCATCTCGGCTAACTCCTCACCTCCCTGTGTCATGTTTAAGAGACCTGAACAATATTCCCAGTGGGTCTTCACCCAATCTGTTTCCACACCTCCAGCTCCAAGTGCCCCTACTAGCTAATGGGCAATTCAGTTAGAAAACGCTTTTCCATAATGACCTGAAATTGCATTCTCTGCAACTTAATCCAGTGACCTTGAACTCTCTCTTATACCGAATTATACAAAATGCAGGTTTTCTTCAAGTGTTTCTACCTTTTGTCTGGCTTTTCGCCCTACCATATCAGCAGGAAATATGAATTATCATGCGAATGAATTTAATATATTCTTAGAGCAACATATAACAGCAAAGCAAATGCAAAGTGTTATTTTATATGTTTTCCACATGTACCACTTACTTACAAACATATCTGACTTAGCTTCCCTCCCACAGCATGGTTCATTAAAATACTCCACATGTAGCTGTCACTTTCAATTTGCCATCTGACACAAATAGCTTCTGTTGATACACAACAGGATGCACTTTACAATAAAAAGGTCAATGTCTTAATGTTGTAAACATTTACTTTTCATGTACCTGAGTAATGACCCAAATATAATAAACCTCTATCTTCCGAGTGTATTTGAAATAGTGAAGACTATTTGGCTACAGCAGGATTTATCATTTTCATTATTTCCTATCAAAATCCAAGAGTAAAGATAAGACCCTGCCATGGTTACATGTAAGGTGCACATGGTGTCTTTTCCGACGTCCTACATGGATGTGCTAATGGGGGCTGGAAACTTGGCCTCCATTGGATTAAATTTCTGGCGGTCCTCTGCTGCCCCCAGCTGGCCAAGATGAGGCCTGACAAAGCCTTTCCTACTCAGAAACTTAAGACAAAACAAAAAATGCAGGTGGTGTATAAGGGGAAGGGGCCCTCTTCCTATTTTTCTTTTCTAAAATAAATTCGAAATAAATTTTAGACTCTGGCACCCTGCAAATCTCTCACATACTGGATTTACATCATATTGGTTGGCCCAATAGAAGGTACTATATTCATTGTTAAAGAGGACTTTTTAAAAAAAGACATATATGACTACAAATTCCCCATAAAATACCTAGGTACAGGTGTGAAGAAATCATGTATGTATACATACATGCACATGCTCACACACATACACATGTGTACATACAGTGTGTCCTGCCTTCTCTGTGGCTTCTGGGCGGACTACACTTTGGAGCTCAAAAAGGCTGAAGCCACCCGGCTACATCATCAGATTTAGAGATGTAAATGGAGACTGAGTTCTCAGAGAAGATGCAAGGACTGTGAGACACCAGAACCAATTCGGGATGAGCAGGAAAATCGTAGGAACGCAGGAGAAGGCTAAAAGAATCAGCTACACACTGTTTATTGGGAAGGCAGAAGGAGAAACACTGATTGAGGATGGTGTCACTGAAAACTGAAGCAAAAACTGCAGGATGAAAGAGGAGAGAGGCAGGAAGGACGGGCTCTCTGTGGGAGCAGGAAGAGAGAATGGGAATCAACCATGTTAGCAGTATGCTGCTTGGCTGCAAAACACGGCCAGCTGTCTCTCTCCTCCAGTTCAAGCCACCATCGCAAAATCTGTTTGCAGTGGGAGGAGCTGCTGTCTATCTTAGTGGATTAAGGTTATACATTCATGTGTTGATCATTCATTTTACTTTTGTTTGTTTGCTGTGTTTCCTAAATGATTATCTTTGGAGTCAGGGACTCGGTCTGCTGATTTTTTTTTTTTTAAGTGCTTTAAAGTTTAACCATTTATTCCAACTGACGGTGAGGTAGTGCCTGTGTTATAAACTATCTGGGCAGGGGCAGTGCGGCAAGTCCTGCAGAACCGTGAGAATTTCATTTCTGTTTGCTCAATAGGAAATGAAAACTAAAAACAACAAAACTTGGTTTGTTTGTCCCAACCCCTTGCCTGCAGAGCTAGAAAAAGCCCTAACAGACAAGATGTGGAAAATTAAGTACTGAAGCCTGAGATGCGTCATGAACGTACATTCGTGTGTGGCTGGCAAATATAATACTGATCTAAATTAAGCTTAGAATTTTATAAAGAGAGTCTATATACTCATTTCATTGAACTTTGGGGTGGAAGAGTAGGTGCCTGCTGTATCTCGATTCCTCAGCCTTCTTACTCTGAACTATTATCAATTTAAAGCATTGGGAATATTGTCTTTACTCCTAGCCTATATAAAGAAAGAGGTAGAAAGATCACAGTGAGTGGAATTCGTATGATTAGAAATGATGAGAAGATATTAATAACTATACATTAAAGGCATTACTTGGCGTGAGAACAAGTAATAGTCTACATAAAACAGTAACTAGCTATGTTATGCTTGGAGAAAAGATGAAACAATTCAGAGAATACATCACTAACAGAAATGGTATTTATTATAAATGATGGCATTAGTTTTTAAAATGCTGCAGGGCTGATATCTTTTAGGTTTTCTGCTTTGAGAAACCTTTTGAGGAGATGTAACACTTAAGTTTCTAGAAATAGTACATGATGCCATGTCTGGTGATATGCAAAAAGTAAATTAAAAATATGTTCCCACTTTTTGGTAGAATCTCTACTGTGAAGTTAGAAAGCCCCAAAGTTAGGAAGGCAAGATGAACAAAAAGGTCTCGGTTTGCAAGTGAAGCGGCCTCATAAGCAGACTTCAACCTGATTAAATCTTACCATTGTCTACAGAAATTCCAAGCACACTTGATATCTTTCTCACACTGAAAACACAGAAAAAGTCACTTTGTTATTGGCTTTTCCGCACCCTCACGAATTGATTCACGGGCTTTATGTTTTCACAGCAGTTTAAGGATTAACATACATTCAAAGCTGGAATGTCAGAATGTGGACACTTGATCAACTACACGCATGGCCTCGGAAGAATGAAAGAAACCTGTCCCCATGTCCCCAGGACTTGCACAGGGAAAATCCAAATAGTCAATTAAAGATATCAGAGAATGTCTGGCTGTCAAAATGTTTACGTTAAAAATACTGAAAGGCGGGACAAAGGGTCCAGCACTTTAGGTCTGGTGCCGTAGCTGACCACGTTCCACATTGTGTCACTCTCCTCCAAAGAAGTGAATTTTTCGCCATGAGTTCTTCATCCCACTTGCTCTGAGCTGGAAGAAAAGTCAGGTTGGTGACGGGGTGTGGTGCGGCCTGGGGCTCTCCCCTCTGAGATGTCACATGAGATGGCTGCTGTTACGATGGTATGTCATGGGACTTACTGTGGTTAAAAGTGAGAGAGTTATCCAGGCTGCCCAGCTGCTGCAATCTGGCATGCATCATTCCTGTTCTGTTACGGGAAACAGGCAATGTCTGAGATTTTCGATCATGAACTATGGGTCCCAACCCCTCCTGGTTCCTGCAACATGAGTGAAATGGGATAGAAGCAAAAGTTAGACTTGTTACACTGCAGCGAGACGAGGAGGGTTAGTGAGGCCAGGACACAGCACAAGGGGACCGGCCGCACGCCGACCAGAGCAGCGCGGCCTGAGACGCACACACAGGCCGCAGCTCTTAACTGAGTTCATAGCAAAGCACCTGACGAAGAAGCAAAAACCAAGCCAAAGCAGGGAACTTTTCAGTTTCAGAATGTACTTTAGAGATGCTGCTTTTTAAAAGTCAGAGCATCAGTCCAACGTGGCGCTAAAGGTTAACGTTCTGACAATCGCCAAACACCACGAATCTTTTCAGATTATACATGTTATTAAAGAGCAAAAATAAAAAATAAAATAAAAAAATTTTTTTTTTAATGAAAACAACGCACTGGAAGGAACAGAGAACAAACATGCAATGAGAGGGATTATATGAGGCGGTTTTTAACACCTTTATTCTTACCCAGGCAGGAAGGAGAAGAGCCACACACTTTGTTAAACTTGTCAGCAGTCAAGTAAAGAAAATAGAAAAGTGATCTGGGTTAGCAATCAAACAGCTAACTTCCTACTGTGTACCATCACCAGAGCAGATGAAAAATGAGACCCGTGCTGGAATGACACCTGTCCCCCGGCCCGTAGCCAACCGTCTCCCTCATTGTGTTATTGTGTGGAGAACAGGAGTTCTAGAACATGCACGGAGTATCATCGGCCAACATGCTGCTGGGTGATTTCAGAGGGACACAATGAGAAGACGCAGTATTCCTCAGCCTGGACTGCCACGGAGGGCACACACCGACAGCGTTCAGACTCCTGCTCAGGATCTTTGTCACATGGAGCAGAAACCACAGGAATTTTCTATGAAGCAGGGCACATCTTTCCACAACGCACCTAACAAGCTACACCACCTTCCACTCCCGCCTTCCTGTGCCCATCTGTTTTTAGGATAGCCCAACGAAGCATATTTTTACATGCAAATATATACAAGGTGCTTATAAAGTCGGAAGATTTTTTAAAAAATTAAATTTATAGCCATTGAAAAAAAATAAGTTCACAGTTAGACGAGACCCAACTCTAAAATATTTTGTTGGGCAGAAACCTTCAGCTTCCCACACGCACCATGGTCAGCTCTGCGGCACATCACCCTAATTTGCACAACGCTCTCCAAATGCCATCTTGTGCTGTGGGTGACAGTGACCGCGAGAAGGCTGGGAAGCTTGCCGGGCACAGTTACAAATATACCATGTGCCCATCTCCACAGGGCAGAGTCAAAGGGAGTGAAGTCGGTCTGCGAGGTGTGACTGTATAAGGTCACCTTGTATATACTTGCATTTGGTACTCAAAAGTACAAATGTATGATTGACTGTTACGATAAAAAATAGCAGTTAAAATGAGAGAACTTCAAGTGCCACCGCGTTTCAGTTAAAAATAAATACGAATAGGATGAAAGTGTAAAATATACTCTCTAAATTTACTCTTTAAAAAAAAAACCCACAAACTCTTATTGAACGTGAAACATAATCCTGGAAATGTCTCAAATATCCCAAGAAAAGAACGATGTTAACATAAAAAGTAAAATCTCCACACTCAAATTATCTTAAAAATCTCTCTCCTGTTTCATTGCTGTAAAACAGAATTATAGAGAAAAAACTCAATCACTACTAAATTTTAAAGTTTGTCCGAAAATATAAATATGTTTACTTATAAACAATAACAACGGAAAAATAGGATACTCAGACCAACCCCGTAAATACATTATCACAGGATACACAACATGGACAAAAACAAATACAGACGCACTGAGCAGCCGCAGAGCAGGAGGGAGAACATGGCAAGGACAAGAGCTGCTCTGAGGAAATGCCTCCAAGAAGGAGAGGCTTGGGTGCCCCTCGCAATGAGGTTCCAGCTCCCCTTGAACTCAGGTGGATCTGAGAGTATGGTGTGGGGCAGGGCCGTGAGCATTTATGAAACTCAACCAAGAGTTCTGGTCAGACAAAAGCAGGGCAAGGGCAGCTTATCTGGACGGAGGAGAAAAGGCTCCCTTCCAGAGACGGTTTTTAAGGAAGTCCGAGCAAATCTGAGATGGACTGAAAACATTCTTTCATGAAGAAAAAAGGAAAAACGGTTATGTGAGAAATTAATATCTTTGCAGCTGGGCGAAGGAATGGTAAAAAATGACCTCTGAAAGTCAAACAAGGGAAGCGAAACCACTGAAGGAGGAGACGAGCGAGAAGACACACCTGGGGGAGCTGGGTGAAGAGAAAGGGGACACGGAAGGAAGAGAACACAGGGGCGTATTTGGAAGGAAGCACACAAGTGAAGCAGGCCACGAAGGGGAATCCTTCCAAGAGATGTGCATGAGGCAAAATGAGACAGCAGGAGTGTGGGAATGCAGGCGAAAGATGCCACCAGATTTGACGGTAGCAGTCCAAAGACATTGAGGCTGTTTATGAGAATTCCAACTGCCAATCATCACAGATGACAATTTCCACACATTCGGATCCAAGTAATACAGAGAATGCTACACATTCAAGCTAAACCCCCACAGTACCTGGCTATATATCGCTTCCCCATGTACTGGAACTGGTGTAAGCAGACTCTGCAGACAGGATGAAAGGTTATTAGGGAAAAGGGAAAATAAAACGGTTTCCAATACATTGCTTTATTTAAACCCACCGGCAACAACAGAGTCAATAAACTCTTACGTCTACCACTAGCCTCTTATCTCTGGGGTTCAGAAGTTCTGGGGAAGGTCTCTCTCACCCGCAGAAAATCACGAACCTACAGAGGAGGCACCGTGCTGGGCTGTCAGTACTGTGCTGGGCGGTTAAAGCCACTAAGAGGCCTGGGACCAACAGGACTGTCCCTCCACTCAGGGTTTAGACGTTGACTCACGCAGTTTGCGTCAGCACAGGCGCCGGGGAAAGCACAGGGCTAGTGCATTGTTCCCAGTTGCTTATTCGTCCTCATTCAATCCGGGCAAGGAGCTCCCTCTTTTGGCTTTTCTAAATGGACTGGTCCCTCACAGACATCAAGTGTCTGGTTCTGGGGTTTAATATATCCACAATACTGATTTTTTTTTAAAAAATCATATATTTAATAAGAAGTAGTTACAATAATGTCCAGTAAGTTCTCCTGGTGCTAAATCTCATCAATCTCTCCCACTTTTAACTTAGCAGAGAGAACGATCATGTGACTATGAACCAAAACCATAATTCAAAATGCACAAAGCTCTGAACACCATAGGTTTTCACTTGCGTTTAGGCAAATATATTTGACAGCAAAATCATGACCCCAAATCGCAGATATAAAGCTATTTATAGTTATAATTTACCCAATTATTATGAACAATCATAGTACTACAGAAATAATAATGTGTTTGATTAGGGGGTGTCTGAGACGTTGCTGGGATGTTATAGAATATACTATGTAAAATTTTCTAAAAATCTAAAAATTCTGGATTTGGAAAATCATCTGGCCCCAGCAATTTTTTTTATTTTATTTTTTTAAGTAGGCTCCATGCCCAGGGTGGAGCCCAATGCAGGGCTTGAACTTATAACCCTGAGATCAAGACCTGAGCTGAGATCAAGACCTGAGCTGAGATCAAAAGTTGGACGCTTAACTGACTGAGCCACAGGTGCCCCTGGCCCCAGCAAATTTTGGATAAGGGATTGTGGACTCATGTTTTTTTTTAAAGCAAAGAGCTTAAAGGAAATCAGAAACTTAGATTGAAGAGATAAAAGGAGGTAATATAGATAAAACGTAAGATTTCACTTATATTTAAAAATTATAGCTATTTTTGTCTCAGTCTTTACATCTGCTTGAGCTACATTAGATTCACCTTCGAAATGTAGCATCCACCCAATTCAGCTAATAAACTGTGTCATTTTATTCAAACGGCTTGTACAAATAAGCAGTTAGCTCTCATCTATAACAACCACGTATCTAATAATCTAGGGTTCACTGAGTCACGTGCTCCCTAGAACAGGTGCTGGGGTCAGGTCCAGGAGAAAGAGCTTAGAAACGGTGGATGTGAATATACTACATTCCTGGTTCAACTACATAACACTGTTCACACCTCTTAATTAGCCAAGAAAAATCAAGAGGCAAAGAGCAAAGAAAAACTACTCACTCAGATATTGTAAAAAAATCCATAAGTTCAGATGTTGAAGCCTTGTTCCAATATGTAAACAATGCATCTAGAAAGTAAACATTAATTTGGTCAGAATCATGATGTGTATTATATACATCAGGGCATGGGGAGAAGATTTTGGAGTATCAACCCTCAAATCCTTTTATAGCTGATCAAAGAACAAACCACTGTGACCAATCTTTACTGGTAACAGACACAATGTGCATATTCAATTTAAAGAAGCTACAATTGAACACCTGAACTTTTAATTTCATCATGCATCACCTAACACTATATAGTACATATTTAACTTACATATAATGTGCTCTTAAGTGGATCAGAGATTTCAAAGACTACAGTAGGCAAATAATCTCAAGTTAGGCTCTCTCTCTGCCTCACACAGACTCTCTCTCCAGTAAGGAATCTGTTGAAAATTCTTGCATGTACTTAAGTCCTCTCTTCTTAACACACACATATAGAAATGGAAGCGTACATACTTCACACACTGATTTTTCTTTGAGTTTTATTTCAGTAATATAGCTTGGCTCTCTTCCAATCTTTTCCAAGTTGCCTGACACTCCTCTGCATGAATGCACTATAACTGAGTTAGCCAGTCCCTTACTGATAGACATTTACTTGTTTTCCCCCCTAATGTTTTGCTATATTAAATTATGCTTCAAAGACGATCCTTTTACATGGATGTTTGCACACTTGTCCAACTACATCTATTGGACAAATATTCTCCGAAGTGAAACAGCCATGTCAAATATTACGGACAGATGTTGCTGAATAGGCTTCCAAACAGGCAAGGTACGCAAGTTCCCGTTTCCCAGCGTGATGAGGCGGTACCCTTTCGATGAGGAAGTCACACTCACACCTGCTCTGCGTCAAGACGACCGGGCATATTTTCAGTAAAGGCAAATCCTACAAATCCATTTACAGGAAGCATTCTCTGTGTATGACCTTTAACTTTTCAGACTTGCACAAAGAGTGTTATCACTGGATAGTTAAACATTTTTGCATTTTATACTGAGGTTATATTTTATATTTTATATAAATATATATATTTATATATATATTATATTATTATTATATAATAAAATATTATTATATATAAAATATTATATATTTTATATATAAATATATATTTATATATTATATATATTTATATATATATAATATATAAATATATATTTATATATATTTATTATAAAATATATATTTTATACTGAGGTTGAGAAACTGGTGAAGAGATTTCTCTCAGGGAGCAAAGCCACTGAATTTGGGGGCCTGAGGTGAGTGAGAGCGTGCCTGCAGAGATGCTGATGGCTCGAGAAGGCGCTCGGCCGCAGACTTTTCACTCTGCACTTGTCGAGAACGGTGAGGGGCTGGGGAAGCCATGAGCTATACATGGAGAATCTTCTGTGCGCAAGCACTGTGCTAGGTGGTCTCATGACTGCACGCCTGTCACGTCTGAATCGCCACCGTAATCAGAGGCAGTGTTCCAATTTATAGATAAGCTAATAAAGGCTCAGAGAAGTCAAGTAGTTCTCCCCATCACCAGCCTGAAGAATCATGGTGGAATGGGGACTTAAATCAAGTACACCTGATTTTAAAAGCCACGTTTAGTTTATTAGACCAGTAACATGAGTGGGTCAGTGCGCTTCCATCTTTCAGGAATTCTGAGTTTAGATTCCAGAGGAACAGACTCTGGTTACATGAGACTGGCCACCCATTCGGTGAGCACCCAAGGAGCCGAGTGAGTATGAGAGGACCTCTCCGGGTCAACTTGCAGACATCTGTGGCCACCCTAGCACGTATCAGACAGAGTCGGCTGGCCAGCCAAGGAGCACCAAGCTGCCTTCCCTTGCTCTTGGCTATTGGCTGAGGCTGAGGCTACTGACCGAGGAGGGGGGAAGACAACTAACCTCTATGAAGGAGGGAGGGACCCCAATGTGTAGGAGGTGCTCCCTGAATGTGGGAAAAGGGAAAGAGTAGCTACATAGTTACAGCTGACTTTGGTTGTCTGTCTGGCAAACTACTCTGAAGGCAGTTTCTCCCCCACCCCACACCATACACAAGAATCAAGTCCAGGTAGATACTAAGATTTAGACGTGAAAATTTGAATAATACTACTTTTAAAGAGGATAAGGAAGAATATATTCATGACTCTGGGGGTAGGTGAAGACTTCTTAAACACAACACACACAAAAATTCAAATTATAAAAGGAAGGAAATTGATAACTTGAAGATAATTTTTTTTTTTTTTTTTTAAGAAAAGCTCTAAAACTGTTTTGAAGAGGTCATTGCATTTTTAAAGCATGTGCATGGCCTTCCAAAGGGCTGCCTTTAAAGGATAACTTTCATTTAGATGCAAAATTTCTGGAACATTGGTCTTAAAAAAGTAGTTATGTTCCAGTTATTTTTCATATTTATTATTTGAAACTTAAAATAGTTTAAGGAAAACTTTCAGCAAAGGAAAAACAGAATTACAAAGCTGGCTAAAACTCACCACCATGATGTAAAGTTCAGAACTTCTGACATTAAGGGAAAAATTTCAACTTTATAACCCAAATACCTGAATAAATGCCCAGTGCTTTGCTATTTGGTCATCATTCAAGGAAATGTGTTTTTAAAAGCTACTTTAAAGTAACAAATTGACAGAATAAAAAAATAACCCAGTCCTGAAGCATTTTAAGGACAGGTACACGGTTCCTATCATCTGAGTACTAAGGTCTGGCTATTAATGCTGCAGAAATGGAAGCTTAATACAAAAGAAACATTCTTAAGATAAAAGAAACACTATTCTCAGGCAGAAATGCCTTCCACTGGATGTTTAAGGCCCACACTGACTGCCACGACACATAGGCATCACGAGAGGCAGTCAGCATTTGGTTTTCAAAAGACTTTGCCTTCACTCAATACACTTCACAGGACACTTTCTGATATGTTGCAGAGAAAGTTAGACAAGATTTCTGATCAAGGAAGAAACATGACATTGTACCATGGCATGATTTCAAGTGATTGCTTATATCACAAAACCTGACTTGAAATGTCTTATCATGGATGTTTACATGCTTTTTTTTTTTTTTTTTAAGATTTTATTTATTTGACAGAGAGAGAAAGAGCACAAGCAGGGGGAGGAGCAGGCAGAGGGAGAAGCAGGCTCCCCGCAGAGCAGGGAACCTGATGTGGGACTTGATCCCAGGACCCTGAGATCATGACCTGAGCCGAAGGCACACGCCCCAACCAGCTGAGCCATCCAGGCGCCCTACACGCTTTATTCTATTAAAAAATGTGGTTGTCAAACCCTTCATGAGAAACTTAATCTACTATGATACCATTAATTCCATCAGAAAACTAAAAAATCACATCTTACTTCCAGTTAAAGCCAGGAATGTCACACATACTCTACATGGAGGAGATGCTTAGATCCCCCAACACCACCTATTCCAATTCAAGAGCCTGACTAATAAAATTATGCAAGTTGCCAATAAGTTTGTTTGGACAAATGAAATAAAAAAAAAAAAAAAATCAACGGCTACCTCATTTATCTGCTTCTGTCTTCTTTATTTACCATTGTAGGTCTGAGTTTAATAAAAAAAAATATTTTAATGGCCCGTGCACATTTTAGAACTCACTTTCTAGAACAATTAGTAAAAATCCTTTTCCAAATTAAGACTTTTATTTCTGCTACATTTAGTAAATTAACATGTATTTCAAATGAGGAAGAAAAGCTTTTTAAGTCCTTCTATCCTTTCAAGCAATTACGAGTTTTAAAAAAGAAGCCAAATACTGAAACAAAGTCAAACCGACATCTTCACTTTCACCTACCATCAGACATGCTTTTTAAGATGTAGAGGAAACACATCAGCAGGCTCTTAATCTCGGACTGGTCAAGTTTGTCACAACGAACCACAGAATTTCCCAAAGTGCCACTTTGTTGGTGCTAAAAAAAGGAAAAACAGGTGATTTTTTTTTTAATCCATCATTCCAGGTAAAACAAAATTAGGTTCACTTTTCTTCCTTGGAAGAGAAAGATTCTTAGAATTGAGTCAAATCACACAAACTGGAAGGTGTAACTCATTTGTCGACAAACCGCAGGCACACCTTCACCAAATACACACACAGGCGCTAGTCCACAGAAGCTCCGACTGCTTCTTTTGCCTGCTATCCTAAGAGACAAGCCAGCAGGCACAGACTTTTCAAACTAGGTAACCACAGCTGTAGCTACCAGCTCAGTTCTAAAATGCCAAGTAAAATCTCATGCAAAAAAGGAAGGTTTGCTAGGATCAAACACAGAAATGATTAAGTCAGAAGACACTGCAGAACCGACCATATCCTCAGGAGAACGCCAGTGGCTGAAAGAGCAAATAAAATCTACGCTCCTGTTGTGTACCGGTCACGAAAGTCTGGGTCTGAGCCCCTGTCATTCAGCTGACGTTGTGGGGCACCGTTGGGGAGAAAACAACAGGCAGGTACCCAATAGGAACAAATAGGGACACCTCAGCAGAGCTTGGCCGAAGACCCTAAACTGATGAGATCGTTCCCTCATCAGCTTGGCTCAACACTGCAAACTTCAGAAAGTGCAGGCCACAGGGTGAGAGCAGTTTTGCCACTAGACAGCAAGTTTACATGTTCAAGGGGTTCCCGTTAAAAAAAAGAATAAGAATCCATCTCCTGATTAAAAAAAAACCCACAGGAGATTTTAAGATCTTCAAAGTTATATTGCCAATTGAAAAGCAGGATTTTTTTATTTTTTTGGCAAATACCAAAGCAGAAAGATCAATAAAAAAAAAAAATCTTTCATTCAAGGTATTGGGGGGGGCAATTGAAAAAATATAACATACATGAGTTTTTTATTATAGGAAGAAATACAGGTGCAGTTAGGGGCAAAACCACAGGGTGGATGCATCATTTTGCCCACCCACTTCGCCAGGACCGCTGGGAGAACCCAGTGCCTCTTGCAGTGGGAGGGAAGGTGCAGCATGCAAAGTTTCCTCTGGCAGAGGTGGGATCGCTAGGAGGGAAAAATCCACAGTGACCCGGTTTTTCCTGGCTGACTGGCAGCTCTCTTCCTCCTCTCCAGCACTGTGTATGACGCAAGCAGAATGCCTCCTGAGCAGCTTCTCACTCTACATATGAAGGCAAGTCACGGTCAAGGGGAAAGTTCAACGCATCATGACACACACCCACACTGAGATGCTCGCACCTCTACCAGAACCGCACTGAAGGATAATCGTGTCACTGCCAGCCACAAAATGGCAGGTACGATGACAAACCTGCTGCTGAAGGGCATTCTGCACATTTCTGAGAACTAGAAATACATCCCTAAGTGGTTTACCTGTTGATCGGTATGTGTGCTTGCCGATAACTTGAAATAACTCGGGAAAACGGGCCAAGACAACACCAATCTATCATTGTGCCAGGTTTAAATTCAAGCTTTAGCCATTCCCACAAAGTTCCAGATAGTCTGAGCCTTGATTATTTTAAGAGGAAAATGTGAAATATAAGGAGGATGTGTTGTGTTGGGGGTACCAGTGTGAGCTGGTTTCAAATAAAGCCTCATCCCTGAATCACCTGGATAATCCATTCATTTTTCTGGAGCTAGCTCTGGACCCAACACCCATTTGCATGGATAACTGTATAAATGGTTTCTCCGGCATGCAGACGATGGGGATTCTAAACGAGTGGCATTTTAATCTCCCTACCTGTCCCACTCGCCGAAACTATTTGCTCAAGGTCCTCCACTGTAAACACTGCCTTGATGTAAAATCTTGGAAACAGGAATTGGGGAGATTTCAGGAAATGGGCCCCATCCTTACGCAATACTCTGATCATAACTTTGATAATAACTCCAGGTTAACTGAGTTATTAAAAAAAAAAAAAGTCACCCTTAAAGAACACCAGAACACGAAGCATCGTTTACTTTAGGCTCAATCCATTAGTTGTAAGAAACGCGTAAGTTATATGAAAAGAAATTACCTTATCCAGGGAATTGCTTTTCTCGCTATTCCTTTCTGGAAGGCTATTCCCCGAATCTGTGCTTATGAGGGATCCTCTTGAATCAGCATTTCTCACGCTATTGATGTTTGGGGTTGACGTTGTATATGGAGAAGCTAAACAGAAATCAAGCAAAGACCAAAGACTTGGTGAGATACAATAAAATGAAGATAAGTACTAACTTTAAGGGAAATTGCTTCTATGGCACTTATTTTTGTTGTTGTTAGGAAGCTGGCTCAAGAGTTTCATTCAACCTCCTCACCTTCAAGGAACGGCCATAATCCGAATCATTCAAACATAACCATGATTCACTTACGTGAAGCCGCCTTGGATTTCTCAGACTAAAGGAACACACACTGTTCCAGAATGCGATAAAGATGTTAAAAAATTAAAAAGATAAATCCACCTACAACTATCAAATCAAAAAATGAAACCATGCAATAAGCCACAGTATTCAAACTGTATGCCGAGGTGCCCTAGGAAACTCACAGGGGCGTCTCAGGACATTTTACATTTTCAAGAAAAACACGATGCTGCTTGACATTTGCCAAAACTGCAGTTTCAATGTGAGATCATGCTACGTTCCTCTCGATGATGTCATATCTTTGTGAAGCTCGGTCTTTTGGTGGCTGCTATGATAAAAAGCAAGTACTGGGTGAAAATCAATGTGGAACAGGAAATGAAGATGGTGGTGAGAAATCGGATTCCAAATTTGAGCAGCTGGGCAGTGCGTAACAGGCATACACATCCCATTGGTCACAGGTGTGGTTATTAAAAATATGATTTTTCTTTAAATTTATGTGTATTTTTTTCAAATGCCTATGAAGTTGTTCAGATAGAAGAACTTACTAGGTTATGTGGCTCCAAGTACCTAATAAACAGAACTGTTGGGTGTTTCCTCTGGCTTGGGGACTCAATGAACAAATTATTGTGACCATAAGTGTGCTGTGAACAGAGAATGCTTGGGAATCTCTGCAGCAAACAGTTACGAGCAGAAACGAAAACTTAGAAATAAAATGTGTGACATCCATGAAAAAACAGCATTGGAAGTCAGAAATCAGCCCCCATCTCGAACTATGGAACTTTTTTAAAGTAAAAGTAACAGACTGACTTCCTGCTTCGATAAGATCGAAGTATATCACATAATTTAAAACGACTGTCAAACTTGTACATTCCATGCTGGACCACAAGGCGTGCGTCCAGCTGAAAGGCCGGGCTGGCTGTGCATGCTGTCTGAAGAGCCTCTGGCGCCGGGCTCCAGCAGGCTGCAAGCACGGCCTCCCACGCCCACACAGAAGACGCCGTTCCCCAACACCTCAGAACAGGCCGCCATTTTCAGATGTTAGGATGCAAATTAGTTGCCATGGACTGAGAAATTTCTTTTCTCTTTTTAAGATTTATTTATTTATTTAGTGTGTTGGGGAGAGGCGCAGAGGGAGAGAAACAATCCCTAGCAGCCCCCATACTGAGTACAGAGCCCAATGTGGGGCTTGATCTCAACACCCCGAGATCACGTCCTGAGCCAAAATCAAGAGTCGGATGCTCAACCCACTGAGCCACCCAGGCGCCCCTGAAACACTTCTAAGTTAATCCCTCCCTCTACCTAACACTCAGGTTTATCCACTACCAACATCCTTGAAACTGAAGCAGCACATTAAAATTAAGAAAAGAAAAGCGAGGGGAATTCGAAAATGTAAGTGATGGCTGGAACATGTAAACTACTGGCCCCAGGCTGCCTCATCCCAGAACAGAAACTGTGTGATGGACTGTCATGGGGAACAGGTAAAAACCTATGAAAAAACTATGAACCTCTTTCCATACTTAGAGATAAAACACACTTTATGACCAAATTATAATTATAGTCCTCCTAATATAACCAGACTTCATTTTTAATGTAAAACATAATGATCATGAGAAAGAGGTTCTTAGTAAATTAAAATTAGACCTTAAATTGACAGGGTTTTAGGCTCGGTTCCAGAAATAGAATCCTAATTTAAGGCAAACAGATTGAAATGCAGTAAATCAAAATCAACATGTTTAGTAGAACTATGTTCCCATTGTGTGTGTGTGTGTGTGTGTGTGTGTGTGTGTGTGTTTGTACTTAATATCTCAGCCCAGTGCATTTTAAAAATCTTAAACAACACATAAGTAAAATGAAAAGAAGTTCAGTTCACCTCTGTCTTCTTTGTATAGACAGCCCAACGCAAAACACTGAGCAGGTGGAAAAGGGAACCCTGAGCTTAGGAATGTGTGCCTTTTAAAACAAGTATAATCTTGGAGTAGATTTATCCAGGCAGTGAATCAGTTCTAGAAATCTTCATGCACCATGTTCCAAAGGCATTTAAAAACAACGCTGAAGGTGCATTCTCAATAGGTGAGGAAACAGGATTTCTACTAAAGAGAGATGTAAGGAGAAAGTCTGCTCTTCAAGCATAAGCACCAGGACTCAAGTTAAATGGAAACTCCTCAGTGAATAAAAGAAGAGTTGCTCAAGCTACCAGAAAACTAGCAAACCCAGCTCAAAGGTGGGGGCTTTTCTGGAAGGCATTCCTAAAAGGCAACAAGAATTTAAGTCTTTAAAGATGGGGGTAATAGAGACGAAGCCTGAGGATAAACAAGTCTGTTAGGGTGAATTCCTATGAAAAGTGGGTTCAGATCTTGAAATTTAAGAGAGTGAAAAGGGATTAAATCAGTCTCAGATACTTGTCATAACTTCATCATGAACAAGGAGCAACCGAAGGTCATTAATGTCATTCGAATCTTGGTAATGATACCCAATGGCTCTTTACGTTCTCAAGGCAACCCACACCCTAACAAGGTGATGCAGAATTGGAAAATAAAGTCAGAGTCAAAGTATCACCTCATTCTAGTTTGTTCATTTCCAGAGTCTTGAATCCTACAGATTACCAGTCAGGGAGTTAAGATTTCAACACATTCCTGGGCCCCAAGAGTCATGAAATTGGCTACTGATAGTATATCACAAAGCCTGCATAACACTGAAGAATTGTGCTTGTTTTAATGGCAGTCAGATACTGTCACCGTGCCGAGCACTGTGCACATCGTATGAGCTTTCCACTCCTTGCCCTGACTCTGATTTGGAGATGTGGATGCTGAGGGTGACAAGGAGAGACATGCTGCTCACGGCGATCAGTAACTGATGGGAGTCTGGATCCCAAACTGCCTCTGTCTGACATTACAGCTAGTGCTGTGAGCTCTACAGACAAAAATCTTCCCAGGAAAGTCCCATTCCCGCCCCCAGAGCCATGGCTGGGTGTGTGGGCAGAGCAGGGCAAAGAGGACAGGATGAGGGCCCCTCAGAAGAAGGGCAAATATGAACAGCACGAGCCAGTCTCTGCTCTGACCATTCTGCACGAATTAACTCACTTAATCTTTACGATGCCTAACGAGATCACGACAGCTATGAAAAACATATGTAAGCGTAAGTAAGATTAAAGACTGGTACCGTAGGATAAATTTGGACATTGGTGTGGGGCTTCTGATTTTACATTCTGCTCACTTTCATCACCTACATGAAACAGCACCTTGACGTCCAGAACAACACAGAAGGTAAGGACATAAATTCAGAATAAATTATATTCCTGCAAATTAAAGGGCCAAGACGACTGCCCTTTATTCTGCCCTGAGAGTTAATTCCACCTACTGGGTGTCCCAAGCACCAGCCATAGCTGGATGCTTTATTTATTCAAAATGTAGTAAAAGCGAGAAATAAAGACAGAATAAATCTGTGAGTGTTTGTGACAATTCTGTGAAGACACATCTACTTTCTTTTTGTACCATTATCTTTATGAAGCAGTTGGCACAGGTGCTCAATTAGTCAGAATATTAATAAGTACATTTCTCAGGCGTTTTCTTACAGAGCACTACTCAATCTGAATCTTGATTTTTGCCATCTGTTTTCTTCCCCATGCAGGTTGCTCTTACATTATGTCAGAGAGAAAAATATTCTAGGAAAGAAGATCTTAGAAAACCGATTTTAGAATTGTACTCTTGCCATAGACCACTATCTCCTCAGTAATTACTCTACCACATTTCATCAAAATCACTATCACCACAAATAAATCCTACCCACATTCCCCCCACACACACCTGCAAAGACGTTCCTTTCCTAAAAGCTCCTTTTCTGAAAATCCAATTTGGAAGTTTAAAATGATAAATTAATGTAAGCATTAACAAAAAGCAAACAGCACAAACACGTGATTAGGCATACAGAATCTTCAACGCATGAGAATTTGGGGGTTCTGTAATCCAGGGTCAAGTCGAGGGTTTCCATCATGAAATATCAAAACCAGGAAAAGACCACGCAAGGCAGAAACTCAGACTCCGAGGCCGTCCTGGGAGAGTCGGCACAGCGCCCACGCCGTGGGAGGAAGGCACGCAGGGAATCAGCCCAGAGGGAGGCGAACAGAGCGCCGAGCCTTACCGATGCCAGAGATGGCGCCGAAGAGGTCTTTGTGCAGGCTGTTGTCCAGCACGAGGCCAGGTTTCTGCGGCGTCACCAGCGGGTTCGCGGCTGGCAGTGAGTCCTCCTTCACGGTCTGTCCAAGGGGAGAGAGAGAAGAGATAACCGAAGATGACTTTCAGAGAGTCATCCGCTGTTCTTGGCAGGGTGGGGGCACATGCGGGCGCAGGACCCAAGAGCGTGGCGGGTCAGACGCGCTGCGTGGGGGACACGGGCGCACAGCGAGCAGGATGGAGGGCCTGGGGGGCGGGGGGGACAGGGTGCAAGTCTGCGGGTCCATAAAGTCGCTGTCTGTTGCCCCAGAAGGTCTAGCACGTTCCCCTTCCAGAGCTCGGAAGTCCAACATTTCCCTGGACGATTTTTTCCCTCAGACAAAGCCTCACATGCTCTTTCTAACTGGAACACTGGTTTCTCTCACATCATAAATGCTCCCAAATGAGCAACAGTGACTTACAACAGCAGCACAGAAAAGCCCTCCAAGCTTGCAGCTTCGTGTGAGCTCTCAGGCAGTGGAGGAATTATGTTAATTTTGAAGTTCTGTCATAAAAGGGGTTTTTCTTTGGTGCTTTTCTTAATATTGAAGATGTACAAAGAGGTAACATCATATCTTGAATTCTTTATTCAGATCAGAAGAGCAGGCAGGTTCAGAGAGCACACGTGTGAAATACAACATTGTATGGGGTGGGATTGGTGCTCTTCGAGACTACAAAACACAGTTTACACACATGGCGCATCTCGGCACGCCATTATTTAGGACATGTATTCAGAGGGGTGGAGAGACAGCATTAAAAATGGGACAATGCATCCCTGTGGGGGGGAAGGGACAGAAACACAACATGAAAATTCCTCAAGTGTATGCAATTATTACAGTGTGGAGAGACTAACAACTGAGCTCGTTCATGGGTCCAGAACAAAAGGGAAAAGGAAATTGCTATGCTGGTAGCACATGTGCAAATGAATGGCAGATGGTCTCCACCCCAAACATTTTGAGCTCATTTCTGGGATCATCTTTCAGTCAACTTAATTTCCAGTACATCTTCCAATGACTGCATGAAGATGATGTAAATTAAAGTGGTCAGTTTTTGGAAGTGGGGCCATGTGTCACTCTTGTTGGCCTCCCTGACATCTAGTCCGACTTTCTAATTTTACAGACACGGAAATTTTAGCCCAAAGGTGTGGCTCTTCCAAGACTGTGTAGCATGTTACCATGAGAACAAGCTAGCACTGAGCTCTGATAGTACCCAGGTTAGAACTACGCTTTTCTTTTTAACCTCCTCTCCCTGTAGATCTTTGTTGAATACAGAGAAGGTCCTTACGTCTTACAAGGTATGGTCCATGGAAAGCATGGCTTTAATAATGATTTTCAGCCTAAGAGTTGAAGGTTTACTGATTGACCCCATCTTAGCCAGAAATGCAATTAATCAAGAGTACTATGGATTATAATGGTTTTAGTGGCAAAACAAACAAACAAACAAAAAGGGTGGGTGTGTCCTGGGTTGAATAGTATCGCCCCCAAATTCATGTCCACTTAGAACCTCAAAATGTGACCTTATTTGGAAATGGGATCTTTGTAGATGTGATTAAGATGGAAGGTAAAATGAAGTCTTCCTGGATGAGAAACCCTACATCCAATCACTGGTGTTCTTATAAGAAAAGGAGAGGACTTGAGAGATTGTACAGACACACACCAGGAAGAAGGCCGAGTGAAGACAGAGGCCAAGACCGTAATGATGCAGCCACAAGCCAAAGAATGCAAGGATTTGGGGCAAGCACCGGAAGTTAGGAGACAGGCATGGAACAAACTTTTCACACAGAGCCTCCAGAAGGAACCAACCCTGTGGATACCTTGACTTTGGACTTCTGGCCTCCCGACTACGAGGGAATGAATTTCTGTGGTTTTGGCCACCCCGTTTGGGTTGCTCCATCGCAGCAGCCGCGGGAAACGCATGCAGGCTGCGTGCGGGTGTGTATGCTTACGTACACTGCCGGGGTTCACGGGGAAGGGCGACACATCCCTCACGTTGATCCGCTGGACATTCTCAATCAGCAGACCGAACAGAGGCAGGTAGAGAGTAGCTATCCTTGCTTGATGGCTCTGAAACAAAGGCACACAGCGCAAGTTTATCCCATGGCTCTGAGCCTTGAACGATGGACTAAGCAGGCACTGGGCCATCTCCTGCACTTGCATCCTTCCTATAAAGACCGCTATTAGGGGGAGCCTGGGTGGCTGTCAGTTGAGGGTCTGCCTTCAGCTCAGGTCATGATCCCAGGTCCTGGGATCGAGCCCCGCATCAGGCTCAGTGGGGAGCCCGCTTCTCCCTCTCCCTGTGCTGCTCCCCCTGCTTGTGCTCTCTCTCTCTCTCTGACAAATACATAAAGAAAATCTTGGAAAATAAATAAATAAATAAATACAGACCGCTATCAGATTTTAGTGTGTAAACAGAGTCTTAATGCTGTTAACCACTAATTTTCGAACAGGTTACTTTCTTTATATTACTTAAAATAAAGGACATTTATCAATCCATATTTCCTTCCATTGGAGTCCACTCACCCTCGAAGCGTATCTGTCATCAAAGGAATGCTTTATCAGCAGGTTCTTGAGCACGCTGATGGCAATCAGCCGGACCTCCCTAAACTCCTGCAGGGCGGTCCCCACCTCCCTCAGTAACAGTCCCACCAAGAAGTGGTTTCTGCAGAATTCGTCTGTTAATGAATAGTCAAGCTGGAGATCTGAAATGAGGATAGACACTGCTTTAGTTATAGAGGCTATCACGCCCTTTGAATAAAATGACAGCCAAAACCACCCTCCGCATTCAGCCTACCCTGTAGGTCTGCCCACAGATGATTAGACTTAGCTTCAACTGTGACAAGGTCAATTATCTAAAATACTGCTCCACTTCTTATCACATCAGACTCTTAAATTTAAATACAGATAACTGCACTGGATTTTGATTTTAGAAGACACTACATCTTGCATAAATATTAAGTTAGTGAATAGTTTTAGTACCAATTTTTAGAATATACAACAACATGCTACATTACACATGAAATTTTATTATCAACATGAAGGTAAAAAATAAAGTTACTAAAAGAAAAAATAAAGTTACTGTCTAACTGACATTATGGAGAAGTGATCTGTACATAACAAACATGTAATTAAAGAAAGAATAAATATACATGGTCTATTAAAATTTTCTTTACTACTTGAGTTCATTAATTCATTTCCTGGTCATGAAAGCCTATACATTCCCATTAAAACCCAATGTGTTTAAAATGAACAAGTTAGCATATAACCTCTTTATTTTGCTGTCCCTGAATGAAGAACTTATTTAACACAATTTTAAAAAATATACTCAATACTTCTACACCTTCAAAAGCAAGTTAAAAAAAAACAAACAAACATAAACTAACACTGAAATACACAAAGCACCACACTAAACCAGTAAATCATCAGCAAGCTAAATGATCAAATGGAAGGCTCTTCCAGAGAACAGATAGAAGGAAATGTGAAATCTACTAAAGGAGGGAAAATAAAAGCGCTTACACATCCCTCTAAAGCTGAAATACACCTGTCAGTAAGCTGTAGCTAGGATCTGAAGTCACACTGAATCCAGTAAGTAGAGGAAAATCTATAGGCGTCTTCTTTGATTTTGAGTCCCTATTAGTTACTTCCAAACCTATCCAAAATACTAACCCAAGTCCTATGCAGAAGCAAGGGAAAATATCCATCCTTCCAGAATAATCATGTCCACTCTATATTTTTTTAAGTTTTGTTTACCCTAATGACAGCGCACAGCTTGAATTCACATAAAACCCTTAGGAAAATACTATGGGTTTAACTGTGCATGGCCGTGCGTGCATGAAGGGGGGGATAGGTAAGAAGGGAGAGGAAGGGGAATGCTAAAAACATGGACTCCTATCAGTGCTGTAAGGTACATTATCTGTCGGTCACCCATACCCACCTGCCGAGGGCAGCCCCACTTGGCACCAAATACCCTGACAATCTACTAAGAGCTTGTATGAGTCTCCTGGGCACCTGAAGGACTTCACGTCCCTCAGTTCTGCAGGACAAAAAACAGGGCCCCACGGGGTGTAGGGGAAGGTGGGCATCAGCATACATTCACTGCCCAGCCACAGGGTACAAAGGACTACCCTTGGTACCCTGACAGGAGAAAGGGAGAGAGTCACGGGCTCCAAGTACAGGTGGGTTCATAACTGCCTGCAAGGTGAGGGGAGTGAGACAAGGTTTGGGGTGAGGCTGGGGTCTTGGGAGGGGGCAGGAGGAGATGTGGCGGGCTCCACATAAGAGGTGCTGAGTGACTATTCGGGAGGAAGGGGAAGATTCCCCCAGAGAGGTGGCTGTGTGAGGCTGAGGAGTGTCGGGGTGGGCACGCCGTGTCTGAGGAGCTGGGAGCCAGCAGGGACGTCTGAAGCGTGGGGAACAGCGAGGAGTAAGACCAGACGGGTGGGCCCGGTGGGATTCGGGATGCCAAATACCCAGTTGTTCCCTCGACCCAGGATGCTCCATCCCTGGCTTTCTTCTCATTATCGCCCCAAAGTCACCCTGGCAGTGAGGCTTTTCCTGGCCAGCCTCTCCCACACGCCCTGCTGCTCATATCATACCCCCTCCCCCGCTTTAGTTTTCTCTCCTCAGCCCTCATCGCTAACACTGTGCAGACTTCACTTAGGGAAAACAGCTGGGATTTTCAGCCCTGTCATCCACGACTACCTCCCAAAGTCACGTGCATCCTAGACCTGGGTGGTACCGGGTAAATAGGTGTTGAATACACGAATGCCAACTCCAGGGCCCCAAACCCTCTTAAATCCCCCAATCCCCCTGCTCCTTAAAAGGCCTTCCAAGTCGCTCCTGGAGAAAGATATTTATGTCTCTGAACAAATGCTTCTGTGTGTTTCTCTCTGAATTTCAGAGGCCATTGATTTAGGGTGTCGTTAATAGTTTGGTGGCCTCCTTCTGCTTTTTCTATCAACACAAATAATCAATCCCCAGGTACATACAAGGCACTAAACTCAGTAATATGACTTGACAGACCTGACAGACTAATTTGATTCATATGACTTAGTGAAGACAAGGAAATCTCTTACGCGCTTACTCTCTTCAAACTTTAAGAAGGTACAGAACAGTTAAAGACTCAACATGCAAACATAAAACGCACGTGAAAAGCCGTGTTGCTTGTGATTAGGTTACTGCCACCACTGTGGACAAGGACTAGGAAAATGGTGGACTAATACATTTTTGGAGTAAAGCAGGGCATTTTGTTTGTTGTGCCTCTTAAAGAGATATCCTAGAAGACCTAGAGACCCCAGGAGCAAAACCCAGCTCCCTCCCCAGGGGTGTTTATAGCAGTATCTTAGCTACAGGGAGAATAAATTCACTAGTTCATCGTGAATTTAAAAACTGATCCGAGTACATGGGAGAGGTCTAAATGAAGAGCATATGTAAGCATTTCAGCAATGACTTGCATTCTTTTTCTTTAAAAGGAGGAAAATGCAAGAAAGCAAGCGTCACACCCCACACCTACCTACAGGAGTGTCATTTGACTCCACAGTTGGTGGAAGAAAAGCTAATTCATAAGAAAAAAGGAAAAGTGAAACAAATAAAAATAAACTACAGTAAGTAAAATGGATTTCTATTTAAGCAAAGGAATTTTTCAATGAAAAAGTCACACTGACATGACCTGTAGTCTAGTGAGTTTGCTGACAAGTTAAGTTCCCACGCGACATTTTATCAGTAGTTTTTTAAATGGAAATTTAACAAGAAAAAAATGAATTCATCAACAAAAAAAATATCAGAAAATTCTAAAGTCATATCTGAATCAATTCTCTTTTCTTATTAAAAATGAATGGCTTTTTGTGAAAAGACTGGGACTGACGTATGTAAAGATAGATTACCTTGGTATCTCTGAATCCTGCCTTTTCCAAACGGCATCGGTAAATTCAAAGGGATATAATGTTCGTGATTGCACACCACACGGAGAAATTCAAACTTGTATTCAAAGAGGGTCTGCAGGAAATAATGGTTAGTGAAAGTAAATGCCTCACTGCATACTTTATACAGCGTCCTAAAAACCTATTAGAAATCATACAACCAGTCCTTAGCTTCTTGACCCTCTTAAAACTGCATGCTCTATGCTACATTATAGATTTTAGAATGGCTGTAGGCACTTGTTTGAAAATTGGAAACACATTTCATTAAACAATGTCCTCCACTGACTCTTAGGACATTTATTATTTATGCTCCTCCTACTTCAAAAAGGATTTCAGGCAGCTTATAATTATAGACACAGGCTTAATACAATAAGAAAAATGAGTGAGGCAGAGCTTTAAAATAGACACGCTAGGGAGGAGATAGATAATTCTACCAGAGGAAGGCTGCATGGTTACTTCTATTACCACGTTAAATAAACTATGATTCGCAACACATATACTTTCAGTTTTGTAGTTGAGAAGTCTTTTCAGTTATTTTTGAGAAAATCGGTAAGTATGCTTATTTTACATTCAGAACTACTGCATCCCTAGTATCTTACACATTAATGCAAGTACTAGTTAATACTAGTTAGTATCACCGAAAGAGAGGACAAGAATGCCTCTGGGATAGAAAGAAAACTGGGACGTGAGCCCGGAGAAACAGCTGGGTTTCTGGATGTCAATCAGGAAGACAAAGAGACAGTGTATAACCACATACTACCTTCGGGTCTCCAGGAGCAAAGCAGCTGATGTAGTTGTTGATCTGCTTAAAGACAAAGCCTCTGTCCATGAAGGTGAAACATCTCTGCAGAGAAACAAGCCACAAAGGGGAGTTTTTAGGCCGCAGCCTTTTTTTTTTTTTTAAGTTGGGTTGAAATCAGCATTTCCTGTTAGTAAGTTTATCTTATAGCATAAAAACGCGCCATTGGCATCGACTGAGCGCCAACTGTATACTAGTCACTGCTAGAATGAACATTTCGCCACTTGACTTACACCCTCCATGCCCTGAGGTCCCTACCTTGATGAACACAGCAAGGCTGTGATTTGCATTTTTAGAAGCCTCCGGATTATCTCGAAATTTCTGAGTGATGTGCGGCATCAGCATATTCACAACGGTTTCCACAGCGTGATGATAGGATGCGGGAAATCTCTGGTTTCGTAATAACTAAAAAGAATTTAAAGCAAACGTGTTATTTTTAAAGTTGCAACCTTCTGGGGGTGGGGGGGGCATCTCATCCCTGAGCCCATTAAAAAAAAAAAACCCAGAGCTCCAATCTTATTTATCTAAAATGAGACAAGAGAAATTACTCTTTCTTCTCTCAAAATACTGTACAGGTATTTGGATACCTCATGTAAGTGGTATGTGTTAGACCTGAGACCCCAAACTTCAGCCTGAGGAAGATCCTCTGGGAGGTACTTGTAAAAATGTGGAGATATGCCTCTTCTCCCAGAGATTCTCATCAGAGCTGCGTTTTTACTGGATACTTCTGGTGGCTTGAATGCCTGTACCTCTCAGAGAACTCTTTAGAAAACAGTGGCTCAGGTTTAAGCTTTAAGTATTCAAACGGAATATAAATAGATCAGAGACTGTAAGCCACCGGCTCAAAATGCTTAGAAACAGTCCTCTTCAGGGGCGCCCAGGTGGCTCAATCAGTTATGCTCAGGTCATGATCCTGGGGTCCTGGGATCGAGCCCTGCATTGTGCTCCCTGCTTAGCAGGGAGTCTGCTTGTTCCTCTCCCTCTGCTCCTCCCTCAGCTCTCTCTGTGTCTCTCAAATAAATAAATAAAATATTTAAAAAAGAAACAGTCCTCTTCAAATTAACTTGACATCATAATTTCTCCCCATTGGGAATGCTTACCTACGAAATTATACAGATCTCCAAATTAGCTATCATGGACTATATATCTTCCACACATCAGGCACTGCACTAGTACATATTTTTATGTGCTTTTCCATTAAATTCTTAGGAGTTTTGACCTTCATTTCACAGAGGGTTGGAGAGGTCAGGCAAATGTGTCTTCAGTCAAGAACTAACAAGTAACAAAGATTCAAACCCATATCCACTATGAGTCCAAGGCCTATGTTCTTTCTGCTCTTTGACACTTTGATTCCCCACCCATGTGCCCAATAATTGAGGAAAATTACTGAGAACCTGAAATGTGAAGGGGTCTGAATCATATGCCCCATGACATTTATCCACTCATGCATGTGATTCTAACAGCCACAACAGGGGGCTATCTTCACCCCCATTTTACAAATGAGAAAACTGAAGCTTAGAGAGATTCAGTAAGTACTAACTGACTTTCCTTCTCACTTTTAGTGGTGAAACCTGGGGGCGCACACTACTGCCCAGCTAGAGACTACGTTTCCCAGCCTAACTTGAGGCCAGAGAAAGGCCATGTGACTGGGTTCTGGCCAACTGACTACAGAGGAAGACTGTGCTTTTCTCAGCCATGTCCATGGGATGCTTGCCTTCCAAGTCTTCTTCACCATTGCCTGGAATGTGCGGTGTTGGGTGAGTCAGCTTTTCAACCACGTGGATGAGGGTGACACCTGGGCTGGATAACTGGAGAGGAGCTTGAGTCCTTGAAGGACCCTGGAGAACAAGCCCCCTACTCTCAGAGCTGCCTACTGGCTTATAATTTTCCAAAAGAGGTAAATGAACCTTTGTCTTGTTTAAACTATTATTTTGGTCTGTTTTGCAACAGCCAAACTCATATCCCAATATCAAAGAAAGAGTATTTTCTAAAACTAGAACTGAAATCTAGTTATTTCTACATGCATTATTTCGTGCATTAAATACCAGAACCTACTGTGAATTTTTAAATGCCAGCTTTACAAGAATCTCAATTCTCAAACCAATAGTAAAACAATCTTTGCAAACTTACAAACTCAAGAATCCAGTGAAGGAAGGATCAAGTAATAAGTGTTTGAAGTTTACCCACTTTCAAAAACAGAACTGTAAAATTAGAAATTCCAATTCTGATTTTATGAGAAAATCGGTAAGTATGCTTATTTTACATTCAGAACTACTGCATCCCTAGTATCTTACACATTAAGGCAAGTACTAGTTAGTACTAGTTAGTATCTCCAAAAGCGGGGACAAGAATGCCTCTGGGGTAGAAAGAAAACTGGGACGTGAGCCCGGAGAAACAGCTGGGTTTTCTGGATGTCAATCAGGAAGACAAAAAGACAGTGTATAACCACATACTACCTTCGGGTCTCCTGGAGCAAAGCATCTGATGTAGTTGTTGATCTGCTTAAAGACAAAGCCTCTGTCCATGAAGGTGAAACATCTCTGCAAAGATGTTCTGTATATGCAACCCGTACCTCTATATCCTGAGGGGTCAGCCTCTATAGACGATCAGCTTCCTGGACCCCAGGTAAGGCCACCTCAGACTACCAGGCATGCCTGCCTGCTACCCAAGCTGGCTACTCCTGAAAAAAGGTCTCTCCAGAAATACCTGAGGCCTTCAGAATTAGTCGATGGCCGCTTAAACCATGAAAAGTGGATGGATGGGTAGACACCACCTAACCTATTAGTCACTATCATCAAAACTAAACGTGGGACAACCCGACACTATAGCTCCCGATGTGATCTAGTAGTACCAGTTATGAAGTATTCTTCCCAAAAGCAAACCAAACCTATATCGAACGGAGCTTCAACATCACTACAAGTTTATAGAAACCATGGGGGACAAAGGACCATGCCATGTAACACTGTGAGGTTACAGTGTGGGAAATTCCACAGGACAAATGGCCTACCCCACTTCAACAAATACACGGCATTAAAAAACAAACAAATGGAGGAGGAACAATTTGAAAATCCAAGAAACTTCAGAGACACGTCAACCACATGCAATGTGCAGACTGTGTTTAGGTCCTGATTCGGACCAGCCGACGATAAAAGGGCAATTCTGAGACAGCTGGGGAAAACCGAATACAGACAAGGTGTCTGATGACAACGAAGAAATGTCACTGACTTTGTTGAGGGTCATAATGGTACAGTGCTCCCATCTCTTTCACAGGCTTTATCTGAGAGGACACACTCCAGTTTTAACAGATGAAATGATAAAATATTTGGTGATTGCTTTTAAAACGCCCTGAACAGCGTGAAGGTGGATATATGAAGTCGCAGTGGCAGCCTGCCGGTGACGGTGGAAGGTCAGTGGCAGAGCTTCAAACATGAGGTTCATTCGACTTTTCTCTTGCCTTTCATGTTTATTTAAAAATTTCCACAATGAGATGTTTTTATTAAAAAGAAGGAAAACGTGGTGCAGAATGGCGGATAATTAACACACCAACCAAGCAACCAAGCTGCTCCGTGGTTCGGGGTCAAGCAGTGACACACAGCTGTTGTCAGGAGCCCTAATTTGGCAACAAAACAGCGAGGTACGAGGCCTCTAAAGGTGATAAAGACAAAAGTAATTAGATGTTGTTGTGGAGACTACTATCCACCGAAACGGAAGAAAAGGATCCAGGATAATGGGCAGCTGTCCAGGGTGGTGAGTACAGAAGCGCTGGCTCGGAGGAGAGGACGCCGAGACTATGTTACAGCTCCCTGAGATACAATAAATAAGACTATCAGCTAATAAACTTCATTTTCCTGGCCTTACTGGGCTATGAGCTCTTTCTCCTGCTTCATGCTCATTGTCTTCTCCCTAAATGTGGAAGTTCTGCCCCCCACCTCAACCTCCATATTGACTTATCCCTTTGGAGCTCACACAGACACCTTCTTCATTGGTCTTTAACTGTGCCCAGCTGAATGTCTTCTTCCTCCCGGGACTCCATCAGCTTTGAGGCTGCCGATGCACCATCTATGCCACTTGCATCGCTCCTCTGTGCTCTGTGCATCGCCAATAACTATTCCAAACATGTGCTCGTGGATGGGAGTATGGATACTCACATTCTGCCATCACGTGTTTACAGTTTGGGGGAAGTGCCGGCAGTCTATTTAGAACATGAACCATACCATCCTTTCACTACTTTTCATTTGAACACTCTTTCCTTGCTCAATTAAGTCAGGAAATGGTTGAAGGCTAAACACCTAGCTAAGGTTATATATTCATCCTTCCCTAGGCCACATTTTCCAACTTGCAAGAAGTATACGTGTGGAATGTTAGCAATGTGGCTTGATTCAAGGTGGGAGGCGAGGAAATTCCAAAAGAGTCTGCTGAAATTATAGCTGCTAAATATAAGTGATAGAAAAGATAGACCTAAAATGTGTTGAGCATAGAGGCTAAGTGGGATTCAGAGTTGGGAACTCCTTAATAGGGCTCGACGAGGTCAGTTTTATATTTTCCTCGAAAACTGCTTATTGTAAATTCCAAGCACATGTCACCTATGGAACACTTGAGTCTGGCATGGTCATATGTAATCACTCCAAACTCTGCAGGTCTGTCTGTGATAGTAAGGAAATTGCTCATTTTAGATGCTAGTTCAAAGGGAGGCTCTGATTCACAGCCTTCCTCAGCAAATGGCACAGAGTGTAGTTTGATTGGCTGGGTGGGGGAGGTGGACACACATGGCCGCGTCCATCTTCAGCAAGAATGTAGCATCAGAAGCAGGCCTACCAGCACACACCTTCTGCAGGGGCATCTCCTACATAAATACGCAGCAGACGGAATGACCCCATGACCAGCAAGAGTGTATACCCAAGGCCTCAGCTCTACATAGACTGGCCTCCAAATGCTGATCCATGCTAAATATTCTTGGAACGGGCACTTTCAGCTGTGCTGAAAGCATTATCTGGCTCTTACACGAGTCTGGGGCCCAGGTGCCCCTACTAGACAAATGTGTGCCTGGTCATGGCATTTTAAGAAAGACTCACCAATGAGGAAAAAAATCAAGGTCAGGATTATAAACACATTAGATTTACTAGTAATCCTCAGTCTAAAAGTATAAAAACTCTGAGGGAATTTGACTATGATTTTGGAAATCACAAATTGCACAAGAATGGTGAATATGAACTTGTTCTCTCAATTCAGAACACTGGGATCAGGGATGAGGACATATAATTCTTAAGATATAAATAAAGATGGACCTAAAAATAACTAATTTAAACACATAAAACTCATTACTCCTAGGATATGAGGCAAAATGAATAAAACCTTCAAAATATGTGAGATCAATAATGTGTGATGCAGGGAAGGAGTGGCATGGCGTCGGGTGACACGGAAAAAGTCAGAGGGGAGAGCCCTCTAACAGTGAAATGTTAAACTCTCCAAAGTGTAAGTAGGTATTTTGAATCTCTTTTTATAGTAAAGTATCTTATGGTTAAGTTTTCTCCTTTTGGATGGCAGAATGTTTCTTTTTATGCTGGATAACAAATTTTAAATAAACCACTTCTAAAAAATCTCTGAATATTCTTTTAGGACCAAGATATAATTAACTTACAGAAAAGGTTGTGCATGATAGCATTTGAGCAGTTTGTTCTAAAGAGTTCCAAAAACAAACTATCTCCCAGAAGTGCTGGAGAGTTAAGTTGTAAGGCTGGAAAGGGCACATCATCTGGGAGCAGCCGACTGTGGCTGTAGCATGACTTCGAGGTTCTGCTCTGCTGTGTGACCCTGGGCGGGGCCCTTCATGGGTCTGCACTTCATCTCGACCTCTGTGGCATACGGGAGGAGTTGGACCAGAAGGTAGCTTTCAGGTCCCTACCATCCCTAAATTTCTATGGCTTAATTTAGCATCTTGAGCGAAAAACACAAGCAGCTAAATAACTCTATTTAAATTTTCTATCATGGTTCTCGGAAAGAGATGTTATTGATACTTATACTTTTATTTATTTTGACAGAGTGAGTGAGAGAGAGAGAGAGCGCAAGTGCACAAGCAGGGGTAGTGGCAGGCAGAGGGAGAAGCAGGCTTCCCGCTGAGCAGAGAGCCCGATGCGGGACTTGATCCCAGGACCCTGAGATCATCACCTGAGCTGAAGGCAGACGCTTAACTGCCTGAGGCACCCCGGAGCCCAATACTTACACTTCTGTGGGTGTTTCCAAAGTGTTCATTACTTCTGACCATTGTTCCTGTGGTCTAGTCATGCACTTTCCCACCTAAACTCTGTGAGGGCACAAACCATGCCTCACTTAACTTTGTAACCCTTGAGCCTGCGTATAAATAAAAGGCTCTGGATGAATACTTTCTGAACAAACAGTTACATTTTTAAATATACTCCAGCCACCAATCTTTCTGGAGTGATTAAATTTATTTAGAGCCAAAAACAATGAAAAACCCATTGGGGCCTTGTTACGGACTGAATTGTGTCTCCTTAAAATTCATATGTTGAAGTCCTAACCCACAGTCTCTCAGAATATGAATGTATTTGGAGACAGGGTCTTTAAAGAGGTAATTAAGGTAAAATGAGGCCATTAAGGGGAGCCTTAATCAACAAGACTGGGGTCCTTACAAGAGGAGATTTGGACATGGACATGCACAGAGGGAAGACGATGCACAGACCCGGGGAGAAGACAGCCATCTACAAGCTAAGCAGAGAGGCCTCAGAAACCAACCCTATAGACACCTCAATCTCAGACTTCTAGCCTCCACAATTGTGTGCAAATAAATTTCTATCGTTAAGGCCAACCAGCCAGTGATACTGGCTATGGTAGCCCAAGAAAACTAAGGCAAGCCTACAGCCTATCTTGCATACAACATTTTCAACATAAAAGTACTACATCCAAGTGACCTGCATGTGTGCACGCATCCGTGTGTGTGTGTGCATGCACACGTAGCTGCACACTGCCAAGCAGACAATCTGCTAGGTTTCTCACTTGGCAGGCTATTCGGGCATGATTTAGATGGTGCGTTACTCTGCGGAAAGCAGGGCCCACCTCCATCTGGCATCTGCCTGTGCACTAAAACCAGAATTAAAAGAAGCAAAAAAAAAAAAAAAGAAGAAGAAGAAGAAGGAAACCACCTGGTCAGGCACCAGTGCCTGCTTGACTAGAGGAAAGTGTGGCTTTCAGTTCTGAGCTGCCAACCTTCTGCCTGACAAAACCCAGCAGCCTTTCCCAAGGCTTTCTCCCAGAGGCCGATCCCTGGTGCAGGGAGCCTGGAGCCTCACCCTCCCTCCCCGTGGCTCTCCCGTCCTCCCTTGAGTCACTGTGAAAGACTGCTGGGCACCATGACCCGCCCTCTGCACGCGGGCCTCCTGCTCTCCAGGAGACTCAAGACCCTGCACCACGCAATGCAGAGAGCATTCAGGGTCGGGACGGCAACTCCAGGAGCATGCGCATCTCAAAAGGGACTTTGTCGCTTGACCACTGTGTTCACCACATGAGAATCTTACAAAAATGTATCTACACTGAGCCTCAGACAGCCAGCAGTAGCCAGTCACACCCAGACAGGCATGAGTCCAGAGAGGACTGAAGGGAGAGGCCACAGGTATCCCTAGGATACCTTCAGCACGGGGACCCACAGTGTCACACACACTCAGGCCCCTCAGCAAGCCTTTATCTCCGGGTCCCTTCATTGCTTCCAGAGGACGTGAAGTAACATCAGACACTCTCATCTAAGGCCCTGAGAAAGGTCTACAATGTTCAAGACTGGGTAATTACATTTAAACTAAATGCTTAAACTGATACTCATTTCCACAGACTTGAAGACTTCCAAGCTATACAAAGGAAAAGACAGAGTTTTCTTTGGACTTAGTAACACATGCTTCGGGAGAGTGGGCTTTGGAGCCAGACTGTTCTCAAAACCTGGCCCCCCTCCATTCGCTAGCAGCACGGCCTCGGCAAGTAACTCGCTCTGGGCTCAGTTTCTTCATCCATAAAATGTGGGGTAGTACTTTATGATAGCCCTATGGCTTGAGTACTTGGAATAAAATGCTTTCGTACTTGGAAAGCACCTAGAACTGTACTGGAACTGGCAACAGAAAGCATTCATGAATGTGAGCTACAAAGCACCAAAAAGACTTTCCCCTAAGAGCCACCACCCCAGCCCTGATAGGAAGTGACATACCTTAACTTTGGAGTTCTCTATCAAATGCTGAGCCATGGATTTTATCAAAACGTCAAAGAAAAACCATGAATACTGAAAGAAAAAAAAAAAAAAGGATCCTGGTAAGAAACACAACAATTAGGAGGTGAGATGTTTAATCTCCTAGGCTGACAATGTTACAGACACGAAACAGGGGTGACCCGAAAGCAGGGCTGAACCACTTGGCAAAATATTATCGGACCAGAGCAGCAAGGCAGCTGTCCTCCTGCTTTCGCACGTCCCACAACAAGTGCCTGCCTCCCACTTGGAAGCTGGGTGCGTACGCTCAGCACGGCACAAGCCAACAAGAGGCACCACTGGATTACATTTGTGATCTTTCCTCTTGACTGAGCCTCCCCTGCCGATGCCGCCTTTATAATCTCCAACTCGGTGTCCTCCACTCATTCGAATATAATGACTTCTTAAAACTTTAGAGCCCATGATCATTTAAATATAGTAATATTTTGCAGGCCTGATAGAAGCATAAGTATAAGCAGCAAAGTTGGTCCCAAATAACTTTACCCCTTTTTAGGAGGTGGTGGCTATCTCTATAAGTGCACGAAAGGGTGAATGGCTCAGGCTACGGCGTTAGGGTTTTCTTCTATCGATTTCAATACTGCCGAGCCACACTGCCCAGCCCCCCAACATACCTTAAGTAGTTTGTTGCTGGTGAGGAAGTCAGCAGAAGGCTTGAGAATCGTGGTCATGGCTTTCGTGAGTTCTTCGTGCACTGTCTTGTATTCGGAAGCAATGTACGGCTCAGCCTTATAAGCATACTTTGAAGAAAAGGGAAAGATATTTTAATGTCCCGGTTATCTAGGATGGGCTGGAAGCAGGAGAGGCTCCAAGGGATGGTGGTGAGGGACTGAGGTACAAGTGCAGGGTGGGAGAGGAAGGGGTGGAAACAGAAGGAGGGAAGGGTGACACAAAGAGGGAGCCCAGGATACCTTCAGGGAACCCATCACAATATAGGAACCACCTGGCTCAGGTCAGTGGTCCCTCCAGCCCACAACTCCACCTCCCAAGGACTTCAAGAAATGTGTCACCCGACATTGGGTGACTTGATTCCATAGCTGTAATTTAAAGAGGTGTCTAAGACTAAACAGAACGTGTGTAACTTTTCAGAATGGTAACCGCCACCCTGTCTCTTGAACAGTGTTACATAAATGAAGAACCTGTTGCTATTCCTCCTAGTGACATCTCTTGCTGTCCCACACAGTTATTAATTTATCGTGGCCAGTGCTAACCTTCTCATCTCAGGAGAAACAGTTCTACTGCAAATTTTAGTTGGGAAAAAGAAAAATGAAAACAACAGGGCTATATCAAAGGCCGACTTAAAAATCTTCTTTAAAATTCCATGTCATTATTATTTGCAAAACCCATTATAAGAAATATGTTGAAAAAACAAGGTTAAGTAAATAAATGAATGGCTGCCCCTCTTTGGATTTCCTCTCATTCAGGTACAAGGCACTGGCTACAGGTATGGAAGAGAAAGCAGAGGTATTAAGTTTCATCCCAAAATAACTAGATTTTTTTAAAAAAATGAGTCCTTAAAAGGAAAATTGGAGCGCCACAGATTTACATGACTGGGACAGTTTATTTTACATACCTTAACATATGACCTCAAGTGGCTCTCCAAGCCTTCCTCATGGCACTGGGCAACCACATGAATAATGACCCTACACACCACAGAAATGAATAAAGCAATGAATAGTAATGTGGGAATGAAAACATTTCATTATTACACAGTAGCTGCAGAACAAGGATGATGCTATTGGCACCAGAGGAAACAAGGAAATGAGGCATTAAATGGGGGTCCCTATACATGGGATCAAAAGAAATTTCTTAAATATAATGGTCAACACACACTAGCATCCCAGATATGTATGACCGTTCTCCAGATGTGCACAGAGAGAAAGGGAAGGAGGCATCTGCCTACCCGCCTCTCTTACCGTGTCACGTTGACAGCGACTTCCTCCTGGGTGGCTCTGGTGAGGACACGGAACAGCTGGTTTAGGATGGTGGGCAAGAAGGCGATCATCACGTGACCTTCCATCGCATGCAGGCTCTGCAGACATGCAACGACACTTGTGTGATCTGTGTGTGTGTGTGTGTGTGTGTGTGTGTGTGTGATCTTCTTAAAAGGAGACCAACCCTGTGCGCGTGCTCTCTCTCTCTCTCAAATAAAGGAAATTTTTTTTTTTTTTAAAGAGACTAACCCCAAGCAATTTCCACTCAGTTCCAAACAAGGACGGAAGAAGTCTATCTAAACAATGGAAGGCAGTGGCGGGCAGAATAAGGGACAAAGATGTCCACATCCTAATCCTCAGAACTTGTGAATATGTTACATGGCAAAAGGGAATTAAGGCTGGCCTTAAGGTAGGGGGACTGTCCTGGATTATTCAGGTGGACCCAATGTCATTACAAGGGTCCTTAAAGTCGGAAGAGGGAGGCAGAAGGGGAGAGTCAGGGGAGACGTGCCGAAGGAAAGAACGGTCAGAGATGGAACATTGTTGGGTTTGAGATGGAGGAAGAGGTCATAAGCAAAGGAATGAGGGCAGCCTTCAGAAGCTGGGAAAGGTCAAGGAAACAGATTCACTACCAGAGTTTCCAGAAAGGAACTCAGCCATGTTAATAACACCTTGATTTGAGCCCAGTGAGACCTGTGTCAGACTTCGGACCTACAGAAGTGTAAGAAAATACACTTTTTTGGAGCCACCAAGTTTGTGGTAATTTGTTATAGCAGCAATAGAAAACTAATTCAAAGAGTCTTCTTAAACTCCTAAGGCTCTCTGTGAGATACCTAAAGGGTACTTGGCCAAGCAGTGATTTCCGAATTCTTCATTCCATGTTCCTTGCTGAAGTCAAACAAACTTGTATTCCATTTCTCACATTTCTTTTTTTTTTTTTTTTTAAGATTTATTTACTTGAGAGAGCGAGTGAGCATGCAGGGGGAGGGGCAGAGGGAAAGGGAGCATCTCCAGCCAACGCCCCGCTGAGCGTGGAGGCTGATGTAGGGCTCCACCCCAGGACCCCGAGATTGTGACCTGATCTGAAATCAAGAGCTGGCCGCTTAACCGACTGAGCCACCCAGGTGCCCCCGTTTCTCACATTTCTTATGTTTTGTCCTCATGCCTAGGATGTTCTTTTAGCTACTCTCCTTTTAAAAAAATACTCCAATGGAACCACATTCTGGATAAAGCTCCCCTAGATAAACCCCAGCTTGCTCTCACTGTTCCATGATGCTGGGAGCCTCCAACCCCTGCACAACACTGGGGTCGGGCATGTGCATACGTTCTGGTTTTTCGGTTGGGTTTTTTTGGCAGGGGGTGGGGGTTCCCCCACCTAGTACACATTCTCCAGGGTTCCTACAGAAAACTAGAAATTACTTAATGGTGGGACTAAAGTCACTGCTGCTTATGTGCCTGTCACTGAGCTCTGCACTGGGGACCACAAAAACAGATAGGCCCGTGTTACTGAGTGATTTCCTATGCAGAGAACAATGTGGTTTGGGTTGGGCCTAAAAACAGTACATGTGGGATAAGGATGAAGGCAGGAATTGTCCTATTTCTTTGCTTTTTCTTTTTTTTTTTTTAAGTAAGTTTTTTATTTTAATTCCAGTATAGTTAACATACAGTGGTCTGGGATTGTCCTATTTCTGAGTCCACTTCTTGCCACCATCTAAAACCACACGGACGCTATCAACGTGAGAATATCTAGCTAAGAGCATCCTTACAATGTTCCCAAGTGGTAAGAACAATACTCGCCACCAAAAAGAAAACCCAACCAACCCCAAACTCATTAAAAAGGGGTTACTAAGAAAGCCATCTGATACCTTAAGGTATTTTACAAGTTCACTCCCTAAGGCTTGGGCTCCGGATTCAGTTTTCTGGCAGTACTGGAAAAAGTTATGTAAATGCTGATCCTGGGGAAAAAAAAAAAAAGAAGACAAAGAAAGAAAGCCTGTTAGCAGAATGTTGTGGAACCAGGAGTATCCGCTTCTTGCAGCATGCATGTCTTATTTAGTCTACGAAACTGATCATATAAAAATGAAAACATCAAAAAGATAAAAAATAAAAATAAATTTTAAAAAAGATTTCAAAGATCCTCCAACAAAAGAGGAAAATTGTTGAGAAATGTTACTTATACTATTTACTTATATCAGTACTCAGGAGCACCTTATAATGCACTTTCTTCAATGAAGGACCTCTAAAGTAAATATATATCCATATGACATATCAATTAGGATTTCGTTTTACCAAAAAATCGTGCAAACTCATTCATTCAGCAATCACTGTCAATGCTAACAGAATAACCCATACCTGAGTATACACTGTGGAAACCAGATGAGTTGAAACTTTCAGCAGCGGCTTGCTTCCATCTACCCATTTAATTTCTGGACCGTAATGCTGAAAAGATAGGGAAGGGGGGCGAAAAACCATCCCAACAGATCAGCGATCTTGGCTTCAAACACCATGTTCACAGAGGGGACTGACAAGGTATCACAGGGCCAAACAGCATCAGTGACTCAGTTATGGCTGTGCCAACAGCAGAAACACAACCGATACTAATTTCCACCCACTTTCTTCCCCCAAGTACAATGTTTTCCTTCCTGGATTTTCTAAGTTATCTTTTGCTTAGTTGCGGCTGTAGAATTACTGTCCATTCGAGAGGCAAAGAATCCTATTTCACCAATGACTCAGCCAACCCAGAGCTCAGGATCGTGAAAGTGATATCAGAAGATATCGCATCCAGCAAACAGGACAGTAGACGTCGTCCTAACACGGGTAAAGGGCCAATCATTTGTGTGTGCTTATTTTGATTTCTGAAACCTCTATTTTTTTCTTGTTCAGACTAGCAATTTTAACTGAATATTTATATGATTTCCCCTTATTCTGGAATATTTTGATGATTTGTCCATAACATGGACCCAAATTTGGCACTACTTAAATGCAGAGAAACATTAAAAGCCATTTAAAATGAAATGAAACCTTACCTAAGCTTGTTATAAAACTGAAGTCTATAAAACTTAAGATGGCTAAAAAAAAAAAAAAAAAAGTGCAAAACCAACTAACCGATTAGAGAAATCTAAGAAAATCCAGGCTTTCCTGAATCAGAAAATGTATCAGAACAGGCTACCCTGTGGGTAAGATTTGTTACTTGACTTCCTCTAAGCTGGAAGACAATTCCTAATACTCTCTGTGTGACTCTAAAAACACATCCTTACTTGAGCATGGCTAGTTTGCACCAAAAAACTTCTACCTCATCCAGTGTGTCCTAGTTTCCATACCTCCACTGAGATGCTGCTAGTTCAGGGCTTCTAAAATGCCCAAACCATAATTCTAAATTGGCTGTCAATAGCACTGCCTTCCACGGGCCTATGATTACTTGAAAATGAATAACTAAAGCCAAAATATTGGGACCAGCAAAAATACTGTGTGCTTTTTTTGTGTTTTCTTGCTTTAGTTGATTTTTCATGTTTCCTGAAGGTACTGGGATAAATCAATCTTAAAGTCCCATACCCGGCCCATCCCAAGCTCCTGGTAGCCAAGGTAGCCAGACGGGAGATTGGCTGAGACGGGAACATGCTGTTCACTAGTTACCACCCTTCCATCCTTCAGGAGAGGAAGCCAGGAATATCCAACTGTTGAAACAAAGCACAAAAAACTTCACTGTAGATATTTGAAAACGTATGAAAGAAAGTCAGTGCTACTCAACTGCCTGATCTTTAAGGCCCTGAACTAGTCTTTGCAGAACATTGTCTACAATGTACTTTGGCCTCTTTGGGATTACAATTCTAAAATGATCTTTTAAAAAAATTTACATACGCTACCTTCACAAACTTCATCTAAAAACTCCACAAAGGGGCGCAGCTGGATGGCTCAGTAAGCATCTGACTTGTGCTCAGGTCAAGATCTACGGGTCCTGGGATGGAGTCCTGAATTAGGCTCTGTGCTCAGTGGGGAGCCTGCTTGTCCCTTTCCCTCTGCCCCTCTCCCGACTCATGCTCTCCCCTCTCTCTCTCAAATTAATAAAATCTTTTAAAAAAATAAATAAAAACATTCCTCAAGATGAGAGTTCAGAATCAAAATAAAACTTAAGAACCTAGGGGCACCTGGGTGGCTCAGTGGGTTAAAGCCTCTGCCTTCGGCTCAGGTCATGATCTCAGGGTCCTGGGATCGAGCCCCGCATCGGGCTCTCTGCTCAGCGGGGAGCCTGCTTCCCCCTCTCTCTCTGCCTGCCTCTCTGCCTCTTTCTCTGATCTCTTTCTCTCTGTCAAATAAACAAATAAAATCTTAAAAAAAAAAAAAAAAGGAGGGCACATATTGCATGGAGCACTGAGTGTGGTGCATAAACAATGAATCTTGGAACACTGAAAAAATAACATTAAATTAAAAAAAAAAGAACCTAATACGTAAGTTCTGAACAATCAAGGGAATGATGAAATCCCAAACCTTGTGTTTCAACAACATCCTTCTTCTTTGTGCTCCCTTTACTTGAATTATCACAGCTCACGTGGAAGAACGTGAACAACAAGTGGTGCTTTTCGTGCAGCTGGGTGGGCAGTTCTATTTTAATCTGCAAGGAAGACAAAATAACAATCTTTTCAATATCTTAAAACAAAAATTCTCGATGAAAGCAGCCACACACGTCACCCAAAACACAAGCGTGCGTTTGGTCTCTAAACTGATACTAACACTTGCTGTCAAAGAAATCAGAGAATAGAAACTGTGCTAAAGAAGAAATGGATCCATAATACACCGTTATGGGCTGAATGTGTGAGTCCCCACCCCCCCTCCCAAATTCATATGTTGAAATCCTAACCCCCCCGCCAGGTGATGGTATTTGGAGGCAGGGTCTTTAGGGGTGATTAGGCCATGAATGGGATGAATGCTCTTACAAGAGATCCAACAGAGGACCCCCGCCCCACTGTCCACCATGTGAGGGTACGTTTGAGAAGTCTGTGACCGGGAGGGAGAGGGCCCTCACCCGGCCATGCCAGCACCCGGACCCACAACTTCAGCCTCCAGAACTGTGAGCAGTAAGCATCTGCTGTTTACAATCCACCCAGCCTGTGGTATTTTGTTACAGCAGCCTGAACAGACCAAGACATTCACTACCCAGAAACGGGAGAGTTGGTATTTCAACTCTAGAAATCTAGAGCTGAAAACCACAACATCGACCACTACATTAACTTAACACAGCAACAGCATGATGAAAAATCAGGATGCCACACTTAAAAATAAGATTCATAGAGCAGCTTTAATGAACTATACTATCATTCCACACAAAGAAACCCAACAATGAGAAAGAAAGATTCTCAGGTCCGACAAACATAATTTGAAAGAAAAGATGTCAGAATATTAATTGTGGTAGTGATAGAGCAGAGACTTTGACTTTTTCTTTTCTATTATCTGCATTTTCCAAGTTTTTCGAATGAAGGTTACTTTTGTAATTAGAGAAGATGATGTAAAATAAATACTCCAATATTTAGTTCTAGCATTGTAATTCCAGTACAGTATGCAGTTTCTCTTGTTTTTCACTTTATTAATAAGCAAAGAACTTAGAGTTTTCCTTAAAACTGGTCAACTGGGTTTTCCCTTGAAAACCTCCTCGCTTACCTCATCATAAAATTCGGGGTTTTGGTGATGGTGTAAAACCGCAGCAAAGGCGCTTCTTGTGAACACGGGCCCACCAGGTCTGCCATAAATGCACTAAAGTAAGAGTTAGTGAAGAAAGACACCAGTATTTAATTAACAGTCAGAAATTAAACTTGGATGTGCCGTCAAGAGGCATTCGTACAGCATAAACTTATAACTACTTCTGATGGATTTCTTCTACCTAAGACACTCCAGACCCCACCGCCCCCTTACTCCTGGGTCCAGCCTGCCCTCCAGTCCATTCCCAGCACCACCTCCCTCCCCCCAGCACACACACCTGTCCTTGCTGTAACTGGACAGTGCCTTGCCCACAGGTCCCTTTCACACCTCCATGCCTGCGCTCATACAATCCCTCTATCTGAATGACCTTCCCTTCCATGGGCACCAAACTCCCATGTGTCCATTAAGAAACAATTAACTCCTTCCTCTGTGTCCCCTCAGCATTTTTTGCACTAATTATTCTGTTTTGACAACAAAGCATTTCTATGTGCCAGGAGCTTTTTCTCCATGGCTACCTTTCCCACTAAGCCATGAATTTCTTGAGGCCAAAAACTATTATTATATTCTTCTTTGCATCTTTGTCTCCTTCCCTTCTTGGAAAGTCATTTCCACATAGTTACAATAAAGAATTCGGAGCCAGACTACCTGGGTTTGAACAGTGGTTCCACTAATGGATCGCCCAAAGCAACTTATTTAAATTCTGTGCATTAGTCTCAACTAAAAAATACTGTTAGGAGAATTAAAGGAGTTTAATACCTATAAGGCTCTAAGTTCAGAGACTGCACTTTAATAAGCATTCAGTAAACATCACCAATGATTTATTACTGTTATTATTACTATACCATAATAATAAATATCAATCTATTTTTATTATTATTTCTGTTACCAATCTTACTAATACAATTCTTAGTACCCACACAATGCCTGGTTCATAGTAAGACATGATATGTTTACTGAATTAAAGATACATAAGAAACCTTCATCCCTAAAGAGTATAACAAAACAGAAACAGTCAATGAGAGGCAAGAACTCAATTACTCCATATTCTGTAAAGTTCAGCACATGTGGTTATATATTGTGATGTCACATATTTTTGTGTCTGTTGATTGTAATGTGCTAAAATTCCTTTAGTTGTGCAATACCATGCAGGTCCATTTTTAAAATGGAAAAATGCAAACATATATAAAAAAAAAACAAACCTTCAGAGGCTGAGAGTCTTCCTCATCTGAATCTTTGAATTCAATGCAAATAGCAATATTTCTGGCCTGCAGCATTAGTTAAAGAAAAAAAGAAAAAGAAAATGAAACAAGAAGCCAGAATATGTATTTGTAAAAGAACAAGAGAAGTCAAAACCTAAGAGTCTGATACCAAAACAGAAACCTCGATCTTTGCACTCACCTTGGCAAAAGACTTTTGACTGTCGTATTTCAAGTACTTAGGATAAACATAAAGGTGATTGTTGTAGATGGTGTAAGGCTGAGTGTGTTTGGGTATGCAGGGCACAAATTCTTCTACTTCAAATGTGACTGGAGTTTTACTACAGGTTTCAAATTGCTTCATGGGAATGTATGATGAATTGACATAATCTGGAAAATTAAAAACAAACAAATTGAAGTAAAAGTCAAACAACATTTTCTCTGGTTATTACAGAGAACTTAGACTTACTAGGAAAGTCTGAGGAAACATTATCAATCGTAATGTCTAGATTGCCCAAAATCACTGGGAGCTTTGCCATCTTCTCAGGTCTAGGAACAGAAGAAGAGAAAAATCACACGTTTATTAAGTTAGGTTAGCTCTAAAGCCAAAATTCCAGAGCAGCACTTCCCAGAGAAATATAATGTGAGCCACAAAAGTAATTTTAAACCTTCTAGAAGCCACATTTTAAAAGGTAAAAAGAAACAGGTAAAATTAGGTTTAAGAATATATTTGATTTAACTCAATATATCCCGTGTTACTATTTCAATATGTCAACAGTATAAAAAGTTATGCTATTTCTCTGAATCCAGATGTGTTTTACACTTATAGCTCATCTCAGTTTGGAGTTGCTGTATTTCTCGTGTTCAGGAGTCCCCTGTGGCCAGTGACTCCCATGTTAGACTGCACAAATCTAGAGAAGAATCTGGGCAAGATGAGATAGTTACAGTTTTCATGAACCAGTCCATCCTCACCCCCAGTCTTGGCCCGAGTCATGAAAATACAGAGCTAGAAGCCGTCTTAGGCTCCTGTGTCTAGTGAAATGCTGGACACAAAGTAGGTATGCAGTGAAACGGTTGGTGTTTGTATTTAGTCTAACTCAGTCCAGTCCCAGAATCTCCTCTGTGATGTTCCTGATAAGAACGGCTACCGTGTCAACCCTTCCTAGCTGGAAGGGAACTTTAACATAGACCTTTTGACACCCAGACTACTCTCCCTCACTTTGCTTCTCTGGAACTTCCACTCACCAAGGGGCCTGGTTACACTTTGTTGTGGAACCCCTTTCAACCATCCACTAACAACAACCACACCTTGTTGACGTCCGCCATTTTTCAGCTCTTTTGGACCTTCCTCCAATGCCTTTTCCCCCTAGAAGAACATCCCATTTACATCAGCGCCCCCAAACTGCACACCACAGGCCTAGGAAGGTCTGACCAGGTGGGTTTCGAACAATATACGCTTCTATTCATGTAGTCAAATACTATTGTTTTGTGGTAGTCGCACCACCCTAGTGGTGTACATTACATATAAATCACCTAAAATCCCTAAATCTTTTTCTATATGCTTTACTACCGTGCTATCTTTCTCCATCCTGTATTCATACAATTATGTTTTTTTGGAACTCAGAACAGGGTTTGATTTTTTGCCTTGAGGAAATATCACTCTTTTACAGTTGAGCCATTTCTAGTTGCTCAAACCTTCCTAAGTCCAGATTCTAACATCTCACACGTTAGATATTCCTAATAGCTCGATGTCACGAAGGCAGTTCATCAGCATGTTATATCCTCAAGAAAGTCCCTGATGATGACGCTGCGCAGAATACAGCCAAGAACAGGATCCTTCTCCAGCCTCTAGAAGCCCATCGCTAGCCCATTCGTCACGCGTCCTGGCATCTGGTTACACCAGCAGCTGAATTGTCCCCTCACGCATACTACGCTTCTCCGACTCGTTCGCAGGACATCAGAGTAATATCTACTTGTCAGAGGCTTCGCATTCCTCTGTGGTACCAGTTTAGCAACCCAATTAGAAAGAGAAAAGCAGAAATGTGGTGAGGATGACTAGTTTGACATGACACGGCTTATTCCCGGAAACCAGAATGCTGCCTCGTGGTTCTTCACAAGCCACCTGTTTAATAATGTCTTTTAAAACGCTGCCAACAAACGTCAAAGCTCATCGGCCTACAGATCCTGCATTCAGTTTTATTCCTATTTTTGAAAAGTTCCTATCCTAGCTCCTGTTACGGGTTAAGCAGCCTCACAGGTAATGTGTCGGTCGATTCTGGGCTCTTGTTCACCTGCATCAGGACTTCCTAACAGTCCCAAATGCTTTATTTTTTTTAAGATTTATTTACTTATTTCAGGGAGGAGAGAGCGTGCACACGAGCGGAGGGGCAGAGAGAGAGAGAGAGACTCTCAAGCAGACTCCCCGCTGAGTGCAGAGCCTGACGCAGGGCTCGATCTCACAATCCTGAGATCATGACCCGAGCCAAAACCAAGAGCTGAATGCTTAACCGACTGCACCACCCAGGCACCCCAACAGTCTTAAATTCTTGTCCTTATGACAACAGATGCTGCTGAGCACATTCATCTTTGCCCACTGCCAGCTCCAACTTCCAGAATCACTTTCTCCTAGCGTTTCTCTCCTTTCCACTTGTCTTTTGTTTATATCTGAGTTTAAATGAGCAATTCCTTGAAATTCTGAGAGAGATCACTGTCAGGAAGGCAAGTCAACGATCTTCCACACATTCTGCCTTCGGCTAAAAAGATTTCTGGCCAAAAGATGTCCGGGGATAGCCCAGCATCACCCCTACATCTTGTCCCTGTGCCCACTGTGTGGTTTGTTCAAAAACACAGTATTCCTTGCTACTAGCAGGAAATTGTGCCTTTGACAGTCACTTCCTGGGAGCGGTCGCTGGCCTCCCACGCACTGCGTGCTCCCCAGATGACACACTGTCAGAGCCCCTCGCAGCCTCATACAAAGCTGTTCAGGGACATCAACCCTTAGACCCACGGGTTTCTATGCAATGTTAAATTTTCCTGACATACACTGCCTTCCTCCACCTCTTCATCCAAACAACTCAACACTGCCCACATGCCACAAAACACTGCATCCCACAAACCTTAGAGATACCTGCGAAGTGCTATCTGCCTCCTCGAGTCAGAAGTGTTCTGTTTATTACTAAGACTACTTCCAAATAGGAGAGTTCAGGGGTGCTGTATTCCACCCCTTCCCAGTTACTCCCACCCGGAAATGAGGACGTACCTTCTTCACCACTTTTTCTATTTCTCTGACATCATCCTCGTACGAACTCTCGATAACTGGATTTCTAAGCAACAAATTTTAATTCAACAATCTTCACTGGAACTCTTTGTATAATGTGTTATTTACTTCTCTAACTATACTTATTTCTCATTTGGTTTCTTCCCTCTGCTGAGAGCTTCTGCTTCTGGCTGCTATTTCTACAGAGGCATTATGTCCACGCATTTCCAAGAAAGCACAGATCTGAGCTTAGTTCCATACCACACGGCACATGGGCTTTGTGGAAGCTTAGTTTTTTAAATATAATCTTAAACTTACTTCAAAAGTTTAGGGGTTTTATTGGACTTGGCTTATCAGACACCAAGACCTCACAAATGACAAAAATTCTACTGCCTTTTTTATGTGCATTTGCAAAGTGGTGGTGCATGTGTGTGTGTGTGTATGTGTGTCTGTGTGTGTGTTACACAAAGCGAATTTTTTATGACAGGGATCAGGTTTTTTCTTTTCTTTTTTTTAATCTGTAAAATATATATATTCCATGCAAAACTTAAAATTCTTGAGCATGAAAACCCATCCTAAAACCTCATTAAAAGCAATGTATATAGAAGACACACGTAGGGTATCTGGAATTTGGGAGCTGCTTTTGTGTACATATAAACTTAGGAATGAGGCTCACTCTCGCTCTTAGGAAAGGAAAAGGTTTCCTCTTCCCATTGCCCACCCAACTGCTCGACAGTCCCCAGAGGCAGGGAGAGTATTACAAACCAGCAGCCATCCCAGGCCAACAGACTGGGAGTCCTACATCTGTGTTCCGCAGCCCGGTCCCCCCTTCTCTACTGTCTGTTCAATGACGTTAAAGGCAATACAGGCGTGCTTGGGTCTCCTAACCTCATTCTTAAAAGGAAATGGTCCCTAAAAGCTTTGGAGTCACTTAAAAAATGTGTATGTGATTGAAAGAAATTTGAGATGTTTTTGTTTAAACGAAATCACTGAACTGACGTCTATTGAGAAATTTCAATAACCATTTACCAAGTGCTCAGAGTGATACAACACGCACTCAACTGAGCACCACAGACAGAACGCAAACCCGACATGATGATTCCCGTCCTCAACAAGACGTGATAAGAACAACTTCCATCCAGCGTGTGCAAACCTGCATGGGAAGGCCAGTGTCTAGGGCACTGAGAAGGAAGGGGTCGAGAGGAGTCTTCTCGGTGAGAGAAATCACCCTGACGTGCATTTTCCTTTCCTCCCCACCACAGCTGTAGGACTTTAAGGGCAATTAGGGTTCCCCCTTAAAAAGAAGAGGAGATTCAAGCAGAAAAGCCGCATGACCTGCCCCAGGGCCCCCAACACGGACATGAGTTACAGACTGGACTCTGAAAGAGGAGTAGGTGTCCCTCGGAGAGCCAAAGTGGAAGAGAACACGATTTAGGCAGAGGGCCAAGCGTGGTGGGGTGAAAGTACCCAGTAGCTTAAGAGAAAGGCAAGCAGCCCCACCTGGCTTGAGTGCGGTGTAACCAGAGGGAAACGGAGGTAAGAATGTCAAATTCGAGCACAAAGCACACAAAGGTAGAGATCAATAGATATACGGGAGTCTCATGCACAAACCCTAATAATATGATTAACTAAACTTCCCAATATGGTAGTATTAACAAAGGTTTATACTTAGGCAGCTCTTCTTGCCCACAGCCCTGTCTCTGTGCTTTAATAAAAACACCTTTTCGCACCAGAAAAGAAAAAAAAAAAAGTTTACATTTAAAAGGGAATGTTCTATTTTTATACTTTACCTTCATACCTTCAGATTTCCTGCAGAAGTTAGAAAAGACACCACCATGAGCAAGTCAATTATAAAATACCAAGTGTTTCTTCTTAGACAAATATTTCTGGAAGCATATATGTCAGCAATACCATCTATCTGACAGAACTGTTTTCTTACTAAATCTTGGAACACAGCCCTTGGTAATTACTGGGAGGGAAAGTGAGAAGTGGCTTATGAGATTTGGCAGCTGTTTTCTAAAGACTGGGGCAGCCTGAGAAAATTTTTCCTATCCATTATTAAATGACACTTTGAGACAATCATGGGAACAGAAACAATAGCTTTACACCCAAGCTAGTGCCCAGGCCAGTGACACAGGATTATTCTTTGTATGTATGCATGTATGTATGTATGTATGTATGTATAAATAAATAAATAAATAGGAAAGAAAAAGCAATGCTAAGGTTAAAAAGGGGGAAAAAAGGAAAAAGAAAAAGGAAACCTCCAGTTCCCTAATTCCACTGTAGAAAGCACAGGGAGTGGACACGGGCATTTCTCTGGATTCTTGCTGAGAAGGAAAGACAAAGGTTCCCCTATGACAGCTGCATCTTCCGATGCTGATAGCATCACATCCCTATTTGCAATTTTCCAGTCTCTCACTGGCCACGCTCCTCCCACAAGATCCTTCCTCCTGAGCACGAAGGCCCAGAGTGTCGGGGAGAACACTGCTGGGCAATGAACCAGGGAAGGCCTGTGCTTTTTGCTGCCTGGCTATGGCCTCCTGGCTCAGATCATTTTTTCATTAAAGACCCCATAGAGTCCTACCCTTCAGCCTCCACTGAAGGACCGGAACTGTGAGCTAGAGCTACCACCAAAGCACCACCACTGGCCGGGGCAGTCTCAAGCTAGTCAGTGTGGGATGTAACTTCTGAGCGGGCTTCTAATCACCAACACGCATAAAGAACTTCATTGTTTGTTTGTCAGAATATAAAAGCAAATGTTAAAAAAAAAAACAAGTCCATGTAAAATCACGGAAAACCATAAGGTAGAAGTGAAAAGCCACCTATACACCCATCCCTCAGAGACAACCATGACCACCATTTTGGTGTATATCCCATATGACTATTTTATGCCTATTTTTCCATCTGGCTAGCTATTTGCCGATCCATTTCTTCATTTATACACAAAAAGAAATATATAAAATATTTTCTTCTCAAAAAATGAGGTCACATAGATATGATTTCTCCTCCTTAACAATATAGTGCATACACCTCCCTAAGTGATTACCTTTGGACCCACATCATGATTATTAAGAACTGCATGATAGTCCAGTGCAAGAAAACTGTAATCTATTTAACTATAGGTGAATGGAGTTTTCAAAAAACAAAACAAAGTAAAATGACTTTTTATTCTATAAGCAAGGGAGAAACATGACAATAATTACTGTACGGTGACATGTTATACATATATATTACTCACTATTAGTAAGTAAACATTTTTAAGAGATGCTAATTATGGCTCTATTTAGAATTCTGAAAAATCAGAAGGAAGAGAAGAACAAGGTAAAAATGAACTTCTAACAGCCAGTCCTGAGTTCTAAGCAAAGTGACACTGTTACTTTGACATGTGTTTTTTTTTCCCCCTAAATAAAAAACTAAGACCGTAAAGCTCCTGTGGTACAGAATAACTAGAGGCTGGCTCTTGGCCACTCTTTTAATTTCATTATTTTTTAATACCCTCAGTTCTTTCTCATTCCCAGAATTTCCCCAGAAAACTTCTAGAACCATGTCCCTAGCAAAGGAAATCAGTTCTCTGAGTTTCAAAGTGAACCCATTATGAGGAAACACCGGAAAGCACAATGACAGAAGATTCTCAGCTCGGCTGCCCCAGCCACTGCTTGGCCTCTCTTCACCACCTTGCTGTGGGCTGAACGGCATCCCCAAACACATCTGCTGTAGTCCTAACCCCTGGTACCTAAGAATGTGTCCTTATTTGGAAATAGGGCCTTTACAGATGTAATCAAGAGAAGATGAAGTCACTGGGGTTGTCCCTAATCCAGTATGACACGTTCCTTTATAAGAAGGACATTGCACCAGAAATGCACAGGAAGGTGGCCACATGAAGCCAGAGGTGGTCACTGGAACGAAGCCGTCACAAGCCAATGAATGCCTGGGGTCATCCGAGCTGAAAGAAGCAAGGAAGCATTCTCCCCCAGAGATTTTGGAGCCAGTGGTGCCAAACCCTGCCAACGTCTTGGTTTTGGAGTTCTAGCCTCCAGAATTGTGAGGGAATACATTTCCATGGGTTTAAGCCACCCAGTGTGTGGCACTTTGTTTTGGCAGCTCTAGGAAACTCATATACTCATGGATATAGGTAAAGCATTTGGAACAATGCTTGTAAACAGCAAGCACTATATAAGTTATTGTCCTTCCGTTCCATCACCCACTCAGTTAATGGTACTCCAGTCACTCCACTGTGCAAGTCAGAAACCTGGGGGTTATTTACCTGAGACTGCTACCCACCCACTGCTCTCTCTTTCCACCCTTCATCCAATTGGGAACCCCAGACAGAGGAATGGTGTGTCCCCTGATGTGACCCTAATTAGTTCCCTTCTCTCACTGCCACTTGCACTCCCTTTGCCAAGTCCTTTCCCATCTCACGCCAAAGGTCCCTCAACTGTCTCCTTCCTCCAAAGGCTCATCTCTTCCCTCACCCCACCCTCCACAGCACCACCAAAAACATCATTTAAAGAATTCAGATTAACCAGGATACTCTTTAATTTTAAATCTCTTCTTCCTTCCCAAGGACATTTGGTAAAGTTCCACACTCACCCAACAGGCCCTATGACGTTCAAGTGGAGCCCATGGTTCCCTTCCCCACCAAACACCTTCTGTTTCTCAGGTGTGCAAATAATTAGTAAGGCTTTGAGACTCACTTCCGGAAGTCTGCCAGTAACTTGAGCATGTCATCATTGGAGAGCTTATTGCTATCTTGCCTGTAGAGAGCAGAGAATCTGGCATTTTTGTCAAGGTTTCCAGATGTATCCTTAAACAACGTCCTGAAATAGCCAAACAACATTTCTAAACTGAGTTTCCAAAAGACCAAAATAAATCCACAACTTATCTTGGGTTTCCATGTGAAGACTAATTATTATTCCATTGGCTGTATGTAGCTAACAGAAATTTCATTATCTAAAAACATGGAAGACATTTACGAGGATAACACAACTAACTCAATTTACATAGAAAACATTTCCAGCAAATGGCTCGTGCTTAGGAAACAACATACACAGTGAAATGCTTCAGAAGCAGAGCTCACAATTAAGGATGATCTGCAGGCACCCCCTTCCCCACAACAGCCCGCCCACTCCCTCCCTCTGGGGCTGCTGCCCAATCTGAGCTTGGGACATGTGGAGGGAGCCCGGGATTCCGGTCCCCGCACAGCTCTCCTCTGGCCAGCACCTTTCCTCTCTGCGACTCCACTAAGTGAATATTCAGGTAGGGGCCTTTCGTATTTTTCAGTTTTACACATTTAAATCCTCTTCGTCTTTGGGCAATAAACGGAATAGATCTATCTATCTATCTGCCTCTCTCCATATATCCGAATCTATATCAAACGTATAGAAGATGTTGTCCTTACCTTGCTGCCCACGCAAATGGCATCCTGTACTGTCCTAGTCTTTGGCATGCCTGCTTGGCATTCTTCAGCACTTTCTGAGCAACCTTGAAGACATCAGAATCAAGCCATGAGATGCTGCATCCCACTGACAGAACTGTGGTCTAAAGAGCCATTATCCCACGTTCATTAAACAAGTTCTTATCAGAGTACCAGACGCACGGAAAAGCACAGGTTACTGTAACGAATATGGCTGGATTTACACGAGGTACACAGCATTCTGTTTAATGCAATCGTTAGCAGGGATTTTCAAAGAAAATAGAATGAGGACTGTTTCTAAAATGTTATGTCTTTTCTAAAATGTTTTTATGGGCCACGAGCATACCATTTCATAGGCTTTCATAGTTCTTTACGAAGAACTTATGGCTACTTATAAATCCACTGGATTATTAACAATTGTGAATACTTGGTATTCGTGCCAAAATACATCACATTCGTTAAAGTTTAAATGAGAACTCTACTGATGATCCTAAGCTTGAAGAGCTCTTAATGTGCACCAGCTTGTGCAAATCCCCACAATCTGGGGGACAGATAATCATTATATACGACATTATAGGTGCTGACTTAAGTGAGGCCAGCGTTTTTAATTGCTATAGTCTCAGTTTCTAAGTATAAATTACTGCTATTTTCACTTCTTAAGGATCAATTTTCATTTGTTGTGGGTTTGGCTTATTAAGCCTATAGTGCACAGTAAAGCAGATTCGCTTTGGCCTAAGACGTATGCGTGGCAGGCCTGTGAGTCAACTCCGCCCCTACTGCTCAAGCAGATGACCCTCCCCCAAGTCTGCTGGCACTGGGACACTGCACTGCTACCAAGGCAAAGTCCGACTCCCTCACAGGGGCGCGTTCGAGGGCTTTTACGGTACTTAAGCACACCCCAGTCAAACCAATTCTGGGAGTCGAGATCTAGGGCCTGTGAACCAAGGTGTGCACGGCAGAGCTGCAGCCTCAGCATCACCGGGCAGCTTGCCAGGATGCAGAGTCTCGGGCCCCACCGCGGACCTCCCAGGTCAGAACCTGCATTCTCTGTGGGCACCAGCTCTGAGAAGTACTCGTCTAGAAGACTCAGAAGGAGAAAAGAGCCGTTTGTCTCGAAGTCAAACTGAATCCAGCTTTGTGACTCCAGGCCATTAAACCTCTCTGGGCTCCACTTTCCCCACCTTAAGACCGAAGAGCATGAGCCACAGTACTTTCCATTACCCCTTCCAGTTACCAGACACTACGATCCCACCACAACTGTGTGGTGGGAAGTGCCGCCCTCACGAGTGAATCAGAAACAGGTTGTGATTGAAACGTGTCCGCAGCTCGTCCAGCTCCTCCCTTTCTTCTTCCAATTGGGCATGTTCTTATGGGGATTTGGGGTACACGGTCATAGGCTAAGACGGCCTACCTTCCTGGAGGGGTAATTTTACTCAAACATTTTCAGATAGAAATGATCACTTTTAGGTTCTAACAATATGGACTATGTTGTGAAGTAAAATGTAATATTTGCATAAAATTTAAGGCTAAAACACAGGCTTCAAATAAGCTTCACTGTTCCCTGCAGCAAACAGGGTCTGAGCTCACAGACTTGCTGAGGATGCAAATGGAACATAACGTACACAAAAGACTGAAAAACTCATTTTTGCCCTCTAGGGTTTTTTTCCCTCCCTCCCTTCCTCTCTTTCTTTCTTTTTCCTTCTTCTTCTGTTTTAATCTATTCATGGCGGACACCTACAGAGACTTTCCATAAAAGTTTCCTCCTCCAAGACAAAATTTAATCTAAATGACATTCTAAACCATCTTGGAAAACAGGAAGAAGTAATTTTGATATACATTAGAAAATCATCGCTCAGTAATATCTCTGCCAACACTTCTATTCTGATAGAAAATGGTTGATATAAAACAGATAGAAAATGGTTGATATAAAATGGATAAAAAATCTATTCTGATATAAAATGTTAATCTCTGTCTTAATACTTTGGAGGTGTGAATGCACGGAATAATGTACACATGGCTGAGCTTTCCATTCCGTAAGTAAAGAAGGAAGAGCAGACTTGCACAGATGCTCGACGGACACTGGGAAGTGTGGAGAAGAGCATAAAGCTGAGCCCAAAGGGAAATGTGATTTTGCACCAACATGAGCTGCCAAATTTCAAACCGTGCACATGGCAGGCAGAAGAGCAAAGATGTTGCAGTGAGGCTCTGGAAAGAGTTACATGCATAGGCGAGTAGAACTTACTTGGGCCTTCATTGGTTATTAATCAAAACACAGCATGGAGGACATTAGGAGAAGGAAGGGAAAAATGAAGGGGGGAAATCAGAGGGGGAGACAAATCATGAGAGACTATGGACTCCGGGAAACAAACTGAGGGTTTCAGAGGGGACCAGGACGAGGGGATGGGTGAGCCCAGTGATGGGTATCAAGGAGGGCACGTACTGCATGAAGCACCAGGTGTTAAATACAAACAATGAATCATGGAACATGACATCAAATACTAATAATGTACAATACAGTATGGTGACTAACATAACATAATAAAAAAAATTAAAAAAAAAAAACACTGAGAAGCTAAAAGAGCTTCTCATGCAAGGTTTTACAAACTTGATTTAAAAAATAAAATAGCTTTTCTCCAGGGACCAAACTTTACTCCGCTTTCATCAGCCAGAAAGGCATGCTGTTGGAAGCAGTTGGAGCTGGGCTTTCCCTGGCTGAGGGTGACAAGTGATAATGACGTCCTGCGCGTGTCACTGATCTGCAGCCTCCCTGGCAATGTCTCGTACATTATCCGCGCAGTCCCAGAACCATTCCTGAGAGGAAGCTGGGGTGGGTAGCAGAATCACCCTTCAAGTACAGATGGGTCACTAGAGCCCAGAGAAGTGACACGACTTCTCCAAAGTAGCCGGGCTCGTTAGCACTCGGCACCCAGGTCTCTGACTCCTAGAACTTGTTCTTTAACAACCGCCCTCCATCCTGGGGACACACCTGTGGTGTACGGGGGGTCACAGACAGGAAGAGGGGAAGCTCTGAATCAGCTCGATAAATGTCGCTCAGAGCCGGGGGAGTGTCCCCTCCTGCTGCTGACCAGTCCTCGTCAATGGAGCAGGGTCATCTCTCAGTCGGACCACTTGTAAAAAATACTGTCAAACCAGCCCAGACAACACTCAAGAGCTCACTCTACCAGGTAGCTCGATGTGCTAGAAGGTGACAGGCAAGTGTCTTTGGTCACAAGAGCTGTGGGACACTGAGCACGTGACTAAACCTTAGTAAACCCCCCTTTTCTGATGCCTGAAAGGAGATCTGGGACTAGATAACCTCTAATATTCAAGCCTGCGTGTGTCCACAGCGAGGCACTCCCCAACTAATGAACATATATCAAAGTAAGGAAAATACATCAGAAACACATCTCGCATGTTTCCCTTCCCTCTTTTACTGCAGTCACACCATCTCTGCCACCATAACCTGCCCCGTGTGACCAAACGGGACTGAAGCACTGGCCAGATCACCTGTGCCAGACCATTCCCCAGTCTCCAGCCTCAGTGTACATTTCAGCGTAAACGGACCCCACGTGAATTCCAAAAGCAGAGAGACACATCAACAGCTTTGCCAATCATTTTAGGATGTCTGGACAAGTGAAGCATTTTATATACATACGGGACTACTTTTCACTGAAAACTGGATGCATCAGGTTAAGTGGAACAGTAAATCTATGTAAAGTAGTGCACATCTTTCAGAACATAAATACGGCCTAACTCTGATTTCTTTAAGCATTTCTATTTGGACAGACAGCCCTTTTTTCTAATTGCTGTTTATCGTTATAAAGCGCAAAAGTCACCCATACCTTAGAAGAGTCTGAACTTTTCATGTACGGCTCAGCGCCGTGCGTGATGCTGCCCTGAAGCACTTTTTCAATTCTAGCCACGAGGAATATATCAGGATGAGGACACGTGACTGAGAATATCCCCTAGGGAACAAATGATTTTCTTTAGTGAGTCAAAATCACAGCCATGTTAAACAAAGCCCCTGAACGTTAAACCTGCTAAAGCAGCAGAGAGTGCGGACACAGTATAGCCCTTGGGAGGCACCCAGTGCTTTGTCACTAGGTCATCGTCCGACCAAAGAGGCGATTTGGCGAGGACACTTGGGGGCTCAGTTGGTGAAGCATCTGCCTTGGGCTCAGGTCATGATCCCGGGGTTCTGGGATCGAGCCCCGCGTTGGGTTCCCTGCTCAGAGGGCAGCCTGCTTCTCCCTCTCCCTCTGCCTCTGCCTGCTGCTCCCCTTGCTTGTGCTCTCCCCCCGCCGTCAAATTAATAAAATTTAAAAAAAAAAAGGCAATTTGGCGGGGCCGCAATTATCAAATTATCAGAAAGTTTAGAAAAAAAGAAATGAGAAATTAAATGTCATTTCTTGTTCTCTCAGCTAATTATATATGTGGTCAATATACTCAACAGTCTTGTTCAACCCAGCTGTGCATTACAAAGTCTCATTACGCATTCACATAGCACGTGCAAGGTAAGTCGCGGCAGTACGACTGCTGGGCTCGTGTCCCCCACCTGCTTTGGATACTGCATGGCGGCTTCATGAAGGATGTCCTGAAGGGTAGGCGAGCTCTGTCTGCCACCATTCATCACGGCCGGGCATGTGGGGGCCAGCATCTGCCTCACGGAGAAATGGTTCAGGTCCACGTGGAAATCAGCAGAAATCTTTCGGTTGTATTTTATGTCAAACAGGGATAGAGTAACAAAGAAGGGCTCTACCTGAATGAAACAAAACCATCCAGACCATCACTACGGCTCGAACTGTCGGGGGAAAAGAACATTGCTATCAAAGAAGAAATTACTCGACCTATTTGTAATTGTTGCTATAAATCACTGTCAAAGAGAAAGTCTCCGTCCCTACCCTTTGTCACAAGCATCCTGTCCCTGAGGCTGAACAACCCTTGGCATCCTGACCTAAACACTGCATTTCTCCATCAGGAACTAGAATGTTCAGTCCAGACTGCACTGCAATCGGCACATTGGCAACCTCTGAATAGTTTTGTAAATTATTTTTTAAAAGGGAAAATTACATTTGTGGTGGGTCCTTCTTCATTTTCGGCAACACAGCATTGTAAATTGAAAGATAAATCGTTGCACTTGACAAGAATTCTCTTCCCAAACTTCTCTTCAAATGGCTTCACTTCGGGTTCAGCTGATGTGAAGTCAAGCTTCTTTAAAAGAAAATGTAAATACATAAATACATTATGCTCAATTAAAAAAAATCTCATAATAAACACATCCTAAGGAAACGCTGTAAAATATGGAAAAGCTATATATACTCATTTAATCACAATACTGTTACTGTTTTATAAGTTTATATAACTTATAATAATGGTCAAATAAATGATGGTATGTCTAGTCAATGGATTATCATACAGAGCATAGAAAGTATGTCTATGAACAACTTACGTGTCCATCAACAAATAAATAAACAAAATCTGGTATAGCCAAACTGTGGAATATTATTCAGCCATAAAAAGGAAGAAAATTCTGACACCTCCTCAATGGACCTTGAAAAACATCACACTCAATAAGCCAGACACGACGATCACAAATGAGAAGGGGAAAAATACAGCAGAACCGTTACTCCCGTGGACAGCTCTGGAGGTCCTTACCACGCCAGGTTTGGACATTTTGGGGCACAGATGTGGCTCGTATGTGCCTTGGACTAGTCAGGAAACACCACTGCCTGCTGGGCATCTGCAATGATGCTTATTATTTTCTGATGGTCATTTTATGGGGTAAATTATATGTTCTTTGTGGACTCGAGGACATCTCTGGATAAATCTCTCAGTTTTCAACAATCTATTGAATATGAAACACTCAGAGTCGTCATGGTATGGTGATGAGATTATGGTTGTTTTTATTTTTCCTTTTCCCCTGAATTTTCTACATTGCTGTTATGTTGCTTATAAATCCAAAGTAAACAAATAAGCAAACACATAAATGAACAAAACATATCATCTGTCAAACATTTTCTTTCCCTGACTTAGTTTCCAAATGCAAACATTAAATAGTTCATACCTGGGCATCTGGGTCCAAGTAAAAAAGTTTAACTCTACTTTCACTTTTCAGTTTGATTTCTGCTTCTCTGGTACTCTGACAACAAGAGAAACAAAAAGTAAAAATCACATTTAAAAAAACCCTCTTCTTACAGAAGTGCTCAAACACGTTTGTCCCATCCTGAAGGGCCAGGCCGCCAGACAACTCCGCTCTCATTCTGGAGAGTCAACTGCACGTTGATGAACAAGGACAGACTATCGAGTGGGCGGGACACGAGAAGACCTGGTCCTAGAGGGTCAAAAACAATCAAAGAAAGCGAAAGAGAATAGTTAAGCATTACTATCAAGAAAGACTTCATAAAGTAATGGAAGAGGGGATAGGCTGTGAATGAAGGGGAGCATTTGAAGCACAAAAAGTAGGAAAACATGAGCATTTGGGGCTGAATGAAAAGGCTGCACAGACAGACAAAGAGTGGAAATGAGCCCAGACCGCAGAAAGAATTTTGGCTCCACCGAAGACTGAGGTATAAGTCCAGGAAGAGAAGGGAATATGTTTTGAATGGTGGGATAGAGAAACTATGGCAGATCTTGAACAACTGCCATTGGTGTCTACGGCAGGCAGGAGGGCCCATTGCTGATCCATTCAATAAATACTTACTGAGCACCTCTTAGGTGTCAGGCACTAGGGACACAAACATGAATGCAACACAGCACCTATCCCTGAGGAATACGAGCAAAGAAGACAGAATATAAACAGGTGATAAGAATGGCAAAGAAAGCATAAGGCACAGTGAGTGCTAACCTGGCCCAGGGGATGGGAGTGAGGGAAGAGTTTCCAGAAGAAGGCCCACCTTGAAGTCCAAGAACATCTGGCAGGAAAGAAGGGAGTTGTGGGAGGAGGTCCTGCAGGTACAAAGCTACAGTCCCACCTGAGCAATGGTTAAGTGGTTTATTACGACTGAATGCTTGGGCACGATGGCAAAAGTAAAGAAAAATGAACCTGGGATTTGTAGGTTAGGGACTGTGTATTTTCTTCAGAAGCCAAAAAAATCCAAATGCACTATTTTAAGCAAAGGAATAAAATAACCAGGTTCTGCATTTTAAAAGAACCCCTTGGGCAGGGCTGAGGCAGTGGGTTAAAAGGATTAAGACCAGAGGCCCATACAGGCTCCTTATCACAGCTCCCCTCCCCCTCATCCTGCAGCAGAGCCTGTCTGTAACAAAGCCTAGTCCTCAAGTGGGTAGCCATTAACTGAGATCGGTAAGTCAGGAGGATGGGGAGGTTTGTGGAGGTGACAGAGCATGGAAATGCCTGTGGACAGAGAGATGGCACATGAGCACAAGGCAGGGAGGAAGGCTGAAATTACAGACTCAGAGAACATCAGCCTAGAGGTGGGGAGAAGCTTCGAGAGTGGCTGAGATTCCCTGAGGGAGAAGGTGAAGGAGTTTGCAGACAGAAGGACACTAAAGGGATGGGAAGAAGAAAAGCCATGGAGGGAGAGACACAAAAGGAGGTAGGGATGGGGGCTGGAGAAGTGGAATTTGGGAACAGAAAGAAGTTTCTAAGATATTCACAAGATGGAAGTCATTGCCAACCACATTATTTTTCACGCTCGGTGCCTCTAAATCTGTGTCCTGTTCCTATTATTTTCAGTCTCCATATTTAAGTCCACAGAATCGGAATAGGATGTCCTCATTTATCTGTTCTTTCCCCACAGACCAACTCACATCTCAGCATGTGATGGGGCAGTGACAGCCACAGTGGGGAGGGTGTCCTGTCCTCTCTGCTGGCGGCTGAGCACGATCTATTAATTATATTGCTAGATCACAGCTAATGAGAAACTGAGCAGCTTCCTAATATTCTCAGCCATGTAGCTGTCACAAGAGGTTGGTTGTCAGCAATGACCCAAACTCTATCATGACTAGATTTGAAAACCAACTGTCTATGTCTGGCAAAATGAAAGGACCACCAGAATATCAACTAAGAAACTGTGTCCTAGTTCTAGCTCACTTGTCAACTAGCTATGTGAACGTGAGCAAGCCACTTAACCTCTCTGGACTCCATTTTCATTTCTAAGTAAAAATGTTGAACAAGATGATAGCTAGAGTCTCTTTGCACAGCAAAGTTTATCTTGACTTTCTCAGCAGGAGCTTTGAGGCTTCTGGAGGTGAGCATTCCTACATTTCTACAAATTGTTCGATTTCAGCTCACTCAGGCTCTCTCCTTATGCAGGATAGGACAACTTTTTAACTCCATCTTGCCTATCATCGTTCCTAACTTTTCACATCAGAAGAGCCAGAACATGTACGTGTAGAATATACTTAACTGAACCCAAAGAACTTGCTTTCCTTTGTATACAACCGATGATGTTTCCTAACAAAAACGTCAGTACTAGGTGCTACAAGCCACCACCAACAGTCATGCATTCTACTTCTGAATTTCTGCTTGAGTCCTTCAACGAAGGCAGATCCTGTGATCTCAGACACTACAACAGAGCAATGGATTCTTAATGTAGATACAATTCCTGGAGGGTTTCTCAAAGATGCTTGTTGTCTCAAGCTGGCCGTATCAGAGATCAGAAATGAACACAGCGCAGATGACTGCTACGAGGTCCATACAATTAGAGGACAACCAGCGATGTAGACATAGTAAAAGAAAAAAAAAAACTAGCCAAAATAGACTCAAAGCATCCTGATATTGCCACTAATATCCAAGGGATATATTTTTCACTAGAGAAACCATTTAATGGGAAAGAAGGGACAACTTTAGAAGTAAAAATAACCTGAAAGCCTATCATCTACCTTAGATACATTGACAGCTCTACTGTGTCACTGATTAAAAGCAAACTCAAAGCTCCTTAAAAGTTCTTCCCATACCTCCCAAGGCTTACAATGAATGCATTAAACAGAGGCGATGCGGGATAAATAATGTTTGAAGAATTACCAAGTAAAACCTAGGCAGAAAGAAAATGTGGCTCAGGAAGGGCAAGGCTTTGCCCCAGAGCCAGGGAATAACAAAGTGTCACAATGATAAAAGCAAATATGTATTGACAATAGCCAACATCTCTATGCTAAATAATATCCTAAATGCACATTTAAAACTTATACAACCTTGGGAGGGGGGTCCTAGGATGATCCTTGTTTAAAAAAGGAGACACTGAGGGGCGCCTGGGTGGCTCAGTGGGTTAAGCCTCTGCCTTCAGCTCAGGTCATGATCTCAGGGTCCTGGGATCGAGCCCTGCATCGGGCTCTCTGCTCAGCAGGGAGCCTGCTTCCCCCTTTCCCTCTGCCTACCTCTCTGCCTACTTGTGATCTCTTTCTCTGTCAAATAAATAAATAAAATCTTAAAAAAAAAAAAAAGGGAGACACTAAGCCACAAGGGATAAATACTTTGCTGAAGAACTCAACACATTAAATGGAAGCCTGACTTCTAACTGAGGCTGTGTGGCTTCAGAACCAAGACTCTTCAACTATTAGACAAGGGAAAAAAAAAAAAAGGTAAAGAACACGAACAGGCAAGTCAGAAAGAAACCCAAACATATGAAAATCGGAAAATCTCACTATTAAGCAGCAAAACGCAAATGAAAGTGGTAAAATACCATTTTCACTCCCCTGATGAGGACATAGAAAAATGGGAATGTGAACTGTTACAACCTTTTGGGAGGCAACCTGGCAATATTTAAAGCATTAAAAACACAATAACCTCCGACCCAGAGGTCCCACTTCGAGGAACATCCCTACTGAAATAAGAAAACAAGTATTTAAGCTTATAAATATGTCATGTTGTAGGGGCCTGGGTGGTTCAGTCGCTTTAGTGTCTAACTTCAGCTCAGGTCATGATCTCAGGGTCCTGGGATGGAGTCCCACGTCAGGATCCCTGACCAGAGGGGAATCTCCTGGTCCCTCTCCCCTAACCTCTCCCCCTGTTCATGCTCTCTCTCTCAAATAAATAAATAAAATCTTAAAAATACATATATGTCATGTTATTTATTATACACTGTTTATTGAGGCTAAAAAAGGAAAATAACCCAAAACGTTCATGAATATGAAGGCGGTAAAGTGTACAATATCCACATTTAGAATATTACACAGCTATGAAAAATGAGTAAACTAGACCTTTATGGCCCCAGAGGGACATCCCGACAAGATATTTTTAAGCGCTAGAACAAGTTTCAGAGTAATATATATACCATGAGCATATTTTTTAAAAAACTAAAACCACTATACATGTGTGTGTGTTTCCATGAGCCATCAGCGTGATGCGACAGGAATTACTACAGGTTAATAGTACTGATAGTCGCAGGGATGTGGGGGAGGAGCATGAAGGGAAAAGAGTAACTCTCCACAACTTGGGATATTTTTACTTATCATAGCAAACACCTTTATTTTTACTTAAATTTTAGTAAAGACAATAAAATAAACTCCTGTAATGAGTACCTTCACAATCTAAGGGCCCACAAAATACAGCTGTAAAAAAATATCATCCCACAGTCTACGCTGTCCAGCACTTCTTGAAGTGACAGAAATCAGCTCTGCTCTTAAAATAATCCATGGCCAGTCCAATGTGGAGGTAGGAAGGCCTAGACTGGCTTTTCCCCAGACCCTGTCGCTGCTGACCTGCTCACAACCCATCTAATTACTTTGGGTTCAGGAGAAAGGAAAACATGAAGAAAATGGACAATGACAGAGCCGTTTTCTGTGAAAACTGGTACTTGCTCACAAGTCAAAGAGAATGACTCATCTAAAACAAAGGCTATTCCCCTCACTCCTGTGAACCCTAAGTTTAACCACTAACAACCCACCCTGACAATGTTTTCTTCCTTGTCTAAGAAGCAGTTATGGGGGCACCTGGGTGGCTTAGTTGGTTAAGCGTCCCACTCTTGATTTCAGCTCAGGTCATGATCTCAGGATCGTGAGATCAAGCCCCTTGCTGGACTCCATACTCAGCGTGGAGTCGGCTTGTCCCTGTCCCTCTGCTCCCTGCCCCCACTCACACTCTCTCTCCCTTTCTCAAATAAATACATAAATAAATAAAATCTTAAAAAAAAAAAAAAAAAAAAAGGCAGCAGCAGCAGCAGCGATATGGACCATACATTCAAGGGTTTCCAGAAGGGCTGCCATAGGCTGGCATACTCTGTGTCTTAAATTTATCTCTGAGCAAGCAAAACAATTAAAATCCAATGACCATGGCCAGCAGCATCTTATTTTGAGGATGAACTATCAGAAAAACAGTGTTAACTGTTGGCTCATTTAAACAGAATGGGTTGGAACAAGAAGACTTAGCAAATTCCTTGGAGGCCAGAATCTATACTTAAAGAGCCAGATTGCTCTGTTTCTACTACCTCCAGGATATCTCACTCCCCAGGGCCATTACCTCTTCCTCTGCTTCACAAAGCAGTAATAAAGCATATAGGAGGCCCGGGGCGCGTGGGTGGCTCAGTCAGTTAAGCAGCCGACCCTTGGTTTCAGCTCAGGTCATGGTCTCAAGGTTGTGAGATGGAGCCTCGTGTTGGGCTGCACACGCGGCGCAGAGTCGGCTTGAAGATTCTCTCCCTCTGCCCCTCCCCCCCATCGCACTTGCATTCTCTCTCTCTAAATAAATGCATAATCTTTTTTAAAAAGTTATAAAGGAAAAAAAAGAATAAGGAGGCCTAAGAGATGGAATGCCTGCTGACCTCACAAGCACAACCCCAGCCAACTGCTTTGTGTCATAATACAATGACACAGTTTCCTGGATTAGGATACAGGGAAGGAAGCATCTATTACAGACGTGGCTTAAAAAAGTGCAAAACTGGCTGGCTGCCTGACCCTCACGCAACCTTGGTGAGATTGTAAAGTTGGAGACCTAGTACTCCATCCTGTTCCACCGTGGAAGACTGACCTCGATTGAGAAGTTCACTCGCTAAAAAGAAGTTATCCGCTAACTGAACATGAGCAATTTCACATTAACAGTAGACAATGTTTTTCTTTCAGAGCCACCTGGGGAGGCCAAGGTAAGGTGAGTTGCTCTTCTTTGAGCACCAAAACAGCACAAAAAGAGAAAAGCTGTGAAGGAAAATATACGGTGGGAGCATGAGTATTTCCTTCATACTTTCCTTAAGGAGGTTATATATATATATGTGCTGACGACACATAAGATAAACATAACCACAGAAAGAAATCACTAAATAAATAGCCATTGGGTTTACAACCTGATTATATTACCCTTGACTTTACAGGGAAGAAACCAATTAACGTTACGGTTTGTATATTTAATAAAAATGTTGATAAGACTATGTGCTCTGAGGGGCGTCTGGGTGGCTCAGTCGGTTAAGCGTCTGCCTTCGGCCCAGGTCATGATCCCAGGGTTCTGGGACTGAGCCTCGCATCGGGCTCCTTGCTCAGCAGGAGCCTGCTTCTCTCCTGCTGCCTGCCGCTCCCCCTGCTTGTGCTCTGCCAAATGAATAAATAAAATCTTAAAAAAAAAAAAAAAGACTGTGCTATGATACTACAAATGCTGTTACATTTACAACAAACATACATTTGGTTCCATATTAGACAATAGGAGGAAAAGAACAGGCTTCAGGGTAGATACGGTATATCTTCAATAAAAAAAACAATAAAGATGTTCAGTACTAAATGTACAAGCAACATAAGGGCCAAGAATATACAACATATTCTGAAAACCTAAGCCCATATCGCCGTTCCCATATGTCAAGGGCCCCTCCATTATATTCCAAAATGAGACCTCCGTTATTTTTGTACTAAAACAACTTCCTGTCACTCATATCCTGTTTGTTCTGTCTCAGTCACAGTGGAAGACAAAAGCCGGGGCAACAGGATGAATGAATCAGAAAGAAGAGCTGAGCAGAGAGGAGCCTGCCGTTAATTCACACCGCCAATGAGCCCTGCCTGCCTCCACTGCTCGAGTCCTTTCTCTGCAACTTATTTCAACTGTGGCCTCATCTCCCGCTGGACCCTTCCCTACCCTCCATTCCCGGTGCTGACCTCTCTGCCTCTTCATCCCCTGATTAAACTCCCCTCTCTTGCACAGGTGTGCACACAGGCTCTCCGTCCTCTCCCTTCCCCCTCGATGTCAACTTCAGATTCTGCAACTATGGAACCATTCCTCCTAAGATCAAGAGGACCGGTTGTTAGTCAACTCCCTGCTTCCGTAACGGGCACGAACGGTCCCCCCCCCGAAACACTGGAGAGGGTTATAAGCTAGGCTACAGTCATCCTTGTGCTGGGGGCCCTGGGATGTGAAGGGCGGAGAGCCCGGCACAGTCAGGCCAGGGGTCCCCCAGCTGGCCCCCAGCACCACTGAGCAGGCCCACATGAGCATCACGAGTGGGACACCAGCACGGGGGCTGTGTGACGGCACGTCCTTGGTGTCTTTATTCTTTGGCTTGCTCCCTTTGAAAAATTACTGGCTGCCCTTTATCTACTCTTTTAAATAAGAGTATTTTTAAAAACACTATATTTTTTATATAAGGGGGGAAATAACAACAGCGAAGCCCCTTATAATACTTCTTTTTTTGGGCTTTGACCACGACCACAGTAAGAAATACGTTTATATCACAACCCAATACATATACACATACCACATACGTATATTTTTAAAAATATTATCTATTGTTGGGCTCCCTGGCTGGCTCAGCTGGGGGAGCATGTGACTCTTGATCTTGGGGTTGTGAATCTGAGCCCCCACTGGGCACAGAGATTACATAATAAAAAAAAATTTTTTAATAGTATCTGTCATTATTAAGGGCAGCGTAGTTAATATTTTAAATTCAGCTCTATTCCATTCGTATTTTTAAAATATCTGGCGCACATAATGTTGAGCTAAAGAAGCCTGACATGTACTGTATAATTCCACTAATAAGAAGGCCTAGAACAGTCACAACTAATCCACAGTGACAGAGGTAAAAGCAATGGGGTAGCCACTGGGAGTGGAGTGCAAGCCCGTCGGCTGAGGTGCTAGGAATGTGCTATGTGTTGGTCTGGGTGGTGGTTATGCAGGTGCACAAATGTGAAATCCACGGAGTGATACAACTAGTGCTCCATGTAAGTTCTACTTCAATAAAAAAGAATAAAAATTAAAACAAAATAAAAAGAAATGGGGGCTGAAACCAATTAAACTGATTTAACCAACCGATTCCACTTTTGTGGTTATGCACAGTTTGAAAATAGCTCTAAATACACATATATATATATATATGTTATCTCTCTATATATTATCTCATATATTCTTTAAAAACTTTCCTAGGTCCTAGGACTGAGAAATACTGAATTATTATGCTGACCAGGCCCAGGTAGGCAGTGAGAGAAGAAAGGAGGGCACGACTCCTGCATGTTTTCACAGGGGAAAAAAAAAGTATAGATTTTTAGTTAATCCGCATTAGACTCAAATAATTTGAGTCTTCTCCTAGGTGTCTGCTGTGTTCAACCAGTAAGTGTAGGAAGTTACTTCTTGATTTATGGATTGCGTTGCATATGTTGGCTGCTTTATAAAACAAAACAAGTTTGAACACTTTGCTTTGAGAAATTAGGAGCCCCCAAACATCCAGGAAAAAAAAAGCAAATCTCAATGCAAAATATGACACACGGAAGTTCACAGCACAAAAACACACACACACAGGCCAAAAAACCCTTCCCAGCTTAGTAAGAGGTTACAATGGTGGCACTAAAATTAGCTTTAATAGGCAGGTGCTAAAAAGATGCTGTGGTAACAGTCAAGTCTTGAAGAAAAACAATACTCTCAAGTCCTAGCCAGGGAGGGAGATTTTATATTTCAGAATAGCCATGTTGTCTTAAAGTAAAGGTCAATGCTGAATGCGAGTCTATTTATATATAATCGTATATAGATAAACCACGTTTTCTATTACAGTGTTTAAGATGTGGGTGTGTAGGGTCTCTGTGGCACTGTATTCGCAAAGAAAAAGAACAGAATGGCAATAACAGAGCAAGAATATAAATGGCCAGAGAAAACAAAGATATTTCTCTCATTTAAAAGAGAATCATTCATAGATGCATACAAGGAGACAAATACAAGGATACTCATTGTAGCATTGTAATAGAAAAATTGGAAGTAACAGAACAGCTAAAATGCTTACATGGCACAATAAAAGGGATGAACTAGATCTATATACCAGTTTGGCTGGATCTCAAACACAAGGCTGAATTAAAAAGCAAGTGCAGACTAATATGTTAGCATTTATATAACATTTTTAAACATATAAAACACAACCATATATATCATTATGATAGGTACATTAGTAAAGACATAGCGATAAGACGGAAGTAATCCCAGAAAACTCTTTAACAGTGGCTGTCGACAGTTGAGGTTGCAGGGGAGGAAGGGGGTGGAGGAAGGATGGTGTTTAAAAAGAATTTCACCACAACTGGTGTTTTATTTCTTTAAAAAATATGGAAGCTAAAAGGACAATAGAGTAACAGCGTTGAATCTGGGTCGTGGGAATACAGACAGTTGTTTTGATCTTCTTTGTGCTTTCTGGTTAAGTTTTACGTTTCTCAAAATTATTAAAAACAGATATAACTTTTTTTTTGTCATTCACGGTGACCCAGGAGCAATTTATAAAACTCAAACTCAGGCAACCTCTCTTTGGTTTAGTGACAAGACTGCCACAGACCATCGACAAAAGGGAACGCATGTGTGAACATACTCTAAGTACCATGTTAACATGGAAACCCTTGGGGCACCAAGGTGGCTCCGTCAGTTAAGTGTCCGACTCTTAGTTTCAGCTCAGACCATGATCTCAGGGTCGTGGGATCAAGCCCGGCATCAGGCTCCTTGCTTAGTCCAGAGTCTACGTGAGATTCATGAACTCTCCCTCACCCTCTGTCCCCTCCCCACTTTCTCTCTTTCTCTAAAATAAATAAATAGGGGCACCTGGGTGGCTTAGTTGGTTAGGCGTCTGACTCTTGATTTGGCTCAGGTCATGATATCAGGGTCATGAGATTGAGCCCAACATCAGGCTCCTTGCTCAGCACAGAGTATGCTTGATTCTCTCCCTCTGCCCCTCCCCCATGCTCCCCCTATTCTCATAAATAAATAAATAAATAAATAAATAAATAAATAAAAAATCTTTATAAAAAACAAAACATGGGAACCTTTATCTGTGCATTGTTGTTATTTCTTCAATACCTGTGATTTGGTATTAAATATTATGGAGGGGCAGGAACAAGGAATAATAAAAAGAGAATAATTTATAAGGCACTTTCTGGAAAACAGACTAAAATTTGACTCAGGTGAGTATTTAACCTCACCTCATATTCATGTCAGAAAATAGAAAGCACAACATCCTTTTAACGATTTACTACAATGTAACTGTTAATCATTGCAATAGATTCTATCCTAGACAGACCCAGTAAATGAGAAATATTTCAATACCATTCTACAAAGAGCCAAAGAAGCAGATGATATTACCTTGGCAAGTTCAGGCAGGTAGCTATCTAAACCAGAACCAGAACCTTCCAATTTGCTTTGTTCATCATCTGAAATTGCAAAACAAATTACCTGAGTCACTTGTAATTGAATGTATTTCATTTAAAGCAGGAGTCAAAGGCCACTTCTCTTTTGTACCCTTGAACACAGCGGTTTTCAACTCTGGATACCCACTAAAAACACCTCAGAGCTTTTTAAAAAAAATACTGATGCCCAGGGTTGAGAGTCAAACATTTACTAACTGAGACCGTATGGATCCTGTCTAAAAAGAACCAATATTAGTTATGAGAACCAGCTCACATGGCCGTATCCATCAGACCCACTAAAAGTCAGGCCTGCCCAGGTCCCACCCCAGGCCAACTGACTCAGAGTCCCCTGTGGGACAAAGGAAACAGAATTTTTTAAAAAGTTCCCGGGAACTTCTAAGGTACAGCAAGGGTTGAGAATCACGTGTCTAAGGGCTTGAAATAAAACATGAATTGTCAAGAACATAGCCAGCTTTTTCCCACCAAATTGCCCATCTTAACTCTGTCTTAAAAATTCTAAAGGATTAAGATTAATGATAATAGTAATAACTATACTTAGTACTTTAAGTGCTGACTCAATGCCAGGTACTCAAGATACATAATCTTATTAAATCCTCCCATCAACCAGCAAGTTCCATTTTATTCCCATTTCACAGATGGATAAACCAAGGCTCAGAATACGGAAGTAGCTTGCCTACGGTCTCAGAGCTGAAAATGGTATTGCTGAGATTTGAACTCTGGTCTTCCTTTCCGCCCCCAAAGCTGTGGTTCTTCCTATTACATGATTTCCTGATAAAAATGTTGTCAGGGTAGTAAATTCCAATGTGATAAAAACTTTGCTGACAAGCTCTCTGTAGAGAGCTCACATCTGTCCCATTGCTCACGTACCTGTGCAATATGTCCACTTTCTATGCCCTCTGACAAAATTAAAGACACCAATGAAGTATGCATGTACCGGGAGAAAGCTGGATCTACTTACCTTCATGAGAGTCTCCATTTCGCTTTTCTTGCATTGCAGCTTCAAAGTTGAGCTGGAGAATCTTGTTTAGAATTGTGATCCATTCTTCCATTTCTGCTTCACTGTCTGCTGCCAAAAGGTAACTGCTTTTGTCTTGCATCTTGAGCTCAAAAGCAAACCGCCTGACTTTGTTGTTCTGAAATTGAAAAGGGGTAAAAGAGATACATTTTAAGAGAACTGGAATTGCCTTAAATTTTTTTCTCCCTATTATTTGCTGGCGGGTGCTGCCTCATTGGCATTTGGGGCAAGATATTTAAAAATGCAAGCCCCTTCCCCACAAACCCCCATCACCATCTATACCTTCTCTGCTTTTATTATCTCCATAATTTTCTTTTCCCATCTGACACATTATGCATTTTACATATTTATCTTATTTGTTGTCTGTCTCCTCAAATGGAACGAGAGCTCCTTAGAGCAGAGATTTCTTTTGTTCAAGGCTACATCTGTATTTCTGGAACACTGGGACACAATAGGCTCTTGAAAAAATATTTATTGAATGAGTGAAATTTCACTGAAAAATTTCAACTCCTCCAGCTTTTTTTTTTTAATGAAATAGTGTGTGGTATCATATTTTAAAAGGTAAACCATCGAAAGAAAAACCACCATTATCTATCAATATACTTGACTTCCTTTTCTGGAACTTTCCCATCATTTTTGAGTCCCCAAAGGTATTTGGATACCATGCCTACAGCCTTCCCTCATGCCTCTAGTTTTTATACATATGAAAGAACGTCCAGCTCCAAGTACAAAAACAGTAGCCACATGCATTAAATGATGGAGGATGAATGTGCCCTGGATCAGGGTTTCTCAACCTTGGCACTACTGACGTCTGGGGCCAGTAATTCTTTGCTGTGGGAGCTGCCCTACGCACTGCAGGATGTTTAGCAGCATCCCTGGCCTTATCCACTACATGCCAGGAGCATAACCCCAGTTGTGAAGATCAAAACACGTCTCCAGATAGTGACAAACCTCCCCTGGAGAGCAAAATCCCACACCCCCACCACCACCACCAAGGGACAGCACTTCTTAGAAAGCAGCTCAGCTCTAAGGACTGTAGCATTAGGTCCTTGCATGCACAGACTGAGGACAACCTGTAGGGGGCAGAGCAGCCCCGGCCCACTAGAGGCTAGCTGGTTGGCGGCAGTGCCCTAGGGCTCCTCAGCACAGGTGGCAGGGACGGGCTGACCCTCCCCACGGCATCTGTGTTCTTTGGAAGCGTGCTCCTCAGACACATACAGGATGATACCACGCCAGGCAAGGCCACACAAACTCCCTACAGACTGCCTGCTGCGGGCGCCTCCCTTCACGTCAGGGCAAGAATCAAACGAGTCAAAAGCCTGGCTGTGAAATGTGTTTTCCTGTCCCACTCACAGCCGTGAAAATACCAAGTTAAAAGTGGGGGAGACAGTAGGCCTTGATTCTGTATTGTTTCTCTTTCTCAGCCTCAGCATCCTGATCTGAAAACAAGTCTAATCAACTTCAAGGTTCGAAAATGCTTTTGAGGCCTTAAGATTCTATGCTGGGATTTCTTTGAGGTCTATTTAAAAATTCCAGTTTATAAAAAAAAAAAAAAAAATTCCAGTTTATGCATTTCTTTGAACCCACAGCATTCGTCAACTACTTTTTTTTAATTACAATATCCAAAAAACAATTTAAACACATACACAATGTTGGCACTTAGCTTACAAACAAATATGGATAAAAACAAATTACTTAGCATTTTTGAAGCCTTGGTTACAATTCATTAAATGCTAAACACCATCGGCCAAGTCGACAAAAAGAGTATGACGGAAGAGATGTACCCTGAAGTCAGAAGCTAAGGTTACAAAGGCCACGGCAGAGATGGAGTGACAGCCCAGGGGTGCTGGACGCATACATCACCTAAACATTGATGCAGGTGACCAAACCCTTAATAGATTTAGTTTTGCTTTAAACTTCTTTTAAAAGTCAACGCCAGAAGATTTAACCGAAAAGTAACTTAAAAGGTCTCTCAACTCAAGAATACAAATGAAACTCCTACTTGGAAATCCCATGCAAGAAGTTAATTCACGGTCATTGACAATTCATTCTGGTACTGCCTACTTTACCCTGTGAATACACTAGTTTGATACAATCTGGTTTTCACCACAGCTGCTTTCAGCTGCGGGGGGGTGGGGGGGGTTCCTGGCCAAGAGTCACCCACGTGCCAGTGAGTGGTTGATGCAAAGATAATTTTCAGTGAACGTTATCTGGTGCTATCATCTTGATCTAAGCCCCAAACACACGTTCATGGATTCCATCATTTTGAGGGGGGATCTCCTATGTAGTGTTTTGGGTTTTTTGTTTTTAAATTGGTTTCCAATAATTAAAAATATCAAGATTTAAGTAAAAATTTGTATTTCTGGATTTCTTGGGACAAAAAAACCCAGATCATTGGGCAGCTTTGAGCTGGCAGTTCTGTCCAGCAGCATCAGCCACAGCTGAGAGGCGCTGGCCCCACAAGACAGTGGTGGTCTCGTTTGGTCCTGTTTATCATGGTTCTCAGCATTTCCTCTCGCTCTACACTCAGGCCTCTTCTTTTACTTAATTTTCCTGCTTGGCTCCTGCAGACATCTGAGTCTGGACCCCTAACTTCTATTGCTGGCCTGGTGATGTAACAGGGTCTGGATTTATTCTCCCATCGTTAACCACTAGAAAACAGAACAAAATCGATGAAACAACGGTCTTCAGGTATTTGACAACAGGTAGGACAGGCCTGGGATCCCTGATGGACGGGAAGTAAAGGAGGTGAGCCCGAGCAGCACCTCCGCGTTCCGAAGCAGGAGGTATCCGCATTGTGGCCCAGGAAGGGGAACCCGGACAGAGGCCTAGAGTCTCCCCGAGCTGAACCAGAGTTCGAGAAGACGAAGGTGGTTACAAAATACAGGATAGTTTCCAGAATGAGAGCCCTCCCACAGTTTGCAGTACATAAGACAAAAAGGGATCCCAATTTAGTAGCAAACAGAGTCACGTATTCATTGCATGTACGTTTTCTATTTGTATGTTATGCCTTAACAAAAAAAAGTTTACAAAAAAAAATCAAAATACAACAAACTAACCTAAATTTCAGGTCACTAGAGGTAAAGAGGAGATGGAGAAGAATAGGGAATAAGAATAGCATCAGACTCCCAAAAGAACATGAGCACCTGGAAGATAATGGAGTGTCTTCAAATTCTAAGGTAAATTTCACCTTGGATTTCTACATACATCTAAACTATCAATCAAATATGAATGCAAAACCAAAAATATTTGCAGGTAAGTTAACACTCAAGAAATCAGCAACTCAGAAGTGATTTCTCAGGAAGCTACTTGGAGGATGTGCTCCTTCGAAACAAGAAAGTAAAACAAGATTGAAGAAGACACGGGATCTTGAAAACAGGGAATCCAATGCAGGGACAAAGGCAAAGAGTGTTCAGAATGATGGCTCTCCAGAGGCCGAGAAAGCAATTCGTCTAGATTAGAGCAGGAGGGAGGGCTGCGGGAGCTAAAAGGCCACCTTCCATCATAAAAGGTCCACAACTGACGAATAAAAACCAGCAGACATGCCTTATCCTGCGTTAAGAAGGCACATCCCCAGAAAGAAGAGTGAAAAAAGTTGAATGTGATCATTTCAGGGGAGTGAGGAGTGGGCGGGGTAGAGGTGCTGTAGGCAGGAATGTGCGTACCATATTACCTCTCCACGCTGCTTGACTGTTTCACCCAGAGGAGTGTATTCCTGGGATAAAAATGCAATTTAATCTTACGCATGTGAGTACATACACAAGTACACACACCTGAAAGTCAAACCAGACAGCTGTGTCTCCAACCTCAATCACACTGGCCCCACAAAACCTTTCTTATAGAACCGAGCTTCGGGCCAATGTCATCGGCCAACACTGAGTCATTTTTAGGAAGAATTCTCTGATAATGGTGACTGCATCTATTGTGAGGAGTTGTCAAGGAGATTGTTCATTAATCGCACACTGCCCTCTGTCTGAGGGCCCCCATGAGAAATGCCTGAATGATCTTCATTCTGAGATGGCTCGGACAGCTTCTGACTGATTGGACTGTTTGCATCCATGTGCACTGTGCTGAACGGGTCTCCCAGCGAGAAAGCACAGAGGCCAGCTTGCCATCCACCCACAGCAGGTGTCAGGTCTCTTTAACACCTTTGCTTTCTGCTTCGCTAATTCCACTCATCTCCTCCCTACTTGGACTCCTTGATCACCTTCCTGCTTTCAAACTCACTTTAAATTCACAGGATCCTGTATTTTATGGATCCTTGTACATTACTGCCTTAGATCTTCCTGCAAAATGGCAGGGGAGTGGGTGGAGGGATGGTCAGATTGGGAAACGGGCAGCTTGCTTTCAAAGACAATTCTGCTAGGTATGGAAGGACCTACATCAAACTAGTAACAGCAGCTCTCCGAAAAACGGAGAGATTGGGATCAAGAGGGACCTCCAGTTTATCTGCACAGTCTGATTTTTTTTCATGAGTACATTATAATAGGAGTGCATTATACATGATCACAAATAATTTTTAAGAATGACTCTACAAAAAAAAAAAAGAATGACTCTACAACTGGGGTACCTGGGTGCCTCAGTTGGTTAAGTGTCTGCCTTTGGCTCAGGTCATGATCTCAGGGTCCTGGGATCCGGCCCCGCTTCGGGCTCCCTGCTCAGTGGGGAGCCTGCTTCCCTCTCTCCCTCTGCCCTTCCACCCTGCTCATGCTCACTCTCTCTCTCTCATAAATAAATAAAATCTTTTAAAAAATAGAATGACTACAACTGCAATAGCACTGTGATAACAAAAATATCCAATATTGGCTGAATTCTTACCACGTGCCAGCATGGTTCTAAGCTCTTTACATACATTAATTAATCCTCTCAGTAACCATATTTGACAATTATCCCTATTTAACAAATGAGGAAACTGAGGCACAGAGAGGATCAATGATGTCTCCAAGGTTACACAGCTGGTAAGTGGTAGAGCAGGGATTTGAACTCAAGTCTGGATCTGAAACCCAGTCTTTTTTGACTACCCTGCTACTGGTACTATGATCATAGTGGTGAAAGTCCCCACTGACAGGCTAAGAACTGCTCTGGATATTTCCAAATTAATTCATCCAGACCTCTCAATGTACCCTATTAAGAAAACATGATCATTATGCACATTTTACGTACGAAGAAACTTTTGGTAGCAGCCTGTCCCAGGTCACACAGCTGCAAAGCAGCTGAGCCACGTCTGAAACACAGGAACTCGCATGCCAGGGTGCTAGGCCCGCCACAACGGAACTCTGCCGGCTTTCTGAGCCAGCTTCCATCATGATGAAAAACAAGCCTTTACTCACCTGACAGTCAGTCATTCTATTTCCACCCCAAATACTGCCACTCTTGGAAGCGTTTGCTTAAATCTGCGCATTCACAGATGGCACTCTTAACAGATAAGACAACTCCAGGACAGAACCCTATTCATAGTTACCTGAACCACGCCCATACAGGAATCCAGAAATATCGATCCTTTGGGTTCTTTGGAGATCTTTTCATCTTTATAAAAATTCAAATTGTAGGATCCGTCGCCAAGTTGAAGGAGGTGGAAAAACCGCCTTTTAAATGACTGAGAGAAGAATACACACACAGCTATTGTTTCAAAATGAAGAGAGTCCCAGTCTATCGATAACTCACAGCTGTATACATATGTAAAAACCGCTCGTGTTCTCTCCAAAACCAACCCGATTCTGGCCCACGCCCCAGGTAATGGTGAGTTAAGACTCTCTCTCCATCACATTTAATAATTTCAGTACATTTAAATTCTGAGGCAGTGGTTCACTTAACATGCATGGGTCATTTTTCTCACCCACAGAATTTGATATTTTTACATAACCACCCAAAAGCAGTGCAGTGAGTTCCAATTTGGGATGCAGCACAGAAGGATGGAAACTTTCTCAACTCCCCAGGGTTTCTCGCTCACACAGAATAGGAACTTTTCTCTGCCTCGTGACACTGAATGCTTTTCCAGCCTCAGGATTATGATGGTCAGCATTTCCTGTGAACTCTTTTTTATCTCCTGTCCATCCTACCTCCCTTCCATTAGTCCTCTCCTCTTTATTATTTATCCTGGTCTTTCTCTGGTCCTACTTCCCTCCTGAGTGGCTTTTTATACCAGTTTTGCGCTTCTCTTTACAACCCTCTTCCAATCTAACGGTTTTCCCTTTGTTCCTCAAGTTTTGCCTTTCTTGACTTTGTCACAGTAGACCTCCCCAAAGGGCTTAGGCTTAGCCCCTGGTTGATGGGCTTGGAGGAGCCACGCAACACCCTCGCTGGGGGCCCAGGGAAGAAAGCCCAAGCCGGTGACTGTACCCTCACACCAGCCCAACGGTGGTCTCATCGCGCGGGTGGTCGGAGGGTGCAGCAGGGGAGGTGGGGGGAAGTGGGACGGTACCAACGGGGGTCGAGCACTAGGGAGGCATCTTACTAACCAGCCAGTGTCACTCTTGTCAGGAAGAACAGCATACCCATTTATTCTGGGCTTTATTCCCAAGACCTATAGCAGAAAGGGCTTAATGAGAGGGGAGTGCAGGGTGACGGGCCGCCTTACCCTCATGGTCACGCTTATCGCACTGTTCATGTTGCCTTTGTACAACCACCCATGCTTGGTGATCCCGCCCTTCTGAGAGCCGAGGGAGGCAGCATCCTAGGAGAGAAGGGAAACCACAATCAAGCTCCTATTACTACTAATCTTACTTGCTGTGAGTTTGGTCAATGGGAAAACCATTCCATTGGTACCAGGCTGCCCCATCCTGCCCCTTCCCTGGAGTTACCCCCTGCCACAAGTCACTTTAGAGTCTGCTTGGCAGTCCGAGAGGGAGAAGCCTAAATTCCTGAAAAAGCTCTAGCCCACTAAAAGGCAAAGCTAGGTCCAGTCCAAATTTTTAAGTATTTAATGAGCCGCAGAAAGTACATACCATACTTGACCACTCAGGTTGTAAGGTCTCGCCTGGTTTCATGAAAAATGTTTTCAAATTATACTCCCCTATAATTGGAGGATGAAAGCAAATTCCTGGAAAACTTCCCAGAGGCTCAGTTCAGGGGAAGGTGAATGAAGAAAGGAAGGAAACAGGAGGCAACAGAGAGAAAAGAGGGATGAAAGAAAGGGATGGGGCAACAGCACGGATGGAAAGAGGCAAGAAGGCACAGAGACAACGGAGAAGAGGGGGTCAGAAAAGGGACATAGCTAGAAAAACAAAGAGACTCTCTGCTGCAGGTTCTGACTCCAGCTGTGGGCTCCGGTGCAGGGAGGCGAGCGGGGGGGCCCCCAGCGGCTGCTGAAAATATGTTAGGCGTTCACGCGTACATCAGACAGATGACATGTGCATGCACATACAAACACACACACAGTGTGGCCAATCTGCCGCACGCCGACCCAGGGCCCTCCACGCTCTCCCTCGTGTGGCTCCCTTGCAGCCTCCTTGCCCCTCGAAGGCAGTGGCCGCTGGACACTTCAGTGCGGTCAGTGGGAAGAGAGGGCCACACGGAGTCACGTTACCCGGCTCACACCTCTGAAGACTAGTCTCTAAGAATGATCTTTAATGTCGTAATCAAGTAGACAATTGCAGAAAGACCCATCTTATGTTCTGTTTTAGACCATCTCAATATTAATATTGGTGGTTTAATGTTCTTATTATTAGCAATAAGAGAAATAACTTACCTGTCTAGGATTTTACTGTTTGTTGTGTGCCCCTACGTGCATTATTTCAATTGGTTCCCCTCTTACTACTAATCAGCACCAAGTTGTTTTTTTTTTTTTTTTAATATCTTTTCATTTTGGATGACCACTTACTCTTCCCAGAATTATTTTAAAAGTCGTTTCTAAAATAATTTGCTACCATGGATATTTTAACATTCTTGAATGGCTGGTGTTATGGTTTTGCTGACAATCAATCAATCAATCAATCAATAAGGACACCCCCCCACCCAACTCACAATGAGGCATCTAATAGGGAGAATGAGAAATGGAGAAATGGAGAAACGGAGAAATGCACTGACTTTTTAGAAGGTTTCCCTTGCTCAGTCATCTTAATGCCCAGTTCTCTTTATGCACTTCTCCAAGAATAGGGGGAGTGGGCTTATTTAAAGAAAAGAGAGAAAAAGAAAAGCTTCTTGGTACCATACACTTTACTCAAAGCCATTACTGAAGAAAGAGCCATTTAAAGTCTACTGGTGGCCAGTTTGTTTCAAGATATCCTGTTGAAAAACAACCTAAATTTAAGGTCTAAGTAATCTTGATATTTTTTAACAATGTAGCCAAATCTTATCCAGGCCTTTGAAAATGATCTCAGAACAAATAAACAAGACAGGAAGAATTTGTACTGCTAAGCAGTCAAGTTGAAAGGGAGACTTTATTTCAATCAATCCAACAATACATTTTAAAAAAATTCTTTCCCTGTTTCAAGAAACATTCCAATTCCTCTTTTGGCTAAATGCTGGTAATTTTCCAACCAATCTTGCAAATCTGTAAATGAAATCAAGTTTTAAATCTCACCTACCTCGTCTTTGTCAACCTCCTCATCAACTTCATAGACGTGAACTGGAAGTTTATCCAACTTGGCCACTTTGCTTTAAAGAGAAGAAAGAAATTTGTTTTATAATCCATCCATTTCTTCCCCCATCAGAGGAACCAACATTTAACAAATTCAAAGCTGGCCCACTCAGCAGAAGAATAGAAACAATCAGCACTACTGCTTTGCAAAGTGCTGATTCCAGAGTCAGAGAGACCCCAAAATCCATGTAGAAAAGCTGGTGTGGATATATTAAAAATGGGAAAGTGTAAGGGTGTCTGGGTGGTTCCATTGGTTGAGTGTCTGACTCCTGATCATGGCTCAGGTCTTAATCTCAGGGTCATGATCAAGCCCCATGTTGGGCTCCATGCAGCCTACTAAAAAAAAAAAAATGGTAAAGTGTATTAATAAATAAAGACTTGGTAGAATAACTTTTTTAAAAAAAAGATTTATTTTATTTATTTGAGAGAGAACACGTGTGGGGGGAGGGGCAGAGGGAGAATCTCAAGCACACTCCATGCTTTCCTCAGGGCCTAACCTGGGGCTTGATCTCACAACCATGAGACCATGAGACCATGGCCTGAGCCAAAATCAAGAGTCAGACACTTAACTGATTGAGCCAGCCAGGAATAACTTTTAAAATTAAGTTTATAAGAGAAATGGAAAATGGGGCCATGGCCTTCAGAGCGGGAGGCACTGTCTTGATGATGACAGTGTTAACGAAAGCACAGTAACGGTGGCCAGCATTTATTAAACAGTATAATCTAAGCACTGGGCTTCACATGTACTGTTTCCTTCAGTCCTTTACATGGTGGGGGCTGGTATCACGACCATTTAATAGATGAGAAAACTGAGGCTCGCAGAGGGCAGAGTGAGCAGAAGATGCAGACAGAGTACAGAATCTATGTTCTTAATCACTGTTAGAATCCTCCCTCTCTTTCTTACCACACAACTGGAAAAGTATTAATGCCAAAGGTGAAATCGACCAGTGGTAAAAGTATCCCATCCAGGAAGTTCACTACATCTCATAGTCTGCTCTACGATAGCCAGGAGAATAGTATGAACCAGACTAGCAGTGAAGATAGGTTAATCCAGTCAGATGGAAAGAACTTAAAAAGCCCCAAATAAGTATTGGGTAAATACAGAACTAAGGAGCATACCCATCTGGAGAAGATAATGCTGGAAGGGAGTGTTTTAAGCTGAGGTTCAAAAAGAGTCAATTGGGAAGTTGGCTGAACACTCTCAAGGAGTGGCTGAACCACACAAATAGGAAAAACAAACAGCGAGGTCCACTGAGAATAGTTTTCAACGGCTCAAACTCATAGATGCCACAAAACATAGAGGAAAAATATATTAATAAGGTCTCCATTATAGCTAAAATTTTCATTCGCGATGGTTACTGCTGAAATACAACCCATCGTTATTAAATGATTTTGATTTCGATTTTCATGATCAGCTCTACCTAAATTTACCAACCACATCACTTCAGGATGTACCATTTGGTAACATAGCCTCTCAAGGCAAGACCCATGGTTCGCGTTAATGACCACTAATCAATATAGACACACTTGTTTTTGGTATATTCCAGAACACATTAATACTTTAAAGAATGCAAAGAAAATCGTCTGGGGAAATGTTTGCTCTTTGATTTACTTTTTTTTTTAACATAAAATTTATTCACCATAAAATGCTTTTTATGTCTCTTCAAAATATTCTTTCAAAGATAAAACACACTGGAGCATTTACGTTTTCTTTGTCTTCTCTTTCTCACTGAGAGTACTTTACCTGCTGTGCTTTATCAGTGGTATCCTGAAAAGAAATCATTGGCCACAACTAAACCAACCATGTGTTTTTTACCATTTATCAATCTCAGAGTGCTAGGTTTGAGTCCTAATATCAAATACCCTGGAAATAACAGCTATTCCTTATACATACAAACCACCGAGAAATATTTTCTCCAATTACTCTGGCATATGAAGTTACACACTACATACCTCTCTAAGCATTTCAAGTGCAAAAAATTGTTGCCCACGTGTATAACCCCACCTTGTGTGGTCCGACCATTTACTCACTTTGGAAGCTGTCGAAACTCTCCCGAGTAATCTTCAAATTTATAGTTCACAAGATGCCAGTCAGAGTTATAGGTTTTGATGCACTATGAGGCAGGATGGAATAAAAAAAAAAAAGCATAAGAAGAAAAGAAAAAAGATATGTGATTGCTTTTGGAGGACGTTTGGGAAGGTTTATGAATGCACACCCACACAAACATCAAAAAAAATTATTTCACCTCAACCCTCTCGTGTCTGAAATTCCTCGGTCAGAGGTGCCTGTAAAGCTTAAAAATCACTAAAACATTACTCTTGGGAACGGGGTCACTTTAAGTTACCATCATTCATGATCAGAGAGAGGATTTTACAAGGGGACAAACTTCACCAGTTGCTGCATTTACATAACAAACAACGTATGGCTTCTGACTTCAAAGCCCCTGCTTCTTCAGAAGTCATGTGCCCTCTATGAGAATGAGAACGTGAAAGTGGACAGAAAGTGTGACCCGATACACCCTTTCAGGGTGTTTACTAATGTTACAGCTAGCTGTTATTAAGTGTAATATAAATCTGCCCTCGGTTCTTCCTTCTATTTACAAGGGCCAGAGTGAGGTTATTAGGAGAAAAGATTTAGGTTCTAGTTCACAGTAGCGCTGTGACGTCACCGTGTGTGCGCACATGCGCGAACCAAAGTAGGGAGCTTTACCTTCTACCACGACACTAGCCTACACACTGGTGTGGCGCCCAGGGTGGGCTGCCCCCAAATATACAACAGCATAGTGCTTATTTTGAACTGAAGCTACTTGGGAGTCAACCCGCTCAAAGGACACTGAGACCCTCCTCTGTCCTCATGAAAGCCGGAAACAAATCTCCCCTATGAAAATTACTCTCCTGTACTAAGAAGTAAAAAAAAAAAAAAATCCTTATTACCAGAGGTAGAGACTTGAAAGTCGAGAAAGCTGCAGAAAGAAACCTCATCATTTTTTTCTCATCTACTACCTCAGCCTAAATTCTGCTTAGAATTCCTTACTAATCAAAGCTCCCAAATACCTGTCTTCTTTATCGTGTCGTTTCCTCCCAAATTTACTATTTTTGTCTAAAATGTGTAAAAACTGCCTGCCTTGGTCATTTCTTGGGGTTTCAGTTTCATCATTGGACCGCCATGTGCATATAATAAAATTTTGGTTTTTTTCCCTCCTGTTAATGTTTCTCATATCAATTTAATTCCTACGCCAGCTAGAAGAAACCCGGGGGGAGGGGGGGGCGGGGAGTAAGTTTCTACATCCCCTGCATTGCATTAAACTACTTCACTACCCAACAGATTCAATGGACCAGCCTGGTATCTTTCACTTATCCATCCAGGATGACCCACTGAATGGTGTGTAGACTCTATAAAGATTATAATCGTGCCAGACTCTATGCTAAGCCCTCTACAGGCAAGGTCGTGTGAAGGGCAGGCAGTGTAAGATTTTTATGTCATCCTTCTGAAAACAGAGAAGGGTTAGGAACAGAGGCGGATGGGGGAGCTGAACAACTTTTCAATCTCTTTGCCAGGTAGTGACGAATGATACTATTTTATTCTTGTAAATGCTTCTCAAAAATACTTTTGAAGCATTTTCACATTGAGAACATCCGACATCCACACTCAAAGTTACATTCCAAACCAAGTGTGATTTCAGAATTACCTGTAGGTTTGGGCTTTCCCACTATTCCCTCTAGGTCCATTAGCACAGCCAAGTCAGGTCTGACCAGGTGTGACACAGGCTTGTGCACGGGTTCCTATTCTCTGTTCAGCTTTCTGAACAAGCACGGCAACTAAAAGCATACCACCAAAGTCTCCGGCAGGACATTAAACCTACTCTGAAGTATAACATGTATCTGTCAGGCTAAAAAATAAATAAATAAGCACACATTTGTATACAATCAGTGCATTTATGAATGCAACACCTGAGTGCCCAGATTTTTAATATTTTAGGTAAAACAGGTAAGAAAGATAATTACTGTTTAAATATTTTGCATTACACGAAACTATAAAAAACACAGGTAAGCAGTTAAGTAGCCAGAGAGTCATTCATTTAATAAGCCCTTGTTGACAGTGCACACAGCAGACGCCAGCTAAATTCTAAGGCTGAAAGCACAGAATAAGGCAAGCAATCCCACCCCTCCGGGGATGCAGAAAGCCTAGGAGATGAGGGGTTGCATCAGAAATCAGCATCCAGAGAACTGTAACTCCAGAAAGACAGGGATCTGACTGGATGGTTCCATGGCTGCCTTTTCAAACTCGTGAAATTCAATAATATTTTGGAGTTAATACTGAAAGGTTTTTGAAGTTGTTTTAAAAAGAAAGCCATGAGGTCATTCTCGGTTGGAGCAGAGGACGGAGAGGAAGTGCTGTTTCACCCCACCCTAGTGGCAGGGTCCCAAGAGGCGTTTGTTCTGTTGGCTCTGGCAGGAGAGTTCGGAGCTGTTTTTGCTCAACCTGCAGTGACTGGAGACTGAATGGAGGGTCCTCCCTCCAAAATCCTATTTTTTAAGCAACTGGGAGAACTGAATTAGTAATCGACAAGTTGCTCCATGTCTTAAAATAGGGGGTCAGCAAAACTCTTTCTGCAAAAGGCCAGAGAGTATTTTCAGCTTTGAGGGTCACACGGTTGCTGCTGCAAACACTCAACTCTGAGGTATAATGTGAAAGTGGTCACGTTAACGGAGGGGTGTGGCTGTGTTACAATAAAACTTTATTTACAAGAACAGGCTGCAGGCCAGACATTGCCTACGGGTCCGTCACAGTTTGTCTACATCCTGCTTTAAAATAAACATTTAAGACTATATAAACATATCTGGCTCTATTTGGAATTAACCTTACTAATATAGTAGCAAAGGAAGTAAGACAAGAAGTTCTTTTCAGAAGGATGAGAGAGCCCTACTTTTACAATTTTAAAAACACATTTAATTTTTCGAAAATCTCAATGGAAACTAAATATTGTGACTATGATCTTGTTATTTTAATTGCTCTTTACTTTTAAAAGTCTAACTTCCTTGTGGTGGGCAAAATTATTGATGGGCATATATGTATCATCTAAAATTCAATTAGAAAAACAGGGATAAAAATTCATTATTTTTAAATGAACGAGCACTTCAAGAAACAAAACTAAAAGGCTCAATTAGTTCATGTTACCGAAAAGCACCTAGAAAAAGAAACAAACACCCCAAGGGGGGAAAAAAAGGCAATTCTAAATGCAGTAATTTCTCTTTCCTCTTTAACAAGATAATCATGATTTGTATGTTCAAACAAGAGTGGCAATAATCAATTATACACTGACCAGAGACAGGCTCCACTCAAAACCATCTGGCACATCATGAATATTGAACTAGTCTTGAAAATAAGTGACAAGTGTAAACGTATAAATGTAGTAAACGGATACATTAATGTGTGTGTTGAGTCTCCCTGAAAATAATCTCAGTAACAAAGCCTCTGCCAAAGATTTCCAGTGAGTTCCTAAGAGTTACCCCTTATTCTACATCGGTAAGTTCTATAGAATTCACGTTTTAAACAGCTGTCAGAAATGACACTTGTTGACATTTCTGTCCAAGATTCGGGCTCTGAAACCCCCATACTAGTCTCCTATTTTAACTTCCACTATACAAATGTAGTTACACCTCTGATGCTTTCTTGAAAATATCACTGAAATTTAAAGAAGGGGGAGTGTTAGCAAAAAGTGGCTTTACAGTGACATGTGTGGCACTTTACCTCCGTAACAAACAGGCTCTGAGCTTCCTCTTGCGCGTCCGCAGGAACCGTGGAGCACATGTACCGCCCCTGTCGTCGAAGAGTGGCCGTCTGCGGAGGAAAGCACGGGCAGAGGGTTTGGTTACTCCAAGATGGAAAGGCGCCAGCTGGCCTCGGGGTGCAGCAGGGCCCCACAGGGACACAGTCCCTCTGGTCTCTGCCAGCTCTGTGCTTCCTCCTCCTTGGGTCACATAGAACAGATCCCTTTGGGCACCAGAAAGTTCAGAGTTGTGTGCAGAGCAACGGCTCCCACTTCTTTCTGGGTCGGGGGCCCTGTGACCCCTCCAGGGAGCCCTTCTGCTCCTCCCCCCCAGGAAGGGTAAGGGTCCCTTTCAGAATCCCTAACACTCCACATCCCCAAGTGCTTGATCTAGTCCTACTATGTTGCCTTTTACTTGTCTTAACGGTCTTTAGTGTAAAACAGACATACTGTAACATTTACAATTTTAACCTTTTTTTTTTAAGATTTTTTTTTTTTTTTTTTTTTTTTAAGTAAACTCTACACTCAATATGGGCTCAAACTCATGACCCTGAGCTCAAGAGCCTCGAGCTCCACCGACTGAGCCAGCCAGGTGCTCGATTTTAACCACGTTCAAGTGTAGAGTTCAGTGGCATTAAGTACATTCACACTGCCGTGCGACCCTCATCACATCTACGTCTTCTTTTCCAGTTTTATTGAGAAATAATCGACACACATCACTGTGTAAATTTAAGGCACACAGCATGATGGTTTGCTTTTCAACTGTTGTGAAATGAGGACCACGATAGGTTCAGGTAACATCCATTTTTCTCACATAAATGCAATAAAAAGAAAAGGGAAAGGGAAACGAACTTTCTCCTTGTGATCCTCGAAATCTCCTAGGATTTACTCTCTTAAGAACGTTCCCATCTATCATTCAGCCATATTCACGGTGGTCGCCATGTCGTACATCACACCCTTAGTAGTTATTTATCTTATAACTCAAAGTTTGGACCTTTGACCCCCTTTCTCCAATTCTTACCCCACCACCCCGACCTTCCAGCTCTGGTAACACAAGTCTGATCTCTTTTTCTGACTTATGTCTTGTTTTGTTTTATTCCACATATAAGGGAGATCACACAGTATTTGTCTTTCTCTGTCCGACCTATTTACTTAGCAAAATGCCGGCAAGTCCACCATGTTGTTGCAAATGGTAGGATTTCCTCATTTCCTATGGCTTAATATTATTCTGTTGTAAATATATACCACAACTTCTTTATCCATTCATCTATCAATGGACACTTAAGTTGTTTCCATGTCTTGGCTACTGTAAAAAATACTGCTATAAACATTGGGGTGTGGATATGTTTTTGAGTTGATGTTTTCTTTTTTTTTTTTTTTAAGATTTTATTTATTTATTTGACAGAGAGAGAGATCACAAGTAGGCAGAGAGAGAGGGGGAAGCAGGCTCCCCGCTGAGCAGAGAGCCTGATGCGGGGCTCCATCCCTGGACCCTGGGATCATGACCTGAGCCGAAGACAGAGGGTTTAACCCACTGAGCCATCCAGGCGCCCCGAGTTGATGTTTTCATTTCCTTTGGATATATTCCCAGAAGTGGGATTATTGGGGGCCATATGGTAGTTCTACTTTTAATTTTTTGAGGATCCTCCATACTGTTTTCCACAGTGACTGAACTAAATTACAATTCTACCAACAATGCACAAGAGTTCCCTTTTCTCCACATCCATACCAACATCTATTATCTTTTTTGTTTCTTTCTTGATATATTATATAAATAGCTTTATTTATTTATTTCTGTTATTTCTTATCTTTTGGATGACAGCCATTCTAGCAGACACAAGTGATATCTTATTGTGATTCTAATTTGCATTTCCCTAACGATTAGTGATGTTGAACATATTTCATGTACTTGACGGCTTTTTGCACACCTTCTTAGGAAAAATGTCTACTCAGGTCCTTTGTCCTTCTCAATGTGGGTTCTTTGGTTTTTTTTTTTGTTATTGAGTTGTATGAGTTCTTCATATATTTTGAGTATTAACCCCTGGATATACGATTTGCAAATATTTTTTCCCATTCAATAGGTTGTCCCTTCACTTTATTGATTGTTTGTTTTGCTGTGTAGAAGCTTTTGAGTTTGGTATAGTCACATTTGTTTACTTTTTCTTTTGTTGCTTTTTAAGATATCATAACCCCCCAAAAAGTCACTACCAAGACCGATGTTAAGGAGCTTCCATGATTTCAGGTCTTATGTATAAATCTTTAATCCATTTTGAGTTCATTTTCATGAGTAGTGTAAGACATGAGTCCAGTTTCATTCTTCCACATGGAAACACCAATTATCCCAGCACCATTTATTATCTCTTCTCCATTCAGTATTCTTGGCTCCCTTGTCAAATATTAGTTGACTGTATATGCTTGGGTTTATTTTGGGCTCTAGGTTCTGTTCCACTGGCCTACGTGTCTGTTTTTATCTGGTATCACACTATTTTGAGGACTACAGCTTCATAAGTAGAGCCTGAAACAGGGTGTGTGATGCCTTCTGCTTTGTTCTTCTTTCTCAGGATTTCTTCGGCTACTTGGGGTCTTTTGTGATTCCATGTAAGTTTTAGGAGTGCTTTTTCTACTTCGCATTTATCTCTTAGTTACATTTTGTGTCCGTTCTTGTTCACTGCCACATTCCTAGGGCCTAAGAGCACGGTAACCAGATGAGCAGAGGGTGCTCAATCAATAGTTGTTGAACAGATCTGTGAATTGTGGATGCTACCACCACTCCTAAGCATTAGAACTGGTCTCATGTTTCAAGAGGATTAATGCTTATTTTAAATAATAAAATGCCTCGTGACTTTAGGCAGTAGCACAACCACCCTAATTAAGGTTATTTGGAAGGTACTGTTTTGTCAATATGAGGAAACAGGACCTCAGGCTTCAGAAAGAAATGTTCTAGATTTTTTTCTCCTAAGGACTATAATCCATGGACACTATTAACAGGTCATAGTTATAAAAACAGCATACATAAAAGTATTTTGCTAAGAGAATCTAGCCTGTGGTAGCTCTTCGTGGCTACTTACTTAAGCTGGGATCTCCCAGAATTTGTTCCAAATGTTTTTCTTCTTCCTTTGGCTGGAGGAAACTTTGGATCAAATCTGTGATCCTTCCCCTCCAGCACAAGTAGAAAACTTTACAGCGTATATTTTATATATACCTTAATTTTATTTCCTGCCCCTGGTTTCTCAATGTTGTGTCTCCTTCACCTATTTTACTCATTTTTGCATGGTGTCAATCTTTGGAAGTAATCGTTAACCCTGTTTTTGGAATAAGTCCCCTTATTCTGAAGGAAGGGAAAGGAGGAACTCCATTCTCCACTGAAGTCCTTCATGGGAGAATTACTAATTCCTTCAGCCTCCAAGAGGCTTTGTATGCCCTTGCTCTTGGTTTCTTTACAAATATCACAAATGGTGACCTTTATTTTCCACCTGTTCCCATGAAATACCACAGAGATATGTGACAACAAGCACCGAAGAGGCAAATCTATTCAAAAAGTCTCCAAGTATCAAGTGATTCTAAGAGGTTGTCAAAACTATTAAAAATCAGGAATAATATAAGAAAAGGGGACTTGTTCAAGAAACTGTGTATACTTCAAAGAAGGATTCACTCTACAGTCCTACTTATCTTGATGTATTTGGGTCTATCAAGATTTTTGAAACTAATTATTATACTTTCAAAATGTTCAGGAAATGCTCAGGTCAAGAAATGGGACTATTAGAGGCATTTCCAGCCCATTTTCCATCACGGCACTAGTCAAAAGAGAAAATTTATTACATTTTCCCAGCAGAACTACCAACTCAAGAAACTTTAATTATGTGACACTTTTCCAAACACCTCTAAGGTGAGAGAAATAGGATATGGATCTTTTTGATTCTTGTAGATCAGAGTGAGTGCCATTATGCTCTCACTTTAAAAAGAAAGCAACTTTAATCATTAAAGAGAGACCCGACCATTAATAGATAAGAGAGCACTGGCATAATTAAACCAATCATCTGTGTGGTGATTTACTACCCACCAGAGTGATTTACTACCTCGTACCAGAGTACTAGGTTTGAGTCCATTACCGATCAAATTCTAGCTCTGATTTTGACAAAGCTTAGTTTTCTGACAAAAGCCCTTCGCTTCCCCAGAGACAACATCCAAATAAACTTAATGCATTTCTTAAAAACCATTCACTTAAATGAGACATGCTTCTGTAGTACATATCTAGCTGAAAGGTTATTTTTATGTCTATTTCTTGTTGTATATAAAATTAGATGTTGTAGATGATCTCTTTTAGCCAGATGGCTGCAATCCTTCCCTATGTATGCATGCTGTTCCTCACACCAAAAGATGGAGAAGATTTCCCTCTCCTTGAATCTAGGTTGGCTTTGACCAATCTAATGAGGTAGAAGCGGCATTCTGCCAGTTTCAAACTTAGCAAACTAGCAGCCCTGTTCTTCCTTCTCGGAAGACAACCACCACATAAAAAGTTCTACTACTGGAGACCACTATGCTGTGAATAAGTCCAAACCAGCCATCTGGAAAGGCCAGATACAGAAAGATGCTCCACCAGCCCACAGCTGGTTCTGGCCAACCTGGTAGAGGTGCCACAGTATAAGCGGGGAAGCATTCCAGCCACTGCACACAGAGAGTCAGGTGGAGCTACCTAGCTGAGCCTTGATCAGATTTCAGAACTGGGAGAAATGATAAATTATTGCCCTAAATTACTAGGCTTTGGAGTGGTTTGTTCCTCAGCAATAAGTAACTGTAACAAAACTGTAAGAGATTAGGAACATGTCCTAATTAATGTACTGAAGAATACTGCTGTTTTCATGAAAATGTTTTCAAATACTAATCACAATTTAGAGTTAGGATAGAAGCATCGAGGGGACACACTAAGCTGCGATCTGATTTCCACATTCACCTTTCCTAGGACATTTGTCAGTGTGCTAAAAGTGGACAAGTAAGATAGAGAAAAATGTCTGTTGGACTTTAGGAATAGATATCAATAGCTTCTCTTTCCCAAAGTTATTGTACTGATCATTTTAGGACTCAGCATAAATATCATTTCATACATCTATCCATCCATCCCTTCACTGAGTCACTACTTTCTACCACCAGACATGAGACACCAAGTTTAATAACATGTATTTGCTTTTCCTATAAAGCTTATAGTCTGATGACAGAGGAAGAGGAGGAAATAAATTATCAGAGTGCAATGGGTACTACAGAAGAGTATGAGAGAAAGGGGCACAGAAGCACAGGCTAGTATGAGAGGAAAGAAGAGAGGAATCTAAATCCAACAGGGAGGAGAAAAGGACATCAAGAAGATGTGCACCAAGGCAAAGACACTTAAGCTAAATCGTAGGATGAGTACAAGTTGTATTCAGTACAAAGGGAGCAGAAACTTGAGAATTTAAAGAGCAAAATCAAAACATAATGAATTAGATTAGCTCTTTGCACACACAAGAGAGACCCATTATATCCTAGAACTACAAATATATCCTACACCAGAGGAAAAACTACCCAGAACTTTAATTAAACTTGAATTAAAAAACACTGAAGTGGGGCGCCTGGGTGGCTCAGTGGGTTAAAGCCTCTGCCTTCAGCTCAGGTCATGATCTCAGGGTCCTAGGATCGAGCCCCGCATCAGGCTCCTGCTCAGCGGGAGGTCTGCTTCCTCCTCTCTCTCTGCCTGCCTCTCTGCCTGCTTGTGATCTCTCTCTCTCTGTCAAATAAATAAATAAAATCTTAAAAAAAACAAAACAAAACACTGAAGATTGAAAAACCCCACCAACCTATAGCCTAATCAATGTTTTTAACTCATCTGGAGAAAGAATGAGCCAACAGAAAGAACAGGTCTTGCATTAGCAGTGCGATTTTGTCAGTGTCTTTATCCCCATTTAAAAGGAAAGGCTGGAATCTACTGGCTAGGCCACGGGGCACCATTAACATTGGACTTGGCACCAATGAGGAGTCGTCGCTTGTCCTCAGTTCCCAAGGTCTTCCCACTCACTGCTGAGTCCAGCCTCACGAATTCACTTGTTTATAACGTGATTCTCATTTAGACTTTCCTAATGAGAGAGAGCTGGCACAGCCAATGAATGTATTCTGATCTGCTTATTAATTCTAGTTCTCAATGCCCATTATTAAATGGCATTTGGTTTGTTCTCTTGCGGGGTTGTCTACTACATGTCAGTTCTCTGAGCCCAAACCACTGTGGTCACACTAAACAAACTCAGTTTCTAGACTTGCAAAGCTAAGACATGATCCCAGACTTTGGTGACTTATAAACCACGGCCCATGAGGCCCCGTCTGATAGCAGCTGGTCAATCTCTGACTCCATTATCCAAAACACATGCTACTTTCTCCTATCAGACTGTGGATTCCTCTGAGAGGAGACATATCCCCCTATCTGTATCTCTGTGCTAAGTACTCAATAAATGTTTCAAAAATGAATGAATGAAATAGTCAATGGGGACAGAAATAGGACTCCACCAATAATCATCCATTACTTGTATATAATTTTTTTTGTTATTACAAATAGTTCTCTGGTCCATTATGAAAACTGAAGTCTTCCCTTGAAGACTACAGCATGAGTGAATGCTCTATTTTAATTTCCCCATAGATTTTGTTTATTAAAAGTCATATTTGGGTAATAGTCTAATGTATGCCAAATCGATTCACATTAAATTTCTGCAGTTTTATTTATCTGGCTTGTAACAGAGCCCCAATCAATAACTGGAGATTTATACTCAATGAACACTAAAGCCCTCCTCAAAAGCGAACTTAATTTTCTTTCTCATGGTTGTGGTATTTATTCTCTTCTACTTTTCTATTAAAATCATATTCCTGCTAAAAAATGGGTCTGTATCCACTTTATATAAATCAATATCAAGATGGACATTCAAAGAATATCTGTCCCATTCCTATGTTTGGAAATAAATCATTTCCATTCTACTAAGAAAGCTTAGCAGCAGCATTCTCTAAGTAGCTTTCTGCATTTGAAAGGGGGAGGGAAGAAACATTTCACACTGTGAAGTGTGATAAGATCTGCAAATTAAATGTAAATGCAGCTAGCATCTCCGACAACCACTTTGGATAAAAATCTCATAGCGCAAAGCACAGTTTAAAAATAAAAGCCTTAGGGGCACCTGGGTGGCTCAGTCAGTTGAGTCTTGATTTTGGCTCAGGTCATGATCTCGGGGTGGAGAGGTTGAGCCCCATGTTGGGCTCTGCCCTCAGTGCAGAGTCTGCGTGGCCCTCTCCCTCTGTTCCTCTCCCCACCCTCTCTCTCTCTGACTCTCAAATAAATAAATAAAATCTTTAAAAAAATAATAAAAGCCCTCTTCTAGCTACTACAACAGTCTAAATTATTTTCAGTCAGTTACTGTTACTTAGGTTAAATGCTGGTAGTCTTCGACACAAAGAGATCCTTAATTACCTTGGCCAAGTATAAACAGGAGTCTTACAAGGAATTCCAAAAAATATCAGGAGTTACTGAAAAGAAAAATTTAGAACTGCTACAGGAAGAGAAAGGGGTGAAGTCCTCACCCAAAGGGCGCAGAAGATGATCCAAGGACATGTGAGAGCCCAGGTCAATCTTCAGGAGACTTTTTTTTTTAAATAGAGTGAGTTGAAGGAGTTCAGAGTTGCCTCAGACCTGAATAGAAACAGCAGAACTTCTAACTATCTCCAAGTCTAATTTGGAAGGACAAATTTCAAATAGACGCTCATTTATTTAAACACTTTTTTCTCTCTTGGTTGAAATGATTCCCCCAAAAGACGGGGGTCACTTCAGCACCTATGAGCCATAGCCCAGGGTGCTTGGTCCAGGGAGGCAGGGCTGTGGGTCACCTGAAGGGACAGACAGACGTACCATACAGCAGGTCTCCCCATACCGGCCGGCCCTGGGACTTCCCGGCGTTCCCTGATCCTCCTCTTTATCACTCACAGATGTTCCTCTGATGGGCTTCATCTTCGACTTGGAGTTCTCTCTACGAATGGAATTCCTGACCCCAATCTGGCTCTGCCTTTTCTCCATTAGTGCCGCCAACCCGCCACCCTGACCCCACTGAGGCCGGGAGGCCGAGAAGCTCATGTTTCAAACCACAAGAAATGTGAGGTGAATAATTTAATTCAACTTCCTATGGAAGAATCTGAGAAGTGATATTGGAAAGGGGTTTGAACCGAGAGCCAGGAAACCTGAGTTCTCATCTGAGCGTGGCCTCTAATTAGCTGTGTGATCTTGAAGGAAAGTTTTAACTTTCCACATCTATAAAACAGAGAGTTTTCTAGGGATCTCCAGGCTTCCTGTGTAATTTAAAAATTCCACCGTTCAGTGAACATGGAATTCTAAGTCCCTCTCTCTCAAATGGCTTATTATCTGAGTGCTATGAGGTGCTCAGAGAGAAACTAAAAGATGTCCAAAAAAAAGAAGACGAATACTAGGTCTGCTTGGATTGATTACCCCATTTGCTTTTTTAGGAAAGGAATCCTTGCTTTCGAGGGAGGGAAGAGTCACCTTGTAGACTTAAATAAATGTAGGGTGAGTGGTAGCAGAGACGTGCTTTCATGTCATTGTTTCTTTTACTGTTCTAACCCTCTCAACCCACATGGTATGGGACTTTTTATTAATCACTTTACAATGGGCATTAAAACTATAACAAAACAACCCTCTTAATTCCTGGTGGAAAGCATGCATAGCCACCGCTGTTTAAAATACCCTATTTTCTAAGATTTTAATTAAAAGACTGAGACAAAAGGCCCACCCTTCCCCTGGGGCCATATGAACAATGAGTGAAAGACAGGATCCCAGGGAGGTGGGTGGGCTGCGATCGGAGCCGGAGCCGGTTGAAGGCATCCGCCACAGACCGTCTCCCCATCTCTCTGGTTCCAAGGAGTACAGGGCTGGGAGAGTCCTCCCTCGGATGGAAAACAAATACCACAGGCAGCCCAGAAGGGAGGGCAGGCCTCGAAACAGGAAGAGACGGCTCCGCTGGCGTTCTAAGCCGAGCAGCTCTGAAGAGAGGGGAGGCCACCGTGCAGCAGCGGAGACACCGAGTTCCAACAGGTGAGGAAGGTCTTCGGGAGGCCCTAACCGCTCAGGCAAGCACGTGGCTGCAGAATGTGGAAGAGTGAGGGAAATGTCCTCGGTGCCACCTGACCTGTAAGCTGGGCTCTGAGGCCGGAGAAGGGGGCCCAAGACTCCCTCTGACAGATGACGTGCGGGACAGGGACGCCCACCAGGTCTCAGGGCGGGGGTCAGTTCCCATCTACCCTGGGGCAAAAATGTGGACACCCTCTGTTTAGCAGTCAACCCCTACTCCTGTCTGTAATTCCATTTAGAGCACCCTGTATTGTATTCATTTCTGTGTTTGTTTTAATTCACGTAGTAGAACTGCCTTCAGACCTTTGAGGGCTTGGTGCATTCGCAGAGAAAGAGTACTTTGATCTGCCAGGAGAAGGACAACCGTGGGGTGTGGTAGGAAGGGGCCAGCACTCAGTGAGGGGAGGGAAGTGGATGCCGCCAGAAATCAAAGCCCAGGCGGTTGAGGGAAGACAGCTCTTGGGGCTGGCGTCCCTCAGCCTGGCCCACCTCTGTTACTAAGCAAGTAAGTCCTGGGCTGAAGTTACATTGTGCTCCACTGGGCCAAATGGACAGAGTCCACGCCAATGTTCTAAAGCTATCTCGGATTCTCAACTACTCCCTGTTAGACAGGCAGCTCTCGACACCTCCTTCTTTTCGTCTCTAGGCCTGAGCCAAACTGCAGGGAACCTCACGTGTCTGTGGCGTTCGGTCCCCTTAGAGCATGTGCTGGACACCAGCCTTGGTTGCCTCTGTGCCTGAAACATTACTACCAGAAACTCTGGGGACTCGACTGTGACTTCTCCAGCACAGCGTAGTGGAACCTTTCCAAATGTCTGGCAGAGGCATTGGTTCCAGACCAGATGACTTGCTTTGGGAGGATTCAGTCCCAAGCCAGGCTGGAAACTGGCCATTTCCCACATCTCCTTGCGGAGCTCATGTCTTGGCGGCTGACCCACAGGGTTCTATTAACATCAGAAGATCGCATTTTCAGTGTCCTGAGAACTCTCCGTGTCAAATTCACTAATAATTACAAAAATGGACATGGCATAGGACAGAACAAGGGTCTAGAGAAGGAATCCCATTCAGGTTTCTGGAGGGATTTTACAAAAAACAACTCTCAAGGAACCCATTAAAACCATGCTGGCGGCCGCCTGTCCCTCAGAGCTCCTCTTGCTCAGCCCCTGAGAGCTCCCCAGGCCCCCATCCCCAGGCTCCCACCCCGCACGATCCTTTTCCGTTCGCTCAAGGCGCCGCCCTGTGTGACGTCAGTGAATCTCTCTAAAAGTTTCATCTGCTAGCATCTGGCCTCAGCTTAAACCCTTTCCATGACCCCTCACTGCCAGCAGAATAGAGTCCAAGCTCCTTGGCACAACCAAAGACCGTGGCTGAGCAGCTCTAACGACTCTTCTGGACTCACCTGGCCTTCTTCAGCCCTCCAGCACACGGGGACTTGTGACTCCCTCTCGCACCAGGCCATCCGCCTGACTGCCAGGCTGCTCCCACCACCCACGTCCCCAACCAGCCTCAAGACCGTGGCCTATCCCTGTTCGTCTTTGCTTGTCCAACACCCAGCAGAACATCTGGCACAACATAAATGTTTGTTGAGTGAATGGGCAGTTGATTTTAAAATGGGGATTCTTTTATTCAACTGTAAGATCACTCAGGGCTCCAAATGAGACAGTATCTCAGAACTGGTGAGCCATCAAGTAGCTTCTGTCGCCACATAATGTCCTGTTTCCTAAAATGTCACATGCATTTACAAGTGTCAGTAGACCTTTGAGAGTCATAGAAATTTCATTCTGCTAACCCCCCAAATCATACATACATAACTTTCCAAATGCTGTAAACTATAACTAAATAACTATATATATATATATAACTAAAACTAAATAAGTTAAATGTCATAATAAGTTCATGTCAAATGTTAAATTTGACATTAATTAAAATAAGTTAATGTCAAAGAAGTTAAATGTCATGACCCTCATGACCAGACTCATCGATTAAGTTCAGTTTTTAGAGATTTTGCTTGGTTTATGTTTGGTTTGGTGTTACAAAGAAGCTTGGTTTTAGTCACTCTTGAATATCACTTCACAAGAGAGGATGGGGTGGGGGTGGGGGGTGTCCAGAAAACGAGGAGTGGCCTTTGGTCATTTGGGGGACAAATGGCAGGTCCAGCTTCCCCATGAGTTGCTCCACATCACATGACTTTGCAAATCCTCAAAAATGAACTGATGTTACCTCGAGAGGAAGGAGGCTGCTTCTTAGGCCGTCAGCTCCCTCTTTGCCAACTGAGGGACATCGGCCAGGGGTGCAAAGTATGGTAGGGTCGCTTTGGATTCTCGCACATCTATGAGAACCCAAATTTTAGGGCAAATGTTATCTCTGAACTATAGATTAAGAAAAGAGAGCTTTAAGAAGACTTCTCACTTACCCCAACACCCAGATTAGTAACAGAGAGACCTGGGGCTAAACTTCTGGTCCCATGAGTAAATCTTGGGTCTAGAGCACCTATCATCCCTCTGATTGATTTATGTCCCATTTGGTAACAAAACCTTGAGGAAGGCATATAAGCAAGCACAGTTTCTTTTGTTTTCTACTTATCTGCATCTGGCTCCATACATCTTTCTCTAGAATGCGATTTTAGTTGCTGAAAAGATACCTTGGTGTGAACACCTAGCATAGTGTTAAAACATGGCCATTATTCACATATTCCAAGATCCTGCTGAGCTTTCCTCTCAGGAAGGTTCACTCCCTCAGGCTCTCCTCATCGCTCAGGAGTGCCGTTTCACCAATGCACCAAGGGCGATTGCCCTCAAATCCCTCCATGCATTTGCCGGCATCCCCAGCGCCATGCCGGTCTTCTCAGACCATCAGGCCTCAGCACATCGGCCCCTGGGATGCCATCAAAGTCTTATTTTAAACACAGTGGAGCTGAGATTATGCCCCGCAGACAAAACGCTAAGCAGATGGGGAAGTCCTGACTCAAGGACCTCTGACATCAGGGGACTTCGCTGAACTCCCTTCCTCTGTCCTCTCCGCATCTCATGCACACACTCAGCACGCACACTCAGGCTGCGGCCGGACACTCCGAGCAGACCCACTTGGCAGTGTCCAGGCTCTGCCAGGCAACCCTGGCAGGAAGAGGCAGAGCGATGGACACAGCAGGACCCTTTCAGGTTGTAGCAACCACAGAGATTTTGAACTTAACTAATACGTTCAGTGACATCTGGTAATTCTGAGGCCAAAACCTAGATTTTCTCTTTAAGGACTCTGTGTTCTTGTTTTTGCATGCAATCCTACTGTGTCTCCTTTCTTCTACTCCCCTGATCTGCCACCTGGAAATAGTTCTATAGTTATGAATAATTATAAAGATCGATAGTCAATGAACGTAGAGATACAGTATAAATAAATCTCCACGTGCTTACGTGGTCTTAGGATATTACTTTTGCTTAGAGCTTCATTCTATGCGTGTCTGTTATTCGTGTTTAATAACCTAAGACAAATACATTAATCACATACAAAAAACTGTCCTCCTTGGTGGACAAGCACCCCTTGGTGCTTACAAGGATGGTCTGTGCTTACACCTTTCTACCAATTGTGGGACATTTACCATTCTCTCTGACCTATTTAAAATGTGAGCTAAACATTATTTTTTTCTAAAAAAGCAAAGAAGATCTGAGAAAGGGAGGGAGGAGGGAGTGTGGCCTGAAGCGGGGAGCACATGCATACAGTGCTGGACTATGAGATTTATCCAGTATCTTTTACTCTACATAAGAGAATCAAATCTTAGATCCATTGATGCAGGTAATGTTATAGGCATGTGTGTGCATGTGTGTGTGTGTGTGTGTGTGTGTGTCCCCTATTTCATCTAATTACTTATGTAGTTAATCTCAACTCCCTATTTGATCATAAGTTTTCCTCAGCAGTGTGCAGTACTTCTTTCTTTCTTTTTTTTTTTTTTAAGATTTTATTTATTTATTTGAGAGAGAGAGCAAGCCCAAGGTGGGGGGGGGGCAGGGACAGAAGGTGAAGGAGAAGCAGACTCCCCACTGAGCAGAGAGCCCAACATGGGGCGTGATCCCAGGACCCTGAGATCATGACCTGAACCGAAGGCAGACACTTAACCGACTGAGTCACCCATGTGCCCCACTGTGCAGTATTTCTAATAAAAATCATGTAATAATACAGATCAGCCTCAGTGAAAAAAGACTACTTCCCTTCCCTTCCCCATGACCCATGCTGCCTAACAAACATCCCCCTGTGTGATCGCAAACACCAAAACACCCCTTCTCCAAGGGCTATTTTATATCCCTCTAACGACTCCACACCAAGCATTTCTGCTCATTCACCTACCAGGTTCTATACTATCTTCCTTTCTCAGTACAACATCCACCTCTAAGGACTCCGCACCTGGCCAGGAGTCCATGGGAGGCCATTTCAGGACCTCAAGCGCCTCAGTCTTGGGCCCTGCCGCCATTCCCCCCCCATACACACACCATCTTGCCACTACAACCCCCGTCCTCTGTTTTCTCTTCCCAGTTCTCAAGTACTGACATTTCCAAAAAGGCTGTTGTCACCAAATGTTAGGTGGAAGGGGTGCCCTCTTGGTTGGTGATTCATATATTCTCATCCTCTCTCTCCCTCTTACTCATTCATCCCACTCCACAAGTATTATTGAATTCCTGCCCTGGGCCATGTGTTTCTAGGTGCTTGGAAACATCAGTGCACAAGACTAAGACCCCTGCCCCCACAGAGTTCACGTGATTAGACATGTAAGTATGCCAGAAGTGGATAAGCAATGTGGTGAGAAAAAAAATGAAACATAAATGGGACCAGGAAGGCCAGAGGGGGTCGGGCAGCATGGCAGTCAGCGAGGATCTCACTAAGAAGGTAAGATTTGGCAAGAGGCTTGCAGGAAGTGGGAGACAGCTGGGTAAAGAATTCACTGGCACAGGGGAAAGCCTGAGAAAGGGCCCTAAGGCTGGAGACGGCCCGAAGTGAAGGAGGAGCCCCGCGGAGGCCAGTGTGGCTGCGGCAGAGAGAGTAGGAAGACAGTCATGGAGCTCATGGGTAGACGAGACCACAGCAGCCCTCCATGGCATGAGAAGGTCTTCACTGAAGGACTCTAAGCCCAGGAGTGATATCATCTGACCTACCTTTTAAACTTATTTTTAAACGATTACTCTGGCTATTCTGTTAGAATAAACTGGAAGGGGTCAAGAATAGGATCCAGAAGACTTGAGAGGAGGCTCCTGCATTAACCACAGCATGACAAGAAAGGATGACGGCTGAACCCACAGTTACAGCAGTGGAGGAATTAATCAATCAATGACTCTTACTGTCACCCCCTCTTCATCCTACCCTCTAGGTTTCCAAGCCCTTCTTACAGCCCCCCTCCTGCACTGAGCTGCACTTCCCCTGAGCCAGCCAGTCCCTAGCCCCTCAGTCCAATCCACTCTAAATTTCTCAATAGCCAATCCTCTCGCCGTTCGGAGATGGAACTCTCTCTCCTTCTTCTCCCAAAGACCCTCAACTCCATCCCCAAGAACCCCAAAGAGCCCTCTCTCTCTCTCTTTTTTTTAATTTTATTTATGGGGCGCCTAGGTGGCTCAGTCGGTTAAGCATCCGCCTTCGGCTCAGGTTCTGGGATTGAGCACTGTGTGGGGCCCCTGCTCGGCAGGGAGCCTGCTTCTCCCTCTACCTCTGCTACTCCCCCAGCTTGTGCACTCTTGCTCTGTCAAATAACTGAATAAAAGCTTTAAAAAATATATTTTATTTATTTATGAGAGAGAGTATGGGGAGGGGGATGCAAAGGAGGAGGGAAAGGGAAAGACTCTCCAGCAGACTCCCCACTAAGCGTGGACCCTGATGCAAGGCTCCATCTCATGACCCTGAGATCATGACCTGAGCTGAAACCAAGAGTTGGACGCTTAACTGAGCCACCCAGGTGCCCCAGAGAAGAGCCCTGTTTCAAACCACACCCCTGTAACACTGGCATCTTCCAAGTCTTCCCCAGTCCTGGCTCATTCTCTCGTTTTCCTAATCCGGTTAAAACCTCTTGTTCTTGGGGCCCATGAGTGGCTCAGTGGGTTAAGCCTCTGCCTTCGGCTCGGGTCATGATCTCAGGGTCCTGGGATCGAGCCTCGCATCAGGCTCTCTTCTCAGCAGGGAGCCTGCTTCCCCCTCTCTCTGCCTGCCTCTCTGCCTACTTGTGATCTCTCTCACTCTGTCAAATAAATAAAATCTTTAAAAAACAAAATAAAACAAAACAAAAAAAACCTCTTGTTCTTACCCTGAGCCATGATGATTCCTTCTCTCTGCTACCATGTAACACTAACCGCTGTAACCCACCTGCTCACTTCAGCCCTGGCCAGAAACTACCTTCACTGGTCAAGACATCCTAGGTATCAACTCCCCCATGCCATCAGGAAGAGCATGAGACTGTCTGCCCTTTCTGCCTGCCTTCTTCAAAGTCCTCTCACTGTCTTCCAGGACCCTGCAGTTTCCTGGTTCTTTCTCTATTTTCTGTCTTTGCTTCCCATCTCCCTCCTTCCTCAGAGAAGGCACGCCCAAGATCCAGTCCCCACGGAGGTACCCCATGCTCTTGGCCTCTGGGCCGCTGACTCACATTGCTATGGGTGAGCCCAGATCAATAACCCCAGCCCCTCTCTCAGACTGAACTTCTGCATTTCCAACCACTTCAAGGATTCTCAGCACCTGGATGTCCCACTATCTCCAACTTAATAGAATAAATGCCCATAGGACTCAATTTCTCTCATGACACTGGTCACATTCTCCTTCTTATTAGAAACCTTAGGTCATTATCTCTTCTAAGTTTTGAGCAATCTGAAAGCAAGAGCTGAGTCTCATGCCCTAAGCATCTCATGAGGCTGAGCCCTTTGCACAAGGAGAACTATCAATTATAAGCTAAGCAAATATACTCTTCAATTCGACTGATCAGTTCCGTCCAAAATATAAGCTTTTAAGACTTACCTGATCATAAAAGTATGATACGTCCTTGTTTTCTGTAAAAGTCATTACTTAGACTAGAATTAAAATTCTCATCTCCTGAAGGTCTGGCCAATGTCGATTTCAAAATATTATTTATCCAGATTTTACTCAGGTAGGTTCAATCCTGGACATGAACTAATATCCCAGAAACCACAACATTCACAGAAAGTTACACTGTTGGCCACTGAATTCCCTCTGATAAAAATTTCGAGGAATTTATCAAAAGAACATTTTTCAATAAAAAGTTCAAAACAAAGTACTGAGGTTATTTTTTTGGCAGCATATAATAAAAAGTGAGGACAAAACAGTGTGGAAAGAATTTTTTCTTTTCAAAAGGACAGATGGGAAATGAGATCAGGGACTTCCAGGGCCTTTGTAAGCAGCAGGGCCTGGCTTCCTTTTCAGGTCACTGTTTTGTAGATCACTATCAGTCTCATGTTAAGTAGAAGAGGAAATGAAACAGGGGAAAAATAAAAATCAGGATGTTATTTAAAGGGAAATGGACTAATCACATTTTTCTATACAATGCTGAGAACACTCTAGGATTCTCCTGTATCTAAACACTGCCAAAAATGAAAATTTCTAGGATTGTGCATTCCTAATAATCTTTCCTTGGTACTCCTGTCTTTCCTTTTAAATTCTCTTGCTAGGGAATATGATGTTGATACTAAACCATGAAATATGCAGGAAGAACACTGGAGAAATTACTCCTCACCCCGACTTTGAACAACTTTAAGGATACAACAATTTCACATCCATGGAGCACAGAAATCCTGCGACCACATACTTTTTTTTTTTTTCCCGAATTGTGGTAAGATATGCATAACATAAAGTTTACCCTTTAAACCATTTTTAAGTGTACAATTCAGGAGCATTAAGAACACTCTCACTGCTGTGCGGCCATCACGACCATCCACCCACAGAACTCTTTTCATCCAGCAAAACTGAAACTCTGTACCTATTAAACAATAACTCCCCACTCCCCCAGCCCCAGACCCCACCATTCTACCTCCTGTCTCTACAAATGTGACTATTCTAAGTACCTCTTCTAAGTGGAATCATACAAAGTTTGTCCTTTCTGACTGTCGCATTTCAATTAAAATAATATGTTCATGTTGTGGCCCATGGCAGAATTTCCTTCCTTCTGAAGGCTGACTAACATCCCATTATACGGACAGACCACATTTTGCTTACCCATTCATCCACTGATGGATACTTGGGTTGTCTCCACCTTTTGGCTGTTGTGACTAATTCTGCCATGAACATGGGGGTGCAAGTGTCTCTAAGTCTCTGCTTTCGATGCCCTTACGGACATCTCGGGAAGTGATACACAATATGCTCTTTTTAGTTCTTCCAAACAATTTCTATCCTTGTTAGTTTATATCACACACCAAACACTAGTTTTTGTGATATATATATGGTATATCCCTAAACTGCCGCCAGCAACCTTTTTGACTAATTACTACCTTGCCCATATTCTACCACTTTACATGGCTGCACACACATTAGTAAGTGATGTAACAAGCCAAGGTACAAGGAGCTCTAAAGCAAGCTACAGATTCAGTGGAGTGATGGCAACAGTTAAGAATGCCAAACCACCAGGTGCCTGGGTGGCTCAGTGGGTTAAGCATCTGATTTCAGCTCAGGTCATGGTCCTGGAGTCCTGGGATCGAGCCCCGCCTTGGGCTCCCTGAGTAGGTAGCCTGCTTCTCCCTCTGCTCCTCCCCCTTCTCTTCTCTCTATAACTCTTCTCCCTACTCCTCTCTCTCTCTCTCAAATAAACAAGTAAAAATAAATCTTAAAAAAAAAAAAAAAGAATGTCAAATCACCAGCATCACCCGGGAAAGGACTTCGACCTAAAGGAGAACCGTGACTGGAAGTCAATGGCCAGACCCACATCAGGCTCTCGTGTCTGATGAGAAGGGGAGCAATCCTGGGCATTATTTTCGGTGGTGCATAGATGTGTTATTTCTTCAGCAAAAATCAACTTACATTTCTTGATCTAAAACATTATTTATTTTAGATTTTATTTATTTATGTGACAGAGAGAGAGAGAGAGAGAGAAAAGCACGCACACAAGCAGAGGGAGCGGCAGGCAGAGGGAGAAGCAGGCTCCCTGCTGATCAAGGAGCCTGATGCTGCAAAACCAATCCCCAGACCCTGGGATCATGACCTGAGCCACCCAGGTGCCCATCTATTTCTTTTAAACACTCTTCTCCCATCCTTCAGCAAATATGTTCGACCAAAAAAATCTTCTGTGCATAAGACTCATGTTCAGAGAACACAGGTGTCCTTGAAAGCTGATCAATATCAGGGCGCCTGGATGGGGCAGTCGGTTAAGCATCCTTGGTTTGGGCTCTTGGTTTGGGCTCAGGTTGTGATCTCAGGGTTGTGAGATCGAGCCAGGCGTCAGGCTCCACACTTAGCAGGAGTCTGCTTCAGACTCTCATCCCCCTAAAATAAATGAATAAATCTTAAAAAACAAAAACAAAAACAAAAACACCTGACCAAGATCAACATACGTTCTGCTCTAAAACTGTATAATTGTTTTGTCATTATCCATACTTATATTTTAGTCAATTATCACTGTGAATGCATTTGACAGAACTTTGCACAAAGTTCTATTATTTTAATAGTTAACTAGTACTGTTTAACTAGTAAGCATGATGCTGCAAATTAACCCCCAGCATGAATTTTGCTCACAATTTGATCACTTTCTAACCATCTTGCTATTTTTTCCATATGAAATACTTTCCCTTGATCTAATTCTTCCCTCTGCCTCTAATAATACAAGGAATTCTATTCTGCCTAATAATAGAGGGACAGACAGAGGGAATCGGTGACACTTTTAAGACATTTTGCTCATTCAGCTAAGAAGACAGTTATTAAAATCACCAGGACAATCTAACAAGAAAGCACAGTGTAAATGGCCTTACCTAGAATATAGGAATCTCCAGGAAAACAAATAACAGCCTCCAAATTTAAATGGAGCCCATCATAATTGCTGTGCTGGGGATCAAAGCTAAAATTCAAGCTCCTTAATCTTTGGGAAAAACTTGCCCAAAACAGAAAATAACATGCTTATTCAATCTTGGACAGCAAAATGTCAGTGAGTTCTTTGCCTTTCCTAGAAAATAGTTACAAGCAAAGGGAAATAGTTACAAGCAAAAGGGACAAAGGAGGTTTTTCTCAGAGTTTCAATCATCTGGTTCTACAACTGCTTAAACATCCAGGTTCCTTGTCCCTGGAGTAAAAGATGATACTAAATTAATTGTATCTTGTTTCTTTGGTTTGTTTGCATCTTGAGTAATTTTATCTCAGGTTGCAAATACAACTTTGCATTCCAGGTTGCAAACACCAGGATAACTTTATTACTCATACCAAGAAGAATACCTATACTTCATGCTCAGAGAAACTTGAGATAACCTTTAGCTTCCTCGGAGCACACTACAGGAAACATGTGTCAACGTGAAGTCTAATTTGTACTCATCTGATTTAACCTCTCATGCTAATAAGCTTATTGCCAAAATCACAGGCGAAAAAAATCATTCTGAGGCTTCCATTTATGTTTGAGCTGAGTAGTCTATTCACGCAATGACGTTTTCAGAGCATCGTATTTTGAAGCACGATCTGAAACCATATATCAGTGGAAGGTACTTGGGCAGCAGAATCACACTCATGGCCCATGCCACTTCCACGGCATTCCTTATTTTTCAGGAAGGAATTAAAGAATAATCACTTTCTTCACATGTACCTCTAACAAGTTAAAAAAAAAAGTGAACATTTGTGAGAATTCCCACCTTTGTTGTAAACTGGTGGAAATTTGATGGGGGAAAAAAAACTTCAAGGAATATAATTTAACAATTGTAATTAACATGGAAGTTTCTCAAGACAATGCAGTAGGCATAGAACTGTATGTGGTAGGTCCTGTTTTGGGCAGTGGGATTAAAAGAAAGTGGTGGGGGAGGCTTTTAACATGAAGTGTTTCAATAGCGCCTATTCTGTTTTGTTTTACAAGTAGGTGGTGCTGTTTATTTTACTTTTTAATTCATTTTTATTTTTATTTTTATTTTTAAGTAGGTTCCACACCCAGTGGGGCTTGAACCCGGGGCTTGAACTCACGACACTGAGATCAAGACCTGAGCTTGACCAACAGTCAGAGGTTCAACCAACCACGCCACCCTGGTGCTCCCATAGTACTTTTCAAATTAAACCACAAAGAATGAAGCTTTAAAAAAAAAATAAGGCAGGGACGCCTGGGTAGCTCAGTCGGTTAAGCGGCTGCCTTCAGCTCGGGTCATGATCCCAGGGTCCTGGGATCGAGTCCCACATGGGGCTCCTTGCTCGGCAGGGAGCCTGCTTCTCCCTCTGCCTGCTCTGCCTGCCACTCCCCCTGCTTGTGCTCGCTCGCTTGCTCTCTCTCTGACAAATAAATAAATAAAATCTTAAAAAATAAATAAATAAATAAGGCAGCTCAAGTCACAGAAAACAGGGCATTGGATGATAATAGCACCAGGTAAAGAAGCTTCGAGGCAGAAAAGAAGGAAGCACGTGATGAGGTAGGTCCCAGAGAGCAAGAGCAGTAGCCAGAACCTCCACGCAGACTGCAGTGACCCCGGGCTGCCAGGCCTCTAACACCATTAGGGTCCTACTCTCACTCCTCACTAGCCTCAAAGCTCTTGTGGGCGGCTCAGCCTGAAAGACTTGAAAAAGCTGAAGCAACAATCTAGGGAGCAGCTCACAGCAGGAGCTGGGCCGCATGGTCAGCTGGCAGCCCCTGAGATCCAAGGAACAGCACCTGTCACCGCGCCAGAGAGGCAGACGTCAGAACACTGCTGGTTACCCCAAGCCCTTCTCTGTGAGCCCACACACGGTTCCGGGGTTCTCTCGTGGTGGCTTCCCAAAGTGCGACCCTGAAAGGATGCACGACAAATTCCTCCAGTGCTCCCCAGCAAATCCTCTCCTTAGCACCAACGCACAGGGCAAAAACCTTAAATCCCTCTTCAAACAAACCTCATAAGACATAGGAGGTGCTTATGTCCATTAAATCCGCCCAGAGTATAGCACTTCTGTTAAAAGTATAACACACACAAAAATACTTACGTCCTACATGTAATACATATATGTGTGTATGTATGCATAGGCAATCATTTGCCTATATGCATATGTAAACACATATAACACATATTCATATCTGTGTGTATTTATATGCAAAAATGATACCATTTAAAAAATCAACCCATAAAGGAACGCATGGAAAAACATAATAACTTCTCTTAAATAACATCTTCATCTTTTAAAAATCCTAAAATTAAATAACCAAATAATAAATTAGTAGATTAAAAAGAATTATTTGTAAAGATCAACCAGAAGGCTCTATTTAAAAGTTAGCTACCTGAAAGTCATCATAAGGAAAGAGCAGCATCTCCCTTAAACAATCATTCAGGATCTGTGTCTTCTTCTGGACGATGACATTTTCATAGTCGAGTGGTTCAATCAGCTTTGGCTTCGCCTAAAAGGTAAAAAAATTAGCAACTGAAACATTCTTTTTTTTTTTTTTTAAAGATTTTATTTATTTATTTGACAGAGAGAGACAGATTACACGTAGGCAGAGAGGCAGGCAGAGAGAGAGGAGGAAGCAGGCTCCCCGCCGAGCAGAGAGCCCGACGCAGGGCTCGATCCCAGGACCCCGAGATCATGACCTGAGCCGAAGGCAGAGGCTTTAACCCACTGAGCCACCCAGGTGCCCCCAACTGAAACATTCTTATAGATAAATGATTAAAGAGCTTTATACTGTTTTTCAATTTTCCAACTTTTACCAATGACAGTATGTCAATTTTGCTACAAGGCAGAATCAGAAACAAGGCAGAAAAGTTATTTTCAAAGGGACACAAAACACTTTCTGGTACTCTATCTACAATTCTGTTTATTTAGTTATGAAAGCACAAAGAAGGCTATGAAGTCTGGTGGAACGTCCAGTTGTGTCCTGGGTCACCCCTGGCTAGGTCAGTCCCCATCCAAGCCTTAGGCTCTTCCAGAACTGCCCTGCGTAGGGTTCCAGCTGTGGTCTGGTAGTGAGGGCTGGATGCCAACAGTGGCACCCTTCTTGGCCCAGGCTTAAAGCATCCACAGGGCTCACTATTTCATATAAGACTCCACAGAACTCTTCTCAGAGTACCAAAATATCTTTGTCTCCTAAAATGTCCACATACTTATTATATAATACTGAAACATACAAAAATGTGAGCTGTGAGGGGTAAGAGGATGGTATCACTTAAATCAGGACTTGTGGGTGAACCTCAGTAGGTAGGGATGACCACCCCTACCATGCACTGAGCAGAAGAAAGAGGTAACAAGCCAAGTGAAAAATGAGAGAGTATGCTTTTTTTTACTATTTCCAAAGTTAGCCTTCTCAGTAAAAATCTCTTCTATCTATTGCCAGGCATTGCCATGGTGTTTACTGATCACTTCCCATACGGAAGGCACTAAGTGGGCTAGGTCAGGGAGAAAGACACCTATGCAGCTATATCACAGTATGCCAAGTGATAAAACAGGCATGCATGCACACGAGTGTGTGTGTGCGCGCACACACACATGTCCTCAGAAGTAATAGTCCATTATATCAATAGTTCCTACAAGATTATTTTTTGAAACTATTAATAAAAATCATCTAATTACATAATCTCAACATGTTATGTCTATTAAAATGACAATAAATACATATAAAATATATTAAAGACATCTAGTACGTGGCATCGAATTGGGAATTGTGGCTGAGGCTGCTACATGATCCCCAAATCTCTCCTCGCCTTCTAGGCACAGTGGGACTACCTTTCCCAGCCTCCCCAGGGTTAGGCGTGGCCGTGTCTTGCGGCCAATGGCAGGGGAGGGGAAGGAGTGTGGCCACTGCCAAGCCTGGACCGTAAAAGCTCTCTGCTAGAGACTGAATGTTGTACTCCTTCCAAAATTCGCACATTGAAACCTAATCCCCAGTGTGATGGTTTTAGGAAGTGGGGCCTTTGGGAGGCAATTAAGTCATGAAGGTAGAGGCTTTATGAATTGATTAGTAATCTTATAAAAGAGACTCCTGAGAACTCCCTTCTGCCGTGTGAGGACACAGTGAAGAGAAAGCCATCTATGAACCAGGAAGTGGGCTCTCTCCAGACACCAAGCTGGCTAGTGCCTCGATCTTAGACTTCCCAGCCTCTAGAACTGTGAGAAATAAATATGTTGTTTAAGCCCCCCTCCCCCACTCCCTTATATTCTGTTCCAGCTGCCCAAAGTGATTGAGATAGCCTCCCTCCCTTCTCCCCTCTGCCAGCAGCATATACAGGACTTAGGAGGCCTGAGGAGAGGATAAAGCCCCAAGATAGGAATCTGGACCCTGAACCTCCCAACAGAAACCACCTAACAGTTTACAGGTGTTTAAACAGGTGTTTACAAGTGTTTATTACGGGTGTTTGTAACACCTGTAAACAGGTGCCGAAATATCCGTGAGCAGGAGCGAAAGCACCTACTGTGTTAACCACTGAGATTCTGGAGTTGTTTAAAAGGGTCGTCGGCTTACTCTACCTAACATACATACAAATGCCTATTTTAACTTCGATTGAAGTTAAAAGATTTAAAAGTAGACTCTACAAAGATGTTAGGATGTGCTAAGAAAAAAAATGCAATAACCAAACAAGGGCACTGTTATTATAATTAAGCAAAATATACATTTACGGACAGAGATAAAAATATTCACGAAAAATTAAAGCTATCATAACAGGAGTGTAATTTCTTCCTACAAGATATTCATAATGTTAAACTGCTTCTACATTCAAAAAATGGTTCAAAAAAGACAGAGATTGATACAAAGTATTTTTAAAGAATTGCCACAGAAACCAATAGAAATACTTTCCAAAATATTTTAATTCAACTTAAATAACGTGCTCCTTTATTTTAGTTTGTTACACTGTACATAGTAATCAATTAAGTGTTTGCTGGCAGAATGGATAGATGTCATGATTAGCAACGTTGTCTTTGGGAACCAGGACTATATTCCTAATAAAACCCGAAGATGCTCATAGCTTTACACAATGACAGAGTTCTGGATACCGACAGCTACACTTACATTAGAAAGAGGTCAGGACGGGACACACACTGCATTATTCTATTCGGTACGCTGTCCAGCACAGGACAGCGTCCAGGTAGGCTCCGAGGGGGTGACCTAATCGTCCACACCAGCCCTGGGCGCCTCCAAAGGTACCACTGAGTGTGTTTCCTTCGCCTCCCAAGGGCCAGCAGTGCCGTCCTTCAGGCCACAAGGCAAGGTCAGTCTGCTGGTCAGAGAACAGTGCTATGTCAGCCCTTGTCAGAGAGGGTGCTGGAGGGACCTGCTGAGAGAAGGTCTTTTCTTAGCCGATGATGTTTTGGAGTGTTTGTCTTGCTCCTCCAGCACAGCTCTCTAGATAGACTATTCTTGTATAGAGCAGAAGTTGGCAAACTTTTTCTGCAAAGAGCCAGAGAGTAAATATCTTAGGCTTTGCCAGCTTTACTGTTTACTAAGCTCTGAGCACAAAAGCAGCCACAGACAATAAATAAACGAATGGGCAGAGTGGTGTTAAAACTTTACAGAAACAGGCAATAGCCAGATTTGGCCCAAGAGTCATCGTTTACTGGTTTACGCTGTAGAGTTACCTTCACTCCATAGTAATTAATCCCCTTTTACCAATTTAATAATTCTTTATATTAATTTTCTATCTCCAGTTAACTGATATGTTTCCTGTCTCTGGGCTGATACACACAATACGTGTACATGTTCTTAAATGTACTTAATGATTCTCTCTCACCAATTGGACTAAACCTAGATTGTTTAAAAGGTTTAATAAATGAAAACTCTAAAAATATTCAAAGGTCAGTTTTGCCTGTTTATGACATGATTTCGTTAATGGCGTGGATTACTGTTTTCCCCTGACCGGATCTAGGCAGTAGTTAGTTACTCAATGGAAGGTTGTGGCTGTCAGGGTTACCTTGCTTTGGGGTGCCTCTGTGTAACCTGGAAGGCTTCACACAGATGACACACTTCATCCACCGGGAAATTAATTAAACAAGGAGGCCGTGTCACGGAGGGGGCGCGACTGCCCCAGTGGTCTCTGTCTCTGTAAGCCAACCAAAATCTAACCGGGGAATGCCTCAAGGCTGCAAAATCAAAAAAACGCTACAGACGACTGAGCGCGAACAGGCTTTAGGCTATTGCCAATTTCCTCCCTTTGCTTCCTCTCTTCCTCTCTGTAAGTCTCTCCAAGCTCCTAACTGCTCCCTATAACTTCCGGTTTGGTGCCGCCTGATTGGAAATGATTTTTGTCCAAACTCTACTGATGTTTAACACACCTCAGTTTATCTTTTAACGTCCCTTAGAGCCAGTATAAAAGGCAGAGGCATGGAAACGTCACTCCATGTTACTGAGGTAGCTGACAAGTTGAGCGAGTTGCCCGAAGCGTCCCAGGTAACCTGCAGACTGAGACTGGGTAAGAACACGGTCTCTGTCACACAGAACTCTCTCTTCTCCAGGCTGCCCTTTTACTGGCCTGTGCGCACCAATGCTCAACTAGAGTAAACGTGGGGAGGGTTTCTAAGCCGACCTTCTGTTGAAGAATGATGACGCATGTTAACAGGAAAACCCACAGGGTTGATTTCAACAACGGGGAAATCTTTGTGGAAGAATGCCACGTCTGGTTTGGTCTCAAGGACTGTGAAGATCTGACACATGGACCAACCCTTACATCCCTCACTGAGATGACTCCTAGAGACCTGACTGGGCGGCCGTCTTCAGCAGCTGCAGGGAGCGCTTTCCAGGACAGAACCACTGACCCCAAGGAAAAGGGGTCAACTGGGAGTGACTCACTTGCTACCTAAGAACAAGGCAAAAGCTCTTGCTTCAAATACAAATAACGAGTCACTGGCACCATGCTTCATGTGGCCTCAGAAGGAGAAAGGGTGAGAATGGATATTGGTGAGGGAAAAGGAAAAGAGACAGGGTGGCGGTGGGGGAGGAAGAGGCAAAGGGGACCGACACCCAGGGGCGAGGCAGGCAGGAGCCGCAGAAGTGGAGGAAACACAAGGGGGAAGATAAAGACAGAAGCAGCAGCTACAAACAAAGGCCAGTGGGCCTGTGGGAAGTCACACCTCTGGGTCTACTCAACTGGGGGTTAAGGGCATAATTGCCTATTTTCTACTCTTCTTTGAAAGGATGATTCACTGGTTACAGCTGTTCACTGTTCTTCAGCTTCACTGAGCTTTTCCAAGTGGTCACAGGAGTGGGGAACAGCCCACTAGGGTAGGGAACTGACTGGCCTACAGCATCACTGGTGACAGGAACGTCACACTAACAGCAAAATGGAATTAGCTAATTACCAGACCGCCAGTACCCCACTTCCAGTTTAGTAGAAAGAGGCTTACGGTAGATCTGGCTCATGGCCTTGGTTTTTAAAGCCATCAATACACTTAAGTTTAATCCTTCCCGGGGCGACACAAGTACAAGAGCCAAGTTCTTGATTTTCTATGGTCAAAAGCAAGATTCGGTGCCCAGAATTGCCCAAATCAACCCATGGTCATGGCTGGAGCTACTCCTAGGCCGTCAGAACCACCATGTTTTAAAAACCTGAGAATTCACCGGTTTGGATTTTAAATAGTCAAGGATGCTGTGTTTCCCTAAGCACGATGGGGGCTCGGTCAGCTCCTGAGCCTGTGACATTCAGAACTTGTAGAGGGTGTGATTATGTTGCTTTTATAGTAAGTGAAAAATGTAACTCGACCTATATATACAACTTTTTTAGCTTTCGTCCCCATTTGGAGGTTAAATGTTCTTATTTATGAACATTTGCTTCTCAGGTTATTGTGAAATCAGACAGGGAGAGGACCATGGTACTTTCAGTTTACAAAAGTCTACAAGAGTGGTTCTCAAAGTGGGGTCCTGGTAACAAGCAGCAGCAGCAGCACCTGAGAAGCTGATACAAAAGCAAACCCAATCAGAAACTCTACGTACGGGTAGGACCAGGTATGTGCGCCGGCACAAGCTCCCCCAGGGATTTTGATGTCTCAGGAACGGGGCTGGAATTTGTAAATTCAGAGAGGAACAAGGAACAGGCCCAGGGCTGAGGTTCTTAACCTCTTTAGGGTTACAGACCCCTCGGAGGACCTGGGCTCACGCTCTCCAAAATGTGTATACATATAATTTTCCAAAATTTTATACACAGTTTTTGGGGAGGGCTGTCATTCCTTGGAGAGTAGCCATGGAACTGAGCTGAGGACATTCTGGACGGTGGGAGAGGGTGGCCTGTAAACATTTAATTCAATATAGCAGGAGGTGCTGGTGGAAGTTAAATGCAGAGCTAAGGGAGGAGGCTGAGCCAACTGCCACCCACGGGCGGGAACATTTCCTCACTGCACCACCCAAGTGACGCCTCAAGGTGCTGAAGGAAGAGCCGGAATTGTTCAGGTGGGCAAAGTTCTGAACTCCGTACCCAACGTGCAGCCCTCCTGTGGAGGCAGCTGTGCGGGTTCCGGCTGGGTCTCTAACCCCCAGGCCCAGGACAGAAGCAATGGGGCTCCGCTTGTGACCCAAGCCTGCTCCTGTCACTTGGTCACACCTCTGCACCTGTCACCGGCCTATAGCCCTGTGGGCTGCCGTCAACACATGTCCTGTTTTAGCAGAATCCTTCCTCTAAAAACCAAATCTCCCACAGGCAAATACGCCAAAGGAGTGAAAGCAGAGTTGCTCTAGCCCCAGGGCACACGAATGTGCTTGGTCCTGTACCTGGGGCGCACCCCCCCAACAGAGACACCCCCCCGTTAGCAGCAGTCCTAGTGTGCAGTTCATTCTGCCTTAGGTTGAAATGACCCGTGAACAGCTTACCTCCTTGACTCTCAGTGGCCTGGGACGGGGCTGAGTCTCCTTCTCTCTGCCCCCACCCCCACCCCCCAGCATCTAGCCCAGGACCCAGGGACATAGTGACTGCGCACAAAGCTTGGTGTCCCTCACTGGCATCGACCCCTGTCCAGGCCCCGAGTCTGTGTAGAGTTCAGTTGCTGCTCGGGATCTTGGCTTCCACGGCCACGGTGTCAGTCCACCCAAGGTCATGACTCACGTCAAATGAGGGGCAGCATGAGGGGCTATGATGCAATACAGGTATATCTCCAGGGGTCTGGCCCCAGGACTGCTTGGGGGATATCTGAGGTTAGTCATTGCACAATCTGAGAATGCCCCCAAATTATGCAGCTCATATACGAAAGAAACCTAATAGAGGTTTTTTTTTCAATCCTAAAAATTTATGTGACGTTACTGTATGTTAGTGCTTAGGGAAACACGGCATCCTTGACTATTTAAAATCCAACTAACTAGGGGGAACTTTCCTAAACTATGATTAATAAAATACAAATGTTGAGTAATGCTACAGGAAAGATTAAATGATCTATCCTTGCAACACAGAGTGATCAAACCATGACCATATGAAGAGGTGATAATAGTATGAAACCAAAAAATGGAGGGAAGAGAGTGTTACTGAGGTGTACCAAGAGATCTGTTCATAAAAATGTGTTGTTCTCTTGTATTTCTATTGTTTATGTTTTGAGGTAGCTTTTTTGTTTTGTTTTGTTTTGTTTTGAGGTAGCTTTTTAAAACTTGTCATTTGTTGTGATTTCCTTTCAAATTCTAAATAAATATTAACTCCCATGCCTCATTTCGTATTTATAATTTTGAATTATCTTTTTAGACCAGGCCCCCCACATTCTAAGCTGCATCACTCACAAAACCTGGATCTGCTCAGAGATACCCCACAGATGTGGATCCAATCGAAGGCAGCACAGCACAGGGTGAAGAACGCTGAGCTGCACAGGGGTGCGGGGCTGGTATCAGGCTCTGCTGGGGGCGTGCCGGTGAAATGCTTGACACAGCCTGGCAAACTGGAAGCACATGATAAATGGAGCTGTCGTCTTTACTGTTATAAGCATTATTATTATTAAATGTGTTTGCATGACGGTGATTGGTTTTGGTGGGGGAGGGGAGCGGTGAATGTCGCACATACATTCAATTTTACCCATCTGTTCACAAAAACTTTCCTGTACGCTCCAAGAACAAGTAAAACTCCACCGACAACAATGGCAGGGGCATGCACAAAGAAGGAAACACAAAAGGCCAAACAGAGGAAACTACACTAACAGAGATGACACTGGAATGCAGGGACTGAGCCCAAAATAAATATAAATAGATGCTTACATTAAAAACTGAACGGAATATTGATGAGGCTTGTGTCAGGCAGGACCGAGAAGAACAACAGTCGAGGGGTCAGCGTATACACAGAAGCACTTCAGACCCGCTCCCCGAGGCGGGGCCACGAGAGCAGCGGGACTGCAGATTCTAGAGGTGGCAAGAGGGGCAGGCAGTGAGCCCCGTGCTGCGCTGCTCACAGCCCGTTCGGTGGCCCTTCAGGGGAGAGAGCGGAGGCAGACTCTACTGGAGAGTGTGGGAGGCCCAGCACCCACAGATACTTTCTGAACAATGAATCAAACCCTTGGCTTCCCTTGCCGGAGATCTACAGGCAAGGCCTGAAGCCAGGGCTGTGTGATCAGGACAGTGGGAAGACGGAGCTGCATCTCCAGGAACAACACGGGTACAGGTTAGCCCCTGACACCACGGCCCCCCGGTCCCCCCATCCACTGGTCGAAGCAGGGGCAGCATGGTGAACCCCGGTGACCCTGTGGCTGTCACAGGTGCCAAAAGGCATGCTCCACAGTGTCCTCCCCATTAACCTCCCTTTGAGGCGCTTCGACCTCACTCCTTCCTCCAGCAATTTGTTGCTAGGGGTCTGGCTGCCAAACATGCATGCAAATTGAAATTCCAGATCCACAGGCAAACAGAAGCTGGGGCACCCTCTGGGTGCCAGGAAAATGAGATTCCTCTGGAATCCAGCATAGCTGGAGAGCACAGGCGCACACAGGAGCTCAAGTTTGGCCAATCATGTATGAAGCCTCGAAAACCACGGGAAGAGCTCAGCAGAAAGGCTTACTGATTTCATCGCTTCTCTCTCTGACAGGATAGCTTCCTGTGAACTTTCTAGTCATTTCTGGACTTTGTGTCTCTGGTAATTAAATGTTAACACAAGCTCAAATCCTGAATACCACTTCTTGAAATAGCAAACTGAGGAAACAGCAACTCTTGGAGCGTTCTATTTTAAGAAACAAGAAATTTATTGTTCCTGCTTATAAAGAATTTAAAACTTCCTTGATTTATCTGCCATGACTATAAAAGCTACTTGATCGGCTGAGATAAAAATTCCTCATGGAACTTAGTCCATTTTCAAAATGGTGCACTTCTTGACAACGTTGCCAACAGGACCCCAGCACTGTCGCTGGGGAGGGGACAATGCAGCCTGCAACAAGAAGGAAGGGTCTTCCGAAGCCAGAAGTTAATCAGGGCTGCCCAGTGAGCCTTCCTGTTGCTCCTTTCTTACACACGCCTCACTGCGTGCTCCCACCAGGAACTTCATGAAGTGGTTCGATCTGAAGGGAGAATCCTCATTTCCCTATCATTAGGGTGGGCACAGGAAATCAGTAGCGGCATCCCTTCCTTGCATGCAAATGTTATTAGCAGCTATGTGTTCCTTCTCTCCACAGACTTTTACAGAGGCTGTCCATATCCATACACATTGTGCCAGGTCTTCGGGACGCCAAGATAATAAGGACAGACACCCCACTCTAGAGAGCTCACAGTCCAGAGGGGAGGCAGACAGACGTGTGAACGATGAGAGCAGAATGACTGTCGGCAGTGGGAACCTGGGAGTGGCATCGGACCCCGCCTAGAATGAACCTGCTTCCCCACCCCCAGTTAGGTTATAAGCTCCACAGAGGCAAAGATTTCCATCTTCTTTACTGCTCCCTCACCACCCAGAACAAGGCTTGGCATAGTGTAGGCACCCGATGAATACGTGTTGGATGAGGGACAGAACGTGACGATGTGGGGTGCTTCAGAGCCGAGTCTAAGAGGGGAACAGGTCAGCCAGGATTCGGAGTGGACTGGGGATTCCTTGCAGAGAAAATGGAGACACCACGGAGCACATTCCCAGATGGAACCAGATTTTGTGGGGCCTGAAATTTGCATATTTGGAAGATATTTTGTAAAAAAAAAAAAATACAAAATTTTAAATATAAAGTTGCTGGAGGCCCTCCCAGGGCCCTGGAAGGAATCCTGAAACTGAAGAATCCTCAGTTTCCAGATAAATGCTCCTCTCAGCACTGTGAGTTCCGGAAGCAGCGATCAGTTCAGGAGCGCTGGGGCAGAGTTGCATAAAGGGGACGAGGTGCCAACAGGCCGAGGGCTTGGGAAACCCGTTTCTAGGGGTGCTACAGCATCTCTGGAAATCCAATGTGAGAGAGAAAACATTTATGAGCACTCCTTTCTGAAAGGGTACTCTGTGTGGCTGCCAAGAACACGTGAATAAGCGACCTGAGGTGAGCGCTGGGGCTCTGCGATGGACGTGCTGGGGAAACAAAGAATGCTTAACTGTCGACCCTGCTTTCTCTGGACAGGTGAGCAACGCTGGCGTTGGAGAGGATGGGCTGTGCCCCAGGCAGCCCTCAGTCTCTCATCTAAAATAGTAAACACCTGGGGCGCCTGGGTGGCTCAGCTGATTGAGTGTCTGACTCTTGAACTCAGCTCAGGTCTTGATCTTGGGGTTGTGAGTTCAAGCCCCAAGCTGGGCTCCGTGCCGGGCACAGAGCCTACAGACAAACAAACAATACACAAATAAACAGAAGGAATTTGAGTGGCATCTGTTTGAGGAGGTACCGATGATTGGCCGGCCTGGGGTGCCCACATGTCTCTGAGCCATCCCTGGACTACAGCCTACACTGGAAGAGGGGCCAGAGTGGCAAGTGTGCCAGACTGTGATGGGCCCTGAGGAAGGAAAGTGCTGCAGGAGGAAGGGGGCCGAGCGGCACAGAACCAGGTCCCAAGGCACGCTCACCCAGGAAAGCGCCCTCCCACTGCCTTGTCACAGACATGCTCTTCCTTCCCTCTACCCGGGACGTGAAAACTTAAGAGATCGTGATAATCAAAATATGATCACATCCCCTCCAGTAACACATGTTCTTCTCCAGACTGTTCATCAGCGTGTGCGGGAACAATGGCCTCTGCGGCGGTTGAGAAGCATGCTTGTTTAAAAGGAGGTCCGGTAACACTAGCACTGCGATGTGCAAACCTCGGAACGTGAGATTATCTGGTCTAGCCCTCTCGTTTTACAGATAGGAAAACCCGGGAGCGTGGGAGTTACATGACTATCCCCGGGCCCTGGGGGAGTTACCGGCAAGGCTGGGCCTGGATCCCAGCTCTCCTGACCCCTACTCCATGCTCTTCCCCTCAGCCTCTACATTTTGATTTTTGCAGTTTCAGTAACAGTGTGCACCAGCACATGATACAAAGAACTGGAGGAAAAAGAGGACCTTATCTAAGCTTGGACTGCAAAGCAAGCTCAAACCTGAGCATTCCCATACGGTTAATAAACTGGCGAATGTTTAGAAGAATCCATAGTGGACACCAAAGTCTCAGACATCTAAATGGATTTCTCACACGGAAGTGTGGTGCTATCCTCAGAGCAGGTTAAAACAATGACACACTTGTGAATACAGTTCTTTATATTATAAACACTGATAAGACGTTGAATCCCCTTTTTATACAGCACTAAAAAAAAGCACTCAAATGAGAGGACTTGTCACTAAATGAAGATTTTATTTAATTGGGCACGTCAGCATTAGCAAAACTTGGGACACTCAACGTCCGTTTGATGGAAGGAAAAGAGTCTGGGTTTTGTATGTGTCAGTTTTATAAATAACTGTGGTTTTCCAAAAATTATTATCCTATTACTAAAATAAACAGAACTAAAGACTCTGTGAAAACCGTCAAATGAATAACATCTAGAAAATGGTCTAAGAGACACATAACGATGCAAACTGAGGTAATAAAGATAACACCAATTAATGAAAACCCACAGAGCTGCTTGCATTTAGTCAGCTGTGCTCAACGAGAATGTGCAGAGAATGGTAATGAGAGAAGCCCAGACAGGGATGTAGGGGACGCCCCCACGCCCGGTGCCCAGCAGGCACACGAGAAGAGAGCTGAGTGGCATGGGGATCCCGTCCTTGCAAAGACCGTGTCTGAAGGTCTTCTCCCTTGACGGGGCATGCGCTAAGAGAGGCAAAGGAGGCTGTACAGAGGAGGGAGGGAGGGAGAGAGAGAGAGAACAGACCCAGAGCCTGGGGGGCGGGCTCAGCACGTGCCTCTCACTTAACGCATCCATCCCAGCTTCCAATTCTGCCTGCCGTTTTTGCATAAGCATAAAGGAATAATGAAAGCAAAAAAGAAAAAGATGTGCCAAGGTAATCGTATAAACAATTCTATCTTAAATCTGCACGACAGATCCTTTTCCAGCCAACGATTTTTCTTTCTAGCATTTTGCTTGAAATTCTTAATTCCTCCTATGTCAATAAAAACTATTTTTGGAACTCTGAACTGAAGAGGTCAAGTAATTTAAGTAAAAGGCTCTAAAAGGCTCAATACAGTCAGATTTCAAAACAGCTTTAAGCTACTTATTTGAAGATGAAAGCCGGGCATGGGAGCAGGGGAGGGAATATTCATAACACATATCTGGTTCTCAGAAGAGTTTCTGCATGCCTCATCACCAGAAAGGCTGTTTGGGGACCAGCTAAAGGCAGGTGTGAGGAGTTAGGATTAAAATCCTGGTCCCCAAAACGTTTACTATTGTTGGAGGCGGTGACAGGTAGATGGGAGTTCATTATACTGGTCCGAGGGTTTTCAAGGTGCAATCCCAGACCAGCAGCTTCAGCATCATCTGGAACTTGTGAGAAATGCAAATTCATCCCAGAGGTACTGAATCGGTACCTTTTGGGGGTGGAGCCTAGCAATCTGGGTTTTTTAACAAAGCCAGGTGATTCTGATGCTCAACCAAGTTTGAGAAACCCTCTACTAGTTTACTTTTGTGTATGTTTGAGAATTTCATATTTAAAAAGTATTTTTAGGGGCGCCTGGGTGGCTCAGTGGGTTAAAGCCTCTGCCTTCCACTCAGGTCATGATCTCAGGGTCCTGAGATCGAGCCCCGCAATGGGCTCTCTGCTCAGCAGGGAGCCTGCTTCCCCCTCTCTCTCTGCCTGCCTCTCTGCCTACTTGTGATCTCTCTCTCTGTCAAATAAATAAATAAAATCTTTAAAATAAATAAATAAATAAAAAATAAAAAGTATTTTTAGGAAATCCTAGCTCCGATTGCTTATTGGCTATGTGGCCTTGGGGCAAGTTACTCAATCTCCATATCTATGTCAGAAAATGGGAAAAATAACAAGTTCTCTGTCATCATCCCATGGTTATTGACAAGTTTCAATATATAGCGCCTGTTCAGAGCAGGAATGAAATGGTGGTCATGAGGATCGTACAAAGTTGTGTCACCTGGACACAAGAAAACTTTGGTGCCTACAATACACACATGCGTTTGCTGGATCACACACACATTATCTCACGAAACCTCCCCCCAACTCTGTATGTATCATCAGCATTTCACAGATGAGGAAATTGAAGCTCAGAGGGGTTACATAAATGAGTGAAGGTCACACAGATGGTGACCGTTGGATCTCCTAGCTCCAAGTCCAGGACCCTTCCCATAACCCACCTGCAGTAAGCATGATGGAATGTCAAAGTTCTACAATAGGAAATGCTTCCCCAATGTCTCCACTTCCCTTTGTTTGACAACTGCATAGCACCACTCCACACTGTGATGCTTCAGCCACCACATCTCCAGGAAGGACGAAGTCTGAAGCTTTCTGACCAATCCTCAGCACTGAACTGCCCCCCACCCCGGCTCCATGATCTCACCAAGGGAGAGAGGAAAGGCAGAAAGTCCTTTCATGAAAAAAGACTCATTTTCAGTCTCAAGAATATTAAAAATCATACCCTGAAATATTAAGTCTTCCTGAAGAACCAGGTTTGGATGTTGGAACATATATTAATGTCATCAGATAGTATTTAATATACTTTACCAATAAATAGTTCAAGGGTCATCTTTATGAGGAAAGCCTAACTTTACACTTAAATTGTGCATTTTCCCTCTGCAGGGTCACAAATACAGTACCCTATCCAATGATTCACCCCCCCAAACAACAACTTTCTGCTTTGAGGTATATAAGCTATGGAATACATAAGTCTACAGACCTGAACTGTTCAATACAGTAGCCACCAGCCATTATGTGACTATTCTGAATTCAGAAATGCTACAGGCATAAACTTTCAAAGATTTAGCAGGAATAAAAGAACATACAATGCCTTGATATTTCTATAAGGATTAATGCTGAAATAATATTTTGGCAATCATGGGTTAAAATTACATTATTAAAATTAATTACACCCATTTCTTTTTATTTTAATTTGGCTACAAAAAATTTTTTAATTACATATGTAGCACCCATGCTGTATTTCTATTAAACAGTACTATTAGAGACTGCATGAACTTAAACATACAGGTAATTTTTTAAACTTCGAGGCAAAACAAAGGACAAACCACTTCCTGAAACTGTTACTTGGGGGGACAAGACAGACTTTGGAAAAATACCATCCCACATTAGAGACAAAACAGGTCTCGTCTTGGTCAAGTAAAGGAGGCAACCTGCATTGTTCGGTGTTGCTAAGAGACCCCACCTTGTCTATCTTGCCTATCTTTCTCCCCCAGGAAGAGGTGTCTTCCTTGCTCCACACCTTACGGGTCTCCATTACCTCTTCCACATATAGTCCTGGGATGCTGATATTAAGGTCATGCAATGATTTTCTCCAAATGTACCACAACCATAGAAGGTGAATGGCTGACAAGAAGCAGTACAGATAACAAAAGGGTCCTGGCTAAGAGGAAGACAGAAAAGGGTTTTGACTTTGTTCACATAAATGTGCACTTCTATAGTCAAGTAAGTACTCACATAAAATGCTGGCTGGCATTTTAGATCAAAAATAACAGAAGCACAGGAGAGTTTCAGGGCAGAATACCCACACCCTACTTAGTCAAGTAGCTTCCTCTAGATGCACCCCTTCTTACTTTTGGCAATTCAACTCATTTGGATATTGGTGGCTAAACCTTTGAAGGGGGCTGGGGAAGGCTGAAGAAGATCCAGTCTCTCCTGGAGGGTCCTTTCTGCAACCCATTCTTTGCCAATACATTCCTCAAAGAGTGACCAGGACCATGCCAAAAACAACAAAAGGGCTCCTGGAGGAGGGAGCACTGATATTACGTCAGAGATGGAACACAAAACCACTCATGGTTCCCACACCGGGGCCTAAGCCCCCCCCCTTAGTGGGGGGAGCTGGGGTATAAGCCTTAGCTACAGCACAGCAGAGCTGTGTAGTAACTGAACGTGCTCGAATAACGATGCCACAGTGGGTCACAGGAGCACACGGCCTGTGGGAAAATGTGGGGCGAGGGTTTCAAAAGGCTTCCTGGAGGAGCTGGCATGTGAGCAGGGCCTTGAAGGGCAGACAGGAGCGGTCTGGTGGTGAAGCGTGCCAGGCACAGGAAGAGCCTTGGGGCCTGGTCAGGATGCATTTTGGAAGGTGTGGGAGATGAGGCCAGCAAGCCAGTTCAGGGGTGGCCTCCGAGAATCAGATAAGCCGTGCTTTGTCTTCTTTGCAAAGGAAAGTTAGAAAAGTTATCTGTGCTTCGGATAGAGCAGTCTGGCAGCATGCGGGAGCATAGCTCGGAGCAAGGAAAGATTCACGGCGGTAAGTTGACCGGGGCAGTCTAGATAACCTTTGGAGGTGAGCTCGCTGGAGGGCAGTCACTACTACCATCTCCATCTGATAGAAACCCAATCTTAGCTTGGAAATGTCAAGTAGGTTTGAAAGACACAGGACCCAGGTCTCATGACTGAGCACAGGGCTCCTTCCATCAGTCACTTCTGCTTCGCCCTTGGTAGTGACAACTCTCCATAGCCAGGAGATCTCAAAACAGAACTTGGGTCCGGCTCGTCCCCAAGAACCTGGCTAAACCCTCAGAGATCCACTGGTAGGTGGTACTTACTCTTGCCTGGAAAGTGAGCGCTAAAACTTCTAAAGCCTCAGAATGTTACTCTAAGAGAAACTTAGGACTAGCTGTATCACATTACAGGGATATTTCAAACTTCTAGAAGGTGGAGGATAAACTATAATTTCCAAGCCTTCTTCGTTCTAAAATTATACTCACAGTGATATGTCATCTGCAGGCTTGTCAGGCCTTTGTGAATCTCCGGCATGGTTCTCCCTGCTAACTCCAAATTCTGCTGCCACTTCTATTTATTTCCAGGCTGGCCAACCCACTTCACTAGCCTTACCCACTACATTGGGTGGCAATCCAATATCCCCTATTTTGTAGCTCCTACAACTCAACACCCAGAAGATTTTGAATAAACTAAAACTCCAGGCTCTTGACCGGACTCCCTCACAGGTTATTCTGGGACCAAAGCTAATAACCCTGAACCATGGAGTTTTAGCCCCAGAAGAGAACTCAGAGATTATTTACTACATGCTTCTCATTTTACAGATGAGAAAACTACTGAAGCCGGGGCTGGGGCTGGGGAGAGGAAGGAAGGGGGATGATCGGCAGGGACTGCAAAGCAGATGTGGGACCAAAACTATGACTCTGGTCTCCAAACGGCTTTCTGTTAGACTCCCCATGCCACCTGCTACCTGTGACATCGCTCAGCCGCCTCATACTCAACCACGACCTGTCAAAGAGCATGCGGAGCAAACAGCAGCCTCCTCTAAACACGACAGAGACTAACGTGCCCGTGTTACTGGTTAGGGACTAAGCATTTCAGGGTTATCCTGGAGCATGCTGTAAATTCATTAAAAAATACATCTAGGGAAGAGAGTAAGATGTCTCCAGACTCTTAGATACTCCGTCAATCCCTACTCCTGTATAATCTCCGGGGAATGTGATAAAATCTGACATCCAAAATAAGAAAGACTCTCGGTACCAATGAATTCTCTTTGGTTCATATTTCCAACTCCTTCAGGCACAGCCATCCCTCTCCTCTCCGCTACTCAACCACTGGTGTTCTGTCACTTGTAAGTTGGTCTTTCTCTAAATATTTTAAAAAATTTTTAAGGGCAAGGAGTTTTTCAACCTTTCTTTTTCATCTTTATAATACCAATACTAAGCCTAAGCAAATATGTTCATATTTGTTCATTAATTAAATGTCCAGGTGTCATAAGTTAAGTGTCCAGGTATGGATTTTGGAAAATCATCTCGCTGGAAGGCAAAAATCCCCGGCTCTGGCACTTACTAAAGAGGTAACTTTTACCAAGTTACCTAACCTCTCTGTGCTGTGTTCTCATTTGCAAAAAGACAAACAATAATAGCACTTGCCTCCTAGAACTGTGAGAATTGAAATAATCTGTTTAACAGGCTTAAAACAGTGTCTGGCACAGAGCAAGGCACTATATATTTATGTTAGTACTCCAAAAAACAAAAGAAAGCAATTGGCATTACCTTGTCATAAAAAAACAGCAATCAGCCCTCCTGCCTCCCTGCTGATGAATGACAGGAGAAAGCAGCAGCCAGAACTGGGTGGGTGTTCCTGTTTTATGTGAGCAAGAATCCCAGAAAGTAGAGAGTGGCTCTGGACGTAATGAGTAGTGACACAGTTGTGGAAGTCCCTTCTCTGGGACAGTTTTCCACACCTGCAAGCTTAGTCAATTCACCCCGACTCATCTAAGCATGCACTCCCCAAAGGGTCCTTCCAGTGCCAGCACCACAAAATACGTGTGCACCCCCAGGGGCCTCATTCATGCAAACTGTTCATATGGACGGTCAGGGGCTCTTGTGCCTTCTGTAAAGCAGGACCGGGCCTGCTTCAGACGCTAAAAATTCGAGAACATGTCCTTGCTGGAACTGATGATGATTTAAGTGTTGTCTGCCTAAGTGGAAAAGGATGGGTGAGATTAGCACTCCCTGTGCCTAATAAATACCATGTGAGAGCCCTTCATTGCCAGACCTGGCTGCTTGTGGAGAGGAAGGGTGTTAGTAAGTGTTATGTCTGGCAAATCTCCGTGCTTATAAATGTGGGTTGAATGAGAAAACAAATAAACAAATCAAGGGGAAAACCAACAAGCACAGTAAAGGCTTATGCCCTGAATAAGCAAACTTTCCTGGTTTTATCACCTGGAAATATGTCTCTACAGAAAGCTTACAGGAAATTTCCTGCACCGCTCAATATTTTAAAAACACAAAAGAACTACTTATTAAATAGCACCGATGTCATTAATATCATTAGTTATTTCTAAAGATGTCTATAGGGATGCCAGAAAATCTGCAGGGCCAAAGGGCTTTATAAGCATAATTTAATTAACTCAATCACAGTCATCTAAAGTTTCATAGGACATACACAACAACATGATCATTGCCCATAACCTTATACTTCGGGGTTTGTGCCTTAATTCACTTCTTTGTCTATTTCCAGAGTAAACAGAACTTCCGAGAGAGAAAAGGTTTTCCCAGGCAACACACCTACTTGTCCAGCCAGAATCCGGTCTCCTACCCGTTACTACATCGCCGCAAGTCCTGCCTCCCATGCAGCCATTTAGCTAATCATGTGTTCATTCAAAACATCAAACTAAGAACTCAGACTCCGTTTTTACCACTTAAAGATCCCAGGAAAATAGCAAAGAGAAAAGGTGTCTCAAAAAGGAAACTTTTCAGGGCACCGGGTTAAGTGTCCAACTCTTGATTTCGGCTGGGGTCATGATCTCAGGGTCGTGAGATGGAGCCCCTGCTTCTAGGTCTGAGCTCAGCAGGGAGTCTGCTTGAGATTCTCTCTCCCTCTCCCCTGTCCCTGCTCACACTCACTCACGCCTGCGCTCGCTCTTTCTCTCTCTCAAATACAAATAAATCTTTAAAAAGAAACTTTCCAAAAAACACCTAATGAGTATATCTAACACATGAAAATTCAGCTCTTCTTTATCTTCACATCTTTTCAACCTTCCAAATTCCCAAAATAAGACCTGTACTACAGTTCTCAGATGCCTCTTGAAAACAACCCAATGAAAGGGCAACACCAATGGCATATACCCTAGCCATTCCTGACTCTTTGAGGCCACACCCTGTTCCTCTAAACTGCTGAGAAATAACAATTCAAATAAATTATTTTCAGGAATTTAGAGTTTGGGGGGCAAAAACAGGTATTCAAATGTAAACAGGGTAACTAACCTGCAGACGTCAACAATATCCTGATTGTTCCCCTGTTAGTCATTCGCAGGCCACAAAGTCATTTTTCAATGGGGTTGGCAGTGAGCCTGGATGGGCATGGAGAAGTTTCGCCATGCACGGCATCCCCTGCTTACTGTCAAAATGAGAGGACAAGACCCACCTACGGAGGTGTCTGTAAGCTGAACCCAGCACCCTCTGAAACTTCAGAACGTCCATACACATACTTTTCTAAGAGACACTGGCTTTACCTAGCACAGAACAAGCAGCCGCTGCTCAGAGAGACCTTAAACGGTGTCCTGGCAGAGGAGAAAGAAACATGAATGCCAAAGAAAAGCAGCAAGAGGAGACTTCTGACTGAAGTTTTACAGAACAAATACTGACTTGCATTAAGATATATTTATAGTTACTAGTAAGTGCACTGTTAGTCATCCACATCCCACAAAGGCATTTCTCAATGACCGTACACTGTACTAATTGCAAAGAATTGGAAACCAATTAAATAACCATCAAATTATGATACTGCCATAAAACTGAATACCATACAGCCATTAAGAATAATGACATAAATCTACGGTGATAAAGAAAGATGTTTTTGATATGTTCTGGGAGTAAATTAATGCAGAAATCTATAGTACAGTACATTTTCCAAACACACACACCCCAGTAAGTTATATTTTTATATGCACAGGAGAAAGTCTGAAAGTGTATACTATACACCAGGGGCTCCTGGCTGGCTCCGTCGGAAGAGCACACAACGCTTGATCTCAGGGTCGTGAGTGCAAGCCCCACATTGGGTGTAGAGATTACTTTAAAAAATAAAAACAAAACAAAAAAGAAAGTGTATACACCAAATAACTAATTGTGGGCACTTGGAGTAAATGTAAGGGCACTTTATTTTTCCCTTTTCTACACTATATTTATTATACGCACTCATTACTTTTATGCTTTCTAAACTATGTAACATTCCCCCAAGGACTGATTGTGTACATAACTAAAATCAGCAAAACTTGATTTTAAAATGTCACCTCTTGAATAAAGTAAGTTACTTACATTTAAATGTTCCACACATACTCTCACCAAGTACCTGGGCTACTAAAGATAATAATAAGGAACAGCACTAACAAATAGATCTCATGACTGTGCTGGCATGCTTTTTAAAAATCATCTTGGGGAAAAAAAGCTGTCTTCCAAGCAGTTTATTGGACTTTCATTTGCTGTGAGGAGCGATAATCACAAGTAAGAAGATCTGCCCTGGACAGAGGCCCTGCTGAAATATCTTTGCTTCTCTTATCCGTTATTAGCTCTTTTTTATTTTGCTTCCCCCAGTGGAAGAAGAGAAACACTGTCAGATAAGATAAAGCTTCTCAGGTGTGTCCCTGACTTCTTCGCCTTTCTCTCACACCTGTCCCTGCAGATGCTCAGAGCCTGAGCTCCCGATGCTGCCAGCAGCTTCTGGACCCATGGGGTACAGCTGCCGCCGGCACAGTCTCGTCCAGGACAGCGGAAAAAAGAACTCCCAGTGGACCTGCCCAGGGTGAGACTGACCGAAACAAGTAACTGGGACACAAGCAGCTGATGTTTTGAGCACTGGAAAGAGAAGGAAGTTTTTATTTTGTTTTAAGTAATCTCTACGCCCAACGTGGGGCTTGAATTCATCACCCCGAGAACAAGAGTCACATGCTCTACGCTACCAACGGAGCAACCAGGTGCCCTGAGAAGGAAATATTTTAAAAGTCACTTGTGTGATTAAAAAAAAAAAAAATCACACAGCATCTTTCTATAGTGTATTTAAGCCTCCGGATAAATATTTCTACACATCTGGAGAAACACTGACAAAAGACTTTTAAGAATATTCACAAGGGAATGCAAACCACACAACTTCCTCCAAAAAATCCTAAGTTACATCAGCTAGAGCTTTGACCAGTTAAATCTACACAGCATAGAAGGGGCTCAAGCTACTCAATGGATAAATGAACTATTGTGCTAGCAGAAAGGAATCCAAGATAATGAATAACATCTCTACACAATATACCAGAGAGGAAGAAAACTAAATCCCTCGGATGAAAATCTGCAGTGAAAAAGCCAATCATATTTACAGACTTTCTCAGTTCACAGTTAGCAATATCATTTTGAAGGCAAAACAATGTAAGGCAGGCTCACGTGTTACCAAGCAAAACAATTTAATTCAAATCCAATCCATTATAGGAAAGTTTAAGTTCAGATTATTAAAGACACTAATTGAAAATTAAGTTAACCACTTTATAACAGCAACTGAACCTCTATGTTTAAAAAAAAAAAATCACTATATATATAAAAATCGCTAAATACTAGTTTAACAGTCCCTCTAACAGATCATTTGAAAGGCTCAATTGTCCCCTCTATAGTGCATGTTGGTGTTTTCTCTGTGTTTGCCTAAAAAATTATGTGCCTTTATTGTACTAAAGAAATTCCGGGAGAGAAGCACAACCTACTCATTGATGATAACACAACCATTTTTCACATTCCTCCCTTACAAAGTCTATCAGAGCCCTTTGAATTTATCCCAACTGCTATGAGCTCAGCTAATGACAAGAAGGGAAACATTTCCATCAGTTGGTTCAAAGTTTAGGTTATTTCTTACTTTGTTCCAGGCTAACCTACTAACATGAGTGAGTGAAAACACATGGAACTTCAACAGTCATGTTCCTTAAAACCCCCCAATGTCATCCTAATTTTCACAACAACATAAATACATCATGTAAAAATGTTTTCTTGCAAAGGACTTCTTTGCCAACCCCGAAGGAGGCGCTGCAACGTGCCTCCCTGGGTGTATGTGTGGCAACGCTGCAGCTAGGTGGAACAGAATTTTGAACAATACAAAGTTGTTTCTAGACAAAGCAGCCTCCTGGAAACCACGGTCATCCACAAAATGTCAACGTATCTTTCCTGCCAAAGAAAAATCAAAGTGGAACCAAAGTGAATCTACAGGAGAAGAAAGGAGAGTTCACCAGAGACAGGCAGAGCAGGTTTTAAAGCCAGAGTGCCAGAAGGCGCTCAGCACGCACACACAATAAAAGCACTTGGTGGAGAAGACCACAGAAACGCTGTGGGCGGCCGCTCTCACCAGCACTGGCCCGGCGCCCTCGACTTCCACGTCGCCCTGGGCTGCACCCTTGCGTTGCAGGGGGGATTCAATCACCAGCTCCTTCTTGACACTCCGACTACTCGTCCTGCATTTATCAGCCTGCATTCTCGGCCGAAAATACAAGTCAGAAAGTCTGCAACTGGGACAGCTGCGAGTCCCTGGCTGTGCAAGGCACAAGCATGCCCTTGGCCGGAGCACGGAGAGGAAGCTGGCTTCCCGAGCGCAAGTGACCAGCCCCGCCGGCCGGGGCCGTGGAGCCGGTGGGGTGGGAGGGCATGCCGGCCAGGGCCGGCCCCCAGGGGTGTTACTACCGCTCGGAGAATGGGAGGCTCCCACACGCCGGCCAAAGGCAAACAAACCCAAACTGTACAATACACAGTGTGCTGTCTCTCTGATAAAGACCGGCCTCATTGTGTCTGTTCCACACGGCGTGGGCCAAATGGAGCCGAATCCAAATAGTGCAGTGTTTCAAAGAAAATCAGTCACAGTGAGGCTTTTTCATGATTATTTCAAGTCTGAACCTCCTGGAGTTGAAGGGACAGCGAGGTTGTCTGGGTGTTCTAAAATTCCTGTAGTTTCTGGGTGCTTTCCTTCACATTACGGCTGAACACCAAATGCTTGGCTGATGGGCCAAACAGGGAAGGGCAAAGAGTGAGGGGTCCCACAGCCTGCACCTCACGGATGCGGGTGTAAGGAAAGCATCCTTCCCTGCGTGACAGACCTCAGCACACGGAACTTGATTTAGCGACTATTTTATGCCAGAAAGACAAGGTCATCAAACAGTCTCATGAGATGCTACCTATCATAGTAAACGCTTTTATTAAACAGACTATTACTTTAAATCCATCAACAGGTGTGTCAGTAATGAGCCCAGGACAAGATACTGAGAGGGTCGCAGTAAACATATAAGGCAATGTCTCTCCCTTCTGTCACTCAAACACCAGGAATCCTGGGTGCGAATATTAATTGTGTAATAAGTCACAAGGGTTCAACGAGGCCATTAAAAAAATTAATAGTTTCTACAATAATTTTTTTAAACTAGCCCATTTCTGAACCTTGGGTAATCTTTCAGGGTAAATATAAGCTTACTTGCCAAATCTAGGTTCTAAAGCAGTATGATATATGAATTGTAAAAACCTATCTTCATAAAGTTAAAGAGGAAAAACAAAACAAAAAAACAGCCTCAGTTACATAAATACGGAATTGAAGTAGCAGTTACATCAAAACTTAAGAATTGTCCTATAAATCAGAGGAGGCAAGACAGTCTGAAGCCACACACTAAACTGACTGAGCCTCGGTAAAGTACAGCATAACCAACAAATTGAACAACTTCCTGAAATGGCTTGAGAAGTTCCAAATAGCCCAATTCTTCCTCAGTTCCCGTTTTCATTAAGTCTCCAGCAGGTCAGGACTTTGAGAGAAATGCTTTCGTGTTTATTTGGTCAAAATTACTTATACTCTGTAAGTAAGTAACTTAAAAGGTTATTTGTTGTATGAAGACTACAAGTGCCCAGCATGGACAAGTCACGTAATCTTTGTAACAGCCAAGCAGGTAACATGGTTCTCCCCATTTTATAGATGCAGAAACTGATGCACAGAAGAGTTACACATGCATAGAAGGTAACACAGTGAGCAGTGGCAATATGGATCCAGTGTACATATTCTTTTTTTTTTTTAAGATTTTATTTATTTATTCGAGAGACAGAGAGATCGCAAGTGGGCAGAGAGGCAGGCAGAAAGAGAGGGGGAAGCAGGCTCCCCGCCGAGCAGAGAGCCCAATGTGGGACTCGATCCCAGGTCCTTGGGTTCATGACTTGAGCCGAAGGCAGAGGCTTAACCCACTGAGCCACCCAGGTGCCCTGGTACTCTTAACCACGATACTATGAACCAGTTGTCTACTCCAATTTGCCAACTGCTAAAAACAAAATATGTAAAAGCTACTGATCAGCAGTTAAAGGTGAAGGCAGTGTCTGGGTTTAATCAAGGTAATTTAGTGAAGAGGTAAAAAGGTAAAAATGGCATAGCACAGTGCTAGGTACATAGTAGGTATTCATTTAAAGGGTAACTACTCTTACTGTTGTTGTTATTCCCAGCTGAAGAAATTGGCCCTTATCTTAAATTCCGGACTTTGGCTGTGTGATCTAAAATGACAATTCCACCAAGCATGTGACAAAACATCACAAAATGCTATGAAAATTTCAAATCAACTGGTCTTTCCATTTCAAGGCTTGATTATGATAGCTGCCTTTGAACAGTGATCTTGAACCCCTGTGTTCATGCCACAAACCAGGCACCTTCTTAAGGTTTTCCCATATTTTTCAAAATTTTAGCAATGCACTGATATTTCTTTTGTGATCAAGGAAAAAGCTTTAAATTGGCTCTGAGCTTCCAGGTAGCCAGGACAGAGGTTAGGTTCCCTAATTCTTATCACCAAAAGGAGAAAACATACCAAGGTATAAAGCAAGAAAAACAAATTTTTTTAATTTCTCGCACAGAGATTTGCATAAAAAGGGACTGATTCATGTACTAGTTCTCAACGTGTTTACAGGAAATGCAGCAGCAAAGTTCACACTGCTTTCTCACCACCATCTGAGAGCATTATACTTAAATCCTGGGTAAAGGAAAGCAATTCTGAAAGCAAGATGGTCATGTAATCTACCACCTTCAAAAGGTCCAACTTATGAGAGAAGGAAATTCTCAGGACGGAGAGGAATGGAGATACTATTGCCAGCTTTTCAGCTACATAACTTCTCAGGCAATGTCAAGTGCTCTTTTTCTCTGCTTATTGAGGACGACCAATACTTCAGAAGTCTGCCGGTCTAGGGGAGTCACATGTACAGTATTTAACTCCAGAACTTAAACCTCCAAGTAGGATGTGGTTTCTCTAAAGGGTTTGTGAGACCGATGTCTGACAACATGAGAGGGACATTTGGTCAAAGCAGTCACAAGAGGAAATGTCATCTTAGAAGGCCGGGAAGTAGGTGGCCAAGGGTTCCTTTGCAGCATTTCAAAGAAAAAGGTATTTCCCAAACCTCTGGATTCAAGTCCACCAACATTTACGGAGCTCCTACTATCCAGAAACCTCAAGTTCTTTCACACATTAACTTGTACAACTCTTACAATAACAAAAACACCTATTAACATGTATTAAAGGTATGTAGAATTTTACTGTTTAAACAGAATGGAGTAAACCCTGTGGGGAAGAAGGATGAAATGAATGCTTCTGTATATGAGTTTCAATTCTCAAGTTTTAATAGTCACACAAATTATTTATATAGGTTGGATACACAAAACCATGAAATCTGTATAAAAAATATGGAATTTTCCAAGAGCAATTTTTTACTGTAAGGAAGGCTAACTTTAGACTCTACAGCCCCCATCTTCCCCCTCCCACTATAAGATGACGTTCTATCACATTCTGAAAAACAAGGAGCTTAAGACCCTCTGACCCAGGACTCCTACACATGCCTTAAAACCCAGTTTAAATGCTATCTTGATCCTCCTAGCCAGGACTGATTAGCTCCTCTACTGTTAACCCTGTGGGCATTCCTTTTATTTACCTCTATTTTGGAGCTTTTCACAGTCCACCTTCTATTAAGTTTGTATGTGTCACACTCTTCGATGAGACTATAAATTCATGAGGGCAGGAACTCTATCTTAACCACCTTTGCATCTCCAGTGTCTTAAGTACTGCAAGCACTCAAAACACATTCGCTGAATTTAATGCTTATGTCAGTTTTGTGTCACTGGTTATCTTTATCTCTAAAATAAAATTTAGTAGTTTTAGAAATATGCCAACGTTTTCATTTGCTAATGGCCCAAATCAAGGCAGAAGCATTCAACTGTTCATAAACTGAAACCCAATGGACCACTTACTAATAATTAAAATGTTCCTTTCTCCCAGCTAAGAAAATGTTATCCCGCAAAACTTGCTAGACATTTTTCAGACAAAGGTATACTTGAAAACAGTACAAGTGAACCTTGAAGAAGTATAAATAAAATTATTTTTAGTAATGAATTATATAAAATTTAAAACTGTATTTTGCTGCAGCTAAAACCCATACAAGGAATAAATAATCAATTACCTCAACAAAATTTTTCACTCTCCTATTAGGGACTCCTGCCATATCAGGACAATACTTAAACATAACAATTAACTTTAAAGGCAAATATATATAGAGAGAGAGATCACAGACTTTAAATTTTATATATATATAATACCTTATATATATATATACTTATGCCTTTAAAGAATATGTAAACTATATTTAAGTATCTACATATAGAGACATACACCCAATTTGAGGTAAAGACTTCAATATATATTAAATATATGTATCTAAATATTTAAATATATGTATCTAAATATTAAATAACTGTATATACATATGTACACACACACACACACACACACACACACACACACACACACACACACACAAACATATCTACTCCAAAGTAATCATCTCTTTTTTCTTGGTCTGGGAAAATGTGAAACAGTTAAGTACAAATTATTAACACAAATTGCAAAAAGGAGCAAATGACTAAACATTTTTCATAGTGTATTGTTACTAGTCAGCTTGCTAGCCAAAAAAAAGAAAAGGTGTCAGGAAAATGATCTGGCCTTCTGAGAAAAACAAAAATAGAGAAACAGAAGGCACAAGAAGCAGGAACAGAACAGAGGAGGATTAGAGGCCACAGATGCAGAGGGCAAAGTGAGAAACAGTTACAGGAGAGGAGAGAGATTGTGACAAAAAGAGAAATAGATGTTGGGGCCGGCAGAGGTGAGAGAAGAAAGGGTTTTCTGCATCAGACCCTTGAGGCCTCTTAGAAGAGTTAATATCAAAAAAACAAAAAAACAAAAAAAAAAACCTGATACAAAGTCTGACGCTCACCTCAATTTGTCTTGTCATCAGAGTTTTAATCAAATGATCACAGAAATGAAATATGCATTATCATCTAGTCTAGTGGTTCAGAGCCTGGAATCCAAGGCTGAACTCAGGGAGAAAGTGGTCTGTGAACCCTCCAAAATTACATTCAAAATTTTGTGTGTGTTTATGATTTTTTTCTGAGAAAAGGACTCCAGAGTTTAGCGCTCAGAGAAGGAGCCAAGGGAAGATCACCCACTCACAGAATAAGGAAACAGGTCCAGAGAAATGAGCTAGAGAGCCAAGCAAAGGCTGGGCTCAACAAAGCACTCCACTTTAGCAGGTTTAAATTCTATTTAAGTAAAGACAATAACAGTAATTTAAACACCAGCACCAGTTGAATAAACAAGCCATCCGAGGGCCATCAGCAGGGTCAACACCTGCAGCCCACTCCTCTGCTGAGTGATGGCCGCGTCAGCAAACGGGTCAGTATACGAAACGGAACGCCAGATGTACAACCCAAGGCCAAGAAAGGACACCTCCAAGACAGGGCAAATAAGATAACCAATACAAATTATGTTTTTTGAGAACTTTTAATGACATTAAGAAAATGCCCACAATAACGTGCACATACAAGACTGAAAAATATATGACTGCTGATTAACTCTGGTATGTGAGACGATTAGGGATTTTTTTTTCTCTAAAATCTTACTTCCTAAATTTTCTTCAAAAGCATTTATTATTTCTATATTCAGAAAGAAAAAAAGAATATGCCGTATTGCAAAATAATGGTATAGAAAGAGCTCACATTAAGGTTTTGGCCCCGACTATACCACTCAACAGCTGTGCGCTAACACTTGACCTCTGGGTCCCACAAACTTCACCTATAAAATGAAGGACGTACACTAAAAAATCTTTCCAGCTCTACATGTCTACATGAACTATTAAAACTTCCCTTACTGATGAGATTTGGGGGAAAACAAACCACCTCAATGGAATGATAAACATTTTAAAATCACATTTCCCCACTACACACAAAACAAAAACACAAAGACCAAACAGTGGCTCTATTTCTAAATGCGTCGGATACTCAACGGAAGATGTCGTAAATGTGGAGGGCCCTCCTCTGGGGGAGCAGGGGCCGAGCTGAGAGGCTGACAGATGACAAGGACTATGGGATGTTCTATGGGTGAGGAGGGGGAGCAAGGGGAGGCCGGCTGCCCTCTCTGCACAGCTCTGGGGTAAGTAAGCTCACGGTGCTGGGACAGCAGTGCCCAGGCCCTAAAGAAGGCTCTGTTTCCAGATGAGGCAATTAAGACGGGAGAGTCCTTCCATTTCTAGAGACTGCTCTCTGGTACTGGCTTTGTGAATTCGGCACAGCGACTTCGCCACCCTGGGGTCCCCAGGTCCCTCTTCTAGAAAACAGGGACCAGCATGTCAGCCATTACCATTCTAACTAGATTCTGTGCATTCCCAAGACCCAAGTGGATCATGGATATGTCCCACTGAGTGCAGGAACACTGACTGCATGCAGCCACAAATGTTCCAGAAGCTTCTTCGTGAAGACAGCCCCACCCCCACCCGTGACATTCCCTCTCCCTGCTCCCTTTTCTCCACACCTTCCATCACCATCTGGCATTCTGTATTCTACTTTCCTTATTTGCTAATCCCAATTAAAAAAAAAGAGAGAGAGAGAGAGAGGAGACGCTCTGTGAGGGCAGAGATTTTTGTCTATTTTGTTCACTGCTCTATTCCTAGGTCCTAAAATAGGCTAGTCGCTCAAAAAATATTTCTTGGACGAATTTACTGAAGAGTTAGGATCCCGCAGTCTGGATAGAGAGCTTTTACTCTCTGCACACCAATAGTTTTTCTGTAAACTGTCAATTTATTTTAAACACAATAATGATAATTCAGCCAACAGTGTCAATGATTTGTGTTAGAGGTGGAAACTTACAAAGCAAAGGAAAACATCACGTGCCTGATTTTTCTCAGAAAACGAAACTCCCAGCCTGAGTTCCAACGCCCCGCCCGCCACATAGCGTCAACCCCGAGCACAGGGTCCACCCTGACGGCCATCCCAGAGCATTTGATCTCCCCGCCCCCCCCACCCCCAGTCAGCTTTAAGCACTGCGGCAAGGGCAGGGTGTATGTGGTGTGTACAGAGAAAGCAGTCCATAAATGTTTGCTTAGAGAATAAATGATAAATTGCCTCGCTTTGATTCGTCACAGACCCACGCCTCACAGCAGTTGAAATGAAGAATTTTCTAACTTTCCTCACTACATGAAAGGGTTGAGGTTAAGGGCTAGGAAATGTATGCATGGTGAGAAAAACAACCAAAAGATTTTTTTTAAGCACTAAAGTTTTTCTTTCTAAATAAAATGCCTCATTCCATCATAAATGGAAGACAAATGTCCATTCCTTCACTTCTCCCCATATCTACACCTCCCAAAGCAACCTAATGAAAACCACGAATAACCACCCTCCAAGTTTATCGGTTCTGTAAAATCTTTGTATATGTTAACATTACTTAATGCATGTTCCATCAGTGTTCAAAAGGAACAAAACTGGCAGACCTCCTTGACTTACAGATGATGGAGATGGGGCAAGCTGGCAGGGGGCACAGGGCTGATCACTCCCAAGTGTCACAGTTCACGGCCATCAGCTACCTACCCTGGGGGCAGGAGAGAGGATGGGCCTCCAGGCAAAAGCTGGACACTTACTTGAGCAAAAAGGAAAACACCCCCAGGCTGCAAGGGGAAAGTCCACCAGGAGGAAACTTGGCAAAGTGAGTTGTGGAGTACCCCCTAGGACTTCTGGCTTAATTAAACTGGCATTTAAAAGACAATGACCATTTACCATCATCTCGGTTCCCTAACAATAATTGGAAAGTCCCCGCTTTTAAAAAGCAGTAGATGATGTCCCCTCCATAAGATAAACTCATCAGCAGCAAAGATGATGTGTCCCTTCTCATCCTGCCGCCTAAAGATGGTCTTCCACTTCTTCCAAGCTCATTGTGATGGATTTCCTATGTAAAACGAAGAGACTGCCAAGGAATAGGAAACAAAGCCAGTTTTAGGGGGCGCACATCCTGACAAGTCAAACTTTCCCCCGTGAGTGCCTGTAAAAATATGGAACTCATCTTAATGAATTTCTTCGTAGATATGCTACAAATATAAAGGACCAGAGCAGGAGATACAAACGCAGTGTGTGGGAAGGGCCAATGACAAAGCCTCCCCACCTCTGCACTGGCAAATCAAAACACGATCACCTAACTTAGAGACCAATGGTGGCAGTGGTGGTGACGGTGACGGTCATAGATCTGTGGCCACCTTTGGTCCTTTACTAAGGTTGTTGAATAGTCCTGTTACTTCCGTTACATTTCTGAAGTTTTATATATGCAACACAATGGGCTTCAATGGTCCACTCTCAAATTAGGGGAAAAAATGCTTCCTGGGAAAGTTATGGTTAAAAGGCAGAAGGTGATGTTTCATCAAGCTCTGAAAACTCGAACACCAGTGGTTGTGAATATTCCACTGCCCCTCCACAAAGAGGGGCCAGGTCTAAAGTCCCTCTGTTCATTCAAAACTAGAAGGTAAAATAAACACAAAACAAACAAGGTTTCCAATAAGCACATAGGAGCCCTCCAGGCACATACTTCCATTTATGCTTTGCCAAGACCTAAATCTACAAGTCAATACTTACTTGTTATTATTAGTTTGTAACTGTCACACAAGAATTTCAACACAGAAGAGAGGAGGAAAGGGAAGACCATGAGTGGCTTGGGGGATGGCAGAGGTGGGCGAGGAAAACATTGTCCCTACTATGTGCTCGGACCTTGACATATATCCTCATTTAATTCAGTTCAATTTAACTGCTACAATAGTAACACTATATTAGGCGTTTTTGTTTGTAGAAACTGGTGTTCTTCTAAGGTAAATAACTTACCTTTAGTCTGCGTTGTTACTATGCTTCAATATTAATCTTAAACCTGTAACTAAATAGATAACTTCATCTCCCTTTTGAACATATATCTCCTTAGGGGAGCCACTGAAATTTTTTTTTTTTTTTTTTTTTTTTTTTTTTTTTTTTTTTTAAAGGTTTTATTTATTTGACAGAGAGAGAGAGAGATCACAAGTAGGCAGAGAGGCAGGCAGAGAGAGGGGGAAGCAGGCTCCTCGCTGAGCAGAGAGCCCGATGCGGGGCTCGATCCCAGGACCCTGAGATCATGACCTGAGCCGAAGGCAGAGGCTTTAACCCACTGAGCCACCCAGGCGCCCCTGAAATTTAATGTTAATAGCAGTTGTGTCTGAAATATGGAACAAAAGGCTTTTATTTACCCTTTTTTCTACTTACCTATATTTTTTAAACTTTCCTTATAATAAGCATGAGTTACTTTAAACTAAATACATTTTAAAACTTTTTTATTAGTATTCGGGAAATTTTTAAAAATCATGTAATACATACAACTGCTCCTCGACTGGGGGGCCTGGGGGGAGGTTAGTGAGGCATACGATTCCAGAGCAGAATCTAAGAGAGCACTAAAAACTCAGCAATCAAGATTGATGAAATTCAATGAAATTCTCAGGTAAAAATCAAAATTAATGCCAAAAAAAAGCCACGATAAACAAAACTTGAAATGCAGATGGAATGGGATGGCAGAGGTGGGCAAGGAAAACACTGCCTCAGGCTCCAATATGGCCCCACTTAGCAAGGGCTTACTCTGTGCCCCGCACTGTGATACACAGTATATTTATTCCTCAGTCAACCCTACTCTTATTTTACATATGAAGAAACTTAGGCACAAAAGTTAAGGAATTAGTCCAAGGTCACAGAACTGGTCCAAGGTCAGAGAGCTGGTACGTGGCAAAACAACTTTAAACAGGTTAATAAAAGATAATTTTAACTTTCCTTCACCATAAAAATAAGCCAACATCTATGTTTAAAACAGGGGTGCCTGGGTGGCTCGGTTGGTTAAGCATCTGACTTCAGCTCAGGTCATGATCCCACAGTTCTGGGATTGAGCCCCATTCCCTCTGCCTCTCCCCCTGCTTGTGCTCTCTCGCTCCCTCTCTGTCAAATAAAAAAGTTAAAAATCTTTAAAACGGGTCTACAAGTGACCAGCTTGTCAGATAAAGATTTAAACTCAAGCTCAACATACATTCTTCTTCCTAAGATGATTAAGTAATACTGAGGCAATTTGGGCAAAGGACCAAAACCCCACTCTACTGAAACCTCTTTTATTTTATTTAGTTGTTCATACAGAAGTGAAACCTCCTAATGGTTCAAAGTAGGGAACACAGTGAGGGCAAAGGCTTTCCTCTCATTTTAATTCCTCACAGGAAGGAAGTCAGAAACAAACAGTGTGACCTGGGGATCTGACACTCAAAGCAACGTAGTTTCTCCGGTGCTAAACTGGGATGACTCCCCATGACCCCTTCCCATGTGGCCTCCATGGTCTCCCCCGCCCTCCTCACCACTGCCTGCCCCAAACCTTAGACACAAAGACCACTGAGAGTCCGTATTGCCTCCTCACACCTCCAGAAATGCTGCCTGTTAATCCGGAATGTTCCCTTACCACTTCCTAATCTTAACCTGTCAAATGTCTGCTGGCTTCTGTATTACACAGATTCCAGAAACCACCTAAAACTTCTGCATTTGGAATCTTGAGCTATATTTTTCACAGTACCCAGATGATACCTATGCTAGAGGCTTTCATCCGTCTATGGCTGAGAATCACTGATTCTAATTTATTAACTTTAAAGAGACAAGAACACCCATAATTCTTAAACACAGATGCAATACAAGGAGACCTGACTATTGTCAAGCTAAGGTTCCTTTTGCCTCTAGCAAAGCATTAACATTAAGACAGTTGGGAGTTTCCTGGAGGAATGTTTTACTCTGCCTGCCTCGAGTATTTGTCAATGGGCTGCAGGTTATAAGGAAATTTAATTTTATGACATTTCCTTCTGCTTTTGTTCCCCACATCACCTATGCCAAAGGTTTTCTCATCCATCTATGTCTGAGAATCACTGATCCTAATTTATTAACTTAAAAGAGATAAGAACACCCATGATATTTCAACGCAAATCCAATAGAAGGAAACATGGATGGGTTCCCGGACAGGTCTCTGCACACATACGACACGGACAACTGTACTTGGCTGCAAGTAAGGGGTGGTGGGAGGATGAGGCCAAAAAACTTACATATTCTCTACAGGATGGAACACACACTCTAAGCTTATCAAAACACTACAGCAGGTTTTGACTCATTAGTGACTGATCATTTCTATTTAACTGGACTTTGGGGAAAATCACAACTTTGTGGGTAGATTCTTCCACCAGAATTAACCTTCATCCACCTTCCTCTCTCCTTTTCCCCCCATCCCTCCCAAAATGAAGTGCCTTTCAATTTCGAGCCAATAAGAAAGGCCCTACAGCGCAGTACAAGCTTCACTCATCTCTCAAATACTTTAGATGGTGTGATCGTATACTGAAACCCTTGTTTAGCACAATAGCTCCCTAAAGAGAATATGGAACAAAAACCACCCCAGGGCTTCCTGGCCTAGAACCCTTTCACAAACACCTTGTTTGCCAGCCCAGTTACAAGCTCTCATTCAAGTTCAAATTTGTGATCTTTATGTTTGAGAACTAAAAGCAATAAAGCAATCTATTTAGAGAAAGGCAACGTGCATTTCTAAAGGATCCTCCCCCCCCCCATAAGAGGAACAAGATGCCAAAGTTACATCCTCCATACGTATCCTCCAACTCACTGCAATTAGGCCAGTAATGAAAAAAATACCCCTCACCCAATATTACGGCTTAATGTACTATTATTTTCCTTTTAAAGCGAATCTCTTACTCAGATACGTACATTAGACTGATGACAACTTTCATGAGCCTTCCCAGTCCCTGATTTAAGACTTGAAGGCAGTAAAAATAAACAAAAAATCTTAAAGAAGTTTTGTTTTGCAGCAGTTTTAAATTGAGACTGTGTTAACACTTTCCCCAACATCTCATTTTGAAATAACTACAGCATATTTACTTGGGGGAAACACAGGACTTCTAGATTTACTGCAATATATTTAAATCAACCAAAAGTGTCAGCAGATCCAGCTCCCCAGACCTGATATGCCACCTCCAAGTCTCCAGTTGTTTCGGGGACAGGTGCTCATCAAATGAGGACACCAGACTATCGATTGTCAAGTTCTTTTCGGCTCCAACTTTCTGTAATTCAGTGATACATATTACTACTGCGGCTAAATGGGCTTACTTTGTCCTTCTGTGTGACCCAGCAGTCACCACATAAGAGAACTTCCGAGGAACATTCACTAAAGTAGTTCATGGAATGCTCTCCGTATTTACTCATTAATCCATTTGTGACCGAGTTGATTCATGCATTAACTCTCCTGCCTGCTCCATTATTGCTCAGCAGGCATTTCAAAACCACGGGGCTCAGTGCAGGACGGAGAGGCAAGGAACACACAATCCAGAGGGGGACCAAGATGAAGGGTTATAAACAAGTAACTTCAATACCATGAGTGGCTGAAGAAATGAGCTACCCTTGTGTTGTCCAACATGCTAGCCGCTAGTCTCACGGGGCTACTGAGCAACTGACATGTGACTAGTCAAACTGAGATAAGCTCTACGTATAAAATAAACACTGCATTTCAGAGGCTTTGTATGAAAAAAAAAAAAAGAATGTAAAATATCCTATTCATGAGTTTTCACTCATTACATGTTGAATAATACTTTGAATATACTGGGTTAAAACATTATTAAAATTCATTTCACCTGTTTCTTTTTACTATTTTTTAAATGTAAAATTGCATATGTGACTGGCATAATATTTTTATTGGCCACCGCTGGGCTAGATGCGCCCCAGTCCTGGGTTCTCTGGCTGGGCAGACACAAAGACCACAGTTCCCAATCTCCTCAGCAGTTAGGGTGAAACGATGTGACCGGGTTCTGGCCAAAAGAATATAAGAAACATGAGGGGCAGACTGAAACAAGGTGCACAACCATCCCAGCTCACTCTCCTTGTGGGCCCACTGAAAGCAGATTCCGTGGGAAGCCCTGCGCCACGGAGAAGCCACAGATACGGAGCCACAGATTCCTGAATCGTCACACAGAAGACCGCCCAACGTACACCCAATGGGATCTTGTCACAAGTGAGAAATAAATACTTAGAGCATTACGCTACTGCCATTCGGTTACAGGAGAAGTTGAGGGATGACTACGTGCTCAAGAATTCTCAGGATAGGGACACCTGGGTGGCTCAGTTGGTTAAGCGGCTGCCTTCAGCTCAGGTCATGATCCCAGGGTCCTGGGTTAGAGTCCCACATCGGGCTCCTTGCTCGGCAGGGAGCCTGCTTCTCCCTCTGCCTCTGCCTGCCACTCTGCCTGCTTGTGTTCTCGCTCTCTGATAAATAAATAAATAAAATCTTTAAAAAAATCTTAAAAAAAAAAAGAATTCTCAGGATAAGCTTCGGAGGCAGCGCAGAAACATCTGGTTCTCCAACTCCATGGGGTCAGAACCACTCAGAGAGCTGGTTACAATATAGACTGCTGGGCCCTCTGTAATCCTCTCTAGGATGACGGAGTTAAGGAAGGAGAGCTGGGTCAGTGTTGGCCCTTCCCTGCCCCGAGGCTCCCTCCCCGCAGCAGGTCGGGAGGGCGGCTGAGCCCCTGCAGCTCCGGCCACTCCAGGCGCTGCTGATGCTGCTCGTCTGGGGACACACCTTGAATCTGAGGGTCCTAAAGGATAAGCAAGACCGTAACGCAGGGTAGAGAACAAAGGCATTCAAGAGAAAGGAACCACATATGCAGAAAGGTCTAGCAGGGTTGGAGGAGCATGGTGTGCTGGGGAACGGTAAGACTTGCAGCAAAGAAGCATCACAGCGCCTGGGAAACAAGTGAGAGGTGGGGGCAGAAAAAAACCCAGAAAAGTAGGGACTTATATTCAGCAGTCAGGAGCTAGAATACTCCCTCCTCAATAACTTTAAAGCAGGACTTTCCTTTCCACAGCATATGCAGTAATAAAAACAATTAAAGTAAATATGAATATCTGCCCATATTTCAATTTCCTACAAAATTCCCAGGGAAATGACAGGGCCACAGTATAGTCAGCTGACCGCTGTGGGCCAAGTGTGAGACTCCAAAATCCTAATTCTTGGGTCAGCCACCTAGTTATTATAAACTTGCTGTGTGACCTGAGAAAAGAGATGACCACGGTACAGCTGCCATGGCTGTGCTATTAGCAGAGGAACATTTGCCTTCGACCTACTTCACAGAAACCTTTGGGAGATTAGATGTGGAAATTAAACAAACAAACAAAAAAAACATGTGTTCTAGGAAAAAGTATATAATTTACATGCAAAGAGTGTCTATTATTTTAACCAGGCACTACTCAACCTGGTAAGATGCAAATGACTGTCTTGGAGAGAAGCAACTGGAACCGACCAACAGCATGGAGGAAGGCAGGGAGCGTGAGGAACAACATAACTTCACTGGGAATCCTTTCCGGTAGTACAATTCTTTTTTTTTTAAGATTTTTTTTTTTTTATTTATTCATTTGAGAGAGAGAGAGCACAGGGGGAGCGGCAGAGGGAGAGGGAGAAGCTGGCTCCCTGGTGAGCAGGGATTCTGATGCGGGGCTCAATCCTGGAACCCTGAGATCATGACATAAGCCAAAGGCAGAACCTTAACCATCTGAGTCACCCAGGTGCCCTCCAGCAGTACAATTCTGAGTGCCCTCTTTTCCATATTCAAGACAGACAAAAACAAAACAAAACAGTTCCTAACTCACTCAACTGGATTAAAAGCCAGAGGTTGGCACCCTCTGAGTAGCTATAAAATATGGCGGTGGAAGAGAAAACCTCTTAAATCACTGTTTGTACTGCATCCAAATGAATGCTGGGGAATAGATTTTAGTAAGTAATTTTCTTTCTAACAGTGCAAGGAGGAAGAGTTCTGTTTGAGCTAAATATATTCTTTACTCAAAACAGAAATCTAATGGTCCCTTTGTGATCATTCAGAGTGATTAAAACAGTTTGTTAAAAAAAATTTTATTAAATGTTTTCTCTCACTGTAGTTAGAATTAGATGAATAATACATGAAATTTGCTTATGTTAAAACTCTAAGGGAGTCAACTGCTTTTACCTCAAAGAGAAAAAAGGTCTGGTATTACTTTCAGCAATATTCCTTAATATCATCAAGCTGCAATCTGAGATGATACCTTTTTTGCCACCCTTAATTCACAACTTTGTCAAAGAAGTTTCACATATATTGTCAATTTATTTTTACCAGGGCACTGTCATAGGTTTCCAATATCTGTTGTGCCAAGTAACAAATACTAAAATACAAAACCCAAATAACATTGATCACTACCAATGTTTCCTAAAGAAGAGCTATTTAAAATACACACCCAAACATACTTGAAACTAGAAATGGCGATCTTAGAATTTTTTTTTTTAAGATTTTATTTACTTATTTGAGAAAGAGGGAGACAGAGATAGTGACAGAGAGAGAGAGGGAGAGAACACAAGCCAGGAGGAGAGGGAGAAGCAGGCTTCCCACTGAGCAGGGAGCCCGATGCAGGGCCCAATCCGAGGACCCGAGGATCATGACCTGAGCCAAAGGCAGCCACTTGACCTACTGAGCCACCCAGGTGCCCCACAATCTTAGAATTTTTTTTAAAAGCTTTTAAATCTTGGGGTACCTAGGTGACTCAGTTGGTTGAGCATCCAACTCTTGGTTTCGGCTGAGGTCATGAGATCAAGCCCTGCATCAGGCTCCACACTCAGTGGGGTGTCTGATTGAGATATT
>CM052883.1:10133630-10226574 GCA_028534135.1 Potos flavus | reverse complement strand
TCCCAGCTGCCGTCTGGGCTACAACTGAGCACCTTCTTCCTTCAGTTCTAATGGGCAAAAAGACAGCAGGGTGCAGAATAACCCCACAGCTCCTCAGGTCTTCCACAGACACGGTAAGAGAGGGGACTATTAGATTACTGGCTTGAGTAAAACAGGTCAAGTCCTAGTCAATAAGGCTGGACCCATCACAAACCCTCACAGACAAGGAAAAAGGGGATTTACAAGTGTATGGTGTCAGCTCCTGCTGCCCCTCCTCACGGAAGGTGACTGGGCTGAGCTGTGCTTTCCTGCCCCCTTTCCTGCCCCACGGGCCCTTCCCGGACCGGGACGTGAGCTTTCTCCTCACTCTATAAGGCCCTGCTGGACACACAGAAGCATTCAAGGTTGTGTCTGGAATGAGCTGAATACATTCAATTACTTAGAAAAGGGAGATGTTAGGAAAAATCTATATTTGGGAAATAGAGACTACCCTAACTCAGCCTTGCCCCTCCATTGTGGTAGGATTACTAGTTAAAATTTAAGCATGGTACAGTTGAAATTCGGTCAGTCCCCAGATGCCAGATAAGCCCATTTCCCAGTGTCCTACCCACCATGGGGCTGATTCATGCCGTTTAGATATAAAAAGAACCTTCCTGTACAAGATCCCACAGCTGCAGCCTTACAAAGCTAAAGTCTGCACTAGAGACATCTGATTTTGGCTTCAGAGCCAATCATAGTGATCATAAAAATGCTTTTTCTTCACTATAAAGGTCTCTATTAGCTCATTAATTCATACTCTGCCTTGTTGCAAAAACATTTAAAATGACTGACACAGGGGCGCCTGGGTGGCTCAGATGGTTAAGCATCTGCCTTCAGCTCAGGTCGTGATCCCAGGGTCCTGGGATCGAGCCCCACATCAGGCTCCCTATTCAATGGGAAGCCTGCTTCTCCCTCTCCCATTCCCCCTGCTTGTGTTCCCTCTCTCACTGTCTCTCTCTCTCTCTCTGTCAAATAAATAAAATCTTTAAAAAAGCATAATAAAATTTAAAAAATGACTAACATAAATATATAAAAAATAAGATAAAAAGTATTTAATAAGCAGATGAAAAAATGTAGATGGTGACAAAACAGTAATATAGGAAAATAAGAAGTAAAGTTTAAGGGCAATAAAAAAAAAATCACCGGGGCACCTGGGTGGCTCAGTCAGTTAAGCGTCTGACTCTTGGTTTTTGCTCAGGTCATGATCTCAGGGTCTTGAGATCAAAACTCTCCCCCACAATAGGGCTCTGTGCTCAGCAAGGAGTCTGCTTGAGATTCTCTCCCACTGGCCATCCCCTGATTTTCTCTCTCTTCCTCTCAAATAAATTTTTTAAAAGATCATTTTGAAAGAGTCTATATATCTGTTAGAATTGGGTCACATGTTTGGATCGAAGCTTTCTTTAACAGTCAACTGAAGAGGGGGCTGGGATCAGTTACATGAATCTTAATGTACATAAAATACAAAGCAGTTCCTCAGAAAAGGCACAATCGTTCGGAGTATGGACAGAAGAAATTTACTTCCAGGGCCCCTCGTAAAGAGAACACCAAGAAAAAAAAAATAGAAAATAGAAAAAAATAGAAATAATTATGATAATAGCTAATAATTAGCACTAACTTATATATAAAACACTATCCTAAGGACTTCAGACATAGTCACTCATTCAGTAACCCTAAGAGGAAAGTATTGCTATTGTCTGCATTTCATTAAGTCCAGATCCATTTCATTACTCATTAATAATGAAACTGAGGAACAGCGCAGTTAAGTAAATTGCCCAAAGCCACACAGCTAGCAAGTTGTGGATTTGGGATTTAAGCCCTGCAGGCTGACTCCAGAGTCAGCCCTCTTTGTTTGTTTTTTTAAGATTTTATTTTTAAGTAATCTCTACATGCAACATGGGGCTCAAACTCGCAACCCTCAGGAGTGGTATGCTCCACCGAATAAGCCAGCCGGGCACCCCAGAATCAGCATGCTTAACCACTACACCCCCCACCGTGCCTGGGGCCGATCCAAAAGCAAATGAGCAATGCCCTCAACAAAGCCCTCACGGCAGACATCACTTTCATAAGGAAGTTTCTCCGATGCCCTTCAGTTAGGCCAAGAGGAAAACACAAAGCTTAGTTGAGGAGCAGCAATTCCACTGATGCCAAAATGACGCAGTACACCCACGTGGGTTTCTGACACACGGACTGATATGTGGGCTATTTAAGAGTCTCTCGAAGACTGGGTGGCCTCAAGTCCTAATCTTCATGAATATCATTCCTTTTCCTCCACAAGACTTAGTACACACTGAGGGGCCGGGCTGGGGGTTGTACCGTGAGGAACAGGTGAAGTAGCGCCCTGGCCTGGGGACAGGTAAGGCACAGCCACAGGCTGGGTGCCACCAGAGCTGGAGGAAGGACAGTTAGCAGCCACCCTACTAACCAAGGCCAGACAGGCTGCCTGAAGAGCAGGTCAGCCTACCTTTGCATGGAGGGGGCTCACGGGAGTACCCTCGGGCAGGGCTCCCTTAAGAAAGCATTTGGCCGGCTCAAACCAAAGGATGAGAAGGCCCTCAAATGCCTGTGCCCTGGGGCAAGTCTCAACAGAGCTAGTCTGGACACTGTCCAAAGATCTTATCATCCCTTGTCAGTCATGACCACAGCAAAACCATGGAATGTTTGGCCTTGAACCACATAACTTCCTGGTATGGCTCCAGGACAGAACGGTTGAAAAGTATAACTCTAGTGGATGTTACTGAAAATGAGCCAGTTATTGTTTGGGGGGAAATGACAAAAATGTTTGAAAAAAGACTTTTGGTTTTAGGATAAGTGATTATAACCTAAATGCTCAACACTTTCTCCAAGTTCAAGTTCAGGACCATAAAAATCATTTCATCAGAATTCACTCATTAACTGAGCACTTAATACAAATCAGACACTGTTCTAGCTGTTGAGGCAGAATGGCAAATAAAACGGACAAAAATCCCAGCCATCGGAAAGCTTATTCTTTATGGTTATGTCATTTGTTAAAATTAAGGAAAACTCTGTGAAGGAAATATAAGACCTCTGTTCCATTTTTGCTATTTTATTATCCAAAATTATTTTAAAATAAAAAGTTTAAAAAAATTTTTTTAAAGAAAGCTTATTCTTATTGTAAGTATGATAAGTAATACTACTAACTACTATTACTATACTTGACTAGCTGTATGTCAGGTGGAGATAAATGTTAGGAAGAAACTATGGCAGGGAATCAGAGAAGGTGTGCCGGGGATGCTACAAGATTATACCAGCGGTCAAAGAAGTCTCACCAAGAAGGGAAATCGGAGCTAGCCCTGCAGCAGGCCAGAGGTGAACCAGGTAATGCCTGGCTTGAGGGTCCAGCAGGAGAGAACAGCAAGGGGAATGAGGAATGAGGAGAGAGTGAGAAGCAAATGTGGGGGAGGGGGGGCAGGAGAAGCAGGGACAGCAGGTGTGTAAGGATGGACCTGGAGGCCACAGGAAGGATTCTGATCTGACTGTGAGTAGAGGAGTGACCATCAGACTTTCCTTTTCAAAGGACCACTGTCTGCTGAGGGAGGGGAGGGTCAAGAGTCAAGGACAGAAGCAGGGAGAGCAGCGGGAGGGAGAGGGTGCGTCCTTCCACCCACAGCACCTTGGCCACATGTACGCACAATCCCATCGTTCTCGGTCTGAGAGTGCAGGCAAGGGCGGTGGGCAGAGAGCACCCGACCCAATGCACAGGAGCACTGCTTCCAAATCCAGTCCCAGCGTGCCGACAAAGCCCCTGGCAGGTTATTACTCCCTTGTGCAACAAAATAAAAAGAAAAACAAGAAGAGTCTATCAAGGATGGGTTACCCCAAGAACGTCAGTGTGAGCTGAGGGAGCAGAAGCCGGCGGCATGGGAGAGATGTTGCCATTACCGGCCCAGCAGTCCCGAGGCTGTCAGGATTATGGATTAGACCTAATGGGGCAGACTCCGTAATGAGCTAGTCCTTCTAATCTCTGAAACCTGTTGTTCTCGAAAGCCTATTCCAAAATACATTAGAGTTTAAAATATTTAATAGTTAATACAGCCCCACTTAAGTTCCAAACCCACACATAAAACTGCCTTCCAAAACGCATCTGATGCTCAAATGATGCTCTTTTCCCTTCCTCCCAAGTGTTCTGAAAGCTAATGCCACATAAGACCCTCTACAAAACGCGTCCTCTCTTGGGTTCCTGCAAGGCCGGGGTGACCTGATCTGATCCCGGCGCGCCTATGGCCCGCCGGCACTCCCTCCCCCTGTCGGATGGCAGCCTGATGACCAGGAACGGAGTCAGGGTTTCCACACACCTCGCCCTCACCATACTGAGTGGCTGCTGGCCAGACTCACACACAGAAACTCCCACGTGTGTTATTCTCACTCGTTTTCACAAAAAGCTGTGATAAGAACAGAAGGGAAAATGGCAAGGCATCCTGCGGGAAGAGAAGACCCATATGCAGCTTCCTCACGAGCCCGGTATTTGTGAGAAGGCCATGGAGAGGCACACCCAGCTGTGACCTGACACCTCCTCGTGCATCGTAAGGGGAGGAAAGAACACACAAGTGTCAGGAAGCTTCCTTGTAGTCTCAAGGGCCTTGGCCCAAAAACATTATAAATAGACTTAAAACAATGAAAGTATAAATATTTTTCTCACACCCATTACAGTTTTCTTTCATGCTTTCTTTAAATTTCTCCCTCAGATGGGAGGACTGACCACAAGCCATTAGTAAGAAAATTTCGCCAAGGAAAAGACGAAGATGTAAAGGAACTGAATAATTTACTGTCACTGGTAGATGGTTCAGTATAGAATACCCTAAATACACACTTTGCCACACATTATTTCTGAGACTCTACCAAGAACACGGAAGCTCATAAAGCTAACTTAGAAAACTAATCTGTAATCAATTACCTTACTCCGGCTTCTCTCCCTGTGTGTACTGAAGCTTTGATGAATGCACGGCACTCTCACACATACAAACAGGCACCTGATAATTAAACTTAAGGCCACTTAATTACCCATTTATACACCCAGGCTAGAGATATATAAGCATCCTGCAGTAAATAAATACATCTGCTTTATAAGTAAAGACGAGTTTATTCTAACACCATCAAAGTACTTGTTAATTAAGCAAGACAGCATTTACCAGACAGGAGGAGATCAATAGTTCTGAATCTTCTTTTGTCCAATGGTATGCTGTATAGTCAAGGGCATTATTCTCTCCTTGCTGTTTGCACATATAAGCACAATTTCTTTCAAAAACGGTGCGGATGCCTTTAAACAGGATGACACTAGTAGTGCAACCCATCCCCAAGGTGTGGATGTTCCGATTTCTAGCAATCTCTACTCCATTTCCACATCATCTTCCTTGGCTCCTCTGAGCAGGCTCCCACTGAACCATCTTCATGACAGGCAGTTGCCGGCACCAGAACAGAAGGGAAGCTCCGAGCTGTTGCACTAGAATCTGCTCCTGCCCAACTGCCTGACCAAAAAAAAAAAAAAAAAAATTCCAGCTCCGAGTGTAACACAGGAGGGGTGGTGCAAAAACCAGATGACACACCTCGAATGCACCAAAATCTTTAAAGATCGTTTTTCCGGTAGATTGCTTCCCTGTTAGCACCGAAGAACAAATAAGCCGAAGATTTACATGTGGTTACTGGAAAACTGCCGGCTCCCGAGATTTGCTTAGGATTGTTCTGAATCTCAGAACCTGCCCAAAATGAAAAAATGGTGCCAGACAGCCACCCTGCTGCAGATGCTGCTGGAAGGCACAAAGAATGTTCATCTGCTGCAAGGAATCACTCTCCCAGAATGCTCAGCCCAGCATCTATATTAGCAAACATCTCTTTCCTTGACCTAAATATGCTGTTTGTTTAATCCTGCATCCGCGAGGAACAGAGAAGCAAAAGCAAAAAAAAGCCCAAAAATGAGAGAAATCACTAAGATGACTGCTGCTATGGAAACATGTATAAGCCCACTTCAAACAACCTTTTGCATGTGTGGGTAACAGCTTGCTGACAGCAAATCACAGGGGAACACAAAATTGCTGTGTCAATCTTGACTTCTGCCCACTTCCACTCTGCCGAGCGAGGGCTAGCAAGTTTGCGCTGCTTAATAGGATTCTCCCATCTCTGGTTCCCAAAGATGCAAATGAGAACATGCATAAAGGGTGACCCGATCAGGCCGGACATACGCCTTCTGAAGCAGGGCTCTAGGACATGATGCTAAACACACACTGAAGTCCCACAGGCAGCAGGGTTATTATTTAGGATGCATAAGTAATCCAGGTCCCTCCACTGCAGAATGAACTCAGTAACACTCTACTACCTCTGTGTGTCTTCGGTGATTGCTAATAGGGAAGCATGTCACTGATAGAACACTAAGTTGACTCTTGCATATTTCCTCCTAAAGAATGAAAAGTAAATTACGTAAAATGACTATGATGAACACAGGAAAACCTCTCCTATCCATAAGATGCACCTAGAAAAAAGTTACTGCTTTTTTAAGATCTGTTTTGAATTCTTCCTTATTTCACAAGGCAACAGATGGTTTTCATTTTGTATCTACAGATTTGAAAGTTAGAGTGAATTATAATGATTGAGTACCTGTGAGTTGCTGACTGGAAACCTGTATAACGTAATAAAAGCAGATCTTTAGAGAATACTATGTAGTCACATATCCCCAAAATTTCTGGTTCTTACGGCTAGTTTACCTATTAGGCCCCATAGATAAGCAAAAACTTAGGCTTCTCCTTTCTCCTGCATTTTTACGCAAGGTTTATCTAACAGCCAAAGAGATCAAAGGAGTAGAGATCCTGGCCACAGGAAAAAAACAGAATAACCATCTGTGGTCTAGAGCATTCAGCTTGCAGACCAGCAACTCTGTTACAACAGGGCTACAGTGTTGTAGACCACACCCAAGTCCTGACATCAGAAAACCCAAGTCTTCATGTGACATCACAATACTGGCAGATCAATAACATGGAAACACAATACTGTAGACTATAAAACACGTAACACATGGGTTAAATTATCTGTCTTGATAATTCCGAATGCCCACCCTCTATCTTAACTTCTGCACTGCAAGGAAAACAACTCAAAAAATAATAGTTCACTGAATATAAAGATAGTACCTAGAAATGTAAGCTTTATTTACTATTGTTACTATTGTTACTATTGTTACCTATTTTAGACATTCTGGGTGCAGAAGCCAGGGAATATCATTTGAGACACAAAAGATTATGTTTGAACTTTACAAAGGATTATAAATGATAACCAAGCAAAATTTGAAGCTGCTAGTACATTCTATTGGAATTACTTTAAAAACTCCCGAGTTAATATTTAAAACAATGGGACACAATGGAACAACTTCCTAACAATCATTCAGAGGAAAAAAGAAACGTTTCCTAGGGACCTACTAATAAGCATTTAAGCAACTTGTATCAATTTTAAATGTTAATCATTAGTGGGCAAAAATTAGTGGGCAAGAAAAACAACAGAAAATATTTAGAGGAAAGGATTCAACAAGGCCAAAAATGAGTTTCATGCTAATAGAAGCATGACAAAATGAATCATTCAAATGTGTATTTGGTTTCACTGACTTTTCTGCATCAGAATGATCTTGGATTAGTCTACAAGGATAATTACCGTGAATTCCATCAGAGGACATGGAGATGGATGGTATCTATTGGCAACCAGGTCAGCCACCTACGGAGTATGTGTTTCAATCTGGAGATCACATTTACTCTCTTATTAAATGTGACCTCTAATTTTCACAATTCCCAAGACTGGATTTCCCTCCTTGACTCCGTCTTGAGCCCCAAGCCCATGTCTTCCTCCCCTGCTAATAAGGGTACCTGACTCTCCTATCACTGCCGCACCCTCAGATGTTCCAAATCAATCATCTTTTAATATGACAAATTGGGATGGTATAGCCACACAATGTCATACTTTTAAGCCATAAAAAGGAATGAAGTAGTGATGCATGCTACAGTATGGATGAACCTGGAAAATGTTATGCAGAATGAAAGAAGCCAGTCACAAAAGACCTCATCTTATATGATTCTATTTAAATGAATGTCCAGAAAATCCACAGAGATAGAAAGTAGATTAGTAGTTGCCAGGGAATGGGGAGTGATTGCCAATGGGCACAAAACTTCTTTTAGGAGTAATAAAAACGTTCAGAAATTGGACAGTGTTTCTAACATATATGCTATCTATACACAGTATATAGTCTGGGAATATACTAAAAACCACTGGATTGACATTTTAAACCGGTGAGTTCCACAGTTTGTAAATAAAGAGCCTCACTGCACTACTGATGTTTTACTACTAACAGCTTTCAGCTCTCCCCTTCTTCTTTCCCCTTCTGTCCCACATCCGGCCAAACTGAAAGGGCATTCCAGGGGCTCCCTCCCTTGGTCCCAGGAGGAAATTCAAACCACTCAGGAACCCTCACCCTGGCCCCACTGCTAACCACCACGGAAACCCCAAACCGGGCTCAGGACGTGCTTGGGAGCTGCCCTGCTCTCCTCAGTGAGTTTCATTACACGAGTAATTAACCTCTTCACACCCTCCTCGTGAGTACGGTGTCATTAGCCTCAACATCCAAAGTAAATTTGGAGTATGAGGGGGCAGGAGGAGGGGCCATCCTGTTTCTGTGGAGTGGCCCCAACAGTGAATTATATCTCAATAACACTGTTTTTAAAAACGGGAGAGGGGAGGAAGATAGCCTCTTACTCTGCCCATTTGTCAAGTTCAAATAAAGTAATAGGTGAGAACTCCACCAAGAAATTGCTATAAACATGTCAGTGACTATTGTTTTATTCTTCGCAAAGGACTTACTGAGTAGCTCAAAACAGCTACCTTGCTTAATGAATTTACAATTGGGACTGCTGCTCTGGCCCGCTTCACGGGAATACACAAACCACAGACCCCGAGAGTGCCTGGGGCTGCCCGCAGGGCGTGCATTTTAATCTAGGAAAGGGGCTCCATGCTGTATGAACCACCAGAAAGCCTGTACCAACAGTACTTTAGGGTAAGACTTGTGCCCCACTCAGGGGTCACAACAAACCTCAGCCATGGGGCCACAGCGACCACAGTAAATAGGTCTCAAGCTTTGACCACCCCCCCAAACTATATCTCTCCAGAGCTGCCATTCCCATTTGCAGCTTTCTCCTTGCCAACTGTTTTTCTGGTTTAAGTATGTTCTAAAGACCAAATTAGTCTGACTAGTGGATTTACTTCATACTCTCTCAGAAAAGCATGCATAAATTAGAATCTGAAGTAACACCTAAAAAAATCTAGAACTACAAACTGCAAGTAATATTCCATCTCAAACACATACAAGTCTTCTACTTAGGTCAGACCTTGGGTCCTACCTTAGGAGGCCAGGAAATAAGTGGAATTCTGTCCATTCTGCAGTGGCTGAAATGAAGATCTCACATAATAATAATAATAATAATACATCGCATTCTATGTAAGCGCCAAAAGGGTATCTTATTTTCATCCCTGACAGTCCATACTACATTTCTCAATGCAGTGAATTCTGCTGAACGAAGAAACCTTATCTAAGTTGGCCTGTCAACTCCTTATTCATTTTATATTCCATCAGTATAATCAAAGGTAAGTAGAGAGTCTAGCACGGGGCCTGGTTCATACCACATGTTCAATAAATGTTGGTCTCCTCCATCTTTCCCCAAATTAAATTTTTGTCTTCCCTGTTATAAAGTGTTAAGATAAAATAAATTCAAACTCCAAATTACTTATATTTGGTTAAAGAAAAAAAAGATTCAAAGAGAAAAATGGGAGTGTTATGGAACAAGAAAAGGGAGTTAAGATAGTTGGTGAAGAAGGAGTGGAGGTTTTAGCAATGACCATTAGAAAAAATTTGTTTGGGGGCGCCTGGGTGGCTCAGTGGATTAAAGCCTCTGCCTTCAGCTCAGGTCATGATCTCAGGGTCCTGAGTTCAAGCCCCGCATCAGGTGCTCTGCTCAGCGGGGAGCCTGCTTCCCCCTCTCCCTCTGTCTGCCTCTCTGCCTACTTGTGATCTCTCTCTCTGTCAAATAAATAAATAAAATCTTTAAAAAAAAATTTGTTTGTCTTAAGTAAGGAAAATTAAGGAAATGTTATTATACACATAAGGATCTTTTTAAAAATAAGGACAAGGTGAACTCTCCTACCACTGTGTATTTCAGGAACACAAACCTCAAAATTTGATTGTGGGAGAGAAGGCAGACGTATAGCATATCTAAATTTATCCATCATTTATTATCCCCACCTCAAAACACTTGGAAATGCCACTACGTTACCTTGAGATACACAGAGATGGCAGATGGGCCTAGAGCACAAGGGCACAGGCAGGAGTTTTAGACACACACACACACATGCCCAGAGAGCTTGACGAAACAAACTAATTTTGCTAAAAGTGTATCTCTAAACTCGTAACTACATAAAATATTTGAGCCAAGTCTGCCGCTAACAGTGGTATTTAAATGTTCTCCAAAACAGAGACACCAAGTTGCACAGGTGTCTCCATGTTGGTGCTAGAATATCAGGGAGGCAAGCGGTCCCCATGCGGCGCTCGGAACACCTGGCATGCACACGGAGGGACAAAGGAGCAGGGAAGCAACCGGACTGGCTGCACGAAACTGAGGGCAGCGGTCTTCCCGAGATGACCAGAGTCTCTCAAAAGAAATCAGAGAATCTTCCTTTTACAGGCAGAAGACTGAGTTGAACAGCTTTTAAAATAAAACGGAACTCCTAAAGGAAGAAAAGCTGGGGTTAAGAAAATGAACTTACTCGCTAGTAGGAATATAAAACGGTGCAGCCACTGTGAAATAGAGTATGGTGATTCCTCCCAAAATTAAATGGAAAATTATTATATGCTGCAGCAATTCCACTTCTGAGTAGATGCCCAAAAGAACTGAAAGCAGAGTTTTGAAGAGGTATTTGTATACCCATGGTCACAGAAGCATTATTCAAACAATCAAGAGGTGGAACTAACCTAAGTGTCCATCAACAAATGAAGAGACAGAATGTGCTATGTACATACAATGGGATATTATTCAGCCTTTGAAAGGAAGGACATCCTGTCACCGGGGCTACCGTATGGATAATAAACTTTGAGGACATTATGCTCAGTGAAATAAGCCAGACACAAAAGAACAAACACTGTATGATTCTACTTAAATGACATAGCTAGAAGAGATAAATTCATGAAGATGGAAAACAAAATGGTGGTTACCAGGGGCTGGGGGGAAGGGGAATGAGGAATTATTATTTAATAGGTACAGTTTCAGTTTGGGATGATGAAAATGGTCTGGAGACGGATGACGGACATGGATGGCGAACCAGGTTGTGAACGTGCTTAATGTCACTGAACTCAATATTTAAAAATAGTTAAAATGGTTAATTTTATGTTATATATATCTTATAGCTATTTTTTAAAAAAAGGGGGAAAAAAACAACATAGTTACTAGACTGCTTTCCTGTGACTTCCAGGAACAAGTGAAATAACAGAAAGCCAGGAGGGTACTTGTCTCCCTTGTCTGACCCTGGCCCACACAAAGGGCAGAAAAGCCCAAGGAAGAGGCTTTATATTTATATTCATTTCCTCGTTCCACTTGGTAATGGAAAACCCCTACAGAAAAACCCTTCCAGCTACGTATTGTCACAGAAACAAGAGAGCGGAGATTCAAATTCCTGACTCCTAGACCTCCCACTTCTCTCATAAAGAACTCCGAAAGGAAAGAACCAACAGAGCTTACAGGGTCTCATTTACCCCTCAGCTCAGGAAGCTGCAAGCTAAGTCAGAACTTCAATTACCATTATGGGAGGTTACGGAACAAAACCGTAGTTTCTGAGGGCGCTCGGTTCTTTGAAGAAAAACCAATAAATCCATAAGCGCTGATCCTGTCAAATATGAGAAGCTGCCCCTATGTGCAAAGATTTAACTCCTCACTGAAAACACGGGCTGGGGACAGGTGCTCAGGGGAGGGAGGCTGATGCTGGTGCAGATCGCCAGGAATGCACTAAGCACCAACAACCAACTGTAGATGAGACACTGAGGGAAAAACAAGGAAGGTGAGCAAACACAATGGCACGAGGAAATCAGAGCTCACAGTGACGTCCTCTTGGCCTCCACCAGCCCCTTCCAAGGAAATTCTACTTTAGGCCAACATCTGAAAAGATCACTTAGCGGCAAGGCATACCGAATTTAAACAACTGAAAAGATACAGCATAAGTGGTGCACAAATGCACTCATGAAACAGTTTCTGGGCTTCAAATATGGAGTTAGAGCTGTTGGAAAGTTGTTCTTGTATGTGAAGAGAAAGACTAAAATTCAGATCCTACACACCTCAATTACTTGTATCTCACATTTTAGCAGCTGAATATTTCAAATCTTTCGCTGTCATTGGGTCAAGATAGAAATACTGCCTCAGACATGAATAAAAAGTTCTTGAGGGTAAAAAGGAAAAATTAAACATAAAATCTGAGTTTGCCATTTTAAAAACTATCTCAATAAAATCAGACTTTCAGTTAGATTAATCAAAAGGTAAATAATAAGAAATAAAGATACTGCAACGGTTAGCTCCCCAAATTATAGGAAGGAAAATACAACTTTTCAAAATATTCCTACAGCTTTCAAAAACCAGAGTAAACAGACTCAAAATAAAATTTTTACTCCTTTGTCCAGACTTCTTGTCAAGTCAGAAGGAACTAGATCTATGTCCCTGCTTACAAGGCTCAGAAAACTCTATTCTTTGAGCCCTTACGAGGTTTTGGTTTTTTTTTAAAGAGACAAAAAAATTTAGGACTTCGTAAGATTCACTTTTATATACAGCCTCTAGTTGGGTTATGGTTTAACCGTAAATGTGTTTTAAAAGAATGTTACTTCAAATAAACATTTCCTGGTGCATAAGCGAATTTCACTCAGAGAAGCGAGAAAATTTTCAGGGAAACTACTGTCCACCTAAGGACTGGACAGATTGAAGATATCGCCATCCCTCCATGCCACCTAGAAACAGGACCCAAAGAAGATATACCAAAGGCCGATAAGCAAATGAAAAGTCATCAGAGAAGCGTAAATCAAAACCATCAGACAGCACTTCGTACCTATGAGGATGGCTAAAACAAAAAACATTATGACAAGTGTTGGTGAGGATGTGGAGAAATTGGATTGCTCATACACTGTTGATGGGAATGTAAAATAGGGAGGCTGCTTGGGAAACCAAGCTGACAATTCCTCAAACGGTTAAATACAGAGTTACCACGTAATCCAACAATTCCACTCCGAGCTACATACCCAAGAGAGTTGAAAATACCATGTCCATACAAAAACTCATACATGAATGTTCTTAACAGTATTATTCATAATAGCCCCAAAGTGGAGGCAACGCAAATGTCCATCAACTGACAAATGGATAAACAAGATGTGGTTTATCCATACAATGGAATATTATTCAGTAATAAAAAGAAACGAAGTACTAATACATGCTACAGTGTGGATGAACCTTAGTGAAAGAAGCCAGGCATGAAGGATCAGATATTATATGATTCTGTTGGTATGAAATGTCCAGAACAGGCAAACCTACAGAGACAGAAAGTATTCAGTGATTGCCTGGGGCTGGGGAATGCGTCAAGTGGAATAGGAGGGTCACAGGATTTCACTGGGGGTTAATAAAAGCCTTCTAAAATTAACTATGGTGATGGATACACAACACTGAATATGCTGAAAAACACAGGATGATATAATTTAAACGGGTGAATTATATGGTTTGCGAATTGTATCTCAATAAGGCTGTTTAAAAAAAACATAGGACGTATCAGGGGCACACCTATAAAAAGCTGAATTTCTCTTGAAATTAACACAGTTATCTTTCCAAAATATATCACTACTCCCAACACAGCGAATTCCCAAAAGTACAGAAGATAATGGTAAGATGATTTCTTCAGCAAGCAAGCTAATTCTGCTTTAAATTTACCGAGCACTTAAGGGAGACCTTTTGTCTGCTCTCTAACTTTGGCTCATTCATTCTGTTGCAAGGTTTGGGTCTGAGGGCTAGGCCACCTATCCCAATTCATTTATTCCAAAAACAAAGAAATTTATTTTATAGATCTTTTCCCACAAAATTTTCATCTCTGCTTTAACCACAAGGCTTTCAAAATCCAAGAAAAAATAGCATGTAGAGAAAAAGTCAGAAGAGGGATGAAAAGAGATAGAACATTAATGGGAGACTCTGAAATTTTATTTAGAGCACAGAATTGGCTCTATTTAGGTCATTCCAGTCACCTGAACTATATAAATTAACATTTTAAATGTAAATTTTAATGTAAAATTTAAAGGAAAACATTGTATAAAGAGTACTGGGCACATCCTTAACAGGGTATGTTACACGGACCGATATCTAACTGTATGCCAGACACTGAGACAGAATTCAGTCATGAGATCTCAATTAACCTTCTAAACAACTCTAAAAGTTAAGTTTTATAAGTGATCTCACAATTGCTACCCCTTGACCCTGTTACAAGTAAACAAGATTTCCATAGAAACCCATCCTCACAGGACCCCTGAAGGGTTGCAACCAACACTGATGTCATGTGCAGTAGGGCTGATAAACCATGGGGGGTTAGAGATAAATACCCCACAAGTTCAAATGCCTTCTTAGACCAATAGCTTTCCAAGCTTTCCCAAAAATATAGGTAACCATACAACATGTATTGCACTATATTATTTTCTGTTCAGCCTCTCTAGTCTATCCTAGCTCATTGGAGGGAAGGGATGAAAGGAAGGGAGGGAGGAAGCCAGACACAGCCCACTAAACTGTTTTCAGGGCCACTATGGCTCATGGCCTACAGTTTGGAAGAAAACCACATGTACCAGTTATTACATACGGTCCATCAGCACTTGGAATTCACCAGTTTCACCACATACTCATTACCTACAAGCAGCCGGCCCACGAGAAGAATGAAATGGCCTACTGAAGAGGGCATTGGTAAAACAACACCTGAAAGGACGGTGTTCTATCTCACATACACAGCATACACTCTCAATCAGCTGTGTCTCCCCAAGTCAGAAGACACTGGTCCACGAATCAAGGGATTGAGTTCGGAGGGAGCCCCCTCTACTGCCCTAGTAACACACTCCATCCCTGCTGGTATGGAGATCCTGGTTTTATTTTTATTATTATTATTATTTTTTTTTTTTTTTTTTTTTTTGGAGATCCTGGTTTTAAAGGGAAGAATGCTTTCATTAAAGGGAGACCACAATGTACAGTGAATCGGAAGATCAGACCGCCACCCGGCCATTTGAAGTCTCCTTAAGCCACTGAACCAAGAAGCAAAAGAGGAGGAGACTCTACCGGACGGTCTAAGAGGAAACTAGGTTGCAGGCTCCAAAGAGTCAGAAATCCAGGGCGGTTCTTCAGGGCATCTCTTAGCAATTCTATCTCTAATAGTTCAAGTTCATGAAAAACCACAGCAGTCAAAAGAAAGGTGGGACCACCGAGAATTCAGACAGTCAGGTGAAGAATTCTAATCACTTGAGATCCTGGGTGGGAACAAAGGAAATATGGAAGCAGTAACAGGAGAAATAGGAGAATAAAGATATAAATATCAACTACTGCCAACCGGGTAGTTAGAGAAGTAAACCCTACAACAGCATTGCATATCTCCCTCTTGCTTGCTGCTTGGGGGTGGGGGGTAACGATTCCTTCTCCTTCTTCTATTATTTTATATAAACACTGTTGCTGAAACTTGACACTACAATTTAGACTTTGGGTAGCATATATTCCTGCAAGATTGCGAATGAATTTAAGAATTAATGAACAAAGTCCAGAAATGGAAATGTGACCTTCCCGCAAAGACAGATACGATGACTAATGAGATGTGACTTCCTGTTTTGAGGACCTGGTGAGAACACCTTCCTCTCACTGAAGGTATGTGTGTTCTGTTAGGCTGAAACATAGTCCTTTTTGTTGTCTGGCGGTTCAGATATGCGGAGGGGGTGGGTCTGCTTGCTGAGCAGTCAAAGGGGTGGGCTGGGCCAGTTATTAAGCTACAGTCTCCCGGCTCCAGCCCTGGCCTTCCACACTCAGCTCCCTGATGCTAGCTGGGAAGACCACATGCTGAAAGCTTTACCAGTTGGCTCCCTCTTGGGCTCACCACCAGGGGGCACCAGAGGGAGACGGCAAAGCTTGGGGAGGAAAGAGAGCTTGCTCCTTTGTCCCTGCTTCCTGGGGCTCTGGTTCCTCAAGTCACCCAGCAACGCTCCTGCACCCTAGCAGGAGCAGTTCCTTCCAAGGTAGCACCTACAACAGGTCAGCTGTTTTCCATGCACTTACAGACCCATCCTCATCACACCTACCCTCAGAAACCATGGCCAGCTGCTCAGAGGTCTTGGTCTCAGAGGTCCCCACTCCTCAGAGGTCTTGGTTTCAGCTCTGTGGGCACCCTCTCCAAGTTCTAAGATTTGTAACACAATCTCATCTCCTGATCTCCCCAGTCCCAGGGCACATGGCTGCTTCCTGCAGCCACTACCTCTATGATACGGTAATGTTCTCATTTTACCTTTTTAATTACTGACTTAACACCCTTTTTTTTTTAAATATTTTATTTATTTATTTATCAGACAAAGAGAGTGAGAGAGAGAGCACAAAGCAGGGGGAGCAGCAGGCAGAGGGAGAAGCAGGCTCCCTGCTGAGCAAGGAGTTGGATTCAGGACTTGATCCCAGGACCCTGGGATCACGAACTGAGCCAAAGGCAGAGGCTTAACCGACTGAGCCACCCAGGCATCCCCCAGCTTAACAACTTTATACTTAATAACAATTCTTTATATCTAACTCTCTCTGTTAAAATAACTGGTACGATTTCTGTTTCCTGGCTGGACCCTAACTATTATACTATGCTAGGGTTTGAACAGTTTTAAAAGACTAGGATCACCAAAGAATGAGAACAGCCAACAACAAGCACATAAAAAGATGCTCAGCATTACTAGGGAAATGCAAATTAAAACTCAATGAGATCCCACTACACATGTAATAGGATGGCTAAAATCTTAAGAATGGCCATACTGAGTATCAGCAAGGCTGTGGAATAATTGGAACCCTAATCCATGGCTGGTAGAGCCACTATGGCAAGCAGTCTAATAGCGCCTAAAAATGTGAAACAAAGAGTTACCACATAACCTAGCAGTTCCACTCCTAAGTATCCACCCAAGAAAAATGAAAGCACATGGTCACACAGAGATGCATCCAAATGTTCCCAGCAACATTACTCACAATAACCAGAAAGTGTAAACAATTCAAATGTCCATCAACTGGTGACTAGAGAAGCAAAATGTGTTTTATCCAGACAACAGAATGGAATACTATTTGGCAATAAAAAGGAAGGAAGCACTGACATACGCTACAGCAGGGATGAACCTCAAAAATAATCAGCCGAGTAAAAGGAGCCAGACGCATAGGCACACATTGTATGATTCCATTTATAACTGTTCAGAAACGGTAAATCTATAGAGACAGAAAGTAGATTAGTAGTTGCCTGGAGCTAGGGATGGGAACTAGAAATGGGCATGAGATTTCTTTTGGGGGTGACAGAAATGTTCTATAATTAGACCATGGTGATGATTGCACAAATGTACAAATTTATTGAAACTTGTTGAACATTTAAAATTTATTTTTTATTCAAATTCAATTAACATATAGTACATTATTAGCTTCAGAGGTAGAGTTCATTGATTCATCAGTCTTATACAACACCCAGTGCTCATTACATCACGTGCCCTCCTTAATGTCCATCACCCAGTGACTCCCTCCCCCCCAGCAACTCTCAGTCTGAACATTTAAAATTTAGACTAAACTTTACGGCATGTAAATTATACCTCAATGAAGCTGTGAAACAAAAGACTAGGGAAAATATTTGAAGAAAATCTAGTGTCATAGGCAAATGAAATAAATCATGATAAGAAACCACAATGCACTGATAAGTAAAATGAAATGTTTGTGTCTAGACACACATATAATGGCATGTGATAAATACAGCATGCCTCAGGACCAAACCATTTCAGCAAACAGAATTATCTTTCTTTCAAATGCTTAAGAAAAGGTCTGGTATACAGCATTAAAGGCACGCCCAGCTTGAGTGAAAGATGGTTTGTTCAAAACTGAACCAATGGGACAGCACCAGCATTCATATCTAGCTAATGTCATTAAAGAGGAAGACACTGTTTTGAAGCTGAGAATATTCTCTCACGTGAATTTTTTTTTTTTTTTTTTTTAAGGAATGCCTCTTAATAGTGATGGTGCCATTGCTAAGGAAGACAGGCTGATGATGCCTCATTACAAAACAGCAAAGACTGACCATAGGCAACCAATAGAACAAAATACTTTAGGTATGTCACTGAAATTATCCTTGAAATCAGATATCATTACAATGTAAAAGTAAGAGATTTTTAAAGATAGAAACACTCCCTCCACCAGACCAAGCATTTAGACAGGCAATAATTCTTCTTAAAATGAATGGCTTAGGGGCGCCTGGGTGGCTCAGTGGGTTAAAGCCTCTGTGTTCGGCTCAGGTCATGATTTCAGGGTCCTGGGATCAAGCCCCGCATCAGGCTCTCTGCTCAGCGGGGAGCCTGCTTCCCCCTCTCTCTCTGCCTGCCTCCCTGCCAACTTGTGATCTCTCTCTCTCTCTCTCTCTCTCTCTGTCAAATAAATAAATAAATAATCTTTAAAAAAATGAATGGCTTAGATTTTGGAACACATTTGTTTATTTCTGAATGTTGTCTATGCTTGCTACAAAGAACTATTCTTTAGCCCAAAGTTCAGGTTATATATATTTTAAGAAGACTCTTCCCCCAAAATCCATCTAGAATATCTCAAAAAGGAATATAATGATAACGTAGATTTTTAAATAAATATATTTTTTCATAATCGATGTTTTTAAAAGTACTTATTACTATAACTTAAAAATATAATATTTGATGCTTTCATTAATTTTTAATAAAAATATTCTCTGCAATAGAATCCCAATTTGCAACATTGTACTTAAGGGAAATACAAGCAGAATTTAACAGACATTGTTTCAAATGTTATCCAGGAACCCATTAAGCCAGAAGAGTGGGCTGCCTCTGTGACTCTCCCATTACAGATGTTAAGACCAAGGCTCAGAGAAGTAAACTAACTTGACCAAAGTCACACAGCCGGTATGTAGAATATGAAACAAAGCTTCCTGACTTCTAAGTCCCTGCTCTTTCCAGCATGTCGCAAACTCCATTAATAGTAATGTTGATGGGTAGGTGGCGCAGTCGGTTAAGCGTCCAGTTCAGGTCATGATCTCAGGTCTGAGATTGAGCCCTGAATCGGGCTCTGCTGTGTGGAGTCTGCTTGATATTGTCTCTCTCCCTCTACCCCTTCCCCACACCACTCCCACACATTGTCTCTCTAAAAAATAATAATAAATTAATAATGTTGATTACATAGAGGAATTAAAAATTATAAGGTATTTACAAATGTAATACTCTGAAAGAGCATGTGATCTTCTAGTGCTTTATTTGGTTATATTCGTTCCTTAAAATAGATCTGGTCCTCTATTTGGGAAAAGCAGGGGCTGGGGTTAGGTCCTTATCATCAGCTGAAAGGGGAGGTATATACTCCAGAGCCAAAGAGCATCCAAGAAGATACTCATAAGCGGCCAGATATCATTTTTATTATCCCAGGACTCCACCAAAACTTCTAAAATAGCAAAGGTGCTTCATGGAAATGGAAAGTCTAATGGACTTGTCTAATGGAAAGTCTCCATTTGAAGGGTCTGCTTCATGTTCTACTCACAACATAAATCCCTCACTTGTATAGAAGGTGATTCCTTCCTTCCTACTGTTCCTGGCAAGAACCACAGTGAATTCAAGAGCTGGTGTCACAGCCACCTGCTTAGGACACACCCCTGATGGGTAGGAGAGATTAGGATCCCCTGACTTCCACAAATGAACAAACTCAAGGCTACTTCTGGGAAGACACGCTTCTTAACTTCATAATAACCAACAACTTGATTACATCTATTATGTAACCAAAGAAATGTCCTGATGATTTAAAATTTCCTGGGAAAAATTAACAATGCGTTTCCTTCTTTTAACCCATCAGAGTCACCAATGTAGGTCACTGGCTGGAGGTCACCCAGAGATCAAGGTATATCCTTATGCTAAGTGGTCTCAGTCCAAGGAAGTTTCTCAGCTTTTAATTCTTACCCAATAAATGGGAAGATGGCCATATATATATTTAATCTGTTATCAGTGCCAATGAAGATACAATGGATATACCAATGTTAAAACTGATTCCAACACCCATCCAACTATATGAACCCTGAAAACTCCTCTATTTGGGAGAAAGAAGACTGCAGCCAAAAGGGGAGATACTATAAAAACATATTAATTTATGTGCTATAAATTAAAGTGAGCTTGGTGTTTTGTTGCTTTTCCATTGAGGATACCAAACCTGTATAATTTTAAAGGAATTAACAGTTGGTTTCAAAATATCACAAACTTTTGTATTAGGCAACCAAGAATGTCAACCTATGTGAAAGTCTTTATTCAGCAGATGTGTATTTAATTTAAAATTAATAGAAATTATGAATGGTGAAATTGTACACTCCCACAGAAACTTCAAAGCTGCCTAAAAGTGAGTTTTCATTTTACTTCATTAAACGTTAATAGCAGATTCCAGTAGTCTAAGATATCATTGGCTTTTAGGAACAAATATGTCAACAACTCTTAAATTTTAGGACATGTGATATTCTAATACATCTGAGCACAGATGACAGATTGAAATATGTATGACAGCTTTTCTATCCATTAGGTAAGAGCTAAGGACTAGGAAACATTTTGATGGTATTTTTTATTTCTTATAGATAGATCATTTAATTCAGCCAGGCCAGCAGTAGAGAAGGTGGAAGATAAATGTTCCATCTTGGCTCTAAACAGAAAATCTGAATATGGAAAGCAGATTAGATTACAAGATCCGGCTGCTCTGGAAGGGACATCAGGACTGATAGTAAAAAATTCTCTAATCACCAATATTGCCCTAAAATAGAACAGGCTGTTTGGGAGGAAATGAAACTCTAGCCCCAGGGTATGCTCACACAGGAGCGGGAATGCCAGTGAATGACAGAAGCATTGTGATGGCAACTGAACTCAAATAACATCAAAGGTCGCTCTGGGTCCTGCGATGCGATGGGCTCTCCACTTTATAGACATTGGCTGTGACTGCAAGTTGAGTCAGGCAGAATGGGAGCTGGCATGTCTTTGGTCACGCCGTTGACCTAAAGGGATGGCAGGGAAGACACCATATACCCAACATCTGTAAGGTGCATCTTATATATCATCACCTAGAACAACAACATTACAAGTGAAGACGCTGAGGCTCAAAGATGATTAAAGATGATCAAAGTCACAGAGTACTGGATATCTAGTCCCTTATCTGCAGATTTGCAGGTTAGACCTCTTTCTATTCTACCACAATGCCTCTCTGTGAGGCCCCCAAAGAACCTCACACATTCCTGACCCACAGAAGTACTAAGTAAAAGAAACATTTATACTTATACAGGAAAAAAAAACAAAAACAAAAACAAAAAACAAATCCACAGATCAAAATGTGTGGCCAACTTCAGGGGTCTACAGCATCGCTCCAAAGTGAAGACCACATCTTTTCTTCCAATTTCAAATCATGAAATATACTCAAACCATGTGCTCCATCTAGTGGATTAATGGAAGATCCTCAGGATGAGGGAAATGCACATTTTTAATACTGCTCAATTCACACAACCCTGAAGAATTCATTCGCAGGAATCAAGGCTGAATTCATCCCAACTGGTTAAAACTGTACTCTAAATCTTCTCCCTCCTCCCCTTCCCCAGTTTTCCCCAACATAAGTCAGTGAGGTAGGTCACTCCCTTGGTAATCAAGGTAAAAGCTCTCAGTGGGCACACACCCAGAAAGTAACCCAGACCTAACTCTGAAGCTCATGGACATTCCACGACCTCTTGATGTTACTGCAGTTACTAACCCTCATCCCTAAGCCGAAGAGCAGACGTTCCTCTCAAAGAAAAGAACAAGATGTGGTAGGAAAAACCCAGACTCAGATGTCAGCCAACATCCCTGGTCCTGCCAAGTTTCTGAATGTTGCGACCTGAAGTAAGTCACCTAAGCTCTGCCTCAGTTCCTCGTCTATAAAATATGGCTAATAATACATCCCTAACCAGGTGCAGTGAGGATGAGGAGAGGTGACCAGCGAGAAGCACCTCAGCTACTTCCTGGAGGACCCGAGCACTAACAAACGCCAGAGACACACGGGTGGATCTAAGTAAGCTCACTCCTCCCATTTATGCGCCCTTTCTCTCCTTTTCTTCACCTCCAAATTTCTATTTTAAAAAGGTAATGAAATGCAAGCAGAGTTGCTGGAAGATATGGAACACATAACAATAATAAGGAACAGTTGAGGAACTACATGCCTAGAAGACAGGTGACACAGGCAGATGCCAGGAGCTGAGGTATAACGAGAAGGCAGGTCTTTGTAAACCATTTTGTGTTTTGATTTCATCCAGCAGTCAATGCGGAGCCACCAGACTATCTTTTCTTGACCCCAATCTGTCACTGTCCCACGCTGCACACCTTGAAGTCAACCCATTTCCTAAAGAATGAAGTAGAGTGCTCTTAGCAAGGTGGGTTTCTGTCTTCTGCCTCAACTTCACAATCTGTATGACAAATTTCAGGTGTGTGCTCACCACAATGTGTTTCAATGCTGAAGATCAAATTCAATGACATCAATTATGAACATTTCTTGTGTTCTAATTCTCAATCTCCCAGTTTTGAGTGAGTGTATTTAATATTAGCAGTAAACACCCTCAGCTCCAATTAAACTATTAACTGTAACCTTACACAAAATGTGAACGAGCACTGTCAGAAGGCTGATTGCCTCCCTCACTCTGGTATCTATCCTCCCCTGTCAATATAATATTAGCAATATTTGTGAGCTTATGACCACTCAGCCAAAGACTGCCTTTCTCAGCCTCTGCTGCAGGGAGCTATGGCTACCTGACCAGGTTCTGGCTAATGGGATAGAGGCAGAAGTGATGCGTACAACATTTTTTTAATATTTTATTTATTTATTTGAGAGAGAAAGAAGGAGAGAGAGAGAGAAGCAGAGAGAGACAGAGAGAAAGAATCTCAAGCAGACTCCCTACTGAGCGCAGAGCCCTACTGGGGCTCAATCTCACGACCCTGAGATCATGACGAGCTGAAATCAAGAGCCGGACGCCTAACCAACTGAGCCACCCAGTGCCCTGTGATGTGCACAACTTGTTAAGTCATGCACTTAAATGGGAAGGAGTATACCATCCCTTAGCATCGCCTCTTCCTGCTAACCCGAATACAGACAAATTAGCAGGAGCTGGAGTACCTATCTAAAGCTACAGGAAGAAAGATCATGTGGAAGTTAGCACAACATCCAAACAGAAAGAGCTTGGGGTCCCAAGGTACAGTCATCAATCAAGACTGGACTGTTTATATTTGTACTATTATATAAAAGAACTTAATTTCTAAACTTTATAAGCCACAGCTTTTTGATCTTTGCTGAAGTTAAATCTTAACTAATACTTAAAACAACTATAAACCTGAAAACATTTAGTCCATTCATTGAATATTTATTGGGGACCTACTAAGTGCCAACCATATTGTAGACACTAGAAATACAACTGATAATAAGATTCAGTTCCTGTCTTCTAAGAGCTCACATTCAGATAGGCTTTTTAAGACTTTGAACTATAGAATTAAAGGAATAAGACAATGTGAATGTACTTAATGCCGCCAAACTATACACTTAAACAATGTACTTTTTTTTTTTTACTTTTTTTTTAAATAAGTAATCTCTGCATCCAATGTGGGATTTGAACTCATGACCCCAAGATCTCATGCTCTAACGACTGAGCCAGCAAGGCACCCACTTAAACACTGTTTAAACAGTAAACTTTGGGATGCCTGGGTGGCTCAGTTGGCTAAGCAGCTGCCTCCGGCTCAGGTCATGATCCCAGGGTCCTGGGATCAAGTCCCACATCGGGCTCCTAGCTCAGCAGGGAGCCTGCTTCTCCCTCTGTCTGCCTCTCACCCTGCTTGTGCATGCTCTCTCTGTCTCTCTCTGACAAATAAATAAAAATCTTTTTAATAAATAAACAGTAAACTTTATAAATAAAAAATAAAATATAATAAAATATAAATATACATAAATATAAAATAAAAATATAAATTAAAGAAGGTTACAAAAAAGAAAATTGCAAAAGAAACAAATTTTAACTCAGTGATTTAAAGTTTTCAACTCGTATATCTGATAAAAAAAAGTTTTATCCAGATATATCTCTCAAAACTCAATAATAAGAAAAAAATTAAAAATAGACAAAAGATACGGACAAACACTTCCCCAAAAAAGATATACAGGGGCACCTGGGTGGCTCAGTCAGTTAAGGGTCTGCCTTTGGCTGAGATCATGATCCCAGGATCCTGGGATCGAGTCCTGCATCGGGCTCCTTGCTCAGCGGGGAGTCTGCTTCTTCATCTCCCTCCCCCCACTCATGCTCTCTCTCACTCACTCACTCTTTCTCTCTTAAATAAGTAAAAATCTTAAAATAATAGATATACAAAAGGCAGTACATGAAAAGATGCTGGACTTTGTTAGCAATCAACAAAAATTATTTTAAAGCTCAATGAGCTACCTATACACACTTACTAGAATGGCGAAGATCAAAGACAGACCTATAGCAAATGTCGACATGGGTGTGGAGGAAAGGAACTCTAATACAAAGAGAGGCTGTTGGAGGAATATAAAATGGTACAACCACCTTAGAAAATATTCTGGCAGTTTCTTAAAAGTAAACATTCGCCAACCATATGACCCAACGGTTCTACAGCTAGGATATTTACCCAAGAGAAATTAAAACATGCATCTGTATAAAAGCTTATACACAAAATTCATGGCAATTTTACCTGTAATAATCAAAGACTGGAAACAACCCAAATGTCCAGTGAACTGACAGATGGATGAATAAATCAGAGTATATCCACATAATCAAATGTTACTCAATAAAAAGGAATGAATTATTGATATATACAACATGTATGAATTACAAAATAATTACGTGAATGAAAGATGCTAGATCAAAAAGGTTTGTAACATATGATTGCATTTTCATAAAACCTAATTTATAGAAACAGAAAGCAGATCTTTGATTATGTAGGGCCAAGGAAGGAACAAGAGGGACGGGTGACAAAAGGACACAAGGAGACTTTTGGGGGTGTGGGTATATTCGTTATCTTGAATGTAGTGATGATGTGACAGATGTCAAAACTTAGCCTATTGTACATTTCAAATATGTGTAGTTTAATGTACATCAATTATCCTCAATAAAGCTATTTAAGGGGGAAAGTCTTTATGGTAACATTTTCACTCAAAGACTCAAAAGGATGCTCTCTTGTTGTTAGCTTCAAACAATCCGATTCAGACTGCTCTAAAGTTACAAAATACCCTGGTATTACTAATTATGAAGCTGAAGAGCTCATGTTATGCCACTTTTAATTCAAAACAAAACTGACTTCTGAGAAAAGAGAAGAACATGCATTTCACACACTCTGTCCTTTGAAAACTAAGAGGATTTCAGTTTTCCCACGTGCCATTTTTGGCTTCTCCCATGGGAAAGCACATTTACACTCAAGCCTGTGCATGTGTATATTCTTCAAAGGCAGATTAAAAAAGGAAAGGATAACTAGTGCCTAGAAATTACTGAGCATTAATAGATGAACCAAAGTTCTCCTAATTCCACCAGGAGAATTGCTCAAACACAATGAAAGACAAACACAATACCTATTGGATATCTTGGAAGCTATATACACTTGGTACATGACAATTATTATTTCACATCATCTTCTGCATGACTTAAAACCTAAAAATAATTTAACTTTTTAATCCACTCAACTTATATCTACTTACTTTCTTAGATTATTTCTAAATAAAAATATGTGCTATTGTATTTGCTTTATCTAGCATGAAGTACTGAAACCTTTCAGTAAACATCTTTTATAGATTAATTTCAATGTATTATTTTAAAAACAACATCTGTTTGGACCACAGATTCAGTAAATAATGTATTATTTAAAAAACATCTGTTTGAGCAGATCTAGTGAATAAAAGATTTTACTTTTTGCAGTTAAAAAATTTATTGTTTTGTAGACATGATAATTATGTTAACAAACTCTCCAATACATAAGACAGGATCTTAAACATCTTAACGCTCCAGCTCACAAAATAAGCCCTGTAATTCATGGGTGTTAAAAGGCCTGTACAATCTAACTTTTAAATGACATTATTGTCAACCATGACTCATGGGAAGAAAAAGAAAATGTTTTTCATTTCTTAACACTTGGGAGTTGCTTTACTTTTAACTACTAAAATAAAATAAAACCCCACTCCAAATGGAACTGTGGGAAAATGTTACAAAGAAGAAACCTTAATAGAAAGTAATACATGTAATACTTTAATTGAATCCTGATAATAATAATAACAAAGCATAGTAGCTAGTCTGCCCAATGATGCCATTGGGTCAGTGTTCTTTTAACAAGCACTATGTTTGGTGGAGAAGTAATTCAATCCCACAGGAGTTTCTGTCTAGCACAGTTTTCTACAAGAAGGGAAGACCAGCCCATTCCCGGAAACATACTCTAAGTGTTTCCTCCTCCATATTCACTCAATTATCAGCACAGCAACATGTTAAGGAGGCTGAGTACCATTATACTTCGACTGCAAATTCCTGCCTGGACTGCCTCATGGGAGTTAGAGTTTTCAGACAATATGGAGAGGGTGCTCAAGTTCCGAGGTGCCCTGGCCTCAGACAGCCCCTGGTGTGAGGAGTTCCAGCCACACATCTTACTGGCACGTAACCCTGAGCAAGTTGCTTAGCCTCTCAAAGGCTTGGTTTTCCCATTTGTTAATGGGGGACAATAACATGACCTCCCTTGGGCATAGTGAGTACTCCATGAACACTCATTATTACTACAGAGTACTTTCTAGAGCACAGTCAGCAGGAGGGATGTCTAAAGTATTGCTGAATCTTGAGGAGAAATTGTTTCTTAGATGGCACTTTCTGGGAAACCAAAGATATCATAGTCAGAAATACATACATTTCAGGAAAAGGTATATATGGTGATTGTGTAAATAAAGTGTTCTGTTTCAAAATTCAACCCAAATATGGTACCATAAATTCAGTGACAGCAGGAAGCATTCATGGACCCCCAGAATTCAAGTAGTCATTCGCCAAACATTTATGGAGAGCTCCTTCTCTGCTCCAGACTCCAGGGAGAGGATATACGGAAGGAAAACTCGCTCCAGCCCTAAAGAAGCCCATGATGACACGAGGTGAGGAGAAAGAGAAGGGCCCAACTCAGAAGGAACCAACCCCTTCCTGTCCCGATGCTCCTCCCAGCCGCCCCCCCCTTCACCCCCAGCCAAGCCATCACTGCAGGAGACAATCTTCCCCAAGTCAGCAGTGTTAACAACAGATGGCTTTACTCCTCTAAGGCTACCTTGAATGGAAACTGGTTTGGGAACCCACACAGACGTCCATCCACAGAGTTGGTTTTCCTGTTTCCAGGCATTCAACTTACACCCAAGGTGGGCCCTGCAGAACCCTCTGCCCACAGGCATCTAAGTGCCATCAGGCAACAGTGTGGGGCTGCTGGGTGGCAGTGGGTGAGGGGCGGGATTAGTTCCCTAGCTGCTGTAACAAAGGATGGCGGACACGATGGCTTACACAACAGAAATTACTGTGTCACAATCCTGGAGGCTGGAAGTCCAAGATCAAGGTGTTAGCAGGGTTGGTTTATTCCAAGGCCTTTCTCATCAGCATGTACGTGGCCGTCTTCTCCCTGCATCATCACACAGTTTTCCTTCTGTGTGTGTCTGTGTCCTGATCTCTTCTTGTAAAGACACCCACCCTATTAGATTACAGCCCACCACAATGCCCTCATTTTGACTTCACTACTTCCTTTAAAGCCCTATGTCCAAGTATAGTCACATTCTGAGGTTCTGGGGCTTAGGACTTCAAAATATGGATTTGGGGTGGTAGTGGAGACACATCTTCGCCCATAACAGGGAGGACTGAGCATCTGCACCCAGGGAATCTTTGAAAGAAGTACAGGGAGGCATGAAGGTTTTTAAGCAGGACATCAGGCAAAAATAAGCCACTTTCTCCCACTCTGCTGGAGAGAATACATACTGGTAAGCAGATGCATTTTCCTCCTGGTTTCTTTATATTCTTCTGTATGTTTCCAATGTTCTCTAATAAGCTAAGAATGAACTTCTTTGATGTCTAAAAAGCATCATCCCCCCAAGTTGGACACCTAGTGCAGGCCAAGAGGTGCCCCAGTACACTTTTTGATCATCAGGATATGGATGGAGAGTATAAGAGGCTGAATGGTATCCCCCAAAACCTACGAAAAAGCGTCTCTGCTGATGTAATGAAGGATATTGAGATGAGATCACTCTTAAGTTACACTGGAAGACCCTAAATCCAATGACAAGTGTCCTGATAAGAGACAGAAGATAAGAGACACAGCACAGACCCAGAGCGGAAGGCCACGTGAAGACAGAGGCAGAGACTTGTTTTAAGCTACCAAACTTGTGATAATTGGTTATGGCAGCCCTAAGAAACAAATACAGAAACCAATATGATTAATATAGGAAAACCTGTGGTTGTAAGAATTTCCTGGTAAGCTTTTAATGGCCTTCTACAATCAGGCACCTTAATTTCTGCTGTAGCCAATAATTCTTTTTTTTTTTTCTAAGACAGCAGAAGAGAAGATTTATTGTACACATGTTACATTTAGCTGCAAATGAAAACAGAATGAGCGCCGAAAGTCATAGGTCCAGGGCAAAGGACCCAAAGGGACTGTTTGGCATGAGCAAGGTGGGTCTCTCAAAGGTTGTCGCCGCAATCATATGGCGCTAGATGTTCTAGAGCCACTGAATCAAGCTCTAGAAAGTAGGCGTGCAGCCCAACAAATGGTACCAGCATCCCCGGCCTCTGGCTTTCCTTACGTCTGCTCTGTGGCTCCACGGGGGCGCAAGCTAGCGGTTTGCTTCGACCTTGGCCCCATCTTTCTTCTTTTACGCTTCAGCCTGTACCTTCGCTGCTTCCTCCGCTTGGCTTTCGTGGCGCAGAGGTTTCCAAGAAAATGGCGCACAGCCCATCATTCTAACAAGTTGCCAAGGTAAGTGTTCTCTCCATTCTACAAATACTCAAGGATGCACCAACAGCAAACTTGCTTGAGCTCATGCAGCAAGATATGGTGGAGAAGCAGTTTGTGTCCCGGACTCCACTAAATGTGGTCTTTTTCCTGGATCGCCATGCCTTCCATCCAAAACATGTCGGTTCTGCACACGGCCCAGCCTCCTCCTCCTCCCGCACATCAGTTACCCACCCCCTCGGCCCTGCCGGGCAGTGATGCTTCCCAGACTTCTAGATCCCCTGTCAAATGAGGAAGGAACCTGGAAGTATTTTTAAACTTTGACTGAAATATGTTAACACCAATGAGTTACTACTCCCCAAGCGCTTACATTTTTAGACATTTTACTTTCAACTGTGGAACAGAAAACTCTGTCACGGTTATATAAATGGACCGAAGACGGCCTCCGTAAGCTGACCCCTAGGTAGGTTATTTCTTCACTGCAGGCTGAGACCGGTGAACTCAAAAGCCCACAAGCACAAAACTCAAATTTTATTCATCCAATTAAATAACACAAATTAAATTTTAAAAAAAAATTTTAAATACCACAAGCAAGCAGAATTTTAGCCATTTAGCCTGCTTTACATATCCCATGAACTTCATCTGCTACTGAAAAGATAGGGCCTTAGAATTCTAAGGCTCTGAGCTGCTAGGCCCTGGGAGCTCTCTGCAGCCGAGCAATGTCACCTAGACACCTGAGCCCTCTCCAGGCCTCCTCCCTCTCTGAAGAGTGGTCCCTTTTCTGTAAGTCTCTGGCTAGTTTTTTACAATCCCTTCCAAGAGCCTTCCGATGAAGTTTGTGTGTTACTGCTTCTCTTGGCTGCACCTTCCCCTAATTCCCTCAAACCTCCTAGAGTCACCTCAACAGGACTTCTAGGCAAAAGGAAGAACCTGGGGAGGAAATCAGCCTGTCTTTGTCTTGCCCTGGAATCAAACTTCCCTTAGAGCTGGCCCTGAGGACAACCCACCCTCAGTACAAGTGCCTGGGGTGTGCGGCCTTGGCGGGGGCTTACACACATCGCTCTGTGTCTACAGACCTCTGAGGGGCCTCCCTCCAGACCCCCCTCCCCTGGCCCCGGCCAATCCTGGACAGGCTCTCTTCTCCCCAAGGAAGGGTCATCTGTCCCGTTTCTGTACAGTTTCATGTCCTGAGATGTCAGCCCCTCTGGCTTTCCATCACTCACGACAAACAACTTGGGCACAAGGGACTCAGAGACCCTACCAGGCATGTGGGGGAGAGAGGGAGAGGCTGCCACAGAGGTACACGAACAGGATACCAGAACAAGATGAAGCCGACAAGCGTAGCTGCGGAGGGCTGTCTCTGTTCCTTACCCACCAGGGGTGAGGAAGGGGAACACAGGGTACCGCAGACGGAACTGGGGGTTCAGGTAGACAGTGGTAATAATGGAGAACCGAATTATCAGAATCATTTTGTCCATATACTCCCTGACACTCAGCTCAAGCCCGCTCCGAAGCCCTCCAAGACTACCCACAGATTTCAGTGTTTGCTCACCCCTGCCCCACCGGCCTCCGTACGTGCCCCTACTACACCCCACACGGCACTGGTGTGACCACCCCTCTACAGAGCAGGGGAGAGTGCATAGGACACTGCCTGGCACCAGAGGCCACTAGTAAATGTTTGCTGAATGCATGAACGTGAGCACTTCCTTATCATCTACATTTAATTACAGTATAACACAATTGTGATTCTTATTTATGTGACAAATTAACTCTACTATAAAGTTATCTATGAACAATAGCTCAGGACGGCTCGGTTAGGGTTTGCTGGTCACAAAGCAAGTTCAACTGCTCCTGCAACATTGCTGAACATTTACAAGTAGAAAGCCAGGGCCAACCCTGATTGTTCACTGCCCCGAGTTTTATTAAACAAATTGACCTTAAACACAGACACTGAAGGCAACTGGCCAGCCCTCCTGCAAATGTTGTTCTGCAATCACTGACTCAAGAAACAAGAACCCTACAGGCAACTCAGTTCATGTTCCCTCCGCAGACAGCAGGATGCCTCGTATACAGCAGGACATCAATAAATGCTTATTGTGAGGTTTCCTGCAGCAACAGATGCTTCCTATAGCTGTGATGTTTCCAGCTCTGGAGAAGACAAACGTCCCTTCACCTGGCTGAGAGCCCCAGAGGACCCACACCACTCAGGACCACCATGTGGTAACAACTGGAAAGGAACAATAGAGCATTATTTACAAATACCAGAATTACTTCCTACTTCCTTATTTAAAAGTAATACAGAATTACTACTCGCTGATCTTTCATGAAAGGGTAAATTACGCCAAAAAAAAAAAAAAAGAAAGAAGAAGAAAAAGAAGAAGAATTTGGAAATCTAAAAGCTTAAGACAAAAAGCAACTGAATTAACTTAAAAGACACCCACTCTGGGCTGCCTTAGAAATCGTTTCCATATTGACTATGGGCTGAAGACAGGAGCCATCATTTCCCTCAAACTATAACATGGTTTTTAAAACCACGGGTGTAAGTAAAACTAAAAGAACTATCACCTGATTATAAACACAGCTGCTTACATCACATACATGCTACTTTATTTCTGCCCTTGTTTTCCAGAGACAGGATTCCAGCCATAAAAATTTCCACCCACCGGCCATTTAGTAGTACCCAGGTAGATACATTCCGCAAGAGATACCTCACTACGTTTATCGGCATTTTTAAAAACATGTCAGGTGTCTGTCACTAAAACAACCAGAAAATATCTAAAGCAGACAGAAAAGACAGGAACTCCTTCTCTGTGACTGACCACGCCCAGACTCACAGAACCAAGCAGGAGCCTGGTGCTCACAGGTTTTGCAAGCCCTATACTCTCAGTAGGAGGATCCTGACCTCTAGGGCCACACACATTACATAACGAAAGGCTCAGCCTCCTCACTCACCCCATCAGCAATTAAGAGAGGAAGTAGTCTGTTGGTTTTGAGGTTTTCAAAAGGAGGAAGGTCTTTACGCCCAGTGTGCTAAACCCCTTTGCTCTACACACTGGAAAACAGCAATTAAAAGGTTGCTCAACTTTCCGGTCTGGTCTTGGCAGCAAACATCCCATAGGACTTACCCAGTTATTAAGAGACGTACCTGACAGGCAAGCTGAGGACCCACGAAGGTGGGGGGGGGGGGGGTCCTAGAGAACCATTCTGAGTCCCTGCTGTGTTAAATACCTTGACTATATTTCATATGCACCCTTGAAACCTGTTTTGTTCAAACTTAGATACAGGTATCTGTCTCTGCCTAAATCCACTACTTACTTTTTTTTATTCTTATATCCAACTTCTGACCCCTAGTTCTCCTAAAGATATGCCCAGAAATATCTCACGCATTCAGTGGTGCTACAAAATGTAACTCTGGATGTTTCTTAAAGGCCCTTCCTCAAGGTTATGCTTCAAGTGAAAATCCACCTTGACATTTCCTCTCCCGTGGGGTAAATATGAAGAGAGAGCTAACGCTGGATGAGTCAAAGCTTAATCTCTTATATCCCCGGTCATTAACAAACAAAATGTCTGTTTAAAATAATGTCAAAGAGCCACTCAAGTCTGTGCCATTCTTGGTGGCTGTTTTGGACTCACATGTGGGGGGGGGGGGGGCAAATAAATAGCACAAACCAGGCCTATTAGTAAACTTTTCTGAATAGCAAAATTTCCCAAGATGATGCACTAGTTCAGGCACTTTCTAGTTGACCCTGGAAGTAAAGTATGGCCTACCAACCCCCCGAAAAGCATATATCCTTGACCTCCACTCAAGTCAGTGATTGCGCCAGACTCCCTGGAAGGGGCAGAAAGCCGCCAGACTGAGAAACACGGGGCTGGATGAATGCCCCTGCCAGCCAAACACTCAGCTTTCAGACGAGCATTTCTGTTTCTGTCAAGGCCCTGGAATTAGACAAGAATTAGGGAATTATTTTTCTACTTTTAAACTTTTTCGGTTGGGTTCTTTTGTTGCATTTTCACTCCTGAAGTACTGCCTGAATGTAATCAAACCAAAAATTAATTATGAATTCCACAGTCACACGTGTTCTCAGAATTAGTGACTCTAAGAAGCACCAGCCTTAAGCAATGGCCTTTCCTGCAAAGTGTCCCTGGACACAAATTCAATAATATTTTGCTCTCCTTCCTCTTCCTCACCTATTTGGAACTCAGTTCCTGCTTTTCTTTCTTTTTTTTTTTTTTAGTTCCTGCTTTTCTGAATAGTATTCCTCAACAGCAGAGCTCCTACTAGGCAAGTGATTGGCTCTGACATAGATTTCCAGCCTGGCAAGGCCCCCAGTCCTGGGACAGCACCAGGGATCACAATGGCAGCAAAGGCATTAACCCAACGCTGATGCTCTCAGTGCCAGTGCTCGGGGATAATTTGTTCCATTGTGCTTCAAGGTTGGGAAGATCTGTGTGTGTATGGTGTTAAAAATGATTCATCATTGTCCATGTCTTGGTTTACTGTTTTGCTTTGTTTTGTTTGTTTTGTTTTGTTTTTCACAATTCAAAGCTCTGGCATGATTTTTACCAAACTGAGTTTTGGAGAAAGAAGCAAATGTGGAGTCAGCCTGTGGGTTTCTCCAAATTCACCCCTCACTCCCACTGCTTAATGTCCACCACTCTGCTACTACTATCTTGGTCCCTACTATGGGGGGAAAAAAAAAGATAAGATGGATTTTTTTAATAATGTGCATTTTGTGTTTAACAAAGTAACATATGCCCAAAACTAAATATACAAGTATAACCAAAGAGCTGGAAATGAAAAGCAAATGTAGCCTGGCTCACCTACTCCACTCCCAGCCCTGCTCCTCAGAGGCAAACCCTTTCCGTGATGTTGGTGCTCCTCCTGGTTGCTCCCTCTGCATCACTGATATATAGAGTTCCTAAATTTAGCTTTTCTGAACATTTTTAATCAACTTTATGCTATGAGAGATGAGGACAGCACATAAACAACACTCCCAACCTCACAATGTCACTACTTCTAGGTCTCCTTAATTCCTTGTTTAAGGCATATACTTCATTCTATCATCCCATCACTGACAGCTTCTCATGACTTCCCACTTTGTAAGGTAAAGAGGTCGGTACCAACAAGCAAAATTCCAGTCACCGAAATTCAGCTCTGCCACTGATATCAGCTGATAAATGAATGAATGAGAGGGAACAGTTAAAAATATGTCTTGGCATTATATGGGCTTCAATCAATCACTCTCTCCTCTGGTTCCGACTGGCAGTGTAATCAATGGCTCTTCTCATTCAATTCTCCCATTACTTAAGGATTTTGGAGGTGACACCCACATGAGAAGCAAAAATTCATCAACAGTAACACTGAGTTCACCTGAATATGTTTACTATACCTCCAAACTTACATACCCTACCCACCCTCTCATTTTCCAACCCCAGAGTTGGAAAGGGGAGATATCAAGTGAGAAAGGCTTCCCATCGGAGCAGGGGTTGGCCCTGAGCTGCAGAAAGCTTGATGTAGCCATGGAGTAATGACATACTAGAAAAAGATAAATTTAATTTGAGGGGGCCGGTTAAAGGCTACTGATGTAACAGATAAATTTTTAAAGGCATGACACATACTACATAGTCAGGTAATGATCCCTAACACATAAAATTGAATTCATTAGGAACTTACTGATCTTTCAAGGGAATCAATGCTGCAGACACTCTCCTAGGTGAACATCACACCCAAAGATACAACCAACAGTTATGGTATAGATGGAAAAAAAATTGTGATCCAATATATGAATATATTTTAAATAACCTATGAAGCCTTCAAAGTTTATAGAAGATATTTAAGTTTCCAAACGTAAGATGACACCTGATTACACGTTGGATCCTGTCTAAAATTTCAAACACTAGATAGCAAGTAAAAACAAACCAAAAACTGAAACACACATGGAATGTGTAGTTTATATATGTCACAATGCAGAAGATAAAACCTCAGTAATGCTTTAATTATAATCTAGTACCTACAGTTCATCCCACATTTCAAGGGCTATAGGAGTAAAGTAAACAAAACAGCTTCATTTGGGGTGATACACCAGCAGAATTATCTGAGAGCAGAAACCTGAATCACTGATAAATAGTATGATCTTGAAAGACTCCCTTATTCTCCTGTCTCCTTCAATCAACAATTCCTAAGCACCCTACGTTCAAAGAAAACAGAAACGGGAATGAGGAAGGCACACCAACAGAGGACCTGACCCAGCTACAAAAGACGGACGTTCGCCATCTCCATACCCTGCAGTTACCTTCCTACTCAAACAAAAATGATCCTAAGCTGCTAAGGACAATCTACAAAGTACATAAGAACCCTCTCAAAAACCAACAAATAAAAACTATGTTTCCAGTTTAGAGATAAAGAACATGCTTCAGTGCTCTAGGGGCTAAAAAAAAAAAAAAAAAAAAAAAAAAAAAAGTAGGAACTCACAATCTGCTTACTGACTTCCCTCATCATACATTTGCCCACAAAAACACAAGAACCACAGGAAATACCTCATAGGAAAGAGGAACGAGCTGGCTTTTTGAAAACGGAGAAGAAATTCAAGGAGCAACAGAAGCCAAATTGATATTCAGCCAAGGTACCATTCCTGTTTAAAGATTCAAAACATCCTTAATAACCATAAGGCATTAGCTCTTGGCATCTCAGCATGGCTGTTTTCTCGCTGGAAATGCTTGAACGCCAGCAGAACTAGGACTAACACAGGGGGTGATGGGCACAAACCCACCAGACCACAGCCCGTGCGGAAACGGAGAGGGCCCTGCAGGTAGAGCAGAGATGCAGCAAACGAATGCGTGCACACCGTCTAGCGCCAGCACCCTCTCCTCCACAGGGACCCCCACCCCTGGCCTACCACCCACGTGCGCACGAAGTAGGAGGGAAGAATCTCATGTTCAACACGCGCCAGCACTCAGCTACGTGACCCCTTGAAGGAGTCATAATCAACATGCAAAATAGTCTATCCTAAGATATTTCCAAGTATCAATTTCTCCATTCACCCTCTTGCCACAATCTCTAAGAAAGAAAGAGCACAGGTTTTATTGTACTTTCTTTTTTACTCAAAAGGCCTTCGCTTTTCATTCTGAAGGCTGTTAAAGAAACTGTATTACTACACCATACTGACAACCACCTGTAATATACTATGTTTAAGAGGCTTCCTAAATTCATGGACGATGTGTCCAAGCTTAAGCCAGGTACTGGATACGCATCATCTTTCATGCCCCCCAGGTTGAAGAATAAAATCAGAGACAGATGAAAGGTGCCCTGGATCATTGCTGATCCGTTCTTGCCAGAAACAACCACCCTGCTCGTGAACTTCCCAAGCTTCCTGCTAACTCAGCTGTCAACCTGAGCCACACGGGGAAGCTCGTAAAGCTGCTCTCCTATTCTGTGCTCTTTCCCTCTTTTACTCCCCGCCTGATTTGGAGGAGAGTTATCTCATAGCAAATTTAGCTAGAAAAATCTCACAGAAAAACTAATCCGCACTACGATATTTGTGAATTAAAATATAATTGCTCCAGGAGACATATACTCAACAAAAGATGACCGTAGGAACACAGGTACTTAACACAAACAAATGAATCAGGAATGGTAGATTTTTCAGGTCTCGGTAACGATTATCTGGTGGGGTGAGGTCTTTCCCATTACTCCTTCAATCCAACCCTTTCCACAACCTTGTTTCTTGGTTGTCTCCAGAAGCCCTGTTCCTAACTAGCCTGAAAATGCCACCGCTGAGCAGCCTCCCTCTTTCCTTCCCCTACATGGATTCCTACTCTTGCCATCACCACCACTCCCTTGCCCTGCCTCCACTGTGTTCACTTTCCTACTATCTTTCTCTATGGAAATCATGGAAGCATTATGTTGATAATAACTTAACCCACACAGATTAAAGGACTTTATTAAATGAAAAAAATAAAAAAATTCGCACACCTATAAAACGTGCAGAAAGAGTTAAGAAGAAAAATTCTGTCACTCATACGTTGTTCAAAACTACAGCAATGGGTTCTATAATTTCCCACAAGTCAAAAAGAGAGGGAAAAAAATCCTAGCAACCCTGATACATATTTCCAAAATAACACATTACGCTTTTAAGAAAAAACTTAGAATATTAATTGATTATTCAAATTCAACTGAATTGAGTGTAATTGCATGAATTTATTTAAATTGTTTTCAAAGATATTCTTTCTATAAGCCACTTGAACCAAGAAAGTCACCTGGTTTTATTTAAGGCCAATGGTAAGAATTTTTCTGAGAAACAGAAACCTCTGTAACTCAGATACGTGTACAAAGGAATAAAGAAATAAAAACAGGGTCCCAGTTTCAGTAACTGCTAGAGGATTCTGCTTCCTGCCAGGGCCCAGGGTTGGGATCAGTTACTGTAATGACGAAACCTCCGACCGTTACCTGGTCCCAGTGATAGATAGCACAAGCTGCAGCCTGCGCCCATCAGATAGCACAGACCCAAAGAGTTATCCAACAAGGACAGTGGAGCACAGGCCCTTCGCATGCACTCTCCCACCTTCCCACTCCCAAGAAAACACCAGGTGGTTTGGGGAACGAGGTTAATTCTGCATTGAAAAAAAAACAACAACAGATGGGGGCTCTGAGAGTTTAAACACCACACCCCAAAGATTATCTGCCCAACACATTAAGCAAGAAAGGGGGAATCACGAAGAAGTCAAAGTCAAAATCTGGGATGAATTTCTATATAGACCAATACCACCTTTTTCCTTTTCCGCCATAAAAGATGTTGCAATGCTTTGCCACATGTAGAAGGATTTGATTTTTCTGGTGGCTTGGTCTGAAATCTAGTTCATTGGGATTATCCAGGTCTATTTATAAACCCAATAGCTGCAAACTTACAAATATAAGTGCTCTCACCTAGAAAAAAGAAGCTTCAGTTCTAGGGTAATTATAATATAGGAATGTCACTCTCCACTCTCTGAGACTCTTAATCTTTCTCTGGGTTACCTTCCAGCCTAGCTGAAAATTTGAGAGACGGTGGATCTACACGGCCCACTACCACCTAGAGCTCTAGGCCAAGATAGTTGAACCCAGAATCTTACTACATCCTAAAAACCAGACACAGACACTGAGCTCACAATAGCAGAAATGATACAAACCATGATGAAGCAGTCTTTACAGAAATGGAGACGCAACACAAACTCACACAAAAACAGTAACGTTCCTAACCGTGACACACCTAAACACTGAGCAACTGAGCTTTTTTTCATTTCCTGGTTTGTTGAGTAGGGTTTGAGGGCACCTAAGAGAGAAGTCACAGGCATGGGATAACATCAAATTACTTTTATTGCTATTATTTTGCCCCAGCATTAAGCACTGTAGTTTGATAAGAACTGTTCCTCTTTTTATCTTTGTGACTTACGTTCTCTCTCCTTTGCTGGGAAAGTGGTACAATGGTACCACTCACAGAACAAGCCCATCAAAGACGCCACCATCTTGAAGTTAAGGGGTGAGGCTGAAGGAGAGAGGAGGGAAAGAGCAAACCCACCCTGCATCTGAGCTTGCCTTTACTATGAGCCCTTTCTAAAACCAATATCCCACAGAGACAACAAAAGGGATGGTCTCAGGATTATACAAACCCTTCTCCATTTACAGTCCCAACGGAGGAGAGAAGTTTCCATTCATCCATTTTACAGACTGAGAAACTAAATCACAGTTATGACTTGCTATTACAAAGTAGGGAGAGAAAGATTCTTATCATTTTTTTTAAAAGCCTCTGCTATGAAAATTTCTCTTTTTTTCTAATAGGGAGAGATGAAGGGCACGGGGAGAGAGAATCTTTTTTTTTTTTAAAGATTTTACTTTTTTGAGAGAGAGAGAGTGGGCAAGAGAGAGAGAGTACAAGCTGGAGGAGAGGGAAGGACAGAGGGAGAAGCAGACTCCCCGCTAAGCAGAGAGCCTGACATGGGGCTCGATCCCAAGACCCCAGAATCATGACCTGAGCCAAAGGCAGACACTCAACTGACTGAGCCACCCAGGCACCCCAGAGAGAGAGAATCTTAAGCAGGTGCCACACCCAGCACCGAGCCCGACATGAGGCTCCATCCCACAACCCTAAAATCATGACCTGAGCTGAAATCATGACCTGAGCTGAAATCAGAAGTCCGATGCTCCACCAACTGAGCCACCCAGGCGTCCCTTTGCTATGAAAATTTCTTGGAAGAATGAATGAATGACTGAATGAATGGCCCATTACTCCATACCTGGGAGTTCAGTGACTTACCTGATTATGTTTCACTTACACAGAAAACATATCAAGAGTTAGAAGAGGAGCTGCCAGTTCTAGGCACACCCAAAGGACTAGAAAGCCAGGACTCGAACAGATACCTATACACTCATGTTCACTGCGGCATTATTCACAAGAGCCAAAAGGCTGAACAACCCAAGAGACCACTGACAAATGAATGGGGGGAAAGTGTGGTATACCAGCCATTAAAAAGAATGAAATTTGGATACATGCTACAATATGAATGAACCTTAAAAACATTGTGCGTAAATGACAGAAGTCAGCAACCAAAAGACATATATGTATGATTCCATTTATTAGGAACTACCTAGAATGGGTAGATTCAAAAATACAGAAAGTAAAACAGGAGTTATTGGGGCGGGGAGAGAGGAAAGGGAGCTTACTATTTAATGGGTATAAAGTTTCTGTCTGGAGTAATGAAAAATTGTAAAAATGGATAGTAATAATGGTTGCACAATATAATGGCTATAATTAATACCACTGAAGTGTTCACTTAAGGGGCGCCTGGGTGGCTCAGTGGGTTAAAGCCTCTGCCTTCGGCTCAGGTCATGATCTCAGAGTCCTGGGATCGAGCCCCGCATCGGGCTCTCTGCTCAGCAGGGAGCCTGCTTCCCCCTCTCTCTCTGTCTGCCTCTCTGCCTACTTGTGATCTCTCTCTTTCTGTCAAATAAATAAATAAAATCTTTAAAAAAAAGTGTACACTTAAAAACTGTTTAAATATCCTCGAAAAATTAAAAACAGAACTACTACAGGATCCAGCAATTCTACTTCTGTGTATATACCCAAAAGAACTGAAAGCAGGGACTTGAAAATATATTTGTACATCCAATGTCCACAGCGGCACTATTTACAAGAGCCAAATGCCAAAAGAAGCAACCCAAGTGTCTGACAGATGAATAAAGAAACGAAATGTAGTATATACATTTACTGGAATATTACTCAGCCTGAAAAAGGAAGGAAGGAAATTCTGGCACCTCCTACAACATGGATGGACTCTGAAGACGTTACGCTGAATAGGCCAGACGCGAAGGGACAAATACTGCATGATTTCACCTGTGTGAGGGACCTACAAAAGCCTAATTTATGGAGACAGAAAGTACAACAGTAGTTGCCCTGGGTTGGGAAGAATGGTGAGTTATTGTTTAACGGGTACAGAGGGTCAGTTTTGCAGGATGAAAGAGTTCTGTGGATGGATGGTGGTGACAGTGTCCAATAATGTGAACAGACTCGAGGTCGCTGAATTGTATACTTCAACATGGCTAAGACAGTAAATGGTATAGTTTGTGTATCTTACCACAATTTTAAAAAATTTCTAAAAATGTCCAAAACAGTAAATTTGGTGTTACATATATTTTACCACAATTTTTAAAAATTAATATCAAAAACTATTGAGTTGTACACTTTAAATAGGTGAACTGCATGGCATGTGAATTATACATCAATAAAGCTGTGAAAGAAAAACAAATGGAGGAGAGAGAGCCAGCACCTCCGGCTACCTGCAAGCTGTCGCCCCCGCTGCAAAGCCAGCTGTCCCCCTCACCCAATTCCAGGTACCTCACCTTCCTCCCTATTCCTGACCCCAGGCCACACAGAGCAAGGGAGAAAAGAAGCATCACGACATTCCTTCCACAATCTCTCCACCTATTTTTACAGCCTGGCACAGAGGAAGCACGAGAAATGACTTATGGAATGAGTGAGTGGGCAAAACTGAACTTGATGAATATGGTAATCACACTCGATAAGTTACTAGGTTCTCACCAGGACTGCCCTGGGAGTTCCAAAGGATACACCATTAAATACTGCTCAATGTAAGTACACAAACACGAGACAGAGTAAAAGAAGGCCTGAAAGTACATAGAATTTCGGAATAGGGAAGAAATCTTATCTAGTTTCTACTTTTTCCATGTGCTTTTAGGAAGATGATCAATAACAATCTGCCCTGGGGCGCCTGGGTGGCTCAGTGGGTTAAGCCTCTGCCTTCGGCTCAGGTCATGATCTCAGGGTCCTGGGATCGAGCCCCACATCAGGCTCTCTGCTTGGCAGGGAACCTGCTTCCCCTCTCCCTCTGCCTGTCTCTCTGCCTACTTGTGATCTCTCTCTCTGCCAAATAAATAAATAAAATCTTAAATAATAATAATAATAATAATAATAATCTGCCCTAACATCAATGACCAGAGTATCTGGGTAAAGAGTATGGAACTTTCTGGTTCTATTCTTGCCTCTGTGTGTAAGCTTGAAACTCAATAAAAGCTCCAGAAACAGAATAGGAAAAAATTATTAATTTGCCCTCTCTGTGGGGGTAGGAGTCCTTCCACTGAAGATCAACATTAAAGGAGCTTTCTAGAAACTTCCAACAGCAAAATCTGTGTCCCCATGTAGAAAGAAGCAGGAAAACTGGGCTCCCTGTGAGGAATCCGAACGAAGAGGAAACTCGGTATGGCTAGGAGATGGAATGTTTGTTTGGGCTGGGGATGCTCCCGTGACGGAGGAAGGCGGCTGCAGGCCATCCTACCCTGTGGAGAGAGCTAGCTGGGGCTTCTCAGTGCAGTTAGATAAATGCCAGGGATACAAGAAGCCTGGAAAGCACTCCGTCAGCTGCGGCCAGTAGAAACAGGGTAGAGCAGGAAAAGCAGCACAAGGAATTTGGATTTGGGTTTTACGGGAAGACTATACGCAATTATAGGTAACATAAATAATGTGATTAATTACAGTGATTATCACTATGCACACAGTCCTTAGCTTTTCTCCAGGCTTCCAACAGGACTGCCTAGTAAAAAGCCTATACGGCCTCTGTCCAGCATTAAATTAAGACAGATAGCACATACATACAGCTCGTAATAGCACTAGAAGTTTGCAGAGATTAGACCCAGGATCTAAAGCCTACTGTAAATTCCTAGCCCAAGGCATCTGGGCTTTTTCCGAAATAAGCCAAACTTTCCAAAAGCACTGTCAGAAGCAAATATCAGGATATAAGCAAATATCAACACTAGCATCACAGGGACATGGAATTTTAGCAAAGCGCTTTTGTAGCTGCATGGAACAGAACGTAGTCTGGTTATTGTATTCTGTACCAAACGCTTTGAAGATGACAAATTTAAATTCCAGAAGGCCTTCTTCCCTTTAGTGAACACAGTATCTCCCTGAAAGTAGTTTTTTGGGGTTTTTTTTCCTGATAAAGTTAATATTAAATATATTTTGGGGTAACTTCTAGAATATACATGTAAAAAATACTTCTGAAAATGCAATTGTGAGATCTGTTTCTCCACACACACTAACAACAAGCAGCCCAGCTTCCCTGGACAGCCAATTACTACATTTTTGGCATTGTTTTGGCACACAAATGGTGCCAATGAAGTTGTTTCTGAGCTTGTCTTTTAAAACAATAAATCTTAAGGGAAAACATCATCAAGGCAAGATTTAACTACTACATATTTAGAAGTATTCTAAAGATATCTTAATATCCTTATAAAAGATAACGAATATTATTTTGTACATTATTAACTCTGGGGGAGAAAAAGATGTTCTGTCAATAATGATTCAACTAGGTGTGGCTCAGGCTTTGAATGAATAAAACCAGCTCCTAGTGGCCCAGAACAAAGAAATGAGCAATCCAAATGTTATTTCTGAATGGGTTTCTGTTTTGGGGCAACAAACTTGCCTCTCTGATTCTGTTTTTCTAAGTTAAAATAAACTTCACTGAGTCAAGGCTGAAAGGCCGCCCAGGCGCATTCCGCTCCGGGACCCAGAAGCAATCCCTTGCTCTGACAAAAGAGGGTGGCCAGGTACAGCATGGGGCTCCCAAAAGCCATATTCCTAAAATGACCCATAGCCCTGGCCTCACTGGAGGACTCTAAGGTAAACATCAGACCCAATCCAGATCCCCACCCCGGGGGTTTTAGAGCTGGGGCTAAGAGAAGGACCAGTCTCTTGCCAGGTAGCTATACTCGCAGAATGCCATTTCCCACCACGGAATGCTATTTCCCACTCACAGAATGGTATTTCCCACCACTCTCAAAATTGGGAGTGAGGGAGTGAGCATGCATATGTGCATATGTATATACATACAGACATAATAAAAATTAAAAAAAAAAAAAAAAAGCTCAATCTCCAGGTAGAGGAGGACCCAAAAACTCAAGGAGAGCAGAGGTAAAGGCGAGATTCTTGAAGGCTAGGCAACCCCTCAATACACGCAGCTGCAACCCTGCCCTTGAGCTCTGGGGGACACCCCGCACCCTTACAATACATTCCCCCTTTTTACCTAAACTACTTGAATTGAGTTTCTGTCACTTGCAACTCACACTCCAAATCAATACACAGAATTTCTAGCATTCACACCAAAGAAGTGGTCTCAAAATACGAGGAGTCGATGGGGAACCTAGGGGGCTCAGCTGGTTAAACGTCGGACTCCTGACTTCGGCTCAGGGCATGACCTCGGGAGTCCATGAGATCGAGCCCTGCATCTCAGGCTCCCCGCTCAGCGGGAAGTCTGCTTGGGATTCTCTCTCTCTCCCTGTCTCTCTGCCCCACCCCACCCCTTAAAAAAAAAATATATATATATATATATATACACACACACACACACACACACACACACACACACACACCTATATGAGGAGTTAACACACTGGTTCTGAAATCTTGCAACACAAAATAGATAACAAGGAAAAGAAAAAAACATGATATTTTTAAATCCTAATTTTTAAACAGGCAGGTAGGGGAAAGTCCTGGCTGAGCTGGATAAGGGCTTTCATTTCACCTCAGATTTCTTTACTAGGCTACTGACTCACAGTCAATTTTGCATTTAGAGGACTTCCACATCTTGCTGGTTGCTCAATATTCCCCCAAATAAAACAATAATAGTTATTTGAACACCTAAATGTGTCCATAACACTAATACGCTGCCTTTAGTAAAGAAAAAGCAAACACGACTTCTAAAGGTTAAAAGTGCAAATTGTAAATTCAAAAGTGGAACAGCTTCAAAGCTCTTTGAAACAATAACTAAACCCTCCTTAAAGTGCAGTGGTTTCAAAAGCACAGATAAGCGGGCCGGGAGCTGCACGCTGGCTGACAACACACTCACAGATCGGCAGGCGCTCTACTTAGACAGTAAACTAACTGACACGCATTTAACTGAGTTTGAAGATAGTATCATCACACTGATTTTTCTTACACTGATAGTACACAGTAATTTATTACACTGAAAACTGCTGAGACCAGATTTACAACTCCAAGAACTGTGTAACTTATTAGATGATATTTCTTTTTTTTTTTTTAAAGATTTTATTTATTTATTTGACAGAGAGAGAGACAGCGAGAGAGGAAACACAAGCAGGGGGAGTGGGAGAGGGAGAAGCAGGCTTCCCGCCAAGCAGGGAGCCCGATGTGGGACTCAATCCCAGGATCCTGGGATCATGATCTGAGCTGAAGGCAGATGCTTAACGACTGCGCCACCCAGGCGCCCTAGACGATATTTCAAAAGGCAAAAGAATGTGCCAAAATCTGGGGTGGGGGTGGCTATCATTTCCAAGTATTTACTTATCATCTCTCTTAAAACTGTATCATGCTCTGCAAACCAAGAAAAATATGAAAGGCTCCAATTTCAAAAATCTGTCCATACCGATTCAGACCTACGGAGGTACTTGGTATCTTTACAGAGGTGCACTGCAGGCCACGGAGCAGAGCACAGGGCTCTGCTAAGCCAAGTGGAGAACCAGATAAGATATCTGCTCGCATCAACAGTGCCAGGACTCCCAGCCCTGACCCCGCGTCTCGCCTCCCCCCTCCAGCTCCACTGGTCCTGCAGGCCCAGGCCATTCACAGAGGGTGCCCCACACGCTCCGACCCAGCTCTGCCCCATGGAGGCTCTGGCAGCACTCAGTGTGCTTCAGCAGGGCCAGAATGGGGAAGAGCCAAGGGAGTATGCAGGGTGGCAGCTCAAGGGGCTCCATCCCGGGAGGACCATGGGCCCCGTGTCACAGCCCCACGCCGGCCCTGCTCTGGAGACATGACCCCACCATCCACAGCCTTTACCGAAGGCCACCTTGTTGGTAAACCCAAAGCACACTTTGCATCTCTGACCTTCCCTCTCAGAAGCTTATACACCACAGGACACCTCCCCACTTTGAAACACTCTTCCCTTGGCTTCCCTGACAGCCCCCGGCCTCTTGGATGCCTCTTACCGCTCTGGTCTGGAAGAGGAAGGTCTCCTCTTCCACTACTGGGGCCTGTAAATAACGACGGGGGTCACTTCTCATCGCTGCCACACCGTCTCTCTAGGGAATCCCAGCCACTCTTCCAGTTTTCAAGCACGTCCAAAGAAGCCTCAAATGTTAGGTAGGTCCACCATGATCAAAGATTCTGACTCAATCTGTCTTGAATTGAAGCCTGAATTGAATTGCACTTTTAACAAGAACCCTGACTATTTGGATTTCTGAGCTCTGTGTTGGCTATATACTTGACATCTCCACGTGCCTGGTCCAGGGACATCTCAGCGGGTCAGGCTGTAAGCATACTGAGGTCACCCTTCCTGCCCACCCTGCTCTCCCCTCCTCCACCCACAGCTTCACTTGGGCATACAGGCATCATCCTCAATTCCTCATCTCATCAATCACCAAACCCCACTGTGCTTTGTATTTTGAACCTCCTATCGTTCCCACTGCCATTTCCATAGTTTAAACCACCAGTCTCTCACATATATGATTCTAACAGCCTCCCAATGGGATCCCTGCCTCTGGTCTCGCCCTTTTTAGGCCACTTTCCCTATCTTACCCACATCTTCCAAAAACATCTTCCAGAATCATCTTCCAAAAACATAGATCCAACCATGTCCACCACCTTATTTAAAATCCTTTAGGGACTCCCAACCAACCTCAGGATAACATTCACACTTTTTTTTAATGCTATACTGAGATATAATTCACATACCACAAAATTCCTTTAACGCATACAATTCAGTGATGCTAATATATCCAGAGTTGTGCAACCACTGCAACAATCTAATCTTTATTCCAAAAAGCCATTAGCAGTCACTCTCCTTTCCCCCTCTCCCCAGCCCCTAGTAACCACTATTTTCTGTCCCTGTGGATTCTGGACATTTCCAAAAAATGGAATGTGTCTTCCGCGTCTGTCTTCTTCCACTTAGCAGGTTTTCAAGGTGCATCCATGTTGAGGGGACGTATCAGTACTTCACTTCTTTTTATGGTGAAAGAACATTCCATTGTTGAATATACTACATTTTCTGTATTATTCATCAGTTACGGACATTTGGGTTCTCTAGTTTGGGGCCATTATCCATCACACCACTATGAACATCCATTGTGATATCTCATTTTATGTGTCAAATTGACTAGATGACTGGAGGGCCCGGATATTTGGCTAAATATTATGTCTGGGTGTGTCTGAGAGTGTTTCTGGGTAAAATTAGCAGCTGAATCAGTGGAGTCAATAAAGCAGTTCACCCTCCCCGATGTGGGGGGTCATCATCCAATTCGCTAAAGGCCTGAATAAGATAAAAAGGCAAAGGAAGGAAGAATTTGTTCCTTCCTGCCTGATTTCTTAAGCTGGGACATCAATCTTCCTCTGACTTCAGTTCTCCTGGTTCTCAGGTCTTCAGAGGAAGACTGGAATCTACACTGTTGGCTCCCATGGTTCTCAGGCCTTTGGACTTGGACTGAATTACACCACTGGCTTTCCTGGGTCTCCAGTCTACAAATGGCAAAATGTGAGACTCTTCAGCCTTTACAATTATGAGACAATTCCTTATAATAAATCTCTATAAATAAATGCCCTTTGGGGGGTGCCTGGGTGGCTCAGTCAGTTAAGCATCTGCCTTCGGCTCAGCTCATGATCTCAAGGTCCTGGAATCAAGTACCACATCGGGCTCCCTGCTCCGGGGGCAGCCTGCTTCTCCCTCTCCCTCTGCTGCTCCCCCTGCCTGTGCTTGTTCTCTCTCTGTCAAATAAATAAAGTCTTAAAAAAAAAAATCTCGGGGCGCCTGGGTGGCTCAGTGGGTTAAAGCCTCTGCCTTCGGCTCAGGTCATGATCTCAGGGTCCTGGGATCGAGCCCCGCATCGGGCTCTCCGCTCAGCGGGGAGCCTGCTTCCCCCTCTCTCTCTGCCTGCCTCTCTGCCTACTTGTGATCTTTCTCTCTGTCAAATAAATAAATAAAATCTTTAAAAAAAAAAAAAATTTCCTTTGGTTTTGCTTCTCTGGACAATTCTGAGCAATACATCCATGTAAAAATTTTTGTGTGGACATATGTTCTCAATTCTCTTAGCTATATACCTAGAAGTGGAATGGCTGGGTCACAGAGTAACTCTATATTTAGCATTTTGAAGACCTGCCAAAAAGATCTTAAAAAAAAAAAAAGCACAAACACTTTTCCAAAATGACTGCACCATTTTACATTCCCACCAGCAATGTATAAGGACTCAAATCTCTCCACATCCTCCCCATCATGACAACAACAGAGAAGTCTTATTGCCTGTCTTCATGTTTTAGCCGTCCTAGTGTGTGTGAAGTGGTATCTCACTGTGGCTTTAAATTACATTTCCTTGAGCTGATTTCTACTGTTGATCAGATCCATTTGTATATTTCCTTTAAGGAAATGTTTGATTCTGCTCATTTCGTAACTAAGTTGTCTTTTGAGCTGTAAGAGTTCTTTATACATTCTAGATGCCAGTCCCTTATCAGATGTAGGACTTGAAAATCTTTTCTCTCATTCTATGTGTTATCTTTCCACTTTCTTCATTGTGTCCTCTGAAACACAAAAGTTTTCATTTTCATAATATCCAATTTATCTATTTTTTTTCTTTTGTTGCTTGTGCTTTTCATGTCATATACAAGAAATTAATACCTAATCCAGTCATGAAGATTTATAACCTATGTTCTTTTTCAAAGAGTTTTGTAGTTTTGGGTCTTACATTTAAGTCTACAATCAATTATAGGTTAGTTTTTATGGCATGATATAAAGACCCAACTTCATTATTTTGCATTCAGATATCCAGTTGTCCCAACAGTATATGTTGAAAAGACTATTCTATCTCTTTTGAACGGTCTTGGCACTCTTTTTGAAAAATGAATGGACTATAAATGTATGAATTTATTTCTGGACTCTCAATCCTAGCCCACTGATATATATTATGCCAGTACCACACTACTTTGATTACTGTAGCTCTATCAGAAGTTTTAAAAGCAGCAAATGTAAGTCCTCCAACTTTGTGCTTCTTTTTTTAAGATTATTTTCACTATTCTGGGTTCCCTGCATTTCCATATGAATTTTAGGATCAGCTTGTCAATATCTACAATTAAGAGTGCTAGGATTTTGGCAGAAATTGTGTCAAATCTGTAGACAGATTTGGGAACTAGTGCCATCTTAACAATGTTAAGTCTCCCAACCCATGAACACTGGATGTCTTTACATTTATCTAGTATTGTTTCTTTTAACAATTTTTTTGGTAGACAAACCTTACAATTTTTTTGTTAAATTTGTTTCTAAGCATTTATTCTTTTTCATGCTACTATAAAATGGAATTGTCTTAATTTCATTTTTTATTTGTTCACTGCTAGTGTAGACAAACACAACTGATTTTTTTTTATATTGATTTTATGTCCTGAATCTTTGCTGAACCCCTGAGTTCACACATGCCCTAGAAGGCCCTTTGTGTTGGGCCCCAGATTATCTCTTCAGAGCTCTCCCTCATCACCCTCATCTGAGACTATAAGGCTTTGGTCATTTTGGCCAGCTTTTAGTTCCTGAATGAGTCCATGCTTTTTCTTGCCTCCAGGCCTTTGCACACACAATTCCCTAATTGGGGAATAAAATATCTCCCTTTAACTGGCTCATTTCTTCTTATCCAGACGTCACTCCGTCTGGTCCAGAACAGAGGCCTCTCCCAGATCACCACAGGACATCCCACATGTCTCTTTCCAGAGTTCTTTTCCCACTACGTTGGAACTGTCTAATTACTATTCATGTCCTGATCAGATTGGAAGGTCTGTGAGATCAAGGGCTGTGTCTGTCCAATTTATAATTCTTTCCAAGTTCTAGCCCAGTGGCTACTATGTAACAGTACTCAATGAATATCTGTTCTACAATTTACCAAAATCAACAGATTATCTAGTCTAAGCCTCTACACCTTCCATTTTTACCTGTTAATCCTGTATTACTCATAATAAAATGGCTAGTAGATTTGATGGTAAATATGTTTTCACAGATAAAAAAAGCCCAAGACATCTTAATCCCATGCCTTATAAGGATTTCTGGCACTATCTTTATAAGCTAAAATGGACTAAAAGTATGACCTACTGACAACTGCTCTATAAATGTTTACTGAGATAAAGAAAGAAGCTTCATTCCACAGAACACCTAAGCATTTGTCAACATGACAAGACATGGAGGGAATGGGAAGGTCAAGAAGACAATGAAAAACACTGTACATGTCCTCTCCCCAACCCCCCAAAAAACTTATTGTATTCTTCTACATCTTCTCTTTATCTTTCTTACAATCAGGTTTCTCAAAGATATCCTCTCTCCTTCTTCCCCCCACCACTCACTCGCTGATATATATCTGTCTCTCTTCAGAGATCCTTCTTGCCCAGAACTCCTTCTCTTTGACTGACAAAATATGAAATGCACGGAGTTGACCAGCTTCTCAACTGGTCATTACACAGTTTTCTAGCTCCAAACAAACTTGGAATGGTCAGGTCTAAACCCATGGCAGAGGAGCAGGCCAGCCCCAAAGGGAAGAAGTCACTGCTGAACGTGTGGCATGCAGGCAAGACAGCTCCCATGGAGGGTTTCCAGGAAGATCTTCCCTGACCATGTCCCCACCCTCACAGCTCCCAGAAAACCTTGGTCTTCTCTCCTTCGCCACACTGCTCTAATTTTCCATTTCCAAGTCTTTCCAGCCCATTCCTATACCATTCGGTCGCCCATAGGTGTTCTCTAATTTTCCTATAATAAACATGTACTGCTCTTAGACTAAGAGACAGGTTAGTTCTTTTTAAAAAGAACCAACGAATGATTTCCTAACACCTTCTTATAAATCTAATTCATCAAGAATTTGCCATTTTTAAGTGATTTTTAAATCTAAAAATAAATAAAACTTGGATAGAGTTTACATTTACTTTTACAGTTCATTGCTCCCTTCCAGGGAAACTTCGAATGACCTCATGAGAACAAAAAAAAACCAAAAACTGTTTCATTTTTCTAATCAGTCATGTGCTATAGATCTCTAAATCTGACAAGTTTTTAAATCACAAAGCATACACTTACAGCCTTCTTATTAAGCATCATAAATAAAAAGAAAACCATTTGACTTGGCACGCAGCGTGACTGATTTCCTTCCCATCTCCTCATATTCCTTAAAGACACGGAAAGAATGAGGTGCATTTGTCTGCATTCACTCCCCTAAGCCTTCTCCAACAGGATATCTCCATCCGCTGCTTGCTTTTTGTTCACTGCTAGTAACAGGAAAACTCACTTTCCTGCTTTCTCAATACCAAATGGGTTAGTTCTGGGGGAGGGGGTGACATCCCCTCAGAATCCACCCCAAGGCTACACAGAAGGCAAGAGAAACAAAAGCTGGTTCATTCTTTCCCCAAATATTCCATTGGCAGGCAGCCGAGGACCACGCCAGTTCAGTGGTTTAATATCCTGTCGCTTCCAGCAAACGGAAAAGATAGAAAGAATTAAAAAGTTGCCAGCCCAGGATCCCAAAATCTGCTTTGCTGGTGTTAATATGTGCTGGGCATCCACCATGACACCACCTTTCACAGAAAGGGAACACACTGCCACTGTCAGATAAGCCACTGCACTAGGCAAAGGCCTATGGAAAGGTACATGGCTTAGAAAACAAGGGGTCCAGGAAAACTACCTACAGAAGGAATTGTTCTTCATGTTAGAAGAATTTTAAAGAAAGGTTCAGTAACATTAGAGAAGAATCAACAGGAAGGCCTGTGCAATATGTCTATCTAGGCAGAGTCAAGGTAGGAGAGAACAGAGACAAAGGGTGAAAAGCAAACTTAGAGCACACCAAAGATGAGATTACCCTAATCACATCCTATGAGCCAAAGACTTGACCCCACTGGTGATGGTCCAACAGCCCCTACTCACGCTGCAGGAAACCCCTGCCCAGCGTGGCGACATGCGCATTCCTACCAAATGCAGGGGCTGGGCCTCACTGGAGTGTGGGTACCCTGTGCCCAAACACCATCCTCCACCCCACAACTCCTCAGAGTCACAAGACTCCGTCTCACTTGGCCCCCTTTTCTTCAGGTGCTAAGATGAGCACCCATCTGCTCCCAGCCTGCACACCCCTCATTCCTGGTGCCCCAACCAAGCACTTGGAATAAAACATCCCCAACTACCATCTCCACACACCTACAACAGCCCTTCTCAAACTACTTGTGGTGAATGTTCACTTTCTCTCCCAACCCATCTGGGACTAGTACTTTTATAAAATACATAATAATAATAATAACAACTATTAAATGAAATAAAAAAACAAAGACATGAAAATATAAGTCCCAAATTTTGATTAGATTGAACAGACTTAAAGTCGGCCTGTCAAATTGTTAAAGGTTTCTAAACCCCCATTCTCATTTTCTGTGTGTATCTCCTTATAGGTCAGTTATATAAACAGTTCACAGACAGACCCCTGCCCGTGGATCTCACATCAAGTCGCACCGCCTTAGAGTAAGAAATGGAGGTCCAACACCTTCACATCTTTCCTTCCTCCTATGCTTCTCTATTCAGAAGCCTCCCACTGAGACCTGAAGATCTTCTTCCATGTGGGACAAATACTCATCTATCCTGCTCCTTTTTGTTTTACCATCTCCCTTCACCAACGGGCTTCCTCCTGACCCTCACAAATCTCTTGGTCAAGGATAGAAATAAAGACATGGGAATGAGTCACTGAAATAAAGTAGCGGATAAACTCTGTGGAAAGTAGACAGAAGAAAACATCGGCTACTCATTCTCCTAGGGGATGGCTACAGTGGGAAGCTGAATGGGAAAACAGTAAAAGAGAGAGACATGAAAAAAAACAGTTGTTATTATTGCCAGTCACATATGATTAATAACCAGGTAACAATAACAGTATTTGGATATCAAAGGAAGATGGGGTTTCAAAGAGGAGAGACCTAGGGTCATAGGAGGAAAGAAATCCAAGAAGAGGAAAACTGAGAACACTTTTCCATCTATAATTTATCAATGCATGCAGTGACTTAGTTTGTATTTGGAAATGCTAGAGAAACTCACATCCAAAATTGAACTGGGGTCCTGTTGTACAAAGGAGTCATGTTTATTTTCTCTGACCTAAAACAACTACAGAAATGTGCACAAAAAGTTAATGAAATTAACTACCTATCTTGACTCAAAATAACTGTTTACGAGTCTACCATTTTTAAAGGCTTCTTTAATTTTTCCTATAACAGGGGAGAGAGGAAAGGTCATTTCAGAAAACTGATTTGAAGTCAGAATGTCAGCCTTGCAGACAGTGGCAGAGAAGACAGCTGGCCGGGGCCTCACGGTTAAGCACGCACTGATCATGACTGAGTGTTTTAAAGAAGACTAGATAGATAGATGGTTTTTAAAGCTGTCTGCTCTATCCTAAACACTCTCTAAAAAATGAAGGCCACTAACAGCTCACTGCTAATCCTTTTCTCTGGTGGTGGTTTATAATGGGAGATGAGATTCTCATCTGTCTGCAATGGTTTATCTGAAATCAGGAGACCAGATAAATTTACGCTCCCCTCAAGGCCTGTGGAACAGGGGGTGTGTTCTCAGATTTCTGCATCACCAACTTCTTGGTCTCCCAAGGGCCGAAACCGAAGGCTATAGTTAATACCTCTAGCTTCTCAATCTCACCTAGCCAGGGAACGCAAAGCTCACTGTGATGTGGGGCAAAAGATTATTGGTAAATATTTACTGAATAAATAAATAACCTAATCTATTCAGGTTCAAATACCCATCCACTTTATCCCAAAATACTTCTTACATATCACCTCTTTATTTTATGCTCTCCTCATTACTTCTTGCCTAAATTACCCAAAAGTCTCCTAAATGATATCTAAACCCCCAGTTCTCTGCACCTATCCATGACCCAGCCCCAGAAGGCTCCAACACAGTCACCATATTCCTGCAGCGAAACTCTAATCTGGGCATCTTCTAGCTCTGAAACCCAAAACAAAGAATAAAGTCAACACTCCTTTGCTCATCATCCCCCAACCCTCCCACATGACCCAGATCTGTGTACCCTTAACTCTCTCTATATTTCACCAGTTTTAACTACTCGCTGCTCCCCAGGTACACCCCACAATTTTCCTCTCCAGGGGCCTTCACTCGTGCAGGCCCCTCTATCTACAATAATTCAAGTCTACTTTCAGCTCAAAATGCCATCTCCTTCATTAAGTTCTTTCTGATTCCCTGGACTGTAAGTACTCTAACTCCTGAGGACTCTTTAAGGCTTTACTTAACTCTCCAATGATACGATCTTCTATTTAAATGTGCATAAAGCTTGTTTTGCAATCTTCTCTCCCTTATCAGGCTGTCGACACCATAGGATAGGATCTGTTTTACTCATCCTGGTTTCCCAATACACCTAGCACAGAACTTGGCACATGTGGGGACTCAACAAATGTTTTCAACTAATTTGGTGCCTGTGTGAAATTAAAAATCTATTCAGATACATGTGGAAATATGGATGTGGAAGCATCTATAATATACATGTGCATGCATATTTATCTGTCAATCAAATACTTGCTCATTTCTTTTCTCAGGGGATTATTAACATGATCCACACATGTCTTTAATGGCAGGAAGCAAAAAAATCAATTAATTAAGATAAAACTAAACAAAAATCAAGCCTAAACCAAGCGCATGCACCTTAATGTAAGAACCAATTTTAGGGGGCACCTGGGTGGCTCAGTCATTAAGCGGCTGCCTTCGGCTCAGGTCATGATCCCAGGGTCCTGGGATCGAGCCCCATGTTGGGATCCCTGCTCAGCGGGAAGCCTCCTTCTCCCTCTCCCACTCCCCCTACTTGTATTCCCTCTCTCACTATTTCTCTCTCTGTCAAATAAATAAATAAAATATTAAAAAAAAAAGAACCAATTTTAGTATTTTATGAACAGATATTTCTTTGCACTTGAAACAGGCACTAGTGCCATATCAGTTATGCTATCATTAGACTAATTGCAATCAGCAGGATGTCACCTTGCTTCCAAACACCCCCCCCATGTTAAGCAGTAAAAACCCAGATAACAGTGCCATGCAAATCTGTGTTCCATGGAGCCTAAAGTCCCTGATGATTTTGCATAAAAACTGAATTTTCTTTTCATGCACACTTCCCACAATCAATTCAGATTATTTTTATTCTGGAGCTCCACAAAAATTGGTTTCATTTTCAGTTCTGAAGAAAGGGGGGGGTTTTACAGTTCCTGCACCCTCAACTATATAGCTGAAAACAAACTACGATAATATACTATCCTATTATTTAATGTGAGTTTAAAAGGCTAAATGATAGTGTTATTAAATTTCACATTACTTGTTAGGTAAGGACATAATCAAGACTCAAATCCCTGCATATCTGGGGTCTTTGCGCCTAGGAGACACATTCTAGATATCAAAAGAAATCAATCTCTTAAATGCCCTGTTTTCCCTAGTTGGCTTTAAAGTAAATCACATGTGTATAGCTAAAAATCTTAATTTTAGGACTGCTTAAAATGTTAACAGCTACATCATCATAAAAACAAAAGGCCTTCCCTCCCACCTCTGTAGCCTATTCCTCTGAGCCCTGACCCACAATTCTCACTGTACCCTTATCATTGATATGAGTTTCCTCCGTCCCTACTCAACAGCTTCATGAGAGAAACATTCTGTCCCCACGCCTGCCATGAACATGTGCAACAAGCTTCAAGTTTCCTGGGTCTCATGAAAGTACCGTATTAGATGTGGAAGTCCGGGGTATGTTTCTATTTCCCACAAAGCTGATTTCAGTTTCAGCACCTTCCCATAAATTTGATCTGCACTGATCACAACCTTCCTTCTTCCTTTCAGGATGCCAAAAAGCCAAGAGACTCCCAAAGGGGAACACCAACCCAAAAGCTGCCTGGGTCTCATCTATGCTCCTCTTTCCCTCTAGATTATACCCTCCTTGAAGACAAAGTCTGTGTCTTTTCTTTTTTTTTTTTTTTAAAGGTTTTATTTATTTATTTGTCAGAGAAAGAGAAAGATCACAAGCAGGGGGAGTGGCAGGCAGAGGGAGAGGGAGAGGCAGACTCCCCGCTGAGCAGGGAGCCTGCCGCAGGACTCCATCCCAGGACCCTGGGATCCTGACCTGAGCTGAAGGCAGACACTTAACAGATTGAGCCACCCAGGCGTCCCAAAGTCTGTGTTTTAATCAAAGGGTTATCCTTTAGTGTTTATTGAATAAATGAACAACCAATAATAACTGGGGACCTACTGAACAGTGAAGCATAAGCTTAAAAAATGTGTAGTAACACTGCATTTTTGTCTGCTAATGTCATCATTACAAACTAAAAAATGGCTCAAGATCTGCTAAGATCCTGAGTAAAAGATAAACAAGAGGACAGCGAATCCTCAGGAGGCTCTAGGGCAAGATCCCCTAGCCTGATAATGTGGAAGATCAGAGAGAAGCCTAGTGCAAAAAAGACTGGGCTCCATCAGTTCTCTGAGGTCACTGCTGATGGAAATGAGCTCCAGGGCTGCACCAGGCCAGGCTCCAAACCTAAGGATTTGGTCAGAAACCATCAGCTTAAATCCACTCTGGGCCCCTTAGTGCTTCCCCTCTTGTACAGGTGACACAACACAGGGCCTAGGCCAGGACACAAAGGAGTAAGTGTCACAGGCAGAGGACCCAGTTCCCCAGACAGGAAGTATAATGCTCACTGGAATACACTGGGAAGTTACGGAGTAGGGCTGGCTTGGAGCTTCCTTCCCAGTGGAGGCTATCCAAGACACCAAAACTCCATATTGTAACGACAGAAGCCGAGCTTCTTTTTGACAATTTCTAACAACTGAAGCCATGGAAAAAGGCATCTGTGATTCTCCCAAATTCTAGAAGCTATTCTGAAATTCCCTTCCTCAGATGGAGCTCCCCATAACGTCTACCAAAGGAGCCTATCCTCACCACCCAACTTGTGGGGTATCCAGAACCCATAATCTTCATTCCTCTTCTCCAGCTTAGAAACTCCAGACCATGATATGTGATTTATAAAATATGACTGTCCCTAGTTCCAGAAACCATCATCTGCTACTACTGGTCATCTTCTCTCACACTACCTCTTACACATTACGGAAATCTCAACACCAATGTGTTTACTAAAGTTGGCCTGATGGATTAACTAACAATGTGTCACCAATCTTTGCCCCTCTCGGTTTCAAGTGGTTTTAAGTTTTACGTTCCTTTAAAAACTTGATACATTAATTGGTTTTTCACAAAATCACCTCCAAAGAAGACAGTAAAACACACACATCCTTCGGTTTAAAAAAAAAAAAAAAAAAAAAATCATATAGCAGCAGTTATAACTGATCTTCTAGGAAAAAAAATAACATTCTCTCAAAAGTTTTTCTTAAAAGAATAAAGAAAATTAAAATGGCTAAATGAACATATTGAAAGCCTGGGGAGAAAAAAGTTAACCTAAAAGATTAAATATCCTGCAAATTCTATCTAGTATAATAGTTTATAAATGAGTTTAATATACTATAAATATTATGGCATCTCTGCTATCACCATAGGAACTCTGCTTTCTACTTAATACAACAGCAATATATTAGAATGACAGATTAAATAAATTCACTAAACAATTTTAGAAATGCACCTTTTTCTGTAATAATGCAATTTGAACCAAACTGCCATTTATAGCTTAATATTTATTTTAGCTAAGGCAAAGCAGCCTGGAAAGTAAAATGACCTAGTTTAACAGAGCTTATTCTACAGTAAAGATTTTAGGTTAACAAGTCCAGGAAAGGTTTTTCTCAAGCAACATAATTATTTTAACCAAAGTACACATAAAATCATGATTTTTCCATCCCTTAAATAACATTTTACTAAATTAATTCTTAATTCCTCAATAAGTTTCTACTGAGATATTTTTTAGATTAATCTTACAATTCTTGCTTTTTAATTCCTTCTCTCTTTCCTCCTAACTCCTTAAACAGAAATGTAGAACTCCATTCTTGGCTTGTAGAAAAATGAATGTCAATTTCACCTACCAACTGGCCTGGGACTAATGAAATATATAAGCAGGAGATCCATGGTGCAAATGGATGTATCATATTCTGATATTATCTGATTACCATGGTCTGTGAAGATACTCAACGAAATGCAAGTGTAAACAGAATAAACTCAATTATTTCCTGTGGTCAGTGGAAAGTACACTGGACCAGGAGTCAGTAAACTCAATTTTTTTCTTGTCTATAATACTAACGAGTTGTATGATGACAGACAAATAGTTTAACCATGGTAGATCTTAATCTTCTTCATCTATAAAATTAGGAAGCTGCGTCACATAACCTCTCAGGATAACTTTCACCTCCAAAACAGTATGATTTCATTTCCATGTCACGAATTTCTATCAACCCAGAGAATTTATGGTACTTTCCATAAAGGTGTTTAATCATTCAAGTTAACAATTTAAAAGTTTCCGAGAAACTCTGGGCGCCTGGCTAGCTCAGCCAGTGGAACATGCAACTCTTGATCCTGGGGTCGTGAGTTCAAGTTCCACATTGGGCATAGAGAGTACTTAAAAAAAAAAAAACAAAAAAAACTTAAATTTAGGTTTTTTTTTAAAGTTCCCAAGAAACTCAAATTTTAAAATTACATCATTTAGACAATCACTGCCATCCTTTCAGGAAAAATTGCTAAATATTAGCCAGATGACCTTGAGTGAGTCATTTAATTTCCTGGTCTTCATTTTCCTCATCAAAAAAACAGAAATAAAAATATATTCCTGTCTGACTGGATTTTCCAAAGGCTCAAGCAAGGTAGTTTTTTGAAAGAATTTTATAAAGCTGTCAAATGCAAGTTTCACTATTTCACATGGGCCTCCTCCTTCTTCTATGAGCATTTAACGCAGGGATCGTACACCAATCGACAATATTTTTGCTACCAAGATGCACATGTATGCCTCACCAGGAGCACATTTTACATCTAGATGCACACTTGCAGAAGCACTAAGATACAAACGCACAATTTTCAGTGTCCTCATCTGAATGTCTTCTATGCAGCACCGAAATTTTGCTCCTATATTCACTGTATCCTTTTTCTTGATTATTTCTATGTTACAAATTCTCCCTCAGTGGCACTTTTTTAAGAGTTATATGATATTCTTTTAGACTGGTCTCATAAGTAACAAAAGTTGTACTTATTGGGTATTTACTATGTGCCAAGCCCTATTCTAAGTGCTTTATATGCATGTGCTCACTTAATCATCACAGAGCTCTACAAGATAAGTGCTGTTAAAATGTCCATTCTCGGAATGAAACTTCTCAGCAGAGCTCCAGACTGAGAACGTCGGGAACCCAAGTTCTTATCCATTATATCCCACTGCCATCCCTAAAAAGAACAATCCCCCTATCACCAGAAACTTGGTTATACCACCATCTTTTCTAAGTTCTAGAATTCTGGAACTAAAGATTTGGTATTTATCATATTCCTGAAACAAGAGAGAAGGATTTATTATAGCATCTATAAGATCATAAAACTTTTTCATGAACAAAATACTGCTTATACTTTTTTCGAAGTGAATAATTCTGTATATAGTTTAAAATCTCTTTTTTAACTTAGCACAGTAAACATTTTTCCATAGAACATTACAATATCCACACAACAGAACATGTATTTTCTTTTTTTTCTTTTTTTTAAAGATTTTATTTATTTATTTGAGGGAGAGAGAGAATGAGAGAGAGCATGAGAGGGGAGAAGTTCAGAGGGAGAAGCAGACTCCCAGTGGAGCAGGGAGCCCGATGCGGGACTCGATCCCAGGACTCCAGGATCATGACCTGAGCCGAAGGCAGTCACCCAACCAACTGAGCCACCCAGGCGCCCCAGAACTTGTATTTTCTGTTAAGACAAAAGGTATGAAGGGGCGACTGCATGGCGTAGATAGTTAAGTGTCTGACTCTTGGTTTCAGCTCAGGTCATGATCTCAGGGTCCTCAGATCGAACCCTGCATAGGGCTCCATGCTCAGCAGGGAGTCTGCTTGAGATTCTCTCCCTCTGCCCCTCCCCCCACTTCCTTTCTCTCTCTCGCCCTCAAATAAATAATATAATAATCTCTCAAATATATATATAATATATATAATAATCCCTCAAACAATAATAATCCCTCAAATAAATATTAAAAAAAGACAAAATGTATGAAAATAGAGCATGCAAATCTCAAACTAAGAACATAAAAGTTTCAGAATAAACTTGAGAATAAAGAGATCAGTGGAGACCCTAGGCAGTTCATAGATACCTACTTCTAGATTTACTCTCAGCAAATCCAGTTAACAGTCAATAAATGTTAATCTATAATAAACAAACGGACACGTCTCCAACACAAGCATGGACCCAGCCAGCCTCCTGAAGTAGACACACCCAAGCACTATCTTAATTGTATTTATCCCTGCCAAATTCAAAGAAAGGGGGCGGGGAGATTCAAACACACCGTTTGGCATTACAGAGTTCTAATCAGATAGTAAGTCTCCTTGCTATCTATTCATAGATAAGGACTCCCGGAGTCACAGAGGAAAAGTGACAGAGATGTAAAATAGAGACAACTTCACCATCCACATACTTGATGGTTTGCAAAACTCACAATTCAACAGAATGGAAAGCGCTTCCGGCAGTTTTTATTGTTTGTATTTTTGTTTTATTTCATTTTGTTTTCAGATGAGTTAGTTACCAAATACCTAACACAAGAATTAGACCAGTGTGTTATTTCATACACTGAAGCTCTAAAGAATTGGTGAAAACAAATGGTCCTAAAAAAGGAAATGAACCTTTACGTGCACCAAAATGTGTGGTTGCTTTCAAAAACTATGCAAAGATCACATAGATTTACTGACAACCTGACCAGCTTTTTCTAAACTAAAACAAACACAGGGCCAGCCCCAAGGAGATACGCTCTTCCCTGTGAGAATATCACCAAATTATCAGGTGGCAATGAGAAATTAATGACATAATGGAATTGAGGGTTAGGAAAACTAACCGGGGAGAGGGAGCTGGGCTAGGATGAAGTAAATAGAAACGGGTACACGGGAGAGAAATTCAGGGCAATGGGGAATCGAAAAAGGATGAAAAACTGAAACTGTAAGATGTAGTCTTCAGGAGTCATTCATTCACCCATAAACTATTCATCAAACCCCTGCTATATGCCAGGTACTGGAGAAATGGCGGTGAACAAACAGTTCAGTGAGGGAAACAGGCATTAAACAAATGTACCCACAAATAAAGATATAAATTGTGCTAAGTGGAACACAGGAAAAGAACAGGCAGGGCCTGTTTCAGTTTGGGTGGATAGGGAAGGCCTCTGTGAGGCAAGGGCATGTAAGTACAGTTCCAAAGACCTAGGGGAGTGGCCTGGCAGATGAGGAAGAAGGCAAGAGGCGATTATTATCCCAGGCAGAAGTAAAAGCTTCTGCCCGGGTCCTAGGGTATGAGAGAGCCTGGCATCCAGAGAACATTAAAGCCAGGCCAGTGAGCAACAGCAGAGTGGTGCGTGACAAGGAGAGCACCTTACGGTCCACGGGAAGAAGTTCCTATTCCAAGGGCAGTGGGAAGCAATGTGGGTTAAGTTTTCAGAATTAAAGCCTTAAGGATAGGGTAAGAAAGGCGGCAAAGAGACCAGACAGGAGGGACTGATAAGGACAGGAGGCGGAGGGAAGGGGATAAGAGGTTTGTAGTCACGAGTGTGGCTCAAGGCTCACCGAAGATTTTAGCTCTCCTTCCAGGCACATAGATAAGCCTGTACTTCTCTGCCCTTGGAGTCAGGTATGGTCTTTAGTCAATGGAACGGAAGCACCAGTGACTGGGTGGAAGCCTAAGTCCTCACACTCTTGCCCCCCACAAGGACACACCACAGTGAAGATGGTGGCTGACCCATCAACCCAAGTCCCAGGATATGAAATAACATGACCCCAGCCATCCTTGACAGAGAGGTACCGTTGGGAGGACATAAATCTTTCTGAGCCACTGAGGTTCTTGGGAGTCATCAGCCCACAATGACTGAAGCAGAAATAGAACATAACGGATGCAGTGATGATGGAATAAGGAAGGCAAAAGAAGAAGACCAGAAGAGATAAAGGAGGAATGAGTGATTTCAAAGTCGGTAGCCATGACAATGATGCCTATTGCTAAAGATAAGAACACAAAAAGGATGGCTGGTTTGGGATGAAAAGTGGCAATTTAGGTTTCATAGATGTTGAATGTAAGGGACTGACAGGACAGTCAAGGGCACATGTGAGGCAAGTTAGTGGACAAGCAGGTCTAAGCTGGGGAAACTGAGGTAAAGATTCAGAAATCACAGAGAAGGTATGGCACTCCCTTCGAAGTGAAGGGGAGAGATTAAATTCCACGAGCCAGTGCTGGAGAAGGGACCCTTCAGCAATGCCCCTGGGTGGTGAGGGTAGCAAGGGGACAGAGTGAAGACTGGAGCATGGAGGAGAAGCAGAGAAGGGGAAGGTGGGGGCTGAATGGCCTGAAATGCTGCAAACCAACAAGTTGACGGGGTGAGGACTGAGAGGCCACCCCACACCAAGGACAGAAGTCAGGCTGCAGGGACACAATCCAAGGTCACACAGCGGTTACTACCAAAGAGGTACCAGAACCCAAACAGCCAGGCCCAGGCCCCTGAACTTAACTACAAGCCCCTGCCTTCCAGCAATGCAATGGAAGAACTTTCTCATCATTACTCTTCTAAAACAAAACATAATGGCATCATAAATACTCCACATTCCACAATTTATTTAGACTACTGTCAAGACCTTTAGATAGTTTGCAGTTGGTCAGTATTTTAAAATACATTTTCTGCCCTGAACGGTTGGCAGTGTGACTTCAGAAACTGAACTTAATGCACATTTCAGGTTAATCTTCAGGAGAAATTCCCACAGTTACAAGCACTGGACCAAAGAATGGGAGCATGTTAAAGTTTCTGATATGCAGCCCAACTGCAAAAATTGTACCATTCATCATGTCATAAAATCCAGGAGACACGATTCTCATTAAATGCCATGTAAATGGGAGTCCCTGGAGTTGTGGGTGAGGGTAGTCCTGCAAACAGGAGTGCCAGGCAAAAATGGCATCTTATTTTAATTAATGTTTCTCTAGTTATTAGCAAGGTTGAACATTTTGGTCTGCTTTTTATTGGCTAATTATACTCCTTTCTTTGAGAAATTGCCTATTAATGTCCTTTCCCATTTTTCTATGGGAGTGTTTTTCTTTTTGTAATTGATTTGTAAGAACTCTCAATAGATTTTTAAAAACTTAATATTGTGATTGACATATGGATATAGATAGAGTGCTTAGTGTTTCTAAGTTTATTGACTTTTAAATTTATGGTAGCACTTGTTACACATAGAACAGAGGTTTGAGTGTTTACATGGGAAGGCAATCAGCAGAATGGTGAGGAACACGTGGTCTGAAGCCACAGTGCCCAGGTTCAAGACCCAGACTCTCCACTTACAGCTGTGTCACCTTGTGATGACTTACCGTCCCAAGCATGAAGCCCTAACACATGTCCTAGGACACAATAAGTGCTCGATAAATCCTGAATCCAGATATATTTAGTCAAGATAACCAATCTTTTCCTTTATTAACATAATCAAGACCTTAAATTTGTTAAAAACTATTAAGTGATTTAAATATGTGACCCTATTTAATCTTTATTTTAAAAACTCTAAGATAATAATATCTAATAATCCCAACTCTCAGATGAGCAAACTGAGGCTTCAGTGAAGTGACCTGCTCCAAGGCCTCAGCTCACCAGTGGCAAAGCCACAGCTCACTTCCTAAGCCCAGACAAAACTGGTTTTTCCCTTTAATACTTTAAAAATCCCTCTCCACCCTTACATGATTATTCACCCTCGCTTCTTTTATTTATTTCACATGTAACTCTTACATTTAGTTATAATTTATTTTAGTATAAAAGCTGGTTTTTAGTATAAACACTGGTTTTTTGCAGCAGCATTTACTGAACGGTGTGCACCCACCATGTTTGACTACTCCTCCCCTGATACCCTAAATGTTTACACACTGAGGCCTATTTCGGGGTTTTCTTTTCATCCCAGAGACCTTTCTCTTCCTGTCACTGGGCCTGCATGACACAAACTCATCACATTATTTACCCCCAAGATTACCCTTAGGAGAAGATGTCTCTAAGAAACATACATTCACAGACTGCTATGAACCTCTTTCCTAAAATAGGTTTCAAAGAGACAAAGAAGGGGCGCCTGGGTGGCTCAGTCAGGTAAGCATCTGACTCTTGAATTTGGCTCAGGTCATGATCTCAAGATCATGGGACTGAACCCCGTGTCAGGCTCTGCACTAGGCGTGGAGCCTCTATTCGTGGGGCCAGCCATTTGACTCTTTAAATATGCTCCTTTGTACTGCGATCCACCTTTTTGTAAACTACTGACCTGTCCACCTGTTTAGCTCATAAACCCTCAAGGCGAGGCCTCTCTCATCCTCAGCACCAAGCAAAGAGTCCTAGCATGGAGAAGGCCCTCAACCCACGGGATTTCACAATTCCTTCCCACCCTTTTCAAATTCAAGACATTACTAATGCCCTCCCATCTCCTAATATTCAAATGGACTAGAAACCAAAGAAACAGAACCTGTTGTTGATTATCTACTTGGAGATGGGCCTCCACCCCGCTTCCTGTGTTTTGGGACAATTCTGTTTGTCCGGACTCCACCAGAGGGTGGAGAAAGACAGTGAGGTGATGCTCAGGCCAGTGCAGTTGTCAATTTACTAACATTTCTGATTTAAAATTACAGCCAAAATGAGGTTCTACCTTCCCTGAGGATTTCAAAGAACACCACCACTCAGGTCTCACGTTACCTCAGATAATACTGGAACCTTGAACTGACTGACCTAGGAGGGTGAGGAAAGCCCCAAGCACGTACTCCAGGAGAATATCACCCCACGCCTTCTGTCCATTCCCCTCCGGTAACACAAAGGGAAACTGCGTGACCTGACTTGGTTTCATTTCATTTCATACGGCTGGATCTCCAAGGAGTATGGAAGGAGCGTTTGAAGCTGAACATACTACGAGAAGATCAGTAAGGAAGCCAGAAGCCAGGCGACTTAGGCATCAATACCCAAGTGCGTATAGCTGGTAAACCCATGCAAAGGCCTGTGATATAATATCTACACAAATTTTTTTTAGAGAAAGGATATTTTTAGGCCTTGGGTGGCATACTCTATTAGATCTAGGCCATTACGATGCTATCTTTAATGAATCTGAAAGACCCAAGGTATAATGCTTTGGGAGCTCCAAAAGCAATCACAATTCAACCCTGCTCAGGGAAGTTTTTCTTCTGAACTTGCATATATTTTGAATGTGCTGCCCTCCTGACTATTCTAAATCATGGAAAGCTAATTCTGGAATTGTGGGGATTCTTCTTTCATTACTCAAAATCATAAATTACCTTTCCTACAGTCAAGAACATTAGTAGCAGTACCCCTACTTCTCATAAAAGCATCTTAGAATTCAAGCATGCTGATAAGGAAAGGGACTCTAGGAACAACCTAGTATAGCCCCTTATTTAATATAATAGAGCCTGGGGTGCCAGGGTGGCTCAGTCGGTTAAGCATCTGACTCTTGATTTCGGCTCAGGTCATGATCTCAGGTTCGTGAGATCAAGCCCCATGTCAGGCTCCTCCATGATCAGTGGGGAGTCTGCTTCTCTCTCTCTCTTTCCCTCTACCCTCCCCCTGCTTGCACACTCTCTAAAATAAATAAATAAACAAATCTTTAAAATATATAGAACTTTGAAGTTCAGAGAAGTTAAGCAACAGCCCAGCATGACTTAAGTAGCTGGCAGAATATATGCCAGGCACTGTCAAATAGCTTTATCTATATTACTCATTTAATCCTCCCAACTAACCCTAAAAAAATAAGTACGGAATTATCTCCACTCCATAGATGAGGAAACTGAGGCACAGCAAGGATAAGTTATGTGCCTAAGACTGCCCTTGGGACTCCAGAGTCCATGGTCTAAACTACTAAATCTCTAGGATTAAAACCCAGGACTCCTGACCCCAGAGAGGGTCCTCTCTATTACAAATAATTCTAAGCCTCGCCAAAGCGTGAACCACATTCAAAAAGGTCGGCAAATCTTGTTTAATTTCTGATTAGAACAAACTACCTACCAAAGATTTTTTTAAGCAATCTGGGAAACCTGAAGAATATATCAACAGATTATTTGTTAATTTTATCGAAAAGGCATTATATTTCTATACAAAATATCCCTATTTTAACAACACATACTAGGTATGTGGGGTGAAAGGACAAGCGGCCTGGAATTCCCAATCTCACACATACACACGCGCACACACACACACACACACACACAGGACACTTAAAACAAAGTTGGGTAAAATCTTAATAATTATTGAATCTGTGTGATGGCTAATGAGGGCTCATTGTACTATTCTCTCTACTTTTTTGTATGTTTACTTTCAAGCTCTTCAAATACAAAATCATTTTTAAAGGCCCACAAACCTGAGCCTATGAAAAATGAAGCTATCAAACAATGAAAAATTTATGAGCACGTCTCACTTTTAAAGTTTGTTAAGTGCACCCTTTATTACCCAGTGAACTATTTAATTTTGTTGTGTCTGATCTCACTACCAGCCACTCACCAATGCTAGAAGCATGGCAAGAGCCAGTTAAATCCATACCCTATTCACTTTTAATTTTAGTCCATCTGCAAAACTGCTTTATTGGTCAGCTAGTTATGAATATTTATTGAGTGTTTACTATGCCGTAGGCATTGTATTAGCACTGACCCAAGTCGTCAAAGACAGAGCAGAGCAATACTTCCATCCAAACATGGATCAATAGACCCTGGGATTCCAAACCCTGGCTTGGTTGCTGTTCGGCCTCCTGCAAGGATCAGGGGGACCTCCTTATATCCTCCTAGATTAAAGCCAAACCAGAACTTATGTGGCAGGTGCACCTGCTGTGGCTTCCTGACGGACACTGGGAAGCAGCAAGAAGAAGCAGGTGGTGGCAGAGTACCTGGCAGGAGGTGCAGGGAGTGAAGCTTATGGGCAATTTTCAATATCTATATGCTATCTCAGATTCCTCCTTCTGCAATGCAGAACCATTGCAACGCACGTCCCATTCCTCCAGGGAGCCCTTCACATGCCCCAGTGACGACACGGGCTTTCCTACAATTTTTTGTTTGTTAGTTTCATCACCAGTTTCATCAGAGAAGTGACCACTGATAGACAACGCTGAGACACCAGCCAGGCATCTGACTGTTCATGGGGAGGGTATCTAAGCAAAACAGATGTGCTATTAAAGTGTCACGAGGTAACACGGAAGTGTGTCATACATGGGAAGGGACACTACCGGGTCACTATTAGTAGGCCACCTCCATAGGAAGGGCAGGTACTCAAGGAATGCTGCACGTCTACAGCTGTGGCAGTGTTGTGCTATTTTGGAACTTCTGTGCTTAGCCTAATGGTTATTAAATCAGTACCTCCTCTTCAGGTCAGGCCTGCCAGAACTTTGGAAGTCATGGCACCGTCATGTTTTACTTACTCTTCTTTAGCCTCAAATCCCTGATGAGGACAGCAGCCCCCAGTTAAAAGAACTAAATTTCAGGTGACAACAGAAAAGACGCCACAGATGTTTCAGGCTTTATCCTTAACATACACCAATGGCAAAAGTCAAGAAGATGCAGGAAGTCCTCCTTAGACTAAAAGAAGAGAAGTCAGTTTAGGCCTTGGAGGAGAAGCTAGGTTCTGGTCTATTCCCAACTCTGCTCTACTCTTACCATCAACGGATCAAGTTCAATAGAAAAGAAAAAACAAATCCCCATTTATTACTGGCAGACTGACTGGAGTTTGAGGAATCTGGGGTGAGTTGGCAGAGCTGTCAATGGAGAAAAAAATCAAACTAAGCAAGCTGGATATGGAGATTAGCAAAGCTTCAACTCCAGTCTCCACAAACATCATTCATGTCATCCTGTATCTGCTCAGGAAGGGCATCTATCTGCCACCAGAAAGATGTCCTGGCTCCTGTGTTAAGGGCCCCGCACTCAATGGGACAATACCCCACACACAGCTCCCCAAAGCACAGAGAATCACTTCCAAGGCCCATCTTCTTGCATCGTTCCAACAAACACCACAAATCTCCCGCCCACAAACAAGCCCCTTTCCAGAAAACAAATGCCAACAACAATGCAAGGAGTAGCTAAAAGTTTCCAGCTGCCCCGGAGAACATGCTGCCGTCAAAACTCGCTCCTCTCCTGCACCTTCCAAGTGATCTGGGTGTACTGTTTCCAAATATAGCAGGACCAGCCCTGGCTATGGAAAAGTCGATTTAAAAGTTCATCTTCCTACACTCAGGGGTCCATTCTTTAAAGATGTTCTGCTACAACCAGATTACTCTTGGGGCTGCTTGCTTCACTTGCTTCAAATCCCCAAACTTCGCAGTAATCTGCACCAATGCTGAAATAACCAAGGGTTTCTATCACGCCCCCTAACCCTTCGTAAGAGGAGGCCAAACCTCAGGAAGCCCGTTAAGGGGAGGGGGCGGAACCGCTTCCCTTCTGGAGCTCAGCCTACCCAAAGGGTGCGCAGGGCCACCTCTCACCCGGGTTACCGACTGGAAAAAGGAGCCCTTACCTCCGCTCCTCTGTAGCCCTCCAGGCCACAGGTGCCAAGACCCTCCAGAATACCGGAAGAGCAGGGCACTGCGGGAGGAATGGGGGCAAAGGAGTGTAAAGCCCCAACTGGCAGAGGAAGGTAAACGGCGGGGGGGGGGGGAGGTGTCGTTGAGGTAGATGACCATCTCACTTCTAGGAAATTTCCCAGGAGGGAAGGGACAGCAGTAGGGAGAGGACCCCCAGACTCTGGGTAGGGATAGGGAAGTTGCTGCCCTCCAGGATCTTCCCCTCTCTCCTGTCCAGCATTCACCACCTCTTAATCCTGCAGACCCAGCAGAGTCGCGCAGCTCGGCCTGGGCCCGAACGACTTAAGAGGAGCGTAGAGGTGGCCGCCCGCCCGCCCGCCTCCCACCGTCCGTGGTCCCGCACTCACCAGAAGCACCGAGCCGCGCACCACCTCCGACACGCTCTGCCGCAGCTCCGCCGCCGTGCCGGGCTTACTCAGCGCCCGGGTGAACTTCCGAGTCTCCGCCGAGGCAGGGAGCAGCGGCGGCTGCGACATCCTCGCCGTCACTGCAGCCGCTGCGGCTGCTCCCGCGGTCCGGCCCGGCCGCGCCGCCGCCAGGTGCGCCCTCCGCGCCCGGCCTGGCCCGCCGGCAGCTCCTGGCGCCGCCGCCCGCCCGCTCCCCCTGCCGCTCGCCGCGCGTCCTGGCAGCGCAACCCGGGCCGCGCCCTCCGCACCGTGTCACGCCCCAAGGCGCCCCCCGAGGCGTCCGCGGTCCCCAGCGCTCGGAGCAGCGCCCGGGCTCGCTAGGGGCGACCGTGAGTGTGGCGGCGGCGGCACCCCCATGCCACCAGCCTCCGTCGGCGGCCGCTCGCCGGGCCGCCTCCTCGGGGCGGAGTGTCCGGCGCGGCGCGGGGCGGGGCGGGGCGGGTGGGGGAGGGGCCGGCGCGGCGGGACCGCGGGCCCGGCAGGTCCGCCCCGCCCGCGCTGCTCGGTGCTGGAGCGAGGCGGCAGGGCGCGGGCCACCGGGCAGGTGGGGGCGCCCTCGCTCCGACCCCTCTGCTTCCCGGGCCGCTAGTCCGAAGACCCGAGGTGAGGGCCGCGCACGCCGCTGACAGGCGCACAGTCCGGGGCTGGAGCGGGACCAAGTCCCCGAAACCAACGCCTGTGTAGTGGGACCCCACGCTCCGCGGCAGGGAGCGGGCTCGGTGGCACCACGCCCCCCGTGCGCCCGGGGCCTCTGAGGTTTCAGGAAGGTGGACTTTATGCGGCACCGAGAGAGCACAGAGCCGCTGGGAAGAAGCGGCCGTGCGGAGCCGGATGGGGCGCCCTGTCTGGGACCCGGAGTGGAGCGCCACACGCACTCGCAGCGGCGCTTCTCGGCCTAAAACCCCCCAGGGGCGTAGCGCGAACCGTGGGGAGCCCCCGGGAGCGTCCCCGGGCGAGGGGCGGCACAGGCCGGGACAGTCGCTGCGAGTCACGCAGACCCCGGCCCGCAACGGCGACCTGCTGCGTCACCTTGGGCGGGATCGAAACTTCTGAGCCTCGCCTACCAATACTATAAACTGACGAAAAATAATAACCTGCACGGGCCTGAGGTGACACCTCATGCCTTCCTGCCGCCCCTCCGCTGCCGGGCCGGACCGCAAAGCTCGGAGCCCGGGAGACCCAGAAGCGCCGGCCTGCGAGCCCAACGTAACCCAGAAGCTGGCGGCTGCTAGCGACAGCCACCACTCTCAGGAACGTCCTCACACAGCCTTTCCCGCTTTCCCACCCCTAAGGGGTCCCACCGCCCTGTCTCCTGTTCCCCTCTTTTCTGAGAAAAACCTGAGCAGCCTAACTCTGACCGGGGCGGGGAGAGGGCGCCCAGGGAGGGAGGGAGCGAGGAATTTGCGCTGGGCCCCGAGCGCATGCTCAGTCGTTTGGGTTTGGGCGGGTTCCCGGGGCGGGGAGCCCATCTTAAAGGCGACTCCGCTGATTGGCCGGTCTGTGCAGGCCACACCTATTGCCTGCTGATGGACAGCTCCTTACCTGCCTGGTCGGATTCCGTGGCGCGCGGTGGTAGCTTGAAGCAGGCCTTTGGGGGAATCGCCGCCGCCGCTCAAGCCCAAATTCCCTGAGGCGTCGAAGCCTTCTTCCTCGCAAGGAAGGAGGCCGCCCATTTCTGGCCACCCCACCAAAAAGCCAAACACTGGCCTAGCTCGGAATCTTAAAGGGGTAGGGGAAACCCAATCTCCTGCAGAAAGCAAAACACCACGGTTCAGGACTTAATGGGCAGGTCTGGCATATACTAAGACTGGAAGTTAGGCATGCAGTTAGCGCTCAATAGAAGCTTGCTGGATTGTTTTCCTAGTAGGTTGTAATGCAGGATGTGGCTCTGAGTGAGCCTGACAGGCTGTAAGATACACAAAACAAGTCATGAATGATAATAAAAACAATTCGCACTAACCCATTTCCTCCTCCGCGATTTAAGGGAATAGCCTAGACATTTCCCAGTCCTCTCCTTTTCCAAGAGTAGAAATACGTGACCCCCACACGGTGAGGCGGGTGCAGGCCCCTATCTCCCCGCCCTTCAAGGGGAACTTGCGCTGTTTCGTACACCATGCACATTTCCCATTTACACCTCTGGGCTTCCCTGGGGTATGTCAGCTCCCTTCTTAGCTAAACTGTTAGATCCTAGTCTGAGAATCCTAAATCAAGATTTCCCTTTGGGCTTTGAACAGCACAAGTAGTCCCAGACAGCACAAACCTTTACCCCACTGTGTTACCTTGGCTCTCTAAACCGTATCTACTTCCATAGAAGGCAAACAGATTATGAATTTTTTTAATTACAAACAGTAGCAAAAGCATACAGGTTGTAAGGTTTTCTTTTTTTTTTTCTTTCTTTCCCTTTTTGTTTTAAGAAACATATAAGTTGGGCGCCTGGGTGGCTCAGTGGGTTAAAGCCTCTGCCTTCCACCCAGGTCATGATCTCAGGGTCCTGGGATGGAACCCCGCATTGGGCTCTCTGCTCAGCAGGGAGCCTGCTTCCCCCCTCTCTCTCTCTGCCTACTTGTGATCTCTCTCTCTCTCTCTCTTTCAAATAAATAAATAAATAAAATCTTAAAAAAAAAAAGAAAGAAAGAAACGTATTAAGTTAAAGAAAAGAGAGAGCACATATATCTGGAAAGTGAAGGGTTTCCCCAAACCTTCTCTTAATTTCACCCATGTCTCTACCAGTTCTAAATTCCATGCTTGCTCACTAACTCATTAGATTCTAGAATGGACAGATTTTCATTTAGGAAGCACAATGTAAAGTGCTGGCAGTAGTTACTGACAACGTCTTTTTTATTTTTTAAAACTTTATTTGAGAGAGAGAGAGAACACAAGCATGGGGGAGCCGCAGAGGAAGAAGGAGAAGCAGGCTCCCCACTGAGCGGAGAGCCAGACATGGGGCTTGATCCCTGGGATCATGTCCTGAGCTGAAGGCAGTTGCTTCACTGACTGAGCCACACAGGCACCCCATTACTAACAATGTCTAATCAAATGCAAGTTCTTTTTTTTTCTTTTAGGATTTTATTTTTAAGTAGTCTGTATACCCAACATGCGGCTCGAAACTACAATCCTGAGATCGAGAGTCACATGCTCGGGGGCCCTGGATGGCTCAGTCAGTTAAGTGTCTGCCTTCTGCTCAGGTCACGTGGGATCAGCCCCACATGGGGCCCTCTCCTCAGCAGGGAACCTGCTTCTCCCTCTCCCTCTCCCTCTGCCACTTGTGATCTCTTGCTTGCTCACTTGCGCATTCTCTCTCAAATGAATAAATAAAATCTTCAAAAAAGAAAAAAAAGGAAGCAGTCACATGCTCTACTGACAGAGCCAGCCAGGTGTCCCTCAAGCACAAGTTCTTATAGTCAAAGAAGGAGGCATGGAATATGTGAACTAAGCCCAGGAATGCGGATTTTCCCAGCAACCCAAAGCTGAGCCTTTTTTTTTTTTTTCCTGGTGAAGTGTGTTGTTAATAAATGGGACATTTCTCATGTTTAAGCTTGAGCAGAAACTTGTTCCTTACTGTTATGGGTTGAAATGTGTTTCCTAAAAAGACATATTGGAATCCTAACCCTGATACCCACGACTGTGATCTTAATTTGCAAATAGGATCTTTGCAGATGTCATCACGTAAAAATGAGGTCATACTGGGGGCACCTAGCTGGCTCAGTCAGTGGAGCATACGATTCTTGATCTCAGGGTTATGAGTTTGAGCCCCACACTGGGGGTAGAGATTACTAAAAAAAAAAAAAAATTAATAAATAACTAAAATGAGGTCATACTGGACCAAAGTGACTGATGTCCGTCTGAGGAGAGACAGGGACACACAAAGAGAAAGCTCTGTGACAACAGAGGCAGAGATTGGAATGATGTGTCTACAAGCCAAGAAATGCCAAGGATTGTTGGCAACCACCAGAAGCTGAATGGCACAAAGAAGGATTCTTCCCTTGAGCCTTGGGACAGAGCATGGCTCTGCTGACACCTTGATTTTAGATGTCTAGCCTCCAGATCCATGAGAGAATACATTCTGGTGTTCTTTTTTTTTCTTTTTTTTTAGATTTTATTTATTTATTTGAGAGAGGAGAGAGATCACAAGTAGGCAGAGAGGCAGAGAGAAAGGGGAAGCAGGCTCCCCACTGAGCAGAGAGCCCAATGCGGGGCTCGATTCCAGGACCCTGAGACCATGACCTGAGCCAAAGGCAGAGGCTTTAACCCACTGAGCCACCCAGGTGCCCCACATTCTGGTGTTCTAAGCTACCCAATTTGTGGTTCTTTATTACAGCTGTCCTTGGATGGAAATACACTTACCAAAGACGATTTTTTTAAACCCCCACCAGAGCGGACCTAGAGTTGTCTAAGCTTTCTGCATCAACTCTCATGAGAGAGGAGTCACCCCTCTATAGAAGGATGAGTACCTCCTCCGGGCAAGGGTACTGCGTGGAATGGAGATGCCCTGTATTTAAGGTGCGGTGGAAGAGACATCCATCTATTTTAGCTTGAGGGAGTAACCCACCTTTGTTGTTCCGAAACCAAAGGAAGAAAGTTTTCCTTTCTGTTCAAGATGATACTAGGAATGAAATGTAATTGCAGCCGGTTTTGGAAATTTGCATATGAATAACTACCACACCCAAATGCTTATAATTCAAGCATTATCTGTGTTTTGATGATAACCTCTTACTGCATCATTTCCTTGTTAGGTTTGCTTTTAGGATTTCTACGTATCTTAATGATACATAATTAGTTTAAAATCTTTTCCAGGTAAATCTTGAAGAAGCCTGTCTGTTTTTGGTATAAATAAAAAGTAACCTGTAAAGACTAGCCAGTCCTGTGGATTGTAGTATCTAGAGAACTGTGAAAGGGGCTTTCATTTTTTATTTTATCCTTGCATCGATTGAGTTTTTTAAAATAAGCATCTATAATTGTTGTACTTTTTTTTCATGTAAGAGTCAGGTCCTTTATTTTACAAAAAATAGAACTCTGTTGTATACAAGGCACTACTAGAGATCAATATTTATAATAATAAAATTCCAAAGTTTCTTACAATCTGATGGTGAATAGACTGAGTTTTTTTTTTTAGACTGAGTTTTTTTTTATTGTACACTTAAAAGAATATCATTCAATATCCTTTCAAATATGAAGTCATTATGACCACATCCAGTTGTCTCCTATATTTCTTATAATTGTTAATATTTACAATTCAACTGGGTTAGACTATAGCATGGAACATCATTTCATGTTTGAACTACTCTTTTTATCGTAAATAGTTGCTTTGCTACAAAACTAATAATATAGTAAGGGAGGGGCTCTTAAATTAGCTAGAAAAAAAGAAAAGACACCTTTTTTAAAATAGAATTTGTTACCAGCCAGATTCATTCTACTCACCTTTCTTTAAAGTACAGCATCAAGGGGCACCTGGTGGCTCAGTGAGTTAAGGGTCTGACTTGTGATTGCCCCTCAGGTCATGATCTCATGGATTATGACCTCCTGGGTCATGATCTCATGGGTCATGCTCTCATGGGTGGTGAGATGGAGTCCCGGGCGGAGCCCTGCACCAACGCCTTCCTAAGCCCCATCTCAGGCTTCACACTCAGCTGAGAGTCTGCTCGAGATTCACTCCCTCTGCCTCTCCCCTCACTCGTGCGTGTGTGTGTGTGTGTGTGTGTGTGTGTGTGTGTGTGTGTTCTCTCTCTAAAATAAATAAATCTTTAAAAATAAAATGAAGGGGGCGCCTGGGTGGCTTAGTGGGTTAAAGCCTCTGCCTTTGGCTAAGATCATGATCTCAGGGTCCTGGGATCGACCCCCGCGTTGGGCTCTCTGCTCAGCGGGGAGCCTGCTTCCCTCTCTCTCTGCCTGCCTCTCTGCCTACTTGTGATCTCTCTCTCTGTCAAGTGAATAAATAAAATCTAAATAAATAAAAATAAAAATAAAATGAAGGACAGCATCAATAGTTTGCTATTATTTTTCCAGGACAAGGAATCCAAATTGCATTTTTAAAGAAAGGTTGCAGAAATCCTTTCAAGAGATGATATTGTCTGACTTCCTTCTAAATCCCTAAAATACTCTATAACACTCTTTACAGAATAGTGTATCAAACTATGGGTTTTCCCAAGTTTAATCACCTATTACCCTGAGATTGTGAGGAAAGTCCCAGATCCTACCCTCTGCCTTCATAATAAACAACCAGAAATGAATCCAGTCTGAGTTCAGGGCTCTCGGGGGGTTAGTCTAGTGACGCCAGGCAAGTGGAGACCTTGTTCTGAAGTGCTTAGAATTTCCTCTTCTCTCCTGAAACAAAAATAGTTCTGGCCTTGGGTAGGCAAATGAACTCAGAAGAAAAGAAGTCAGAGTTCATTATCAGCTCCTCCAAATTTACTGTACCTCGTGTTCCTGGGGGTGGCGGGTAGTAAAGAATTCCACTGGAGTGAACTTGCCTCATTTCTGAACCTCTGGGGCTGGTCTGACTGGTGAGGAAGCCTCACCATGCTGGGGGACCTGGACGTGTGCCCTACTCTGTGTTCATTATTCCAGCGTGGGAGCCCTTTACAGACTACAAACACGAGTATGTATCAAAGCTGCAGCTTTTTGCACGCTGGAGTTCACTGAAACATGGGGCTTCCTAGCTCTTGGAAGACAATCAGGGTTGGGGGTTTGGGTCAGTTTCGTCCACTAGTGCAAAGGATAAACTATGGGGAAACACTACAGAAGATGGAAGAAAGAAAGTGTGAAAAGAATTTTCCATATATTAAATGAGAAAATACAAATATTTTACATAAGGGATGGGGAAAAGAACCTTACACAGATCAGTCTGACTGCTAGAATTGTATTTGTCAAACTGCCCAGACTGTGTCCATTTGCAACCAAATATTTGTATAGTGCTGGTTGTATAGAGTGACCTCAGTAGCAATGGTAAGTACAGTGTTACCCTGAAAGAAAAGATGACCAAATATTTTTATCTTACAACTTGTATTTTTCTAAGATCTATTTTACTTTATTTTTAAATATTTATTTATTTTAGAGAGAGAGTGAGCACAAGCGGGAGGAGAAACGGGAGAAGGAGAGAGAATGTCAAGCAAACTCCACACCGAGCTTAGAGCCCAATGCAGGGTTCGATCTGATGACCCTGAGATCACGACCTGAGCCAAAACCAAGAGTCTGATGCTTAACCGACTGCGCCACCCAGGTGTCCCTAAGATTTTATGTTTAAGTAATCTCTACACCCAACGTGGGGCTCGAATTCACAACGCCAGGATCAAGAGTCACGTGCTCTATGGACTGAGTCAGCCAGGGACCCCACCACTTGTATTTTGTAATGTTTAAAACACATTTATTATGAAGTAGTTTCATTCAACACAGTAGTTACCCCAACGGTAGACCCGGCGACAGCTCTGGCACCTTCTGTAGTTTCTCTCTTTATAAAATTTTAAACCCACAAATTCTTCCCTGTTATGTTGCATGGTGAGGGTATGGAGGAAGTAAAACATTTACCGACATATCAGTGTTATAGGCAAACTTCTTGTCCTAGCCTATTCTCTCCGCAAAACTACAAGTTGCTGGAAGTGTTAACCAGCACCTTCTCCTCACTTACCTTGACACCCCAATCCCAACATTTCTGCCACCCAACAAACAGAGAAAAAAATTCCAGCTGCATCAATATCCCTTTTGAATAAACGAAAATTTATCATAAAAGGTGAAGGATAGTTGAGCTATAATACAAAAACAAAATGTGAGGAATTGTTAGTAAAATAATTCTTCTAGCAACTTCTACAGATTGTAAAGGGGTAACCTTGTGGGATTTCTTCCTTCAGATTTTTCACTTTCATCCTATTTTGACTTTTGACTCTTTTCTGAGTCATTGAAATATTCCTTAGTTCATTTAGAATGATCTGTCGTTTTCTAACATCAAAATACAAATTGTTTACTCTTTTCATTGTCATGTGTATGTAATATGTTTAAAATGATAATTAGAGATAGCATTAGGAAATAACTCTTTCTGTACATTTACCCTTATCTTTTATTAACTGACACAAATGTATTCAGTCAAGAAACATTCATTGCGCATCTACTATGTGCTACGTGTAATTCTAAGCACTGAACAGATAGCATGATTTTTGAAGACTCAAAATTTCTGCCCTTGTGAAGCTTCTATTCTAGTGCAGGAGACAGTCAATATGGGAGTCAAGTAAGCAAAAGGAAGACTATTTGGCAAAGGCAAGTACTGAGGTACTTAAAAAAAAGCAAGGGAGGGGATAAATGATCAATAGTTATTAGCTATTAAATATTTAGGAAGTGTTCCAAGAAATTGTCACCAGAGCTCTCTGCTATACAAACAGAGAGGGTCTAGATTGTGCAGTGAAACTATCTACACAAGGCTCAGGAGATATTCCATCACTAACTTGTCCCTTTTTCTCTTTGAATTGGCCTCAGATTTTCATCCTCTTTTAACTGCTCATCACCAGCAGTTTTGCTTTTCTTTGTGAACATTGTTGATAATATATAAAGACTGAGAGACACCAAAGGAACAAATTGTTTGTTCATTTCATTCTTGGTCTGGAACGTGTAGTTGAGAATACCATTAACACTCTGTAGGGCTCATATTACACCTAAGCCCGTCGTGTCATCATTTAAAAAAAGAGTCGGTGACTGACGTTGAGCGAAAATTGTCTTTAATATCATTGACTACCAACAACCTATTAGTGGTATAGTAGATCTAATCACGTAATAATCATATATAATAAGGGTGAATGCATAACCATTAGTTTGGTTTAAAAGTGCTGTTGTTGAAGCCCAGTCTGACCTTATCAGATGAATTCCCACAATATTCCTGCAAGCTAAGTAAGTCAGAGTTCATGTCACAGATGAAGTGTATAAACACAAATAGGGATGTGTTCCTCGGTAACTTATTATCTCTGCAAACAGGTACGATGGGACTGGCGTTTCAAGGCCATATCTGAGCAAGTAACCAGAGCTTTGTCCTCAATTATTTCCATTGTAGAGAAAGCTCTTCAATGAGCCAATATGGCAGAAATCAGGCAGGAATTCTGCTTAATGTTCAAAAGTCTACCTGAATTGACGAGTTGAAACAGGATCCAAAAGCCAATTTCCCTCAAAAAAGATTAATTCAGCACCATTTACACAATTCTCTAAAAAAAAAAAAAAGAATAAAAATACAGGGGCACCTGAGTGGCTCAGTGGGTTAAAGTCTCTGCCTTCCGCTCAGGTCATGATCTCAGGGTCCAGGGATCGAGCCCCGCATCAGGCTCTCTGCTCAGCAGGGAGCCTGCTTCCCCCTCTCTCTCTGCCTGCCTCTCTGCCTACTTGTGATCTCTCTCTCTCTCTCTCTGTCAAATAAATAAATAAAATCTTTAAAAGAATAAAAATACAGAGTTTAAACAGATGGGAGGGCATCTTCAACAACAAAATAAGTGAGAATCGGGGGAAAATTGGGCTTAGGAAAGGATTATGTCTCTTAAAATATACCACTTCTTACAGCAGAAAAATGTTGATCTCTAAATGCCTTTTTCAGGCTTGGGCTCTGGAAGAATGTTGGCCAGGATAAATAGTGGAGGAGCAGAGCCAAAGGGAATCTGGTGTGGCATCCCCTGAATTAGCTCCAGGGGAAATCTTAAGGCAGAATTCCTTTTTCACTTGGGAAAAAAAGCCTCGGTGTCTAAAAGGGCAATAATTCTGTTGAGGACTGGCTACCTAATTTGCCATCATCCATGTACTCTATTCAGGACCGGCTACCTAGTTTGCAAAGCCCAGTGGAAAATAAAAATGGGGAGCCTCTTGTCCAAAAAGAATTTCAAGAGCCCAGGGGTCCTTCTAAGCACAGTCCTGGAGGTCCCCTTTCACCATCAGCCATTAACCCTTTGGAAGACCCCAAGGCATAGGCTCAGACTTACCGGGCAGTGTCTATTTATCAGCCAATGAAGATGAAGTTCAGTGCTTTAGCAACAGGCCCTTCAATACCAGCCGCACCAGCCTTCATGCCAGCGAGACACAGACAGACTGACCTGAAAATCTTCCGGCACATGGTGGAATGAATAAGTACACAGAACAGATCCTCCTGATTCGGAGAAAGGGGAACCCTCCTACGTTGTTGGTGGGAATGCAAGCTGGTATAGCCACTCTGGAAAACAGTATGGAGGTTCCCCAAAAAGTTGAAAATAGAGCTACCCTATGACCCAGCAATTGCACTACTGGGTATTTACCCCAAAGATACAAAGGTAGTGATCTGAAGGGGCACCTGAACCCCAATGTTTATAGCAGCAATGTCCACAACAGCCAAACTATGGAAAGAGCCCAGATGTTCATTGACAGATGAACGGATAAAGAAGATTTGGTAAATATATATACAATGGACTATCACACAGCCATCAAAAAACTGAAATCTTGCAACGATGTAGATAGAACTAGAGGGTATTAAGCTAAGCAAAATAAGTCAATCAAAGAAAGACAATTATCACATGATCTCACTGATATGTGGAATTTGAGAAACAAGGCAGAGGATCATAGGGGAAGAGAAGAAAAAATGAAACAAGATGAAACCAGAGAGGGAGACAAACCATAAGAGACTCTTAATCTCATGAAACAAACTGAGGGTTGCTGGAGGGGAGGGGAGTGGGAGGAATGGGGCGGCTGGGTGATGGACATCGGGGAGGGTATGTGTTGTGCTGAGTGCTGAGTATTGTCCACAACTGATGAATCACAGACCTGTACCCATGAAACAAATAATACATTATATGTTAATTAAAAAAAAAAAAAAGAATAGATCCTCTTGACTCATGGGATAGATAAATGCATGTATATACAGTCAATTCTAAAAGCAGAAATAAACAATAAACCCACAATGCTGAGATCTATGACATCACCCAAAAACTAGTTTGAATAAACTGATGCCAAGGACTTCAAGAGAGAGAAAAGGAGAAACCAATACTATTCAGAAGCACTGAGCAGCAATCCCAAAAGGCTTGGCTAAGCCATGTTCCACCCATGACCTAGCAGTGGCCATGAAAAGAACTGAAACAATAATGCTGTAGAAATGCTTGCCCAGCTAAACCAAATCCCAGCCAGAACTTAAAAATATATTGAGGGCTTCACACCTATTAGATTGGCTACTGTCCAAAACACAGAAAATAACAGGTGTTGGCAAGGATGTGGGAAACTGGAACCTTCATTGTAGTGTTGGTGGGAGTAGGACAGCTGTGTGGAAAACAGTACAGTGGTTCCTCAAAAAATTAAAAATAGAACTACCCTAGGATGCAGCCATTCCACATCTGGGTATATATCCAAAAACGTGGAAAACAGGGTTTCAAACAGGTATTTGTACCGCTGTGGGTACAAAGCAGTATTATCCACAATAGCCAATAGATGCAAACAACTCTAGTGTCCAACAATAGATGAATGGATTAATAGAATGTGCTGTATCCATACAATTCAGCCTTAGAAAAGGAAAGAAATTCTGTTACAGGTAACAACATGGATGAGTCTCGAGGACATCATGTTAAGTGAAATAAACCAGTCCAAAAAAAAAGGCCAATATTGTATAATCCCACTTTATGAGATGTGTAGTCAAATCCACAGAGACAGAGAAAGTAGAATGGTAGTTGCCAGGGGCTGGATGAAGGGAGGAATAAGGAGTTAGTGTTTAATGGTACAGAGTTTCAGTTTGCAGGGATGAAAAGGGTTCTGGAGATGGATGGTGGTGATGGTTATACAACAGTGTGAATTCACTTCATGCCACAGAACTGTGTGTTTAAAAATGTTGAAGATGGTACATTTTATGTTATATATATCCTACCACAATTAAAAAAAAAAAAATATATATATATATATATGGGAAGCTTATAGAAGTACTTTTTTAGAAAAAGAATACAAAATTATGAATTTCATATTGGGGGGGCACCTGGGGGGTTCAGTGGGTTAAGTGGCTGACTCTTGGTTTTGGTGTGGGTTGTGATCTCGGGGTCCTGGGATCAAGCCCCCTGTCAGGCTCTGTGCTCAGCGGGGAGTCTGCCTGATGATTCTCTCTCTCTCTTCCTCTGCTCCTCACCTCCCTCCTCACACATGCTCTCTCTCTCTCTCTCTCTCCCTTTCTCTAAATGGGTAAATAAATCTTTAAAAAGTTGGGGAGGGGGGCGCGCCTGGGTGGCTCAGTGGGTTAAAGCCTCTGCCTTCAGCTCAGGTCATGATCTCAGGGTCCTGGGATCGAGCCCCACATCAGGCTCTCTGCTCGGTGGGGAGCCTGCTTCCCTCTCTCTCTCTGCCTGTCTCTCTGCCTACTTGCGATCTCTCTCTCTGTCAAATAAATAAATAAAATCTTTAAAAAAAAAAAAGTTGGGGAGGGTATGTGTTGTGGTGAGAGCTGGGTGTTGTGTAAGATTGATGAATCACAGACCTGTACCCCAAAACGAATAATACATTATATGTTAATTACCCCCAAAAAAATCTGTGCTAAAGAATAAAGAGTAGAATGTAAAAAAATTATATATATATATGTATCACATATATGTATATATGTATATAATAAAAATATGTGTGTATGTATATATGTATATATCATGTCAGGCACAAACCTGAATATTTAGTATAAGGAAAAAATCACACAAATTACTATTTTTAAAAGCTACCAAATGCTACACAAACATCACAAAATTCAGAAAAATAGCAGTATTTCCACTTAATGAGCTCCCTCCTGTGTCTCTCAAATGCTTTTTTTCCTACAGTTTTTGTCTGCATACACTCAGATAGTCTCTTCAAAAGACAATGATTTTGTGATATATTTTATAGCAAGAATAAAGAAAATTTAGTATTTTCTTAACTACCCTTCATTGAAATTATTTTATTATTGATAATTTACAGAAGTCTTTCTTAACTTTGCAATTAGTTATTAGTCATGCCTTAGAACTCTCTGGGATTTCATCAGATTTGGAGGAAGCACTGAGTTTCTTTCATACATGCACTGTAAGATTTCAGAGTATTTTAAGGTTTTTTTGTGTCAAGTTCTTTGAACTGATAGTCTTCAATCGCCAGCCTGTCATCAGTGTCCTCATTGTATTGGAGTATTAAGAGTTTAATGTTCTCCTTACCAATGTCAATATTTCATGTTTAATACATAAGAATTTAAAATTATTTTCCAATGAGTTCATATAATTCACAGCTCTTCATTAATCAGATTCTCAAACAATCCAAATACCATTTATTTCTCTCAATAGAATATCCCTTCCTCATAGCAAGTGACTGGATTCAGTATGATCTGAAAGTTTTGTGTTACGCTTTCTTTCTTGGTGTCAGAATAACTTCTATTGATTTAATCACTCCTTAACTGTTTAGCTTCATATCCCATTAATGTTTAACTGAATTTTCTCTCCTTTTTTATTTTTATTTTTTAAAAAGATTTTTTTTATGTATTTGAGAGAGAGAGAATGCAAGAGAGAGAGCATGAGAGGGGGAGGGGAAGGGCAGAGGGTAAGAGAGAAGCAGGCTCTCTGCAGAGCAGGGAGCCCGATGCGGGCTCCATCCCAGGACCCTGGGATCATGACCTGAGCCCAAGGCAGACACTCAACCAACTGAGCCACCCTGGCGCCCTCTCTTTTTTTTAAATAAGTGAATTTAAAGAATGTAGAATAAGCTATCCTTTATAGACATCTGAATAGGAGTTTATAGTTTCTCGTGTGTTTTTATTGAAATGTTCCAAAACTGCTCTCTAAATTGCAGTTAATATGGTGTATTCCTAACGCAACCTTCCCTTAGCAAATCCCAAAACTGTCCATAAAGGAAGTCGAGGTGGAGAGACCCAGTGGGCTTAACAGACTGCAGTTAAAGGATCCTCCTTCCACGAGTTTCATATAAACTTCAGGCCACATGAACACCTTGCTAGGGCCTTCCCAAGGCGTTGGGAATTGTTGTACCATACCTCATTTTTCTCACGTTCCGTGACAGCCAGCCCAGACTCCTGCTCCTCCCGTTAGAACTGGGTGTGATGAAGAATTCTTTGCTTCTTCCCTTGCCTCCCCCTCCTTCCTCCAGCTGGCGGCTCTTCCACTCCTCGTGCATTCTGGGAGATCACGATCTGGGTCCCTGCTGTCGCTGACAGGTTTCATTAGCCTGATGGAAAGGTTTCTCATGCTCAGGCCCTCCTTTGGCAGCTGTCGAATCTCTGTCATCCTCTCAGGGTGCTGAGTCTCAGCTCAGGACCGCACGGACCCCCGAGCGGCCGTGGTGACGTCCGTGTGATGCGGGGCAGTGGGGAGCAGTCAGCGGAAAGCCAGTGATGGACCATGCCCTTTCGTTCACACAAAGAAAGAATATATTTTGACCAATGAAAGTAACAATACAACTTCAAATGCCCCTGATCGGATCTCTATTCTCTGACCCCTTGTTGCTGCTCACCTGTCTCTACAATCCTGAGAGTAAACTGGAAGATTCAGCAGCCCGCAGGCTTTAAAATGAGGCGACAGTCAACCTGTCAGGTGCATTATCAATGCCTCATAATTATAGTTTTCAGCATATGCAAAATAGAAGTACACTCTCAATGCCAGGAGTGATACTTTCAAAAGCAGTCTGCTCATGGAAGAACAGTGTTCTCTCCTTAAGCTTCCACATGTCTCCTGAGTCTGCTCAGAACACTTTCTGGAGAAAAATAAGCAATAAGAAAATTTTATTTTCTTAATAAAAAAAAAAAAGCACACTGGCTTTTGCAGGTGTCCCACCCAATGGGACACTGTGTAATTTGGGGGAAGACTTCCTGAATCACATTGTCTTCGCCTGTAAAAATGAGAGAATCACTAAGGTCCCTCCAGCTCCAAAATTTGAATTCTATACTGCTCTGTTGACACCCACAATGTTCGTCTTTCATCTTTCTCTTTCTCTTTTCCTTTCCCTTCCTTTCCTTTCCTTTTCTTCTTTCTTTCTTTCTTTCTTTTTCTTTCTTTCTTTCTTTCTGCCTATGGGCTTGGCCTTTCACTTTCTGTATTTGCATAGCACATTAGGAAAAAAAAAGTTAAAGACCCAGTTCCATCAGATGTAGACATGTTTGGACAAAAACCCTTGGAAATGGGAAATCCCAGCCCCTGGCCATAGTCCTAGGCCTCAATTTTTTGGGAACCTTCAGGCAATAATTACTATTTAGTCTTTGCTGTCGTCTAAACCAGGAACCCCCCGGGAGTCTGGATGGTTCAGTTTCTATTGCTATTTGGGTCTAGTGTGCCCTTTTTAAGGCACAATGAATGATATGAATGTGTCCTTTAGGGTATCCTGTAGTAGGATATTTTTGCACACTCACACTCAGCCATTCAGGGAGTGTTCCATCTTGTAAATAGAGAAGGTGTGTAGTCTTTCATAAAATGCTTACAGCTTAACTAATAAAAGTGCTGCTTGAGTCTTAGATACAATTATAAATAATTGCGTGTAACAAACGTAATTATAAATAAATGTGTATTTTACACATACATTATCATTATTCATTTACAGGGCTGAGACTTCTTCATTTGGGGTTGCCATTATAGTAAACTTATTAAGAGAGAAATATTTTAATTTTATCTTTTTAAACACACTTGATTAAAATCAACCCTGGGGCCCAGGACATCCAATACTCAATTATCTGCAGCTCGTCAAAGATGAGTTGACCTTTGAAGCTGGTGTATAATAGATTCTAGCCACTTCTGAAATTGAGGAGAAGAAAAGATGTACAAGCAGTCCTACAGCAAGTGGTGATGGAATTTGTAGAGAGGTGGGACGGTCCTTCCTCTGCTCCTCCTCACCTCTTTAAAACTAGCTCCTGCTGGCCTGAAATGCTGTTTACTTCTTCAGGCAATGTCATTTGCCTGCAGGACATCTCAGTTTCCTCGTGCTATAGTTATAACCTCTATTTATTGAAAGTGCCCTGGGTACCAAGCCCTGGGCTGGATATTTTACAAGTAAAGTGCAAGTAACCCAAAGAAAGGTTTATCATTATTTAGTTCAAGGAATAGCTTTCTAACTTAGTAATTATTTATGCATAAGGTCCCAAGGGCCTAGGATAGTTGTTCTTAAGGGGAGCCACTGCAGCTCTTGAGAACCTTTTTGGGAAATTATGGAGTATTGAACTTGTTTGTTTGTATGTTTGATATGAGGATTGGGGCTACGTTTTGAAGTTAGGAGCCAGGGATGCTAGATTCAGAGTTGTCCCACGTAGGTGTTAATTTTTATACCACACCAAGGCACTAGGCAAGGTTTGTAATTATCTAAGCCCAGACTCTAACTCTGTTTTCCATATAAATAGCAAAGTATTTTTTAATCATATTTCTAAATTAACATTTACATGATTTGGGGGATGCATAATTTTAACACATGTATAGATTTTCATCTACTCATTTGCCATCTGCATATATCCTCTTTAGTGAAGTATTCGAGTCTTTGGTGCATATGTAAGTTGGGTTGTTCATTTTCTCACCATTGAGTGCTGAGAGCTCTTTATATATTCTGGATACAGGTCCTTTTAGATGTGTGATTTGCAAATATTTGCTCCAAGTCTACAGTTCATGTTTTCCTTCTCCTAATAGGGACTTTTGTAGAATTTTGATGAAGTCTAATCTACTAATTTTTTCTTTAATGGATTATGTTTTTGACGTCATGTAAAAGAATTCTGTCTAACTCCAGATCACAAAGGTTATATTGACTTCTAAGATTCTCATAGGTTTGTGTTTTACATTTAGATTTATAATCCATTTTGAGCTAATTTTTATATAAGTTGTGAGGGTTAGGTTATTTTTATTTATTTTTATTTTTTGGTGCATACGGCTGACCAACTGTCCCAATACCACTTACTAAAAGACTATCTTTTCTCCATTGACTTGCCTTTTCTTCTTTGCTGAAAATGACCATACTTATGTAAGTCTACTCATAAGCTCTCTTTTTCGTTCCATTGTTTTTTCTGTTTCCATAGCTTTTCCAATGTCAGTTTCCATTTTCAAAATCTTTGCTGTGCTATTTGGATCTGTCCTATGCATACATCACCTAGTGGCTGGGCTGGGACCCAGGTGGTTTCTAACCCATAGTTCAGTTCTCAAAGTTTTTAGTACAATGTTTAGGGTCAGATCCATGCCTGTGCGGCTCAGAGGGGAGCCCAGCAGTTCACGAACTTTCCCCGAGATGTTCCCTTCCCGCCATGATGCTGGTACTTCCTAGTTCCCTGCAGTTCCCGTTTGTGGTCCTCCATTTTGAAAGCTGAGGCATTAATAACCCCCGGTGCCGCACGCTTCTCAGAATGGTGCCTATCTTCAGGACCAAGAGATGGGAGGAAAAAGGGAGAAACAGCACTGGAAGTTCGCTCCCCCTCTTGGGATCACAGCTTCTCTGATTAAAGAGGAAGGCTCCCCTACCTAGATGTTAGATACTTGACATGAGGCTCACACTGCTGCTGTAGGACTGGGGTTGCCTGAGGGCTGCGGCTCAAGAGAATGGAGAAAGAAGGATAACAGGTATTTCCCCCTCAAATTCTGACTGTTTGGAATCCTCCTTCCAGTTGCTTCAGCCAGAGCTAGAGAGGTTTTTCCTGGAGCTCTTTCTGTCCATGACTGAGGCCCACGTCCATGTCTCAGACTACCTTGAGTCCAGGTAGGGCGATCCTGGAAGGGACAAAAATAGGAAACTCCCTGGCAGTTTGGTGGCAGTTCAAATTCTGGCCTTTCCCAACCCATTTACCCAAGACCAGAACTCCTAAACCAAAGGCAAGTTTAAGATTGTTTTAAATACATACTGAATTTTCCAGGGTTCCACCTAACATGTAAAATCAAGAGATATTGCACTTGGTTTTGTTTAGAACTTTACACAACTGTTTTCTCTCCAAAAGTCACCGAAGGCAATCCTACTTGTGGCATTTTGGTTGCCAACACCACACACCTGTGAGGGCCTGAATTTGCAGTTTTGTATTCTGTGATTTTACACCCACATGCATTCTTCCTTCTGCCCATGGTTTTGTGCTTTACCAGAGGTGTTAAACACTGAAATACATATTGTGTTATTATAAAGAAGTTTTATTTTTCTTTATATTATAGATAAGGCAACATAGTGACATTTTTTTAAATGATATGCTTTGGTGAATTAAAGAGGGCTTTGAATCTTTTGACATTCTTCTTGTCTAGAGATGCTTTGGGGGCTGGCCGGGTGTCTCTTCATGTTATTTCAGAGTTCAGGAACTCTCCCTGCGTTCTCTTGAGCATGGAGGCCTCACACTGGTCGGGCTCCATGAATGGTCCCAGAGCTCCAGAAGCTAGCTGCAAGAATTCTCAAGACCTAGCCCTGGAAGACCCCAAATGCCACATTCCACTGATCAAGCAACCACTAAGGGCCAGCCTGGATTCAGGGGAAGCCAAGGTGGGTGCCACTCAGAAAATTCCACAAGCCATTCCTGGCACTGGCCGAGACAATGACCTAGAAGGCCAAAGCTCCCCGGACACCAGGCAGAGAACAAACTGCTCAGCACTGACTCATGTCGATTCGTAAAACAAGTAGAGAAGTAAGTCTCTGTCAGGTGAATTTGCATGTTGTGTCCGTGATATATATTTCTTGTCCTTGAACAGAATTGCCAAGGATATCCTTTGAATGTCTATATGCACAGAGCAAATACATGTTTATTCAATATCACAATGCCAAGTATGTGGGTGATAAAGTTAATATGTGTCTGCCCTTCAAGGCTACAATGCAATGCCATTGTCAAAAACAGATATGCAAATATTTACAAATCAAGTAGTATGCAAAAATTGCTGTAAAAGAGGTTTGTTGATGAGCTTTATGAATCCAGAAAAGTATCTATTTTCATCTCTATGTATCTGTGATTGCAACCCTGACTTCTCTTTTTTTTTAAGTTTTATCTATTTAAGTAATCTCTACACCTAATGTGGGGCTCGAACACACCACCCCAAGATCAAGAGTTGCACACTCTTCCAACTGAGCCAGCCAGGAGCCCCCATCTGATTTCCCATCAGAATCACTTGGGGGGACTTTTTAAGTATAATAATCCACTCTCCTATACCCTACTCTTGCCCCAGATTATAATTTAATTGAGGAGTGGGGCCCAGGTAATAGTATTTACAAAGAGCTCTTCATATGATTCTTTCTTTCTTTTTCTATATGACTTTTTTTTTAAGATTTTATTTTTAAGTAATCTCTACACCCAACATGGGGCTTGAACTCACCACCCGGAGATCAAGAGTTGTCACACGCTCTACCCACCAAGCCAGCCAGGCGCCTCTGTCCATGTAATTCTAAGGGGAAGCCAAAATTGTGACCGGTGCCCAGCATTTCTGTTTCTCTGATCATCAGACTCCTCTAGGCTCCCCTGTGAGGAGACAGGGATTCAGCAGACCTGAGAAGGACCAGGTATTCGTATTTCCAACAATTGCCCAGGTGATTCTCGTCGTCAGGGAAGTTTAAGTAACAAAGCCATGTTCCAGTCCCTTCCCGGTGCTGACTGCAGACTTCACTCTGAAGCTAACCTCTTTCTTAACCCCAAACACAGGGGCCATCCTCACCTGGAAACTCCAGAAAATCCTAACTCCAACCCAGCCTTGAACTGAATTATAACCTATGGTTGCCGCAATTCTCACCCTAATACCTACTTCAAATTTTAACTCCCAAATCCATTCATTCACACCTCCAAGGGAAAGGCACCATTTTTAGCCCTATTTTCTCATCAGGTTCTCCACCTTTCTATCAGCTTGTTCGACCCTACATGGGAGTCATTTGGTACTTTAGCTTTAGAGACAAGCGAACCTCTGTTTGAATACTAGCTCCACGTTCAACAAGGTGCTGAATCTCTTGAAGACTCACTTTTCCTTCTCTGTAAAATGGGGAGAAAAATACCTGCTTGATAGGATTGTTCAGAAGAATTAAGAAAGTAATATCTGGGAGGCATTTAGAGTTAATTAATGCAATTAACAGTCCTACAAGCTCCCAGATGCTTCCATTCCAGGCCTCAATCCCTGCTAAACTCCTACTTTAGAAAATCCAGGGAAGATTTATTTGACAGTGTCGTGAAAGTCAAGGAAAAATCTTACCTTACCCAAAAAGAATGAGGAAAAATATGAGGCAGGAATGGTTTGCTGAGGTTTCTGATCTCTTTGCCTTCTATCACTGAAAGTTCAAAAAGCAATATTTAAAATTTAGACTTACTTATTTTGGAAATGTTTACTATGTGCGTTAAAGGAATATTAGGAACAGATGTTTCTCTTTTGACCTCATTTACAAATCTATTAGTTCGCTCTGCTTAAGTTTTGAAAAAATGTTTTTCCTTTTAAATTGTCATTACCTTTCCTCCAGGAGTTAGGTGTCACCAGAAATCCACATTTCTTTACTCTGGAAGAAGCAAAATCGTGTGTAGGCGACAATTTTTTAATATTTTCAATACTTTAAAAAATAGAGAATGACGAAGGACTTTTTTTTTTTAAATGAACTCCCTTCTGTGTATTTCTCAGCGCGCACAGGCTGTTACAAGTAGGACGTAACCTACTTGTATGTCAGTTATTAAGAGGATCAAAAGTAAAGAAAAAATATGTTTAGCCTAACTTTTAAAATGGTTTCTTTTTTGGTAGGATGGGAATTCATGGAAATGGAGAGCCCAGTTAAAATGCGAAAAGAAGAAAGGTTGTTTGTAAAAGAAATACACTTGCATAAAATGAACGTATAGTCAGAGCATCAATAATATCAAGGGAAAAGAAAGTATTTGTCAAATATATATATTTGTTTATATATTTACAATATATAATATTAAAATGTTATATGATATATATATATACTTAAACTTGGAGAAAGTGTGTGTATAGAAATTCTCCAGGTAGAAATTTTTATTTATTATTTATTTATTTTTAAAGATTTTATTTACTTATTTGACAGAGAGAGAGAGATCACAAGTAGGCAGAGAGGCAGGCAGAGAGAGAGGGGGAAGCAGGCTCCCTGCTGAGCAGAGAGCCCATTGCGGGGCTCCATCTCAGGACACTGAGATCATGACCTGAGCCGAAGGCAGAGGCTTAACCCACTGAGCCACCCAGGTGCCCCACCAGGTAGAAATTTTTAAACTATACTGTTGGTAATTCACTGCTGAGATTTTTTTAAAAGATTTTCTATATTTATTTGAGAGAGAGCATGAGCGGGGGTGGGGGGTGCGAGCGGGGGTGGAGGGGCAGAGGGAGAGGGAGAAGCAGGCTCCCCGCTGAGCAGGGAACCCAAAGCAGGGCTCCAGAGGCTTAACCAACTGAGCCACCCAGGTGCCCCACTGGTGAGATATTTAACGTGATTAGAAATTTTAGTAAAATGAAGAGAATTGGGGATTAACCCCCTGTGAACTGAAAAAAAAACTTAATCTCTAGACTGAGAAAACCCCATTTCTTCTGATCATTTTTGGTTGGGCAAGAAAAGCAATCCTACCCCTCCTTCTGAGTTCCTTTTTGTGCAATTTTCATTCTTGTTCTTTTTCTCTTTGGTGTGGCTTGTCGTTTCTCTTTGGTGTCAGTGCCTGCTGTAATAAGAGCACATTATTTTTAATTTCTCAGAAATCCATAAACATGCAACTACAGTGACATAGGAAATGTTTGGCTCAAAAGACACAGGCCCTTTTAGCCAAACTTTCCAATTTCCTTCTATAACTTCTAGGTTATTCCACTGTCCTCTCTCTGTAGCTGAGTGGTACTATAGAGCAGAGTGAACAATAAAAGGCTTGTGTCTGTTTTAAAAGGAGCCATGTTTCCCAGTTAGGATTTAAGAGTATCATTTATACAAATTTGCCAAAGTGACCACAGGCAGACTTGCCAATACGTGTGCTTCATTGTTATTCATTCTTAAAGATGTTGCTCTGGCCAAAACAATGATAGTTATTTTGTTTTTCTTTCGGTTTGGGTTGAAAGAGATGGCTCCCTTATTTATTGTTACCCTGCTTTGGCACCTATCACAGAAAGCATTTCCATCTCAAAGTTCCTTGTGCTTTAAGTTTCAGCTCACATAAAATAAATTAAAGCCTTCTGATCCACATGGCAGGTTCATAGGGTAGCAAGATACATTTCTTTCAATGAGAGACAACCCAAACAAATGTTCAGTATGTTTAAAATTCTGCAAGAGGATGAACATCACAATAGAGAGAAATCCCAGTGATGGGTTTGTAAGGGCAGACCAAAGGAAAGGAGAAAAACATTGCTGTTTGAGATAGTGCCTTGAATTGTGAGCTTGAGAAGCAACATAGAGAAGGTTGGGGATGAGGACCTTGGCGGTAAAGCACTGCAGACCCTACCCACATCCCCGGCGGGGCTGCTTTCCCTGGAAATATCTGGAACAGAACAGGCTAGCTGAAACCAGGGGAAGGGCTATTAGGCATGTTTTTGCCATAACCTTCCTAATATCTCACAAAGCATAAGCACCTGCCCAAAGGGGACTTTTATTGGCCGCCATGGGCCCGGAACTATGTTGACACAGACTTTCTTGGGACTGATCAAGGAATTCCAAAAGGGGGCATGAGGACCAGGGAAAAGCTCAAGGGAAGTAAATTTCAGTCCAACCCAGAGAAAAACATCCTAAAATTAGAGTGCTTCACTCCAAGCTGCCTTACCTTGGAAAATCAACCCCACTTGGCCCAGCATCCAGAAGCTCCCCTCCCGTGTCTCACAGCCCAAACAGCTTACAGCCCTGCTGGATTTTAGTTAGTCCTCCCAGCAAGCCGGGGGGCTTGGGCCAGTCTTGGCATTCCCTCATTGCCCAGGTAACTGGCAGGAAATGGTGCAGGTCCAGTGAGAGCACAGACATCCAGCTTTGCACCTTCCATGACCCCGGTGAGCCTGCCCCGCCCGCCCTTCTGCCTGGCCCCTGGACACTCTTAGTGTCAGCTCGCTTTCCCTAGGGATGGAAGAAGAGCTGGAGGCCCTCTCCAGCTCGCCTGCTTCCTTCCAACCCTCTGCCCAAGACTTCCCTCTGTATCAGCTTTTTCTCCCCCCCGGGGCACCACCTGACGCTTGTGGGAAAGCTAGGATTTCCATGTCCTTCCAGACAGTCTCATCCTTTGCACAACTGGCGACCAGTCATGGCCCGATGTCATCTCGAGCCGTCGCCCTTCTCACTGCTCATCTTCACCACAATTTGACTCAGGTTTGGCGTTTGTTCCCTCAGACTTGTCACGTCCATTACTCCAGTGTTTCCCCCTATTTCCTTCTAGCCCTCCCTACCCTGGGCTACTGGGTTCAAGGAGCACATGTCCTGTTCCCTCCTTCAGGTCAAAAGGACAGAGGGAAAGAGGGGATCTTAATTCCGCCTGCCCGTACATAACAGAAGCTATGGGTGTGCCCCACGCCAGCCCCCTCGGGGTTCACGTCTGAAGTCAAAGGCTACTTACCGCTCACTCCTGAAAATATCCACTTGAAGGTTTTTTCTGGCCTTGGGAAGTGTTCCCAGGGAAGTCAGACATGTTGGACAATTAATTCCCCTGAAAGCAGCCTGAGACAATGACACATGGAGACCTGGTGAGTAAATACCCCAGCTCCCATGCCCCTCGGTTGGGTGAATCCTGAGCTGTGGTTTTCAGGTTCCTCGGTAGGACTGAGCTCTATTTGCCCACAGTGGTAACTTGCTTGGTAATGGATGCTCTGTCGCCTTCCTCCCCTTCCTTGTCACACAGTCACCATGTCCTGTACCTCCTAGGACCCCTTCTCAAATAAACTACTTGCACGTGAATGTTCATCTCAGTCTTTGCCAGTGAGGGGGTCCTGGCTCAATGTCTAGCAACGCAGGAAGCACTCGAGGCATGAACGAATGAATGAATTGACCTTGGCAGGTCATCTATGAATCTCATATGAATGTCTGCATTAGGAGAGAGGCTACAATATATGACTATAGAAGATTCTTCCCCCAGGAGCGATGATACGTCTAGGGGAAAATAAATGTCTTTTTAACTACAAGTCTCAGGCAAGGAGCTAGGAGCTGAAAACATGTGAAAAAATGAGAC